>CM065594.1:242503580-243103580 GCA_033119425.1 Bufotes viridis | reverse complement strand
AGGCTGGGTCTCGCAGGTACACTGTCAGTGTGAAACTGAAAGTTTCAATGTAGTAGAATACAGTATGTGTTGTACTACATTGAAACAGGGATCAGACGCTGAAATGTGGAAGTCCCTGTACTGACAAAAAAAAAAGTGTTTTATAAAAATAAAAAAATATACATATCAGGTATCCCTACATCCATAACGACGAGCTCTATTAAAATATCACATGATCTACCCTCTTATGCTGTAAAAAATAAGCCATTTTTTGGTCACCGTGCCAACTCTTCCCACAAAAAAGTGCCCCTACACAAGACAATCGGCAGAAAAATAAAAAAAATATATGGCTTTCAGAAAACAGAGACACATAAAAATGTTGTTGTTTTTTCGAAAATGTTTTATTATGTAAAAGTAAAACCAAAAAACCTGCTCTATAAAAAGAACACAAAATCTATCCTGTTAGGAGAACGTCTTAAAAAACAAAAAATAAAAACGGTGCCAGAACAGCCATTTTTGGTTACCCCTATACAAGACAATCGGCAGAAAAATAAAAAAAATATATGGCTTTCAGAAAACAGACACATAAAAATGTTGTTGTTTTTTCGAAAATGTTTTATTATGTAAAAGTGAAACAAAAAAACCTGCTCTATAAAAATAACACAAAATCTATCCTGTTAGGAGAACGTCTTAAAAAACAAAAAATAAAAACGGTGCCAGAACAGCCATTTTTGGTTACCTTGCCCCAAAAATCACAGGAAAAATACAAAACATCCTGCACAATATTATAACTAAATATGCGGATGTGCATGGCTACATTTTAAAAGAAAAATCACAGAAAATATTGCACTTGATTAGGTGGTACATATAGCTGTGCTTGCTCCTCTCATTGGTTGCTTGATGCACACAGAGGCAACTAGGAATGTAGATGCCCAACTGCATAGGAATGTTTAGAGTAGGACCTGCCTGACGGAGACCACCTTGGCACTGGTAGCCGGGAACAGATGTGTTTTGATCAAAATATATTGTCTGAGAGTCTCAGATTTTATCATACCAGAATAAGGGATTATTCCATATATAGTGTTTGCATCTATTGCATGAGTGCATTATTTTCTGTGATTTTTCTATTATGTAAACTCCACAAAGTGACTTCATAACTGAATTGGTCCTTTGAAAGCTGGGTTCTAAAATAAAAAAATAATATGACATTTACAAAATGATGACAATATAAAGTAATAAAGCATTTTTAAAAAAGATAATCTTTTTTTGTGTCTCTGTTTTCTGAAAGCCATATATTTTTTATTTTTCTGCCGATTGTCTTGTGTAGGGGCGCTTTTTTGCGGAAAGAGTTGGAAAGGTAACAAAAAAATGGCTGTTCTGGCACCATTTTTATTTTTTGTTTTTGAAGGAGTTCTCCTGACAAGGATAAATCTTGTGTTATTTTTATAGAGCAGGCTGTTCCATTTGTTTTATTGTTTTTTGTTTCAGTTTTACATAATGACTATTTTATCACTTTGTTTTGAAAAGAAGAGAAATTGAAATTTAGAAAATGGTGATTTTTTTTACATTTTCTGTAAATTGTGGATTTTTTTTTTTTTATAAATAAAGGTAAAATATATCAACTCAAATTTACCACTGTCATGAAGTACAATGTGTCACAAGAAAACAATCTCAGAATGGCTTGGATAAGTAAAAGCGTTCCAAAGTTATTACCACATAAAGTGACACATGTCACAGTTCCAAAATTTAGGTCCTAGAGGTGATAAATGGCTAGATTCTGAAGGGGCTAAACATCATCTGCCCCTGATAAGGGACAATTTTTGGAATCTTTGGAATGTGAAAAAGCATAACACATGTGCAGGCCTAGGGTATTTTTAAACATGCTGTTTGTTAACTCCATCAAACATGCGCTAACTCAAAGCTATGTATGTGAGTGTCATTTACTACCGCTGTCATTACGTTCAAGATCTTGACTTGGGGGGGAAAGAAAAAGCAAAGACTCATAAAAAATCAAAGAAAAGAGATAACAGGTTTTCCTAAAACATTTAAAGTCCTAGGAGCCTATGTTATATAGCAATTTCAGGGGCAATTGGAGCCAGTCTGGTTTGGCCCGAACTGGTTAGGGTCCAAACAGAACTTTTTGATAAATTCGACAAACCTGAACTGAACCGCACCATGATAGGTACGCTCATCTTTTATTAGAGTATATAATGACCCCCTTTGTATTATTAGTATGTATATATCATGGGCCCCTCTATATTATTAGTATATATGTAATGGCCCCCCTGTATTATAAGTATATATGTAGTGCCCTGGAGCAGGGGTACTCTGAAGTCTGAACATTTGTGAACTCCTCAGAGATTGTAAGCTCTTGCGAGCAGGGCCCTCACTCCTAGTGTTTCAGTTTTATATTAGCCAGTTACGTTGTGATGTCTTTTGTTTTCTCCATGAACCCTCTAAATTTGTAAAGCGCATTGGAATATGAAATAAATATTATTATTATTATTCGCCCTGTTCCCCCTATGCAAAGACATCAACTTCTTACTTTATTTCACTTGGAAAGGCTAAGGCCTCTTTCACATCAGCGTTTTAGCTTTCCGTCCTAGAGATCCGTCCTCGGGTCTCTAGGACGGAAAGCTACTGATCAGGATTATCCCCATGCATTCTGAATGGAGAGAAATCAGTTCAGGATGCATCAGGATGTCTTCCGTTCAGTATGTCAAAGTTTTTTGGACGTTGACAAAAGCGCAGCATGCTGCGGATTTGTCTCCGTCCAAAAATCTGGAAGACATGCCGCAACGCCGGATCCGGAATTAATGCCCATTGAAGGGCATTAGTCCGGATCCGGCCTTTAGCTAAACGTCGTTTCCGCGCATCGCCGGATCCGACGTTTAGCTTTTTGTCAATGGTTACTATGGCAGCCAGGACGCTAAAGTCCTGGTTGCCATAGTAAAGTAGGGGAGCGGGAGCGGCATGCTCACATTCCATGCGGCTCCGGGACGCTCAGGATGACGTCAGGGCGCCCCAGTGCATAGATCACGTGATCGCATGGATCACGTTATCCATGCGCGCGGGCGCTCTGGCGTCATTCAGAGCGCCCGGAGCCGCACGGAATGTAAGTATGCCGCTCCCCGCTCCCCACTGCTACTATGGCAACCAGGACGCTAGTAGCGTCCTGGCTGCCATAGTAACACTGAAAGCATTTTGAAGACTGATCAGTCTTCAAGTGCTTTCAGTTCACTTGCGTTGTGCCGGATCCGGCGTGCATTCCGGCGACGGAAGTGCACGCCGGATCTTCACAACGCAAGTGTGAAAGAGGCCTAACTTGCACTGTTTAATACTGTTTAACTGCATTTTATATGTATGTTGTGATATATAACCTGTTCATTTGCACTGTATTTGCAAGGCTCTGCAGAAAGGGTTAATGAATACTGAGAGACTTTTGGGCCTTTGAATGAGAAGCTAGTCATTTTTCACAGTTACCATAGGGTTTAAAGAGCATGTTTGGAGTGAAAAACCCAGACGTTGTTTTATTAAGCAGGGACAGGCTGTTAGGGAGACCAAACGCTAGCTAATAGGGCCACAAAAGTCCTTTTAAGGACTGGTATAGGTGTGCTATCAATACTGAGGGTGTGATATACTTATAATATACTTTCTAACCCTGGGTTCACACCTGAGCGTTTTACAGCGCGTTCAAACGCGCTGTAAAACGCTCAACAGATTAAAACCAATGCATCCCTATGGGAGTGGTTCACACTTGAGCGTTTTACAGCGCGTTTGAACGCGCTGTAAAGCGCTAACGCTATAAACAAGTACTTGAGCTTCTTTTGGGGCGTTTGACGCGCGTTTTGTGATTGACACCACGTTTTACGCGCGTTTCCTATTTGCAAAAACGCGCTGAAATACGCGCGACAAAAACGCGCGTAAAACGCGCGTTTTTAGAACGCTCAGGTCTGAACCCAGGGTAACATGGAAAGCATATTATAGTTCATTTGTATTGTATACTGCAGCTAGATAGAGGGACAAACGCTATTGAGATAACTAATTGCAACTGGTGTGGTATACCTGTTGCCCCCCCCCCCCCTAAAAACTGCTAGAGGGGTGTGATATACCTATAATATACTTTCTAACATAGAAAGTATGTTATAGTGCATTTGTATTGTGCAGCAGTTGTGTTCCGTTCTGCTGCGATACCGCAGCTAGATAGATTGACAAGCGGTATTGGAAAAACTATTTTTGAGGGGTGCTATATACCTTCTTCCACCAAATATTATAGGAAATAAAAACATTTTTTAGGCTCTAGGCTTTTGAGAGTTTCCCTTTAAGACGCATAAAAATGGCCCCTGATTAAAATACATATTTTTTGTGGGAATTTTTGCCATTGATCCCCCTCTGGTATGTCACTGTCCATGTTGTGGGACTATTTGTGCACTTTCTGTAAGTATTTCTTTAGCTGAAAATATGACCTGAAGGTTTTTCAGGTTCGCCTGCCATTAAAGTAAATGGGGTCTGCCGCAAACTTGCGGTTCGCGAACATTTGATAGCATTCGCGCAATCGCGTTTGCGAATAATCCCGGCCGATGTTAGTCCATCACTATTCATAAGCATGCGTGCAATTTATTTGATGTTCTAAAATCCATAGAATTACAAGCATGTTGAATTTATTGTCACGTACATTGGGAGCCAGCGCCTACAATGGGTGTAGGTTTTGATACGTCTTTACATGGTAGCACTCAGTGGCAGGCTTCATACATCCCCCACCAAATGCCTCCAGGGAAAGTACTCCTTCTGTTTCAACTTGTCTGATGACTGTATTTGTAATTTTTCTTTCTGTGCAGACAAGCTATCGTGTACGGGCTTACTGTATCATGACTAATTTATTGGAGTTGAATGCAATTCTAGCAAGAGTTTACTTCAGGCAGAAAAGTTACAGTGCCAACGCTAATTGCATCACTTAAAAGGAGCCTGTCAGCAGAGCTGACCCCTCAAAACTGCTGACAGAGACAGATGAGGGGTAAACCTGCTCACCTTAGTGGGTGCTCATGCGTTTTAGATCCCCCAATCACTGGGCCCTATTGCAGCTGTTTGTGTAGAATGTACGGTATGTTCTTGATGGTTTCTCATACTGACCTCTTGTGTATTTCCTGTTTCAATTCTTAGTTATTAAATCTCTTGCGGCCTATGCTTAATTACCATATTTCATTTTTATGTACACACCTATAGCCAGTCCCTCCTCTGTTTCATTCCCAAATCTTTATGATTACCCCACAGGCAGCAATTATGTCCACCAACAGGAAAAACAGCATATTTTCTAAGGGCACACTCACATGAAGAAATAAGGAACGTTAAAAAATGGGTAACAGTCAGATTTTTATGGCCATTTTGCATCCTTGTGTCTATCCATTTCTGCCCATCTATCTGTTTTTAACATCCATTTGGCATAAAGGGTGCATCCATTTTTAATGGTCATTAACCCCTTTACATGTACGTTGGAGGTTGCCACTTTAAAGATGGCGCCCGCTCACGTGCGCAGTGAGCGCCATACCTGCCGGTTTTCTACTGCCTACAACTTTTAGGTTTTTTTCCAGGACCACTTTAAGTTTCCAGCCCCTGGACATCACAGGCATTATCTACTGAGAATCTGTGGCAGAAGAACACGTAAAAACCTTCCAAAAACATAAATGACACAGCTAAAAGAAAGTCAAGAGACCTTATAATGTGAAAATAATGGCTGTTTTATTGGATACCTGAGGGCAGTTAGGTTTATTAACCCACATTAAAGTTCTGAAGGTCATTTATTAACCACGGATGGGTACACTAGGGTGAGCCATGGCCGTCATGGAAATACTTAAGAGCTACATCTGCTGGATTTTCATGGCTGTCAGTTGACATTGTCCTTGCGGAGAATATACCATAAATGGCACTAGAGAGTTTTCCTTCTTCTGGAGAATCTCCATGTAACAGTATGCGTTACTGGATAAGAGAGTGGTGACATTTTATAGGTTGTCCCAATAACTCCTGATGTTGTAGATACAGAAGATGAGGCTATAAAGAACAATGCAAAAACTTGACTTGGTCGCTTCACACAACTTACTGTAATATGGCTGCATTTTAGGATCTGTATTATGGCTGCTACACCCGATCCCCAACAGTTCTATTGAACAGAACTTAGATTGCCCTGGGCTTCTAGAACCCCCCTAGTTGGGGGTCTGGATGTTGTACAGAAATATAGGTCTCGAAATGCATCCACATGACAGCTCGGTAAAAAAGGGGATTTGCACGTGGTGCATATTTTGTGCAGATTTACCATACACTGTGCAGGATTTGATTGTATGGATTATCAGTGCAGATTTCTTCCTGAGCAATGGAAAGGCTGAGGTCTGGGGGAAAATCAAAACCCTCAAGTAATTTTAGGTTCATATAAGCATTATCCCTCTTCTTGTAGCCTATTCTGGCATAAATGTCTCCTGCATGAATCGGTATTTGTCCGGCCAAAAGCCAAAAAAACAGATGGATCACCATCGGATCCCATCATAGTCAACAGGGATCTGGCAATGCCCGGCCGTGTCTGGTGAAGCCGGATGTGGTGAACTCCGACAAGCTGTACCGGCAGAGAACATAACGCTACCGTGAACGAAGCCTTAGGGCCAATTCGCACTGAGTTTTTTGGCACTTATTTTCTGCCTCAAAATCTGCTCCAAAAAACACCTCAGGACAGCCTTCTATTCATTTCAATTGGAAGCTGCATTTGTTTTTTTTTTAACACAATCAAAAAAAGAAGCAGCATGCCCTAGCCTGGGGCAGAATCAGCGCTGAATCTTCCATTGAAATGAATGGGTAGCAGAAAAAAACTGTTCCATGTGGATGTGGGTCCATGCTGAACTGGACGAACGGAAGTCTTTTTTTCAGCCTTACAAACTATTGGGGTCAGTTATCAAACTGATGTAAAGTTGAACTGGCTTAGTTGCCTATAGCAACCAATCAGATTCCACCTTTCAATTGCCAAAAGAGCTGTCCAAAATGAAAGGTGGAATCTGATTGGTTGCTATGGGCAACTAAAATCCAGTTCTACTTGCTTGTCTGTTCTCAGAACGCCCATAAAGCTGAATGGAGCATGCTCTACCACATAACACCATTTTATAGGATTGTATTGTACTTTTTAGTGCGGAGTCCACCACAAAAATATGCAACTGGCCTATTAGTAATAAACTCTTTCCATAAGCCTTCTGCCCTATAAAAATTTGCACTCAAATGTCAAAATTTTAAAGGTACCGTATGTCTATTGTTTACCATTGCAACCAGTTTTTAATATTGTTTCAGTACATATTAAATGCAAAATTAAGCAAATTAGCAAAAAAATGTTAGTCAAAAAGATGCTTCTATTCTGTATCTATAGCTCCAATACAGATCTATATATCTCCAGCAGTTGGGCCTCGTTCACATTTCAGTTTTTTTCACTGACATGTGCTGTCCGCATTTTCCACATACATACTCACTTATTTCAATGTGTCTGTTCACACATCAGTATTTTTTTTTTACCAAATACGTCCATTGAGGTCTATGGGTCTGTGAAAATCACGGACACAACGCGGATGGCATCCGCATTGCGTCCGTTTTCCACTGACCACTGATAGGAGATGCTCTGGAATATGGATGGCACATGGAGGGTAAAAAAATGTATGCACGGACCAAACAAGGATGCTGCTTCATCGATGTAATATGGACTGATTTTTTTCACGGGCGTGAAACAGAAACGAGGCCTTACTTTGCCATCCGTCTTCAAATTTTGCAAAATTTTATGTTTACGTTTGTAAGAATTAGGCAGCAGTAGCAAGAGTTTATATCTACAGGATCAGACTACACAGTGTGTACTTGTAGTCTGTTACCATGGATACATATTGAAGACACAAAAGAGTGGGCAAGTTTACTAAAACTATTTGCAGAGCTGCGTAATTTTACACTGACACAACAATAAAAATATGACTGCAGATGTGAAACTTCCCCTGTTGATAGAGTCATGCTTCTTTCTTATGGACATCCCACCCACTTCTAGTTCAGAGAAACCACTTTTTGTGGTTTGTAAATGACCATGGTCACAAAGCAAAAGCAGCAGAAAGAATAGCAGTCACACAGCAGTTTGTGACCTCTGATAGAGCTCATAGCATATGGTAAGCGGTTTAGAAAACATGCCCATAGTGGTTTTGGCAACGTAGCGAAAACTGTGTTAAACAGCGTCCTGGGAATTGTCCTGCTGCAAAGGAACACAAGCGTAAAAGGATAAGTCGCATCAAGCATTGCTTGAATGGGTAGTGATGGCGTCCTACATAATGTGCGGAAGCCCACTGAAATACAGGCTTTAATTATAAATCAATGTGCAGTTTTCGACATGTAGTTGTTATAAATAAACTATTTGGCCTCGTGGACTTCTATCTCCAGATATCCTTTGGCATTCTGGAACTTGTTAGTTGTGAAATCCACCAACAGATGCTTGAGGCCAGCCTTGTATGGCTTTATAATTATGGGAATAGTAACAGTCTCCTTCGGCTTCACTGAGTGCATCCTAAAAAAAAAAATACCATATTAATATTAATTCACATTTATGTGCACAATGAGCAAAAAAACAATCTGAGAATTCAGAATTTTTATTGCGGAGAGAAACTCCTAGACCTCATGCACGAAGGTGTAACATCACAATTCCTGCTGCTTTCAGTCATATGCTCTCCATGCGCTGCCCATGTAGTGACTGTGATAAAGCATTTTGGGGAGAAAATCCTTAATTCGGCATCAGATAGGGCATACCATACTATAGTACAACTTGGAGCTTGCACAGATCTGTCATATAGCCACAAGCATGAGCCCTTAGACGTCTAAGGTCCACGATCATCAACTCATCTTCTACCCATCCTTAGGCTATTGACTTGCAGAATTGTGGTGACCACAGCTGGTCGCCGATCCTGACTTTTGTGGGATCTGTCAATGATTTAGGAGAGCGTTCGCATAACATTTTAGCTATCCGCTGGGCAGAGGTGTATACAGATCTCATAGGGCTCCACAGCAAAACTTAGTATAGGCCCCTCTGCCCCATCCTGTTTCCCAGTACACTTGTGGCAGTCACTCCCAGGCAACGGAAAATGCAACACCCCAGATTTCTGACAAATTTACCGTAATTATTTTTTTTATTAAGGGAAAGAAATTTTGAATAAAAAAAAGTGTAATAAAGAACGTTACTCTCCACCTGCCCCACATTATCTGACCCCTATGTCAGAGGAGAATAGGGGCTTCATAAATACAGCATACATTCTGAACACCATATTGTTCAGAGTATTCACAGTAGATAACGGGCTCCCACTAGGGGGAGCTAAGTGCATAGGAATTCATACTGTTACCATTTACTGAAATGAAAGCAGAAATAATCTATTAGCATTGAGCTCCCCCTAGTGGCAGTTTCATGAAAATGCTGTGTTTTCCTGACAGGAAAAGAAGTTGTTTAGCACCAGGCCTCCCTGGGCCCCATAGCAGTTGTGTAGTCTGCCTCCATTGAAGGTACACCAGTGCCACAGGACGTTGAATACCCCAAAACAGTATTCATATTCCTCAGTGAATCCACTCACTTCAGTGAGGCAAATGGAGTCCAAGAGATTAAACTGTGGACTTGGTTAGACCTGTTTTCCATCTGTGTACATTTTTCTTGGAGGACACAACAGCTTAGAGCAAAAAGCTAATGCATCTTCGCAAAAAGACAGACACAGACAGTAGCAGGTCAACTGGAGTCCAAAGTTCCATCTTTTGGAATATGTTTGCCTCATTGAAGTGAGTGGAACTGAGGAATACAATACTTTTTTGGGGTATTCAAATCCCCCCCCCCCATCCTTCACGTGCAAAGCTCAGCTGAATTAGAAAACCAGACTACAAAGACCATCAAATAATTTAATGTGAGGTCACAAATGTCGGACTTCCTAATGAACCCCTTTATAGTCAATGAGGCCTGTCTGGCACCATCAGTTTCCGTTGTTTCCATTGTTTTGTGCCTATAATGGAGCAGAACAACGATAATCATTAGCTCATATGTAAAAGTAGCCTAAGCTACTGTTCCATCACAAGTGTGTTTCCCTCAAAACCGGGGGACCCTGTCTGGGAAGGGGTTACACTATATATCCACAATTAGCCTTACTAGGCTTATAACCACTCTTGTCCCAGACACTAAGACTTAAAGGGGTATTCCCATGTTAATGATCACTGGTAAATCTGTTAATGATTTAACAGTCATCATTTTTCTAAATATATTTAATTAACTATTTCCCCCCCCTTAGAAGAAAATGAAGATATACTTACCTGACTGTTGCTTTCCGTCTCTCCTGGTTATGGCCACCGCTCCTCTCCAGAATCGCGGTGGCCGCACTTGCGCGGACGACGTCTTCTTTTCTCCCGGCCGGGCCGTGCGCAGTCCCGAATGCGCACGCTGATGCCGCGCATGCGCTATGGTAACTTCTTCCTGGCCAGCATAGTATACTTGGCAGTAAGAAGTCACCAGGGAGCATGCGTGGCGGTGTGCGTGTTCAGTCCAACGGCCGGGAGAAGACGTCAATCAAGATGGAGCCTGCCCCCTGCCAAAAGTGGACCTGCAGGAAGTGGACGGCGCCGGGAGCAGATAAGTATGAAAGAGAGTGAGGGAATACCCCATTAACCTTTAATTCATCTATTAAAACAATAGGGAAATGTGAGCAAAACTAATAGGGTTTAAAGCTATCTGACACCTTGAAAGTGCTATGTGCAATAAGGTGCTTTTAAAGGGCGCAGGTAGGGGTGCACTACCCCGCTTTCCCTCCTCTAAAAGGGACATACTGTCCTGATAAGTGCATTAACAGTACATGATCAATGTAGCCACATGCCACTGTAAACTGACCTCACATAGATTATATGCAACTCAGCACTAGATATCAGCTCATAAATCACTAGCACTAACAGAGGTGTACAGAGACTAAAACCTAACACCTGTCCCCCAACATGTTTCGCCGTCCAATCTGGCTTCATCAGGGGTATCGGACAGACTTGGGCAAAGGCAAAGCGGGCAGTGCACCTCCACCTGCACCCTTTAAAAGCACCTTATTGCACATAGCACTTTCAAGGTGTCAGATAGTTTTAAACCCTATTAGTTTTGCTCACATTTCCCTATTATTTTAATAAATGAATTAAAGGTTAAGTCTTATTGTCTGGGACAAGAGTGGTTATAAGCCTAGTAAGGCTAATTGTGGATATATTTCCCTCAACATGACAGCTGTTTCAGTCGGGTAAGCCATTGTCACATCGCACGTGGGTTTTAATGGGGCAAGCTGCTGTGACATCACAACTAAGTTTCAGTCAGGTAATGGTTCTTCTCAGCTTCCGTGGCATCACAAGTGGGTTAAAGTGAGATAAAATGTGACATCAAAGGTGGGTTTGTCAGGTCAATGGTTATCATCTTCCATGACATCACAAGTAGGTCAAAGTCAGATATAATATAACATCACCGTCGGGGTTCCAGTCAGGTCAATCGTTGTCAACTTCAGTGACATCACAAGTGGGTTAAAGTAAGATAAAATGTGACATCACAGATGGATTTTTAGGCAGGTAATCCAATGTGACGTCATAACGATCAGGAATCAGAAAGGCAATGAGCTCTTTCATTTGACTGGAGTGGCCGTGGCCCATGTTTGTGATAACACTGCCATCTGCTGGTGCAATTGTGAGTGACACCCAACTGCAGGAAAATCTTGGCTGCAAGTTTCATAGGATGCGATCAAAGTCAGATTTTTATCTTTATCGATAATTGTTCTTGAGAACATGAAACTGTTCTAGATGCTCCATTGACAATAGGTTGACTGGGTTGACTAAATATGATATTAATGTGCAGAGGAACGGTATAGTATAGCATCCACAGCGTCCCAATAATATACAGTTACTGTGAGCAATGTGGACAACTGCAAAAAGCCCCCTGCTGCTCTAAAAAATAAGTATATGGATTCACTATTGCTGGTATGTCTTGTTGGAGCTTGCCCATTGACATCCAGCACCTTGGGCAAATTCTCACCAGCCACCCACATTCCAACTTCCTGAAAGAAGCATTATACCATAGAGGTGCATCGCAAGACTGAATAGGCCTGGGTCGTTACTCAATATTAAACGTTAATAATGGCATTAGAAAGGAAATTCTAGTCTGTCACTTACGTCACTGAAACTGGATCTTTGAGCAGTCCGCTGCCTTCTGCTGTCACCACAATATTAGAGACTTCTTTGTCAAGGGGGTTGGTGAAGATGATGTCCACTTCTACCGGTTTGTCCACATTGACTTTTTTATTCAGCTATAAAAATGAACATGAAACTGATATGAGTATGAATACCAAAACCGCTCTATAGAGATGAGTAAAATTTTTTGGTGACACATGTAACTATAGGAAGGGTCCACCACTAACTTTATAGATAAAAGGGAACAATGGAGGTACAGGGTGCACCTAGCCTTTCTGCTGCCTGAAGCAAAAACTGAAACGGCAGCCCCCCAATGCCAATTTCTTAACCTAACCCCTTTGCCCATGGTCCTTCCAGTGCCCCACTCTTGCCCCTACCTGGTGCTGTCTGAGGCAATCGCCTCACCTGGCCTCATTGGTGGTGCATCCCTGATGGAGGATGTCCTAATGTTCTTTAGTGGGATCTGCTGCTGTTTACCATGGCAGACAGCTCTAGGATGTTGCACAGATCATAACACACCCTTCAGATTCTTGCCTAAAGCATTAGCAATAACCACATCACCAGGAGAATCCCTTTAATATTGTAATATAATGCCAAAGTACTTACTGTATTTACTCCCCCCCCCCCAATAGTATGCAGGAGGTGCGGGGAGTGATGGGTGAAGTGCTGCTAGCTCAGTTTGTACTCACGACTCCCTGGTCTTCTCCGTACAGCGTCAAGACCTAGTCCAGGCGCCCGGAGAAGACCAGGGAACATGACTGCAGGAGAGACTGGGAGACCAGCAGAGTAGTGGTGGAACAGTAAAGGTAAATTAATGGAATTGTTTTAGCTCTGATGGGGGTCAGATCTGAGGTTCGATATAGGAGTCTAATCTGATCTGAGGTCTGATATGGGGGGCTGATCTAAGGTCTGAGGCTATTATAGTGGGTCTGATCTGAGTCTAATATGGGGGCCTGATCTGAGGTCTGAGGCTGATATGGGGGTCTGATCTGAGGTCTGATATGGGGGTCTGATCTGAGGTCTTATATGGGGGGTCTGTTCTGAAATCTAATGAACATTTTTTCTTCTTATTTTCTTCCTCTAAAACCTTATTATCAGATGCGTCTCATAAAGTAAATAATATGGTAAATTCTAGTAGGATGGTAGGATTCTTTTTCCTTGTGCACTGTGTGTCCCAGATGGTTGTGTATAGGTAACAAAAAGTTAACTGGGAGCCTTTTAGGCCAGTTGCCAGGGTAAAGGGCTGGCCTATCTCCCTGGTTAGGAGGTTTTTGCTGAGCAGGCCTAGAGGGAGAATGTAAATGTGTTAGCTGCTGACAACTAGGCCTAGCGCAGGGAACCATCATCCCTGAGACTAAAAGCTGCCAAAAGAGCAACTGGACTGAGGGACTACCACTGAGAGAAATAGAACAGACATTTGAAGATGTTTGCGGAGCATCAAAAAGGCTATGCTGGACTGGACAGTAAGGTAAATGCATGTTTATAGCAATAGACTTTACTGCATGTGGAAACAGTTAAATTCCTCAGGTACCCACCACATTTATGAGATAGCCTAGTCATCTGATCTAAGATCTGAACCCTGCAGACTGGGCATTGCAGAAAGCATATTGATATTTATTGCACGCCCGTGGTCATATGGAAGCATTGCTTTGGGAAAATCCTGCTGTTATATACCTCTGAACTGTGCCTACTGCTTGTGTATGCACTATAACTTTTATCATCTACTCAGTAAATGGAGAATTTATCCTAATTAAACAGCCCTGGTCATTGTGTCCATCATCTGCTGGGCCCTCCACCTACTCTCCGGTCTTGCACCCTGCTACATATCCATGTAATCTTCTCACATGTATCTATAAATAAAGAAGATCTTTTTGACTGGATTTCTATACAAATGCCATGACTGGTGCTCAATAATGGACATTCACGTGAACGTAGTCTATGTCATACTTAATGTGTCACTGAAAAGTGAAAACAGATACAGCCTTGGGTCTAAATTATATATTTTACCTTTATTTCAAATTTAGGGTTATCCAGGACAACATTTGTTTCAATAATCAGTAGTCCATCATATGGTTCACAGGTGCATACGGCTGTCACCTCGATTGAGTTATCGGCAGTCAATAAATCTTCATACATAGCGTAGGTTATGACCACCGGCACTTCTGTCCCTGAATAAACACAGAGCATAGTGGTCAAATGAAAAGTTGTTTCCAGGCTACTAGGAAGGGATACGGGAAGTTTACACATGATTACTTATTGTATTCAAATGTAGGTCCTTTTTGACAGGGCTACCCATAGACACATCCCTGCTGTCACTAATTGAAATCCTCTTTAACCACGTTGTGATGGCACTAGAAAGGTAGCAAGTCAGTGTGTCTACTCTGCACAACACCTTCCTAGTGCCACTTCTACTTTATTCTCCTCAGCAATTGGATATACAATATGACACCAATGTCTGCCATAGAGTCTGTTACTAGAAAATTCACTGATAAGCCAGGTTCAATACCTTGTAGGGCTAGTTCAGCTGAGCATTAAGGCGGTCCGGACTGGGGCAAGAGCTGAGGCGAGGCCAGCATGACGCTAGTTTGGTTGGGGAGGGGCAGAACCTAGAGGGTTAATTGGCCCAGAGGTAGTTAGGGGAAGGGGTAACAGGGGGAGTGGTAGAGCACGTTGGAAGCCGGCTGCAGGGGGCCACAAGCGGTGTGGCCATCCCTTAAGAGAGGGCTAGACGGCTGCGGCGGGTCCGACCGTCGGCGCACTTAAGCCCTGATGCTACCTCCAGGGTCCAGCCCTGACTTAGTAGCCCATCCGGGGACTCTCCACAGCAGGCAGCAGAAAGGTGCTCCTGTCGTGGGAGAAATCCTGGGCAGCGTTGGGACCCAGAGCAGAGGGGGGAGCTCCCCTCCCCCCGGCTCTCTGCAGCAAGTACGTGGGGAGCAGGACCAGGTTCTGTGGACCTTCCCAGGCTTGTTCGCGCCCCCCCCCCCACCTCCGGGCGATCGACTTAGCGTGGGAGTAGGGGGCATCAGCAGCACAGGCTGTGCAGGAGGCTGTCGGTGAGCTGCACAGGCCCACATATGTGCCTGGAGAGGAAGAAGAAGGCCATGCCCACCATGTGGCCGGATCCATTTCAAAAGGAAGACAAAGGTCATCTAGCAGAGAGGATTCAGAGATGCTGGATTACAGGGACGGTGTGGCAACAACATCCACGATCAGGGAAGACGGTGAACAGGAGCGGTGGGATACAGGACCTGTGACTGCGGGTTACACAGCGCCCGTGCAGCCTGGTGAGATTTCATGGGGCCAGACTGGGGCAAGAGCTGAGAGGAGGCCAGCATGATGCTGGTTTGGTTGTCGAGGGGCGGCACTTAGAGGGTTAATTGGCCCAGAGGTAGTTAGGGGGAGGGGGTTACTAGGGTAATGGGGTGAGTGGTGTTTTTTTTTATAAAGGGGCTTGGTGGAGAAGAGCGCCATTTTAGTAAGTTTCTTGGCAAACTACCAGCTCACGTACCATGTCCGTGCAGGAGCTTCTTGCCCAGATTAGGATGGAGGCGGAGGCATGGGCAGGGCCGGACTGGGGATAAAAACCAGCCCTGGAAAAAGTTGCATACCAGCCCCACATCATTGCGTCATTATTTACTTGTTTATAAAAGGGGAAAGCATTCATTTTGACCACTTGAAGACCACAGGTTTATACCCCCTAGTGACCAGGCCCTTTTTTACAAATCTGCTCTACACTACTTTCACCGTTTATTGCTCGGTCATACAACTTACCACCCAAATGAATTTTACCTCCTTTTCTTCTCACTAATAGAGCTTTCATTTGGTGCTATTTCATTCTTGCTGACATTTTTACTTTTTTTGATATTTTACTTTTTTTGACGAAATTTTTGCAAAAAAACGACATTTTTCGCTTTCTGTTGTAAAATTTTCAAATAACACTACATTTCAATTAAAATTTTTCTCTAACTTTATTGTTTTACATGTCTTTGATAAAAAAAAAATGCAATAAGTGTATATTTATTGGTTTGGGTTAAAGTTATAGCGTTTACAAACTATGGTGCAAAAAAGATTTTCTGAGCACCTGTCCTGTTTCCTGAGGCACTACAATGCCCAGACAGTAGAAACACCCCATAAATGACCCCATTTCGGAAATAGACACCCTAAAGTATTCACTGAGGGGCATAGTGAGTTCATGGAATTTTTTATTTTTTGTCACAAGTTAGCGGAAATGGAATTTTTTTTTTCAAAAAAATTTCATTTTTCGCTAACTTGTGTCAAAAAGTAAAAACTTCCATGAACTCACTATGCCCCTTAGCGAATACCTTGGGGTGTCTACTTTCTAAAATGGGGTCACATGTGAGGTTTTTCCACTGCCCTGGCATTTGAGGGTCTCCGCAATCATTACCCGTATGGCCAGCATTAGGAGTTTTTGCTATTCTCCTTATATTGAGCCTCTGGGCTGAAAGAAAAAAATGAACAGCACAGATTTCCTCATTCGCATCGATCAATGTGGATGAAAAAATCTCTAAAAGATGTGCAAAAAAAAAAAGAGGGGAAAGCTGTAAAGCTGCGATCGCTAAGGGACCCTTAGGCCTCATTCACACGTCCGCAATTCTGTCCGCAAAATTTTGCGGAACGGAATTGTAGATACATTCAATTCTATGGGGACAGACTTTGTCCCGCTCGGATCCAGAATTGCGGATCTGCACTTCCGGATCCGCAAAAATATAGAACATGTCCTATTCTTGTCCGCAATTGCGGACAAGAAGGGCATTTTCTATATAGTTCTGGCAATGTGCGGATCCGCAAAATGCAGAAAGCACATTGCCGGTGTCCGTATTTTGTGCATTCGCAGATCCATGGATCCGCAAAACACATACGGACATCTGAATGAGCCTTACAGGGGGGTGATTAGTGACTGGGGGGCAGGGGGTGATCAGGGGGTGACATGGGTGATCAGGGGTTAATCAGTGATGGGGGGTGTGTGTGTGTGTGTGTGTAGTGATTGGTGCACTTTACTTATGTTTCCTCTGGTGGTCCCAGACAAAGGGACCACCAGACGAGCAGGCAGCAGGCATATCAGACGCTGTTTACAAAACAGCGTCTGATATGCGTTTTAAATGCGTGTTTTTTCGCATCTACAGCCTGCCAGCGCATGATCAGCGCTGGCAGGCTGTAGTTTCAGTTGTCCCGGTTACGATCGCATGAACGCGCGCGCACGCCAATAGGCGTCAGTGAGACCTGAGAGAGCCGCCGCACTGACACCTATCGGCGTTAGCGTGGCGGCAAGTGGTTAAAACACGTGTGTAAACATGAATATGAACTTTGCTCCACAATAGCTCTTTTGTAGAACACCCATTGTTCATATTATCACAGTAGACCAGCTTTTTCCAACCAGGATGCCTCCAGCTGTCGCAAAACTACAACTCTCAGCATGCCCAGATAGAGTTTGGCTGTCAGGGCATGCTGGGAGATGTAGTTTTGCAACAGCTGGAGGCATCCTGGTAGGGAAACACTACAGTAGACCATTATCCCATCCAACTGGGTCAGAACTAAGAATAATCAAATAACTTTACGTAACGCGCCGCCAGATGTGCCACTCACGCAGGCAGCAGCGCTGATGACGTGACGTGTGATGTCACTTCAATTCATACAGCACACTGTGCGGTCCTGGGTATACAGGAAATCTCCACATCCAGACTGCAGGCCTCACACAGGAGACAGGAGGGTCCTCTGGAGGAAAGAGATTTCCTCCTTAATGTGTAAAATGCCAGTCTGCAGCCAGAAAGCCAGAAACCTATAGCAGGTGACATGAAGATCATGACAAGATCCAAACCTTCCACACAAAATGCCTTAATTACTACAGGTGATAGATGGATGGAAAGATAGTTAGATACTACTACCCCCATCATCATCATCTTGAAAAAAAATTGGAGACTCTACATCATAGGAATTGGCTTTAATATGACAGTGCTGGGGGGCTATAAATACACTGGGGCCCCTGTTATTATTATTAGGTTATTACACACCACCTCTGTTACCTGTCAGTGACTAGCCCGCCTCCCGCACACACCGCCAGGTCTGCAGCCCATGACTACCGGCACAGAAGCAGAAGCCTCAGCTCCCCTGTACACAGAGCCCCCCACAATACAGCACACCCCCACCTCTGATTCCCTGCAAGTTCTGCAACCCCTCATATCTGACCCCACAGCAATAACAGCATTAGTACCATACTACTACTTACACACAAGCTCCTAGCAGGCAGGCCGGGCGGGTGGCAGCGTAACACACTGACGTTACACGCCTGCTCCGCCTGCTTCATTCATAAAGTAGGCGGCGCAGGCACGTGACGGCAGTGAGTTACGCTGCCTCCCGCCCGGCCTGTGTGTAAGTAGTAATACACATGGGGGAGGCTGAAAGTGCAGGCAAGGCACGGCACATCTTAAAGCGGCCCCAGGGTCGGCGGCCTATCGGGAAGTTTCCCGGTATCCCGGTAGGCCAGTCCGGCCCTGGGCATGGGGTCCCGGTTGGTTGAGGGAGCACTTTGAAAGCCTGCTGCAGGGCGCCAAGTGGAGTGGCCATCCCTGAAGAGAGGGCTCCTCCGTGTGGCAGGAGCCATTTTGGAAAGAAGTCAAAGTTCATCTAGCAGAGAAGATTAGGGATGCCGGATTACAGGGACGACGTGGCAACAACATCCAGGATCAGGGAAGACGGTAAACAGGAGCGACGGGATACAGGACCTGCGGCTGCGGATTGCACAGCACCCGTGCAGACTGGTGAGATTTCATGGGAGCCTCTTCTATCTCTTCTTAGCTATCCGGGGGAGGGGGACGTCCAGGGATGCTGGGCAGGGGTCTCGGGCAACTCTTGGGGGTGTCTGGCTGGGTGATTGACGGGTGTAGGGGCTGGTGGGGCGTCACCACTGCTGGGCCTCAAGAGTGGGGTGTCTGTCGGGGGAGTCAGTAGGTCAGGGGTGTCAGTTAACAGCCGGAGGAAGCGGGACGCCGCGAAATGGCCGTCGCTGTTTTTTCGCATCCATGTGAGTTTACCCCCCACCCAAGCTACCTTTGTCTTGAGCTTTATCTCTGGTCACTGTTTGTATTCTTGTGGAGCCTTGCACCCCGTGATTCTGATGGATCGCGTAGATTTAAGTGAGAGGACTGGTGCCATCAGTATCCTTGCTTCGTGGATTAATAAGGTAGGTTATAGGGGGAATTCATTTAAGATTGGGGCAGCGACGGAAGCGGAGTGTTTAGGTTTCAGTGAGGATATGATAAAAAGGATAGGTCGATGGGAATCAATTAGATTTCGCTCATATGTGATATTGGATAGATTGTGAGTTACGGTTATTTTAATGGTTTAATGTTACTTGTGTTTTTATTGTTCATAGGTTCACAGGCGGTGTTGGTGTGGATCATGGAACATTTGTTCGTGTTTTGGGGGGCAGTAAGGGGCGGATGTGAGACCGAACGGGCACCAACTGGGTCTTGTGCAGAACATGGCCGTTTTGCGGTGGCTAGGTATCAGAGGTATGTTATAGGCTGGGTTGTTGTGGGAGGTACATTTGTCTGTGCGATTGGATCGCGCTCCCCCCCCCCAGACGTTTTAGTGTTTCTCGTTGGGGGTAATGATCTAGGGGCTCTGCCATTCTGTGAGTAAATTTGGGACATTAAATTTGATTTACTGAGGTTGTGGGAATTATTCCCGAATATGATTACGGTGTGGTCGGACATTGTGCCGAGGCGGTCTTGGAGGGGTGCGAGGTCGGTTGAGCGACTAAATAAGGCTCGGATTAAAGTAAATTGGGCGGTTTGTAAATTTGTGGCAAGAAACGGGGCGGTCACGGTGCGGCATTTGGATCTGGAAGTGGGAGTGGGCAAATTTTGGCGAGCAGATGGGCTGTACCTCAATGCTGTAGGTATAGATTTGTGGTCCCTGAGGATTCAGGGTGTGATTGAAACAGCCCTGGGAATGTGGAGGGACGCGCAAACTTCAGTGGGTCAATTTGTGCGTAGTCGGAGGTGGGAGGTCCTTGAAGTTGGTCGATATGGTGGTAGTTGAGAATGGGAGGACCCCACGGGTGGGGCTGGACTCTCATGGTTTAACAGGAGTGGAGAAATTAGGCGTCCCTCAGTTGGTGCCTCTGAGCTGGCGTCCATTGGCTGGGGGCAACAGAACATGAAATGCTGAGTGAAGAAGGGACAACCCCTTTAAGTCTCCAAGAAATGAGAAAGTGACTTCTGGTTCACCCAAAAAGGTTTCAGAGTCCGGTTATGTGGTCCAGTAAGAGAATGAAGCAGAACAGATAACTCATATTGCCGAACAGTGTATTGTCTTCCGGGTGCTCGGGTTTGGCATATTTCGGATCAAATTACAGATTGCTGGGTGGGGCTGGGGAAGACCTGGCGGTCATGGTACACATTGGCACAAATGACAAAGTCAACGGGAGATGGAAGGTCCTTAAAAATGATTTTAGGGAACTAGAAGAGAAGCTCAAGTCCAGGACCTCCAAAGTAGTGTTTTCAGAAATACTACCAGTGCCACGAGCGTCACCAAAGAGACAATGGGAGCTTAGGGAGTTAAATAAGTGGCTTAGAAGCTGGTGCGGGAAGGAAGGGTTTGGGTTCATGGAGAACTGGGATGACTTCTCTGTCGGTTACAGGCTCTACAGTAGGAATGGGAGGCACCTTAATGAGGAGGGTGCAACTGCCCTGGTGGAAAAAATGGTTAGATGGCTGGAGGAGCTTTTAAACTAGGATCTGGGGGGAGGGTGGGGGTCATACTCATAAGGGGTTAGATAGTGTAGATAGAGAGTGGGATATAGGAGGGGACAGTGGGGATTTAGTGGGGGCTGAGGTTAGTGAGGAACGTAGGGAGAAGACTGGGCAGAACTATACACCGCCGAAAAATAGAACTGCTGTTAACAAGAACCTGTTACTGACAAACATCAACCAAGATAACCCAAAAATCCCACATATTCACTTTATAGGTAACAATAATTTAAAATGTATTTTCAAAAATGCCAGAAGTCTAGCTAGCAAAACTGGGATGCTGGAGGCTATGGTACTAGAGGAACACATAGATGTAGTTGGTGTGGCTGAGACATGGTTGGACTCTTCGCATGACTGGGCTGTAAATATTGAGGGTTTTAAACTATTAGGAAAGATAGGGTCAATAGAAAAGGCGGTGGCGTGTGCTTGTATGTGAGGAGCGATCTGAAGACAAGTGTGAAAGATGCAATTGTGGGTGAGGATGTGGAAACCTTATGGGTGGATTTTCAAAGGGATATAAACACTGAAAAAATAATATTTAGTGTAATATATAGACCCCCTAACATCACACAGGGGGCTGCACAGGCTGCCACAGTGGTGATAATGGGAGATCTTAACTCCCCAGACATCCCACCCTCAACTGCAAAGGGTAGAAAATTCCTCAACTTGCTGCAGAACCACTTTATGGGCCAGTTTGTAGAAACTCCCACTAGGGGCAATGCTCTGTTGGATCTGGTGATTTCTAATCATGCAGAGCTTGTTGGAAATGTCACTGTTCGAGAAACGCTAGGTAATAGTGACCACAATATAATTATATTCCCCCTAAACTAGTGATGGGTGCGAATATTCGAATCGTTAATTTTAATTGCGAATATCGCCACTTCAAAAATTCGTGAATATTTAGAATATAGTGATATATATTCATCATTTTCTAATATTCTAGATTTTTTTTTCATCTGAACCCATGATCCCTCCCTGCTTCTTGCTTGTGGGCCAATGAGAAGGCTGCAATGTCTTTGTCTGAGCATAGCAACATCCCTAGCAACCAACAGGAAAATCATCTACACCTTTACTATATAGGAACCTCCCCAGCAGCCACTGTATGCAGTATTTTGCAGATCTGAGAGAGAGAGCAGTGTCATTGCTGTGCTCTGTGCTTTGCTGTGTCATTACATTAGATAGTTAGCTTATATATATAATACAGATAGTTAGTGGGAAATAGTCAGTGTAGGTTAGGTAGTGATATAGTGTAGCTGTCCATACATACATACATAGTGCTGTGATTTCACAAGTTCACAACAATACTTAGTGCACCAATCACTAATATGTAGTCAGACCTGCTAAAATGTGAAGTTGCATGTGTTGTGCCAAAATATTTGTTAAAATATCATTAGTGCCAATTAGTGTTGGGCGCGAATATTCGCGATGCGAATAAATATTTTGCGCGAATATCGCATATTCACGATTTCGCGATTTTTTCGAATATCATGCCATAAATTCGATATTGCGAATATTCGCGTTGGTTAAATTAGATGATACACAATAAGTTCAAGAACTTCAGTTCACTTGTGTTGATAAATGAGTTTGAGTGACTCTGAGTTTCGTTCATTTAAGGTGTTGTTTTGCATCAAGGCTCTTTTTCAAAGCCATAGCCAAAATCCTGCCTTTTTTGCGATTTTCCGTAATGCGATTTTTTTTGACAGCGATGCGAATATCTAACACTTGCTGACATGCCTGCGCATTGACTTGAAAATTGAAATATTGCCTTTATGCGATTTTTCCGTAATGCGATTTTTTTCACACTCTATGCGCTTGGTAGTCGCGATCGTCAACTTGCGAATACGAACATGCTGCGACTGCGAATATATTCGAAAATTCGCATATTCGAATATATGTCGTCGTGTTTTCCTCTTCTTATTCTCATTCACCCCCAATCATTAGTTTCACTTTCAACAAGGCTTCATTTTATATCCATTCCTCGACCCCCGTCCTCACTTCCCTCCCTTGTCTTTTTTTTTTTTTTGCGATTTTTCGTAATGCGATTTTTATTAAGCGATGCGATTTCTTTCACACGTGCTATTCTTCCTGCGCATTGATTGACTTGACCATCCCGGCCATGAAAGTTAAAGTGTTTTTGCGATTTTTTTGCCATGCGATTATCCGCGATTTTATAAAAAAAAGATGGCGATTAAATGATGACGAATACGAATATTCGAATTTGCGAATATATCGCGAATATTTTACGAAATATTCGCGAAATATCGCGAATTCGAATATGGGCATATTCGATCATCACTAGTGCCAATTTCGCAATTGCGAATATATTGAAGCACTCTATCTGCATATAAGGCTATTGTAATGTTCTGCGTGCCAACCATTTTCTCCAGTCTCAGGAAACTTCTATACGGTTGGAAAGTGTAGTTTGTAATTGGATTGAAAACTGTCTGAATGACCGTGTCCAGAGAATTGTGGTCAATGATTCCTATTCAGAAGGGTCCCGGGTTATAAGTGGTGTCAGGTTCAGTGCTGGGTCTTCTGTTATTTAATTTATTATTAATGATAGAGGACAAGATTAATAGCACCATTTCTTTTTTTTCAGATGACACTAAGCTATGTAGTACTATTGAGGATGTCCATAAACTACAAGCTGACTTTAACACTCTGAGTGATTGGGCATCAACTTGGCAAATGAGGTTCAATGTGGATAAATGTATACTTCTGCATCTTGGTAGTAATAATCTCTGTGCTCTTCATATGTCCTAGGGGATGTAACACTGGGAGAGTCACTTATAGAGAAGGATTTGGGTGTCCTTGTAGATTGTAGATTAAATAACAGCATACAATCAGCTGCTTCTAAGACCACCAGGATATTGTCATGCAATAAACGAGGCATGGACTCGCGGGGCAGGGATGTAATATTATCACAGTGTTGGTGCAGCCTCATCTGGAATATGCAGTGCAGTTCTGGGCACCAGTCCATATAAAGGACGCTCTGCAGCAGGAAAAAGTAGAGAGGTGAGTGACTACACTGATAAGGGGCATGGAGGGTCTGAGTTATGAAGAAAGAATAAAAGAATTGAATTTATTTAGTCTTGAGAAGAGGGGGACATAATTATCCTATACAATTATATAAATGGGCCATACAAAAAATATGGTGAAAAACTGTTTCATGTAAAATGCCCTCAAAAGACAAGGGGGCACTGCCTTAAACTGGTGAAGAAAAAGTTCAATCTCCAGAAGCGTCAAAGATTCTTTACTGTAAGAACCGTGAAGCTGTGGAATAGACTTTCTCAGGATGTGGTCGCAGCAGGAACAGTGGACAGTTTTAAAAAGGGTTTAGATGAATTCTTAAAAGTAAATGACATTAAAGCTTATGAAAATGTGTAAAAATCAGAGTCTCACTTCTTTCTGGGATTTGCGTCCCCACCAAACCCTTGGTTGAACTTGATGGACTTATGTCTTTTTTAAACTGTATCAACTATGCAACTATATAAAGGCAACGGTAATACAAGAATCTTCACTGATGTTTACTACGCTGCTTACATGCCAGAAAATAACATTTCTGTAGGAGTGCTTCTTTAACCCTCCAGATAACAGAGGGGGTTTATTTTACAATCATTATTTTTTCATATTGTATATTTTTTCATGGTTGACATATGCAAACTTCTGCTTGGTCATTACCTTCACAGCCTGGCACACAAATTGTCTTGGATTCTTTGAGGAGTTCATGTATTTCCTTCTTGGTGTACAGGACAGAACTTGCCTTGATGTCAACATTAACCTGCTTTGGCTTGGTTGTCAGGCTTCTGATGGATAAGTTCAGAACAACATCTTTGCCAATTTCCCGTACACTGATCAGCTTAAACTCTCCTGCCAGCTCCTCATAAATGCAGGGAGATTTACATTTCTCGATTGTGTTTTGTTCCATCCTTAGATTGTCCCAAAGTATCTGCAAAAATAGAAAGCAAAAAAGTGGGCAGGACGTCATCAATGCTGATGAAGTAACAGAATGACGTTCAACAAGGTTATACTTTTTTTTTAAAGGCACAATTAGCTTAAAGGGGTTTTCCGGGATTACTATGGTATTTAACAGATATACTCATGTAGTTGCTTATCTCGTGTACTTGTTTTCATACTGTTTTTCCAATTTGGACTCCCGAGTCCCGACTCATTTTCACCATGTAAACCAATCCCTCTGCTTTGTTTCCATCCTGTAGGTAGCACTTCCTGTTGCTGCATCCAACCAAACCCATGATGCACTTCTCCTTACTCTGCCACAGCTCTAGCACCGCCTCAGCTACTTTATAGCTCTTACTACCAGCTAGTTACACTGACACTCCCCTATCACTGCTCATGGACATAACATCACAGGAAACAAGAAAGAGCTGCATGGACATGGTCATGTGACCACAGCTCAGAACGAGAGATAGAAACGAAACCTAAGTATTGAGTATACCACCGCTATGGTGCCATACAGAATGGTAGTCGCATTATAATGAAGTGGTTATAAAGTAGTACCCCTACCTCTTTCAAGCATGCTCCAGCAGCAACCAGTGTATGCGCAGAATGCAGATAAAGCCAAGGCCAGAACACCTTACTTCACTGCACATGCGCCAGTTCCTGCTGGAGCTGATGCACTTAAAGGATGATCTGGAGGACGAAAACAAATCTGTATTAAATTGGAAGCTGGAACTTCTTGAGGACACTATTCTTGAGACCCTAGCGCATGCACAGGGGGTGACGGGACTTGTTTTTAGCGCATCAGCGGAGGGGCACGATGGCTAATTTTTTGCAGGGTTATCTGCCAACTAGCCGGATACTGGGATTGTGTTCCAGTGCCTGTCAATAATCCATAAAAAAGTGATAATCCAGCACCAAGATTATTAAAAATGTTGACTTTATTCCAATCTAATTATTTGTATTAACATTTTTTATGTTTTATTTTCGCAGTTCATTTAATATTTGCCCTTCACCTATTCAATGGTTAATAGGTCAGCGTATGATTTGTTCCATTCCAATACATGTGCAACTACAAGTGAAACTGAGCTAAAGGCATATAGGACATCTGCTTTTTTCAAAAATTTTAATGCCATGATTAAGATGGCTTAAGTGATTGAAACGCGTAGGCTATATTACCGCAATTTTGCCTATGGAACATAAATTTAGTTACCTATCTTTTGGTACCGTGCAGTTACCTATCTTTTGGTACCGTGCAGTTACCTATCTTTTGGTACCGTGCAGTTACCTATCTTTTGGTACCGTGCAGTTACCTATCTTTTGGTACCGTGCAGTTACCTATCTTTTGGTACAGTGCAGTTACCTATCTTTTGGTACCGTGCAGTTACCTATCTTTTGGTACCGTGCAGTTACCTATCTTTTGGTACCGTGCAGTTACCTATCTTTTGGTACAGTGCAGTTACCTATCTTTTGGTACCGTGCAGTTACCTATCTTTTGGTACTGTTCAGTTACCTATCTTTTGGGACGTGCAGTTACCTATCTTTTGGGACGTGCAGTTGCAGGGGGCAATCGGAGGACAGAGGAAGCCTGTCAGATAAACTGCTCAGATAACTCAGATATCACTATTGAGAAACTAACTTGTTGATACTAGAGTTATCTCGGATCCCGGCTGCTGTAGGCTGCTGTATGACTTACCGTAATGTACAAAGAGATATGACTTCTGGGGACTAGTTGTTGTACCAGTCAAGCAAAGCCTAAAATGAAGCCATATTATATCAAAATGCTTTTGCCTTTATAGAAATAACCTGGCCCATATTGTACCCTTAAATGTCTTCTAATGGCATATCATTACATGTTGCATTGCCTGCTGGATTACCCAGGTATTCTGCTGGATGCACTTATACATCCTATGTGCCTATGGTTTTGCTGTGTGTGTAAGATCTTAATTAGTTTGACATGATCAGGACAGGTTTTTAACCTCTGGATGTATACAATGCATGTTTTCATTCACTGGCAGCAAGCACAGATCTAAATGAGGAATTTTAAGCTTTATTCACATAGGATAGAAAAAACCCTTAATTTTCAGATGGTTTACAGAGGACCCATGCAGGGTTTTCTCTCCTGAATGTAGATGACCAATGACATATGTAGGTTTAGAGTAGGACCTGCCTTTCTGAGACCACCTTGGCGCTGGTAGGCGGGCACAGATGTGTTTTTGATATACCGGCTGAGAGTCTCAGATTTTATATTATCAGAGTGAGAGCTTAGTCCATATATAATGTTTGCATCTATTGTGCATTATTTTGTGATTTTTCTTTTATAGATGTAGCCATGCACATCCTCATATTTAGTTATCATATCGTGCAGGATTTTTAAAAAATCTTTTTCTGTGATTTTTGTTTAGCTTAACTCCTTAAGGACCAGGCCATTTTTTGCAAATCTGACCAGTGTCACTTTATTTGGTGTTAACTTTAAAACGCTTTGACTTATCCAAAACCAGTCTGAGATTGTTTTTTGTCACATATTGTACTTCATGTTTATAAAAAAAATACCAGATTTACCAAAAATTTGTAAAAATTTGCAAATTTCCAAGTTTCAATTTCTCTACTTCTATAATACATAGTAATACCTACAAAAAATGTTATTACTTTACATTCCCCATATGTCTACTTCATGTTTGGATCATTTTGGGAATGACATTTTATTTTTTGGGGCGGACGTTACAAGGCTTAGACGTTTAGAAGCAAATTAGAAATTTTTAAAAATTTTTCAAAAACCCACTTTTTAAGGACCAGTTCAGGTCTGAAGTCACTTTATAAGGCTTACATAATAGAAACCACCCAAAAATGACCCCATTTTAGAAACTACACCCCTCAAACTTGGTTAACCATTTAGGTGTTCCACAAGAATTAATGGAAAATAGAGATAAAATTTCAAACTGTCACTTTTTTGGCAGATTTTCCCTTTTAATAATTTTTTTTCCAGTTACAAAGCAAGGGTTAACAGCCAAACAAAACTCAATATTTATTGCCCTGATTCTGTAGTTTACGGCCATCACAGTGCTGAATGCTACATGTGCAGAGCGCTGTCCCTCCAAACTAGGAGGAGATCGGCTTAGGCAGGTCGTCCTGTATGAATGTTGTGAAGTGCTGACTCTAAACCAAAGTCAATGAGCACTAACAGAGGGCGGCTGCCTGTGTGTGTTTGAATTGTCTTTGCATGCACGGGATACCACCGAGGGTTGCCTGGCTGTAATTCATCTTAGCAGCCTAGGACAATTCAATTTTGTTTTTTCAATGGTGCGTAGAGGCTCCTGATGAAATAGAGCACTATTGTTTGGTGCCCTATGGAAACGCGTCAAGACGTTTTTCAATCATATATACTGAGGGATAGGTTATATACAATCTCCATATTCCTCAGCTGTGCATCCAGCACCATCTAGTGGTGTGGCTAATTAAGCGCGCTTTAGCCATACTTTTTGTTGAGTACCTCACTGTTAGGTCTGCATGTGAGGCTAGCTGTTCTGCAGCACTGGCTTTCAGTGATCAACCCTGTGAACATAGTTATATCCAGGGCTGGAAGCGTGCAGACGCAGCCATTTTTTATGTTTATATAGGGCGTCACCCCAACTTTAAATTTGATTGACTCTAATAAAATTGTTTATTATTTTTGATTTTTAGCAATCTATCAATCCAATATTTGTTATAAACACTCACAGAGAACGCATACCTTATACACCTGTTTTCTAATTTTGTGCCAGTTTACAGAAACACCCAATATGTGATCGTAAACTGCTGTGCAGGCACACAACAGGGCATAGAAGGAAAGGAATGCCATACGGTTTTTGGAAGGCAGATTTTGCTGGACTAGTTTTTTGAAACCATGTCCCATTTGAAGCCCCCCTGATGCACCCCTACAGTAGAAACTCCAAAAAAGTTACCCCATTTTAGAAACTACAGGATAGGGTGCCAGTTTTGTTGGTACTATTTTAGGGTACCCATGATTTTTGGTTGCTCTATATTACACTTTTTGTGAGGCAAGGTAACAAGAAATAGCTGTTTTGGCACCGTTTTTATTTTTTGTTATTTACAATATTCATCTGACATCTGGTTAGATCATGTGGTATTTTTATAGAGCAGGTTATTATGGATGCAGTGATACCTAATATGTATACTTTTTTTATTTATGTAAGTTTTACACAATGATTTCGATTTTTAAACAAAAAAAATAATGTTTTAGTGTCTTCATAGTCTGAGAGCCATAGTTTTTTCAGTTTTTGGACTATTATCTTGGGTATGATTTTTGTGGGATGCGATGACGGTTTGATTGGCACTATTTTGGGGTGCGTATGACTTTTTGATCGCTTAGTATTACACTTTTTGTGACGTAAGGTGACAAAAAAGGTGGCTTTTTTTGCACCTTTTTTACTTTTTTACGTTGTTCACCTGAGGGGTTAGGTCATGTGATATTTTTAGAGAGCAGGTTATTACGGACGTGGCGATACATAATATGTATACTTTTTTCAATTTACTTAAGTTTTACACAATAACAGCTTTTTTAAAACAAAAAAAATGATGTTTGTGTCTCCATATTCTGAGCCTTAGTTTTTTATTTTTTGGACGATTATCTTTGGTATTTTTTGCGGGATGCAGTGACGGTTAGATTGGTACTATTTTTGTGGGCATATGCCTTTTTGATCGCTTGCTGTATCACTTTTAGTGATGTAAGGTGACAAAAAAATGGTTTATTTAGCACAGTTTTTATTTTTATTTTTTACGGTGTTCATCTGAGGGGTTAGGTCATGTGATATGTTTATAGAGCCGGTCGATACGGATGTGGCGATACCTAATATGTATATATACCTAATTTTTTTTTTACTTTATTTGGGGAAAATGACCTTTTAGTTCATTTTACTTGGAACTTTTATTTTTTTTTGGGGGGGGGGGGACTTTATTTTTTCAACTTTTCTTTAACTTTATTTTTTGTCCTACTTTGGGACTTCAACTTTTGGGGGTCTGATCTCCTTTACAATGCATTCCAAAACTTCTGTATTGGAATGCATTGGCTGTATGAGTAATACAGTGTGTATTACTCATACAGCTTCCTGCCTGTGAGATCCAGGGGGCTGGATCTCACAGGCTCTTCACCGGAAGGCAGCCCCGAAGCCTAAGGAAGGCATCGGGCTGCCTTCCCTGCTATCGGGTCCCCATTACAGTAGCACGATAGCCACCGCACTCGCTGCCCGATCACCCGGAAAAGCCGCAAACCGTAGGTCTGAATTAACAGGACCCCCCCCCCCCCGAACATTGTCCCAGGGTGCCTGCTGATTTATTTCAGCAGTCACCCAGTTTCGATCACCGCCCTCCACGCAGCGGTGATCGTAAATACTCAGGACATACCGGTACGTCCTGTATCCTTAGGAGGTTAAAGAGGAGCTGTCACCTCTGCTGACATGTCTGTTTTAGTAACTACTTGCATTTTCCTTGTCATAACAGTTGTTGAGGATCTATTCTTATGATTCTATGTTGTGCCATTCCTTTATTATTCCTGCTAGAATTTATGAATGAAGTACTAGCAGTATGAATTGAAGGTCCAGCTGGATGTTGCCAGTTTGGGATGTGTCCCTGCAGTGTCTGACACTATCCAATCAGTGCACGTCAGAGAATGTAAGGACACACCCCATACTGGTAACACCCATCTAGACCCTCATTGCAAACCGCTAGCAAGTAGTTCATAACTTCTAGCAGGAATAATAAAGGAATGGCACAACATAGAGTCATACCAATAGGTGCTCCAGAATTATTGGGGGATGCAAGTTGTTACTAAAACAGACATGTCAGGAGAGGGCACAGCTCCTCTTTAAGCAGTTTTTCCATAAAACCAGGACTTGATCTTGTGTGTGAGGGGTCTCGTTACATGTTCTCATTGAGGGCGACAAACCATACACATTCTCTTTCCATTAAAATGGATGGGACTTATGGAAAGCTTTAAAGTGCATAGCACTTTAATCAGAGTCTGTCACCACCGCCGTGCTTTTTTTTTTAAGGCTGCCTTCACATGCAACAGATTTTCTGGGAGAAAATTCCGCTACTGAAAATCAGTTCCATTCATTTGAACGGGGCGGCAAGTGCATGGATTTCTGCAAGTCCCATTAAGGTGAATGGAACTGATTTTCAGTAGTGGAATTTTCTGCAACAAAATCTGCTTCATGTGACGGCACCCCAACAGTCCCTGGTGCAGTATAATTCTCATTCCCATTCCCCCCAAAAAAAACTTTATGTGCTGTTTCCTCTGGATTTTGCCCCCCAAAACAAGCCCAAGGGGGGTGTACCTATTAGCAAAGGAGCCCAGCCATGCCCATTCGAAAGGAGCCCCGCTCATCCCCTCCTGCCTTTTCTTCACCTGCCTCCCATGTCATCAGGCCTCCCTTGGAAATGTCGCACAAGCACACAGCTCTTCTCTGTCTGCGCCTGTGCTGTCTTTGCCTTTCTGCAGGCAGCAGCTTCATCAACTGAACTGCACATGCGCGGGAAGGATGATCAATTCAGTCTACCAAGAAGTGATCGAGTGGTGAGAAGACCTGGAGCCGGGGCGCATGATGACAGCAGGATCTGAGAGAGATGGAGAAGAGGGGTGGAGGGGTGGAGCCAGACTCCACTTTAATGGGTGCGGCTGGACTCTGTTGCTGATAGGTAATGCTCATTGGGCTCTTTTATACTAATTTGCATATTGATCAAAACCTGTTTTTCGTCGCAAAAACCAAGAGGGACAGCGCATAAAGATTTGCTTGTGACAACTACAGTGCGCTGGGAATGGTTTAAACCGTACCTCGGTGGTGACAGACTCCCTATAAGCTTGTTATTAGTTATCAGAGTTATCAGTATATGTTCATATCAGGATGACATTGTACGGCACATTTAATAAATTGTCACAAACAAATCACTAGATTAGTAGTAAAAGAAAGTACAACAGATAATTAGCTTGATAAATGACTAACCATAGAGGCTGTCTCCACCCAAGGGAAAAATGGCTTTTGGGTGTAGGTGGCATCATAAAATATCCCAGTAATTGTTGTGGCCTGATCATCTGTTCCTGTGGAACCCTTTCATATTATTTGGCCACTTTATAGCAGTGTCGTGTGGACTATGCATGGCAGTATTATTTTGGCATTTTGACATATGGTACTATTTTGTGAGATGAAATTACAAGAAACGTTTCCTAAGTATGTCAAGTGGCATTCCCTATTTTTCTTGATGCCAGGGCGCCATATATATATAACAACCTACAAAAATGTTGTTGGCAAATAAAAGTAACAATTTAACATCACTTTAATATCACCACATGTAAAAATGTCCAAAGTATCATGTTATTTATCACACGCGATAAGGGCTCATGCACACGGCCGTTGCCCTGCCGTGGCCGTATTGCGGTCCGCAATACACGGGGCATCAGCCGTGTGCATTCCGCATCATGGATGCGGACCCATTCACTTGAGTGGGTCCGCAAATTATCACTACGGAGTGCTTCCGTGGTGTTCCGTTCTTCCGTTCCGCAAACAAGTAGTGCATGCACTATTTTTTTGCAGTGCGGACCATCGATGCGGATCGCGGACCCCATTTAAGTCAATGGGTCCGCAATCCACATGCGGCTGGCCCATGGTCGTGGCCGTGCATCGTGGACCGCAATTTGCAGTCCGCAGCATGAGCCCGGCCGGCACACGGCCATGGGCATGAGCCCTAAAACTGTAAAAAAAAAGTCCCAATTTCAGAATTGTTATTTTTTTTGTCACTTCGCCTTTAAGAAAATTGAATAAAAATTTATCAAAAAGACTTAAGTAAGGCCAAGTTCACACTTCAGTTGTTTGGTCAGTTATTGTGAGCCAAAACCAGGAGCTGGTCAAAGACACAGAACAGGTGCAGATCTTTCCATTATACCTTATATCTGAGTAGGCTTCACTACTAATTTTGGCTCACAATAAGGCTACATGCACACGACCATATTTTGTTTCCTTGTCTGTCCCGTTTTTTTTGCTGATAGGATGCAGACCAATTCATTTCAATGGGTCCGCAAAAAAATCGGACAGCACACCATGTGCTTTCCACATCAGTATGTCCGTTCCGTAGCCCCTATTTTTTTCTAGTTTGCAGACAAGGATAGGCAATATTACAATGGATCCGCAAAAATAATTGATCCGAAAAAATAGATGTCATCCGTTATTTTTTGCGGACCACAAAACACATACGGTCGTGTTCATGAGGCCAAACTGAAAATCACTGACCAAATAACTGAAGTGTGAACATGGCCTAACCCAAAAAGGTAACAATAAAAACTACAGCTGGCCCTGCAAAAAAGCTAACCCTCACTGTTCCACTGAGCAAAAAATATTAGAATATGGCGACAAAAAGAATTTTTTTAATAAAAGGTTTACAGTTTTTTAAATGTAGGAAAAAATAAAAAACTATTAAAATGTACCATGTCAATGTTACCACATAATGAACACTAAAAAAACAAAAAAAAAAAACAATTGCAGAGTTATCTCTTTTTACTATTCCACCCCACCAATATATTATTTTTTACAGTTTTCAATACATTAAATGGATCATTAAATAGTGCCATAAAAAAATACAACTTGTCCAACACAAACACATCAAGCCTTCGTACAGCTACGGAAAAATAAAAAACTTGGAATTTGTGGAGAAAAAAATGTAAATGCCATCGACAAAATTGCCATAGTCCTGAAGATGTTAAAGGGATTTTGCCATCACATACTTATGTGTCCTGCATTTCATATTTCCCGCAGACTTTCAGCTATTGTCTGGAGTTAATATTTTACTGTATAAAAAGGCTCCAAAAATCACTGTAAAATCACCACTCGAAGCACTGTATGTGTGAATCCACCCTTAGGGCTCATGCACACGACTGAATGTATTTTGCAGTCCGCAAAACAAGAATCCGCAAAAAATATGGATGACGTCCGTGTGACATCCGTATTGCATCATTTATTTATTTGTTTTGCGGATCCATTGTAAGGCCCCTTTCACATGAGCGAGTTTTCCGCGCGGGTGCAATGCGTGACGTGAACGCATGGCATCCGCACTGAATCCTGACCCATTCATTTCAATGGGTCTGTGTACATGAGCGTTTTTTTTCACGCATCACTTGTGCGTTGCGTGAAAATCGCAGCATGTTCTATATTCTGCGTTTTTCACGCAGCCCTAGTCCCATAGAAGTGAATGGGGCTGCGTGAAAAACGCATTGCATCCGCAAGCAAGTGCGGGTGCGTTGCGTTTTTCACTGAGGGTTCCTAGGAGATGTTGTTTGTAAACCTTCTGCTTTTTATCACGCGCGTGAAAAACGCATCAAAACGCATTGCACCCGCGCGGAAAAAACTGAACAGCTGAACGCAATCGCAGGCAAAACTGAATGGCTTTGCCTGTGAAATCTCACAGTTTTCACTGAACGCATCCGCAACGCATCCGCACCTAATCCGGACACGCTCGTGTGAACCCAGCCTAACAGTGCCCATCATTCTCCGTAAAACGGACAAGAATAGGACATGTTCTATCTTTTTGGCAGAATGGCCCTGCGGACATACAGAAACGCAATGCACACGTCATTTTTCCATTTTTTGGGGGGGACCCATTGAAGTGAATGCTTCCCATACAGGACGCAAAAAACCCCGAACGTACACGGAAATAAAATACGTTCGTGTGCATGAACCCTTAGGTCGCTTTCACACAAGCATATTTTCAGTCTGTGTATGGAGATTTGCAGCAGGATAGCTCTCCTTAGCAACAGAAACATTTTTATAATAGAAAAAAAATTATTTAGCAATTTTTACAATTTCCTCGTACAACCTTCACAGGGTGTCGAAAGGTGGAGCCTTTCATTGTATAGGTGTCACCTGTACAATGGGAGAACTGTGATCAGATTACCACTCTGTCTGGTTTGGTAACATGGGTGCGGACTGAAACGATCATAATTACCCCCATTCAAATGTCGATTATTGGCACTTCGCCCTGCACTGTTTTTAGATTAAAGGGTTATCTGCCTTACACACCCTACATTCTAGTAGGTCAGATGAAATGTTTAATCAAATCAAACAATCATTGGAGCTCCTGAGCCTATAAAAGGACATCTATCTAGCCCTCCGACCTTGTATTGCTAGGACACTTGGTTTGCTTTGCTTACTTGCTTAAAGGGGTTGTGCCATGTTTTCAAGTTATCCCCTATCCAAAGGATACATTTTGCACACAAACGTTTAGTTTTTTCGTTTACATTCCTTTTTTTGCGTTTTTTATACGGAACCATTCATTTTAATGGACCGCAAAAAAAAAAAAAAACCTGACGGTACTCCGTATGCCTTCCATTTCCATATTTCAGTTTTTCCGCTCAAAGATAGAACATGTCCTATTATTGTCTGCATAACGGACAAGAATAGTACTATTCTATCAGGGGCTAGCTGTTCCGTTCCGCAAAAAACGGAATGCACACGGACGTCATCTGTATTTTTTGCGGATCCGTTTTTTGTAGACCACAAAATACTGAAAACGGTATACAGTCGTGTGCAAGGGGTAGCTAACTGATCAGTGGAGGTCTAATCGCTATTCAACTATTTGTTGAATTGCCGGTTCTTGTCAAAGACGCTTCTTGGCAGTCAGTTTTCAGTTCTGTCAAAGAAGATTGGTTCTTAATAAATCCCCATTATTCAGCTGCTGGTAGGACATAAGGGAATAGTTCATTTCTAACGTTAATCTGTTTTCCCTTATTCCTAGGAGCAGCACAAGCTTGCAACTCTATTTAGGTCACCACAGGTATAGTAATAATGCTTTAACAATGTTCTGATGGCAATGTTCTGATAGTTGTATTATAGTAAATACATGGTGGGGCTGGGTAGACATTCTTTTATAGGCTGAGTTGGCTCTAGTTACGGTAATTAGTGTTTAATTTGATTGATTAAAATTTTGTCCTGTCCTACTGGTACATAGGGGCAGAAATACCCCATTATTTTTCTGCTGTAATGACTACAGTAAAACAAATTAACATTAGAAACTATGCTTATGTGCTCTTATGTGAAATAGTAACCTACTTGGCACCACTTCTGTAATACATATAGACCTGTCTCATCCATGCCTTAAACAAAAGGCTCATTGATCTTTTGAAATGTATTACATTACATTTATGTACCACATAAAAGGTTAGTATATAAAATGAGGATTCCCGACTGGGAGAAAATGTCTGCAAGCTGGTAAGTAACTGGCTGAGTGAGGGTGGTTATTAACGGTACACACTCAGATTGGGTCACTGTCACTAGTGGGGTACCTCAGGGGTCAGTTCTGGGCCCTATTCTTTTCAATATACTGTAATTATTAATGATCCTGTAGAAGGCTTGCATAGTAAAATATCAATTTTTGCAGATGACACTAAACTGTGTAAAGTAATTAACACTGAAGAGGACAGTTTTCTGCTACAGAGGGATCTGGATAGATTGGAGGCTTGGGCAGATAAGTGGCAGATGAGGTTTAACACTGACAAATGTAAAGTTATGCACATAGGAAGGAATAATGCAAGTCACCCGTACATACTAAATGGTAAAACACTCGGTAACACTGACATGGAAAAGGATCTAGGAATTTTAATAAACAGCAAACTAAGCTGCAAAAACCAGGGTCAGGCAGCTGCTGCCAAGGCCAGTAATATAATGGGTTGCATCAAAAGGGGCATAGATGCCGTGATGAGAACATAGTCCTACCACTTTACAAATCACTAGTCAGACCACACATGGAGTACTGTGTACAGTTCTGGGCTCCTGTGAACAAGGCAGACATAGCAGAGCTGGAGAGGGTACAGAAAAGGGCAACTAAAGTAATAACTGGAATGGGGCAACTACAGTACCCTGAAAGATTATCAAAATTAGGGTTATTTACTTTAGAAAAAAGATGACTGAGGGGAGATCCAATATCTATGTATAAATATATCAGGCTGGGTTCAGACTTGCACGTATTTGATACGTGCGTTTTACTCGCGTTTTTGTCACGCGAATTACAGCGCGTTTTTGTATGTTGTACGCGCGTTCGTGTGATTGACCACTCTGGCGTCAATCACAATACGTGCGACAAAACGCCCCAAAGAAGCTCAAGAACTTTTTTGAACGTAGGGCGTTTTTCAGCGCGTTCAAACTCGCTGTAAAACGCTCAAGTGAGAACCAGGGCCATAGGGAAGCATTGGTTTTCATGTGTTGAGCGTTTTACAGCGCGTTTGAACGCGCTGTAAAACGCGTAAGTCTGAACCCAGCGTCAGGGGTCAGTACAGAGATCTCTCCCATCATCTATTTATCCCCAGGACTGTGACTGTGACGAGGGGACATCCTCTGCGTCTGGAGGAAAGAAGATTTGTACACTACCAGGGAAGAGGATTCTTTACGGTAAGAGCAGTGAGACTATGGAACTCTCTGCCTGAGGAGGTGGTGATGGTGAGTACAATAAAGGAATTCAAGAGGGGCCTAGTTGTATTTCTGGAGTGTAATAATATTACAGGCTATAGCTACTAGAGATGGGTCGTTGATCCAGGGAGTAATTCTGATTGCCTGATTGGAGTCGGGAAGGAATTTTTTATTCCCCTTAAGTGGGGAAAATTGGCTTCTACCTCACAGTTTTTTTTTTTGCCGTCCTCTGGATCAACTTGCAGGATGACAGGCCAAACTGGATGGACAAATGTCTTTTTTTGGCCTTATGTACTATGTTACTATGTTAGGAAGGAGTGTGTCACGAACCAGCGGGAGTGAGCCCACTGTGCCACATATCCTACCTCTTCTAAGGGCATTGTCTAAGTAAACCCCTTGATTCTTAACAGTACCCATGATGGTGGGGATAGACTTTCCCGAGGGGAACACCAGGTCGCTACCTCTTGAGGAGCATTGGCACACGAGGCAGCTGGTCCAGGCAGACCAGGAGATACCTGAGAAAGGTACCAGAAATACAAGTGATGTTTGCAGGCGGGGTCGTTACCAGGAGCAACAGTGCAAGACTGAAGGATGAGGCAGAGGCGTAGTCAGACAGGAAAAAGGTCATGGCAGGCGGCACAAGTACGGGTCAGGCAATCTGGCTCGGCAACAGGAGAGTCAAAGCATGCAAGCAGGGATCAGACGGGTAACAGAATCCAGGAACACAATACGAGTCAGGAACACATTATTGACACTGAGGCATCTGGGAAGGGGCTGAGCCACTTATATATGTGCAGGAGGGCTAGGATTGGTCAGCGAGGTCACATAATCTAACCCATAATGCCCAGGAAGTGGCCAGGGCTGGGAGGAAGCTGTGCAGCAGATCCCAGAACAATAGTAGCTACACAGACAGAGCTCAAGACTGCAGCGGTGAATGGGAAGCACCGGCCACAGATCACTGCTGAACACGGTGCCCGGGACCGTGGCGGTAAGCAGGGGAACAGCGGTGCACAGCAGCCGCTGATACAGAGTGAAATAGAAAATAAGGGCTGCTGAAATCATGAAACCGATCGGGAATTTATTAAAGGAAGTTTTATTCCATTGAAAAACGGCTCCCAAACGCTCAGCAGTTTGGGCTTTCCTGTTCAAAGTACCCAAGCCCACCATCCCTCTCTGCTGTTTGCTTCCTGCCCTAACCTCCCAAGGCTTCCTTGGGAGGTTAGAGGAGAAGCAGACAGTGGGGAAGGCCAGCAGACCTAGGCACTTTGAAAAGTAAAGCCCATCCCTCCGGGCACTTAGGAGCCCTTATTCATATGAATGAAAGTACTTTTCCTGGACATGGAATAATCCTCTGAGATTACATAAAGGTATAGTTATAATGCTTTAACAATGTTCTGGTAGTCGTATTATTAAAATGCACATGACAGAATCCCTTTATTAGGACCAGCTTTTTATTTAATAAAAACTGGGCTGGAGAAACATGCTCCAACTTTATTAACCACTTCCTGACCGCCCATTGACTATAAACGTCCTGGGCGGTCGGGTTTATCTCTGATCCGACGTTTCTGAACGCAGCTGCCGAGTGCGGGCCCAACTGTCAGTGACAGCAGGGCACCCCAGAGAGAAGACGGGGACCGTTCTTGGGTGTCCTTACCTTCTAGATCACTGTATACACAGCTCTGAACGAGCTCTGTGTATACAGATCAGGAAGCGCTATGCTGCTTCCTGTCCCGGGCCGGTGGTCATGTGATCAAGGGATCAAGATCGGGTCTTCCACAGATAATGCTGTACAGCCTCTCTGGGGGTGTATTTCCAATTTTGAGAAATCAATAGTGAAAAAAAATAATAATAATAAATAAAGTTAAATGTCCCCCAGAGGTCTTGTATGACCTTATGGGGAAATAAAAAAATAAAAAATAAAATAAAGTGTTTGGAAAAAAAAGTTTCACATTAAAAAAAAAAAACATTTCCCCCCAAATCCATTATTTAAAAAATGAAGAAAAAAATAAAATAGACATATTTAGTATTACCGCGTCCGCAACGACTGGCTCTATAATAATATCATATGACCTACCACATCAGGTGAACGCCGTAAAAAATAAAAATAAATGAACATTGCGCCAAAACAGATTTTTTTAGTTAGCTCCCCTCCCAAAAAACATAATGTTGACTAATCAAAAAGTTTTATGTACCCCAAAATTGTAGCAATAAAAACGTCACCTCATCCCGCAAAAAATGAGCCTCCACAGAAGATCATAGCCAGAAAAAACAAAAAATATGGCTCTAAGAAAATGGCAACACCAAGACATGATTTTTTTTCTAGAAAATGCTCTAATTGTGTAAAACATAAAAAAATAAATAAAAAATAGACATATTTGGTATCGCCGCATCTGTAATCATTGGCTCTGCAAAAATATCACATGATCTACCCCATCAAACATCAAGTGAACGGTATAAAAAAAACTAATAAAAATTATGCCAAAAGAGCTTTTTTTTGTCACCTCATCTCACAAAAAACATAAAATCAATCAATCAAAAAGTTGTATGTACCCCAAAATGGTAGCAATAAAAATGTCACCTTGTCCCGCAAAAAACAAGCCCTCACACAAGACTTTAGCCAGAAAAATGAAAAAAATATGGCTCTAAGAAAATTCCAACACAAAAATATATTATTTTTCTAAAAATGATTTTGTTGTGTAAAACATAAAAAAACTAAAACAAACTAGACATATTTGGTATCGTTGCATTTGTAATGACCGGATCTATAAAAGTATCACATGATCTACCCCATCAAGTAAACGGTATTAAAAAAAATAGAAAAATGACACCAAACTGCTTTTTTGTGACTTCACCTTCCAAAAAATAAGATAAAAAGCAACCAGAAAGCCAAATATACCCTAAAATTGTGCCAATAAAAACTACAGCTTGTCCCACACAAAATAAGCCCTCACGCAGCTCATTCGACAAAAAAATTTAAAAAAGTTATCGCTCTTAAAAACCATGACAGAAAATTCCATGTTAGAAAATCCAGATGCTGCTCCTTCCCTTCTGAGCCCTGGTGTATCCACATATTATGGTTTACGACCACAATTGGGGTGTTACTTTATTCAGGAGAAAGTTGGTAGCAAATAGGGTTGAGCAAACCCGAACTGTAAAGTTCAGGTTCGTACCGAACTTTACAGTTTTTCGCACCCGGAACTGAACCCGAACATTTTCGTAAAAGTTTGGGTTCGGGTTCGTTGTTTGGCGACTTCTTCATGCTTTTTGAAAGGCTGCAGGGCAGCCAATCAACAAGCGTTTCACTACTTTGCTCTAAGAAGCCATCACAGCCATGCCTACTATTGGCATGGCTGTGATTGGCTAAGTTCAGCATGTGACCCAGCCTCCATTTAAGCTGGAGTCATGTAGCGTCACGTCACTCTGCTCTTCTCAGTATAGGGATAGGATGCTGCTGCTTCTGTGAGGGATAGATTAGGGAAGAAATCTGTTAAACTTGGTGGTGTTAACTGTTCAAACTACAGCAATTATTGAGGGCGCTATGCTACATATTTGTACCCAGCCCTGAGCCCAGTGATAATGCAAAATAATTTTTAATCCATCTGTTACTGAGGTGGGGGTCGGCGGCCATTTTAGCAACTGCAGTGTCCTTGGAACTGCATGGGACCTGCATGTGTGCCAGACTGCCAGGGACATCAGTCTAATTACTTTTTAGCAGCTCAGTGGAGGAAAAATTCCTGTTTTCTGGCAGGTCAAGTCCCCCTACATTACCTATTTTATAATTTTGGGGTGACATACCTGTAGTTGGGGGAATAAACCCGTACTGTCGTACCACAGAGCACGTTTGCATCACCGCTGAAAAACCTGTTTTATAATTTTGGGGTGACATAGTGCATTTCTGTAGTTGATGTAATAAACCCGTACTGTTGTACCACAGAGCACGTTTGCATACACCTCTGCAAAAACTGTTTTAAAATTTTGCGGTGAAAAACTGCATTTCTGTAGTTGGGTTAATAAACCCGTACTGTTGTGCTACAGAGCACGTTTGCATACAATGCTGAAAAACCTATTTTAAAATTTAGCAGTGAAATACAGCATTTGTGTATTCGGGGGAAATAAACCCGTGTTGTTGTTCCACAGAACAGTTTTGCATACAACCCACAAAAAACGTATTTTAAAATTTAGCAGTGACATACTGCATTCTTGTATTTGGGGGAAATAAACCCCTATTGTTGTTCCACAGAGCAGTTTGGCATAAAACGCACAAAAACCTATTTTAAAATTTAGCAGTGACTGCATTTCTGTAGTTTGTTGCAATAAACACTGGTTTTGTGATACAAAGCAAATCTGAGGCCTACCCTGTATTTCAGTCATTTTAAGTAACCTTTTGAACACTGCATTTACATAGTTGGTTGTAAACACACAGGTTTTGTGGTAGATAGCACATTAGCAGGGTTCGCTGCATTTCTGTCAAATTAAACCGTTAACTTCTGCTTTTACATTGTTGGTTTGAAAAAAATTATTTTTGGTGACAGTGAAGTAATTGTATTGAATTGCTCCATTACACTTTTGTGTGACCTAAAGAAATGTATTCTGTTTATGACACAGGCACTGCCTTATTGTTGGTGAACTTAATTGTTGACTATTGGCAGTTAAATTGACACCAGAGATAAACCATCTGTTAGTTTGGTGGGTGAATGCAAATGATGAGGAGAACATTAAATAAATGACGTGGACATGGTCGCGGTGGTGTTGGTGGAGCTCCTGTTGCTGGGAGAGGACGTGGCTGTTCAGCGCCAACTACAGGTCCAAGTGAAACACCTTCCTCAGGTTTGAGTAGGCCACAGAACCTGCAGCGTTATTTGGTAGGCCCGAATGCCGCTCTACGAATGGTGATAGATTGGGTGCCTCCAGTACCTTAACATTGTCTCCCACTGCTGAAAGCTCAGAGGTGGCACCTGCAACCCATGCCCATCAGTCTTTCACCTCACCCCCTTGCAAATCAGCCAAGCAATCTGAGCCCCATGTCATGCAGCAGTCTCTTATGCTTTTTGATGACTCAGCTCTGCCCCAGAAGTGGAAGAGATTGAGTGCACGGATGCCCAACCACTTAGGTTTGAGGATGAGGACATGGGAAGACCACTGCAGCACGTCTCTAATGATGACGAAACACAGGTGCAAACTGCTGAGGCTTTCTGCGGTGTGCAGACCGACAAAGAGGGCAGGGGTGAAGACTGGGTGGAAGATGATGTTGAGAACGATGAGGTCCTACACCCCAAAATATACCACTTAAATCCATGTTATTTATGGGTGATGAAAAAATCATATTTTTTAAGGCCAGGAATTACCTTTGCGGCCTGCGCTGCATATAATAATAATATAGTCAATCCATCTGGGAGTTCAGGGGGGCATATTCCAATTTTTTTGCTGTCAAGTAATCCTGCACTGCATAGGTAACAGGGACCGAAAATTAGAAAAATCTTCTTTTCAATTGTTGGGTGCAAAATTACCATTTTTGCCGTGAATAAATCCCTCCTCTGCCTGGGTGCCAGGGGCCTGCATTTTAAAAAAACGTCTGTTCCATTGGTGGGTGACATTAAGCCCGTTTTGCCATGAATTAACCCCTCCTCTGCCTGGGTGCCAGGGGCCTACATTTTTAAAAATCACCTGTTCCATTGGTGGATGACATAAACCCCGTTTTGCCGTGAATAAACCCCTGCTCTGCCTGGATGCCAGGGGCCTACATTTTTAAAAATCACCTGTTCCATTGGTGGGTGACATGAATCCTGTTTTGCCGTGAAAAAAACCCTCCTCTGCCTGGGCGCCAGGGTCCTGCATTTTTAGAAATCGCCTGTTCCATTGGTGGGTGACATGAACCCCGTTTTGCCGTGAATGAACCACTCCTCTGCCTGGGTGCCAGGAGCCTACATTTTTAAAAATCGTCTGTTCCATTGGTGGGTGACATCAACACAGTTTTGCCGGTGAAAAATCCCTGCTCTGCCTGGATGCCAGGGGCCTACATTTTTTAAAATCGTCTGTTCCATGGTGGTTGACATGAACCCCGTTTTGCCAGTGAAAAACCCCTGCTGTGCATTGCTGACAAGGAACCAAATTTGGTAAAAATGTCTGTTAATGATCAAAACATGTGTGACTACAAACGCACGCCGGTAGACGTGCTGCTGATGGCATTCCCACCTGATGCCTCCTCAACCTCTTACTCCACATCCTTTTCCTCCTCCCAGATCAAGATTTTGATTTTTTATTTTTATTTATTTTATTTTAAGTCATTTCCCTACCACATTTGTTTGCAGGGCACATTTTGCTGCCCTTTACAGCCCTCTAGCCCTTTCAAGGACTTTTTTACAGCCATTTAGTGCCCAAAAGTTCGGGTCCCCATTGGGGTTCAGGTTCGGGGTCAAGTTCGGGTTAAGTTTGGATCCCAAACCCGAACTTTTTTGTGAAGTTCGGCCGAACCTGTCGAACCCGAACTTCCAGGTTGTCGCTCAACTCTAGTAGCAAATTGTGGGGGAATATTCTCCTGTTATCTTTTGTGAAAATGAAAGTTTGGCCTAAAGCACCATTTTCACACCAAAGTATTAAAAATTCTCTGAAACACCTGTTGAGTGAAGTGCTCGCTACACCCCTTAAAAATTCCTTGGGTGGTGTAGTTTACAAAATGTGGTCACTTTTTGGGGGGTTTCACTGTGGGTGTACCTCAGGGTGTCTTCAAATGCAGCATGGTGCCCGAAGACCATTCCAGCAAAATCTGCCCTCCAAAAACCATATGGCACACCTTGCCTTCTGTGCCCTGTCGTGTGCCCATAAAGCGGTTTACAACCACATATGAGGTGTTTCTGCAAACTGAAGAATCAAGGTAACAAATACTGAGGTTTGTTGATGTGTTCCAGGTAAGATTTATTAAAATGGAAAATCTGCAAAATTCACTTTAAATCCTATGAAATACCTTAATAGGACATGTTCTATTTTTTTGCGGAACGGAAGTACAGACATACGTAAATGGAATGCACACGGAGTAACTTACGATTTTTTTGCTGGCCCATTGAAGTGAATGGTTCCGCATACGGTCCACAAAAAAACCCCGGAAAGGATACGGAAAGAAAATATGTTTGTGTGCATGAGCCCTTAACAACATTTCTAAAACCAGTTTTGAATAGTTTGAGGGGTGTCGTTTCTAAAATGGGGTCATTTATGGGTTGGTTCTATTATGTAAGCCCCACAAAGTGACTTCAGAACTGAACTGGTCCTTAAAAAAGTTGACTTTGGAAATTTTCTTCAAAATTTCAAACATTACTTCTAAAATTCCAAACCTTCTAACATCCTAAAAAAATAAAATTACTGTACATTACCAAAATGATGCCAACATAAAGTATACATATGGGGAATGTTAATTAATAAATATTTTATGAGACATTACTATCTATCTTAGGCCTCATGCACATGGGCGTTTTGCGGCCGTTCCGTGCATTGGGGACTGCAATTTGCCGGGACGGACCGAGACCCATTCTACATCTATTTTTAAGCGGTGCGGGGCACGGACAGAAACACCACGGAAGCGATCCGTAGTGCTTCTTTGGGGTTCCGTGCCTCCTTTCCACACTGCAGCTCTGGATTGCTTAAATGGGTCCCCATCTGTGATGTGGGGAGCACAAGACCGGTGCTGCATATTGCAGACCCGCTGATTGCAGCCCGCAATACGGCCACGGCCAGGCAATGGCCATGTGCATGAGGCCTTAAAAGCAGAGAGAGTCAAATTTAGAAAACAGTGAATTTTTCCAATTTTAGTCAGCTTTTGGATTTTTTTTTATAAATAAAGGTGAAACATATTAACTCAAATTTACCATTAACATGAAGTACAAGGTGTCACGAGAAAACAGTCTCTGAATGGCTTGGATAAGTAAAAGCGTTTCAAAGTTATTACCAGATAAAGTGACACATGTCAGATTTGCAAAATTAGGCCTGGTCAGGAAGGGGGCAAACGGCCATTCTGGAAGTGGTTAAGAGGCTCTTTATAAAAAGTGTCAAGAACAACTTAAAGCGGTTGTCTCATCATGGACAATGGGAGCATATAGCTAGGATATGCCCCCATTGTCTTACTGCTGCGACCCACACCTATATCGAGAACAGAGCCCTGCAAGTGAAGGAGCCACCCTCTGTTCATTTTCTATGGGGCCAAATAGCCCTCCATTCACTTCAAAGGGGAGCCAGACCGGAGTCCTCCAGCAACCACCTTGCGGGGCTCTGTTCTCTATATAGGTGCGTGTCCCAGCAGTGGGACCAGCACCTATATGACAATGGGGGCATATCCTAGCGATATGCCCCCATTGTCTATGATAAGACAACCCCTTTACAGATGAAAAAAGTTGGAAAAAGTTCCACATGTGTGGAAATTCTTAACTTTTTATGCCAGAATACTTCCTTTAAGAAATTCCTCCCAGGAGTTCATAGATAAACACTTTCATTACTAAGGCTACGGGTGAGAGTGATCAAAATTGGTGTGCAGTAAAACGGACTTCGTTGTCCATGGTAACCAGTCCTATTCCACCTTTCATTTTGCAAAGGATCTCTGAAAGTTGGAATCTGATTGGTTGCTATGGGCAACTAAATTAGTTTTCATTTACACTAGATTTGATAAATTTCCCTCTTTGTGTTGCAACGCTGAGTGGAAGTCTTTATCAGGCCATATGTGGGTAACAAAACAGAGGGTGGTTATTAATGGTACACACTCAGATTGGGTCACTGTCACTAGTGGGGTACATCAGGGGTCAGTACTTGGCCCTTTTCTTTTCAATAGATTTATTAATGATCTTGTAGAAGGCTTACATAGTAAAATATCATTTTTTGCAGATGACACTAAACTGTGTAAAGTAATTGACATGGAAGAGGACAGTATACTGCTACAGATGGATCTGGATAGATTGGAGGCTTGGGAAGAGATGTATCAGATGAGGTTTAACACTGACAAATTTAAGGTTAAGCACATGGGAAGGAATAATGCAAGTCACCCGTACATACTATATGGTAAAACACCGGGTGACACTGACATGGAAAAGGACTTAGGAACTCTAGTGGACAGCAAACTAAGCTGTAGAAACCAGTGTCAGGCAGCTGCTGCCAAGGCCAATAAGATAATGGGTTGCATCAAAAGGGGCATAGATGCCTGTGATGAGAACATAGTCCTACCACTTTACAAATCACTAGTCAGACCACACATGGAGTACTGTGTACAGTTCTGGGCTCCTGTGAACAAGGCAGACATAGCAGAGCTGGAGAGGGTTCAGAGGAGGGCAACTAAAGTAATAACTGGAATGGGGCAAATTAGGGTTATTTACTTTAGAAAAAAGACGACTGAGGGGAGATCTAATAACTATGTATAACTATATCAGGGGTCAGTACAGAGATCTGTCCCATCATCTACTTATCCCCAGGACTGTGACTGTGACGAGGGGACATCCTCTGCGTCTGAAGGAAAGAAGGTTTGTACACAAACATAGAAGAGGATTCTTCACTGTAAGAGCATTGGAGATTGGAGCCGCCCACAATATGGGGCTACTTTTAGTTTTTTTTCCAGGGCCACTTTAAGTTTCCAGTCCACGCCTGCACACACAAACATTCTATATTTTGGGTCTATTAAAGCAGCATGACAGATCACCCTATTTCATGATGATTTGCTGACTCTTATGTTTGCTATTTCTTCTGCTGTCAATTAACATGCAGCTATGTGCAGAGTAACTACCACCTTGTGCAAATGTCAGGCTGTAAGCAATTTTAGAATCACAATAAATCTTGTCACTTTGAATCGTTTGGCTGATCACTGTATGCCGTCTGTGTAATCTTCCACAAGTATGGGTAATTGCAGCAATTGCTAAGATTGCTGTTCAAACAGGAACCACTTCTTTACATAGTTGTAAAATGTTTTCCTGGAGGCAATTTTACAAGCAGGAAAAAAAAAAATGTAAAAACCTTGAAGCAACTGTTATTTGCTTTAGATAACCGATTACTGAAAACCCATGAGGCTCGCCAGTTCTGCCCACAGCTATTTCCCCCAATCCCCCCATACACATGCAGGCTCGGCTTGTCCGTGTGTGCCTGTGTTGTGAACAAAAGGATCAGGTGATTGAAACCCAACTGTCTGAAATCTAACTACACTATTTCCATGGCTCCCATTCACTTCTATGAGAGGAACAAGATAATGCAACGCTCTTCACTGTTTCCATACGTTCAACCACATCTGGCCGTGGCATACATGGTTGGCTGAAACACAAATAACCCTTTAACATCTTTTCTTCTACAATGGAGTTAATTATGAAATATTTGAATTCAAATTAAAGGGGCTATCCGAAGTCTAAAAGATGCCCCCAGTGCCTGGGCCCCTTGTATACATTATAATTACCTTCTTCCCGGTACCCACGTTGCTCCAAATTTCTGCACGGCCACCTCTGCATCTCCCCATCGTGCAGCTCAAAACATCCGCCGATGGGGGATAGCAGCCAATAGCAGGCCGTGATGGGGACGAGCATCACTAGCAGCTAGGGATGCTTTCCCCCTGTTGCTAAATATTTATATTGGCAACAAAAATCCAAAGCAATCCAGTCACTTTAGAATTGGCTTCTCACAATAGGTGAAACCAGTTGTCACTTTTTCAGTTTCAACAATATAAAAGTGACAAACATAGAAGAGGATTCTTTACAGTAAGAGCAGTGAGACTATGGAACTCTCTGCCTGAGGAGGTGGTGATGGTGAGTACAATAAAGGAATTCAAGAGGGGCCTGGATGTATTTCTGGAGTGTAATAATATTACAGGCTATAGCTACTAGAGATTGCTTGATTGCCTGATTGGAGTCGGGAAGGAATTTTTTTCCCCTAAAATGAGGAAATTTGGCTTCTTTCCTCCGGATCAACTGTGCAGGATAGCAAAACTGGATGGATGGATGTCTTTTTTCACATTTATGGGGGTCTATGGGAGTCATTTACTAAGCTTATATACGCCTAAATTAGTCGTATTGCAGGCGCAGATGGCGGCACAATGGTTAGTTGCGTCGCTATCTGTGACTTCTTCCCGCTCAGGTCTAAAATTGTGGGCGTGGTGTGGGCTGGGAAGAGGACGGACTGGTAGGCCCGTCTCATTCATCATTTTCTACGCCTGGTTTAGCCATAGAAAATGGTCTAAAGGTAAGACAGCTAGGAAGATGTCTTACATTTAGAACTGGTGCTGGATGTGATGAAGTTATGGAGAGGCCGGCATCTCTTCATAACTTCCACAATCCACCGCCAGCCTAGGACTTTAATAAGTCTGGCATCTAAAACGCCCCTATGTTACTATGACACTTCACCATCAGATACAGAGAATCTAATTCAAAATCAAAACCAAAATGTCAGCAGATTGTGCTATCATTTTTGCAAAAATTAGCTGGGGCAACTGTATAGAAAAAATTGAATGAATGCGATTAATGAGGCTTGGCAGGCTATCACTTTATGTTTTTATATTACTAATATATGTCCAGGTGGTCAGTACTAAAGCCTGCACAGACCATGTGTGCAGTCTGATCCTGCAGTTACCTTAAAGGGGTTGTCTCGCTTCAGCAAATGGCATTTATCATGTAGAGAAAGTTAATACAAGCCACTTACTAATGTATTGTTATTATCCATATTGCTTCCTTTGCTGGCTGGATTCATTTTTCCATCACATTATACACTGCTCAACCCATGGTCTGCAATCCAGTAGCGGTGGTCGTGCTTGCACACTATAGGAAAAGGCACCTGCCTCTGTGGTGGCCAGAACTGTGGGAGCTCACATAGGTTGGTGCTTTTTCCTATATTGTGCAAGCTATGCCACCGCTGATGGATTGCAGGGTGGTCTGTAACTGTAAATGAGCAGTGTATAATGTGATGGAAAAATGAATCCAGCCAGCAAAGAAGGCAATATGAACAATCACAATACATTAGTAAGTGCCTTGTATTAACTTACTCTACATAAGAAATTCTATTTGCTGAAGTGACAAAACCCCTCATGCACACAAATGTAATTCTTTCAGTTTCTGTGCCTTTTTTTGTGGCCCGTATGCAGTTCTATTCACATCCTCATAAAAACTCAATTTATTAAAAAAATAGAACATGTATTATTATTGTCCGTATTACTGTAAAGGATGTGACAGTTCTTTTATGGGCCGGACGTTCCATTCCGCAAAATGCGTAAGGCACACGGTCAATATCTGTGTTTTGTGGATCCCCAATTTGTGGACCGCAAAACAGGCAATGGTCGAGTGCATGAGCCCTACCCCTGCTTTTTTCTAACCTTCACCGAGCGCGGGAGAATATGCAGATGGACAGGAGTATGACTGCAGGATCTGTTACATCCAGAAGTTGTTAATTCCCCAGGAATCCACACTCCTACCCATCAATCCTTGCGCTTCAATCTATAATTATAATTTGACATACTGGCTCATTTCCTTCCACACGTGAACTTCTTAATACAGGTTTGGCAGATCACTTTACCACTTATTTTTAGTAAGGTCAGCTCTTTCCAATGGTGTCCCAATGGCCATCTATTATCTTCACCCCTTTTACTATAGAAAAGTAATAATTATTTCCTGGAGTTTTGCATTTTATAGCAAACCTACATTTTACGGTACGTCTTTTGTTGGAAATGTTATATTTATATAAATTCATTCTTCCACAATCAATGTTCTCATAGGCCCTGTATTTTATTCAGTTAAAATTGGAGGTGCAACATTAACTTTTATAAAATTTTAAAACCTTCAAATATCTTTTCATCATCACTTTTTTTTATCTACTGTAAGTGAACATAGATTCTGGACTGATGGGAATAGCTTTCGCTAAAAATGGTCACTTATACCCTCTAGTGATCGTATGGGCCAAATATCTTTGATGGTGATACCTTCTTACCCTACTCTTCTCATAGACCATAGCATGGCCAGAGAAATTGTTTGTAACACAGAAGGCTACAGACATCATTACATAAATTATTGTGATCAAGAGAGGAGGTCTTTATGGCATTCATGGTCAACTTAAAGGGGTTTTCCAGGATTTTTTTAAACTGATGTCTTCTCCTCAAGATAGGTCATCAGTATCCAATTGGTGGGGATCTGACACCCGGGACCACAGCTGATCAGCTGTATGAGAAGCCACTGGCCCTTGCAGTAATGCCACAGCTTTCTCTCTGCTCACCAAGCACAGTACTGTACATTGTATAGCGGCTGCACTTGGTATCGCAGCTCAGCCCAATTCACTTCAATGGGATTAAGTTGCGCCTAGGCTATGTGACCGATGAATGTGACATCACATGGCCTAGGCAAGGCTGTGGTGGTATTGTGTGTGCCAGAGCCTTCCTAAACAGCATATAGTAGGGGTCCTGGGTGTCAGGACCCCACTGATCAGATATTGATGACCTACCCAAAGCATATCTCCTCAGTTAAAAAATCTTGGAAAACCCTTTTAATATCTTACATTTGGTTATATTACTTTAATATTTTTCATGGGTTGTTGTTTCTTCATACATGTCTGCCATGATGGACCGCTATTGCATTATAATCAGGTTAACAATTGGTAGGTTAACAATTATAAAATATTTTGGGAATTAAAATTATGATAACATAAACAGCAAATAAAACATTAGGAGACTCCGTAATTCAAATACAGTAGCAGAAATATCAGGTTTGGGATACATCTATTTCATCTATTCACATCTAGTTATTAGAAAGTTTAGCATCAATCACAGTGGTATGACATCTCAACATTCAGCTCTACTACAAACCACAGAATTCAGGAGGGTCAGCAATACCATTATTATCAAAATCACGAAGTTGAAGTAGGTCCCAAAAACACACAATTTGTGTCTGCCAATGTTTGCTGCCTAAAAAACATCCTAGAAACCTTTTTTCCACATTGCAATAATTTTTATGTTTTTTTGGGGCTTTTCTTTTAAAACAAATTTGTGGGTGGTGTTTTTTAAAAACAAAAACAACAAAAAAACAAAACAAAACCTGACTCTCCCATTCCAACACTTCCCATCCCTCTGCTGGTACTTGTTGGCTCCTCTCAACATGGAAATGTGACTGGTTAGACAACCACTGGGAGTATTGGTGGGGATCTGTGAGATGAGAAATAATTAAAAAAAAAATTATTTTGAGCCTTTTCTAAAATTATTGACTGGACCACCCCTTTAATAAAATAATGGCCCTGCGTGATCAAAAATATAAGGATTTTTTTTTCAGGGTAAAAGAAACAGTCGTCAGATGAGTATGAATTTGGCTGTGAGCTGGAAACTGGGATCCACTCCAGTTACAGCAGAATTTTTAGATTTTGAATGGAGCTAGGCTTCATCCATTAATCAAATGAAGATCATAACATCAGTTCTAGAGAGTGGTCATTACCTTTAGCCTTCTAATGAAAAACCTCAGCTTTCCAGCATAACACTGTCCTTGGGTCGTTGAGGGTGTTGTCTTTTTGGCAATAGTAACAGAAGAAAATGTGGAACCACGTTGAATTAGACCTCTATCTTCACTGGTGTCTTCATCTCAATCAGCACCAAATTAATAATATATGTTAGTCAGTGCAGAGCATCTTTTGTGGAGAAAAACACACCCTGTTTAACTTGAATCTCTAGTACGTGACGAGATCAAATCAAGAACATCTTGATCGTTCTGAGGTTTCAATTCCCACCCTTTGAAGTTTTTGGCATGCGTCATGTGACCTTTCTAGCATTTGCATTGTAAATACATATTCTCTTGATCTATACAGTATTGATTAAGTCAAATCAGATAATCAAGTCATGAATCAGCAGAATATTGGGATGGTTACATAAATCTGCACCAGCAACATAATACGCAACACGAGCAGTGCCACAATAAGTAGGTTTAGTCATTTTAATCCCCTCACAGGATGAATAATTGGCTGTCAAATACGTGTCTAGCTAGGATATCTCTCCTAGGGAAGTAAATTCTAACTTTCAAGAGAAATAATTATATAAGTTTATGAGTTTTTCCCCTTACATTTTATTACTTTAATGTATTGCCATTCTTATAAGAGTTTGTAAGCTTGTAAAATAATACACGTTTCAAAAATGTTAGCGTCCTCTATCTTATGGATTATGAATATGGGAGATGCTTGAAAAAGGATGTTTGGAAAGCAATACAGTTTCCACATACTGGTGAGTAGTGAAGGTGCGAGTTGTGAGCATATCTAGCTAGTCTGCGCTAGTGGCAGCCCAAAGTTGAGAGGCTGACGTTCACAGAAACTGGTGTATATATGTGAAGAGTATTCCCTCTGTGGCTCTTAAAGGGCCAGCTCATGCACCCTAATCTTCCCCAGTTTTTAAGGCACTTTCCCCTGTGAGAGGGTGCCTGAGCAATATGTTCTAGTTGTCTAGTTTTCTGCAAAGGTGTGTCTTGTTCACTCTACCATGTATCGACTAACAAAAAATTTGACCCTTGACTGCCTGACCTGACCTCTGCCTGAGCTGCCTGCCCTGACCCATGGACTGACTTTGAAAACTCTGCTTGCCTTGACCTCAGTTTTGCCTGACCCTTTGGAGTTTCGCACCAATGTCTCTTGACCCCTGTGAGTCAGCAATCTAATGAACAGAGAGTGAGCAGCCAAGTGGTTCCCCTGCAGAAGAAATCTGTTTACTAGGCACAACAGATCAACGTCTGCTCTGTAACACAAACTCTCCAGAAGTGAAATCGTAGAAACATTTTAATGAAATTTATTTATTAGAAAGTTGCCTTATTTTACATTTAGAAATCAGTTTATTATAATGACCTGTGAAGAAAGCACCTTTGCCCTCACATACCAAACTGAAAAAGTGCATTTTAAATCTTGTCCAATGATCATTTCTCTCTTATTGATCCGGGTAGTGTGTTCCAACGAGTGCAGGATGCATGACAGAAGGCACCAAAAGTTTTATGTTGGATCTAGGCTATGGACAATTTGTTCATGTCTACTGATGTGAGGCGGCCGTAAGGTGCAAAGGATAGGTGTTACGGGAGCATGTCAGGGCTGATTAGTTATTAATCTGTCAGCATTTTGAACTACTGTAGCTGAAAGAGTGTACTGCTTTCTCTGGGTGGGCGTTGGGTAAGTGTCTACGTGAACGGCAATATGAGCTGAGTGCTGCGATTGGCCAGCGCTCCAGGCTTGGAAGAAGGAGACGCCCAGGACAAAATAAGATGTCTCCGCCCCAGGCAAAAATAGGAAAAGCGCATGCGCCGGTACCGGGGGCTACAGAGGACGAATGGAGCTGCACCCAGGGATACAAGTAAGTGCAGGGTCATCCCTGGGTGCCGCTCTGCATGTATATACATTTGCCTAATAAACTGTGGACCAGTGACTGGTCCTCTTTAAGTCTCTGTCTTCTGCTAACTAAGGCTGCTTCTTCCTCTCTGCACTATCACCAACTAACTAACTGAGGCAGCAAGTCCATCTAGAGGAGGTAGAAGGAGCAGCCAACACCTAACTACTGTTACTACAGCCAGCTAATTAACTCCATATTCACAGGTCTCAGGGTAAAAGTAGATACACAGACAAATTCACATTTTAGCATATTAAATAAACACTAACCACTTGCAGTGGGACACCGCAAAGTGACCTGGAGACAACCCTCTTTACTCAGCCCAGAACCTATTAGGATCATTTAAGAACTGTGCTTACACTGTTTGTGGATGATTATAGAAAACTGGCTATTCAGTAAAGGCTTGTTATACATTGACCTGCACCACCTTGCCTCTAATCTTCTGCCTTTGTACCCCATCATCTTAACACCAAGTACAAACCACCTTTCAACAGGCAGTAGAGCTCTACCAGGGTGTGCCCCCTCTTCCCTGTGCATAGTCCCAGGAAGCGCTGGAGTAGGACTACCATCATGCTCATGCTACTACCACTCTTGACCTCCCCCCTCATATTTCCCTTCTGATCTTCTGTGATTACAATAGTCCAGCTATAAGATTATGAATACATGTAGCAGTATTGATAAATCGTCTAGGGGAATGAGGTGCTTAGTTCTTGCAATGTTCTTCAGGTGGCAGAATCAAATTTTAAAAATGGCTGATATCCGCTTCCTGAGAGACAATTCCCCATGAATAACTTCACTCAAATTACATACATGGTCTGAGCTTTAAAGGACTGGGTTTCCCAGAGACAGTTGTGTTGGATGGCGTATGTTAGAGTGCTGGATTTGTATGTTGCCATTTTTTTGGTCAGGCTCTGACTTCCAAACAAAACAATTTCAGTTTTGTCCGGATTCAGTTTTAGCCAGCTGACATCCATCCATGGTGTCATATTTAGCCATCTATTACTTTAACAAATAACCCAGACACTGACTGAATTAGGATTATCAAACTGTTTTATTTATTTAAGCTTGGTAGATAATTGGCCACGGTGTTTATGTTTACCTTGAGTTAAATTAATAACCAATTAAAATACTCCAACCATTTAAACCAAAGAATAGCTGCCCACAACTATTAACTTTAAATACCTAGTCCGCTCAAAGAGCAACTATTACCATGACACCATGACATACGTTACCAGGGAGGGTGGAAGGGAGTTTATTCCTAGGTCCAGACAATTCTGTGCAGCTTCTAACTGTTTTCTTTTACAGGTGCCCCGAGATGGCAGGTAACGGCTTCTCCAATCAGCCTCTTTGTCCAATCTTTGACCCTCAGTTCACACCTGAGCGTTTTACAGCACGTTCAAACGCGCTGTAAAACGCTCAACACATGAAAACCAATGCTTCCCTATGGCCATGGTTCTCACTTGAGCGTTTTACAGCGCGTTTGAACGCGCTGTAAAACGCCCTACGCTCAAAAAAGTTATTGAGCTTCTTTGGGGCATTTTGTCGCGCGTTGGCACCTATAGACTTCAATGGGAACGCGCGTAAAACGTATCACACGCGTTTCCTATTTCCAAAACGCACTGTAATACGCGCGTTTTACGCGTGACAAAAACGCGCGTAATACGCGCGTATCAAATACACTCAAGTGTGAACCCAGGGTGAGGACCCACAGACTGCAACAACTGCATCTGTAACCCAGGTAAGTACTGCACACATTTACAATATTGCACATGCAAAAACTAGAGGGATCATGACACCATGTCCCCCCCTATTTGCATCCGCAATAAGGTCTGCTCATGGTGTCATATTTACCCATCTATTACCTTAACAAATAACCCAGACACTGACTGAATTAGCATTATCAAACTGTTTTATTTATTTAAGCTTGGTAAATAATTGGCGACAGTGTTTATTTTTATCTTGAGTTAAATTAATAACCAATTAAAATACTCCAACCATTTAAACTAAAGAATAATTGCCCACAACTATTAACTTTAAATACCTGGTCTGTTCAAAGAGCGACTATTACCCACCCGACATGAAGCCAACCTTGCCAAATGGCTAATACACACCGCAGCCAACTTCTATTACATTTTGAAAACCAATGTTCAAAATGTCTAGACCAATTCCTGACAATGAATTTCTTTAAATATCATATAAACCCATAAGAAACCCATCCAGCTCCAAATACCTGCACGACAAACCATTATGAATTTGTATGAACTTACCCAAATTTCTATTCACCCTAATGCGGATTTTTTTCCATAAAACTCAACTGAGTTGAATTCCAAACCCATTTGGAAATAATCTCGGAAAATGCCAATTTCGTACTAGGAAGAAGTTGATGACTATTCAATAGAGTATCCCTAAATTCTTTAATCAGTATGTGAGTACTAACTTTGCCTATGTTGTCTTCACCTATGTGTAATATAAATAAATCGGGCAATGGGCAAATTGACTTGAAATGTAAACAATATTTAACAACCTCTTTAATATGAATGTTAGGGATAAAAATTACCACCTTGTTCTCAAAACCCAGGTTGTCAGACCGAAATCTCATAGTCGAACGATTGCAAGCGGCCGAAATTAATTCGTTTCACAAAATCCACGATTTTTGGCTCTGTAAAAACAAATAAATTTAAATAAAATCAGGTCTAATATAAAGTTTGTACCTATCTGAGCTCCACCTGCCCAACTTTTTTTTTGTCTTCGCTCGAAGACCTAAATTATGTGCGTGTGTAGCTGCACCAATACGAAAAGAGTGAACAGAACGTTTTTTATTATTCAATTTAAAATGTTGTACACACTTAGAGAACATAAAATTGAATTGATATTTAGTCAAGGGTGATCCATCGAGATGTTTAAACAACGGGCCGCCAGAAGTGCGTCTAAACTGCAACCATTCCCAAAAGACAACACAGGGCAAATAGTGCACAGTGCATCTTGGGAGTAATAGTTTTACCACAGCTGGAGCGCCGGAGGTCAGCCATCACAGAAACAGGGGACCTTTCCAAATTGGACTATAAAAGAGGCGGTGTTGACTAAACGGGGTATTGCCACTGAGGAAGGGGAAAGCGCTCCCCGAAACGCGTCTGGCTGGAAGGAACATTACCCCGAATTTTGACATCGCAAAGATCCAGTGCACTGTGAAGAGGACTAACAGTTTTTTACCTGACAGTACGGGTAGGCAAAACCACAACCTACGAGAACTCACACGAGACCTCCGTACGAGACTTGGCTGCCGCGAGTATACCGAGCACACGTGGAACGCCGGGACGCCGGCGATTTTACACTGGGAATACAGGTATCTGGCATAAACTGTAATCTGATATAAAGAGCGGAGGTAAGCCCACTTGATGTGGGAAACATCGCTAATATACCAAAACAAACGGATTAATATTTATCTCTGATGGAGTAAGCGCGTATGCTGTCTATTGATCTACTCCAGGTATGAGATATATGCGATTCAGTTGGCATCTAGATACTGGATGCATGACAACAGAGACTTTTACATTTTAGCCGGCACCATTTGACATCGGATGTATGAGATTAGAGACATTCAATTGATCTATAATCCAAGTAAGGATCGGTTTGGACTTTTGCTGTCAATCATTGTCCTACGTCAAAAGACTACCTGCCTACACATTTGCTGTGTCATCTCCAATGGAGATATGATATATATGCCACTGCATTGTCGTTGAACTATTGAAATATACCATGTGTTAGTATTTTGCCCCTACTGAGACACTCTCAAAACCTATGGTTTGTCTTCAATGGTGATATCTAGGGAGCATTTCATTTTATTTTAGTTTTTTATCCATTTATTTTTTATGTATTCATCGATGTATAAGCACTACATGGGATTATTAAAGTACCTTTTTTAGAATTATTTTCCAGTTGTCCAGTCCATATATGAGTGCCCGCCGCCAGTATTCAAACACCGGGCAAATAGTTTGGTCACTAATCTTATTAATGACAATCCAATAAAGATGATTCATATTTTGAAATGCAAATAAAAGGCAAGAATTGAATAAATTATTTTAAATTGTCAAAGATAACGGGCACGTCTTTGGTAAACTGGATCATGCTTTGATTGATCCTTTAATGATCTGTTTCAGAAGAAAATTAGAAGAAAAGGAGGGTACACCCAAAATCCGCTGAAAATAGGAAATACAATCAACAACTTCTAAATATATATCCGCTATGGATATCGCGCTCACCCTATCTTAGGTATCGCTAACCTACTTAAGCAGAATACTATCCGTAGATGTCTGCCTACCTCAATTGTGATTTCCTTTCTTCCTTGGTAGTTGCAGGTGATTCGGTACTTCTAAAATCGGGCGTCTGTATTCTTTTCAGGAGCGTGCTCCGGCCAGTAGCACTATGCTCCTATTCCCCTATGCTCGCGCTCCGTGCTGGAGCGAGTGACGTCACTGTATGAGCTACGGGTTGGTAGTGGAGGCAAAAAAGACTGCTTCAATCCTACGCGTTTCAAACAAAAATCGTCATTCTTCCTCAGGGATCACTTGTGTTTTGTGCCTACCTCCTATTTATGTGATGCCCTCATTATTAGTTTAACCCCTATTTCACCTGCTTACCTACTCCTATCATTACTTGACCTAATCAAAACCAAATAACTCAATGTCCGTATTTAATCCCTTGGGGCATAAAGTGTCCATATTAAAAATCCATTTAGTCTTGTTTTTGGACATTTTTTTAAATGTAGTCGCCCCCCCTTGCATCTCTCTGCACAATTTCAAAGCCAAAAAATACTGAGCCCTTTGTGTAGCCGTAAAATATTTCCTAATGGTGAGCTCCGGGCGGGCCTCGTCCTATGGAAACGCTTTATTGATGATGTAGTTTCTATATGGGAGGGAGTGGAAGATGAATTGCCAAAATTTTTAACGGATATTAATAAAAATGATTTTTATTTAGAATTTACGGCTACACAAAGTAAAAAGGCAATTAACTTTTTAGACTTAACTATTTATCCAGCAGGAGACAAAATCCATACCAAAACGTACGTGAAGCCAACTGACTCAAACAGTTTCATCTCTAGAACCAGTTGTCACCTCCCTAAGTGGCTGGACAATATACCCAGTAGTCAATTTCTAAGAATCAGGAGGAATTGCATGGAGATAAAGGATTATAACAATAAAGCAGATAAAATGCAAGAGAAATTTATAGCAAAAGGCTATGACAAGGTTAAAATAAATAATAATGAAAATTAAATGTAGGAGAATTGAAAAGAGAAAGCCTATTAAAAGATAACAGTAAAATTAAAATTAAAGACTACTCCCGGTTAGCCATAATCCTACTCCACACTGATGAGGGGCAACACCCCGAAACAGCTGTCTGTGGATGGATAACTGGCTTAGGTTTTTCCCGTCACATCCTTAAAGCTTGTAAAAAAGGGGGATCTTGACATAGGGGCCACTTAATATGGTGGATTTGGTGATCTCTGTAATAGAGACACCCCTTTGCACCGGTTTTCCTTTCTTTGAGGGATATCTGGCTTTCATTGTGTTGTAGACCCAATACTGGGGCTCCACATTTATTTTGCATATTACTGTTTCCCAGGGAGCTTTGCACTTTGGATTGCTGTGTTGAGACTCTTAACTGAGGCTCCACGGTGTTTTTGTGGCTGGTCTCCCTGAGATCAGCTATTGTTTTGTTTGAGTAGTCTCCAAGGCATTGCTCCCGGTTAGCCAGAATCCTACTCCACAGCGATGAGGGGCAACACCCCAAAACAGCTGTCTGTGGATGGATAACTGGCTTAGGTTTTCCCTGTTACATCCTTAAAGCTTGTAAAAAAAGTGTGATCTTGACATAGGGGCCACTTAATATAGTGGATTTGGTGATCTCTATAATGGAGACACCCCTTTGCACCGATTTTCTGTTCTTTGAGGGATATCTGGCTTTTATTGTGTCGTAGACCCAATACTGGGGCTCCACATTTATTTTGCATATTACTTTTTCCCAGGGAGCTTTGCACTTTGGATTGCTGTGTTGAGACTCTTATCTGAGGCTTCGCGGTGTTCTTGTGGCTGGTCTCCCTGAGATCAGCTATTGTTTTGTTTGATTAAAATTCTCAAGGAATTCCAACCAAATCATCAAATCATCTTTTAAGATTTTGGTTAACCGTATGTGATCACGCAGGTTCTTTTTGCCCGCCGTGGCAGCATAAAGTCTCTTTGAAAAAATTCGGCCCATTGTTGGCATAACCCTAATAATAAAGTTGAGGGAACCCAATGCTGACTGAATCCTTTTCAAAGTACATTTTTTACTCTTTAAAAGATTCGTTAAAATTAATATGGTAGATGTAATTTTTTCCCTAGGGATCCTAAATTCCATATTTGCAGTGTCGTAAATTAATACAGTCATAAGAATCGACCGAACCTATGAATAGAAAATCGTCGAGATAATGAAGCATAGATCCAACATTATAATGATACTCCACCATCCACTGCAAAAAGGTTGAAAAAGTCTCAAAATATTGGCATGACAATGAAAACCCCATAGGTAATGCTTTGTCATAGTAATATAACCCTCCGAATTGAAAACCCAGACAGTTGTATCCAGACAGATGAATTGGTAATAGGCGAAAAGCGGACTTAATGTCCGTTTTCGCTAATAAAGCATACCGACCTGCTTTTCTCAATAAAGTTAAAGCTTAATCAAAAGAGGTTTAATGGACAGTAGCAGAATCACCATCAATCATATCATTAAGAGAATCGACTTTGGGGTAAGATAAATTGTGAATCAATCTATAGCTATTAAGTTACTTCTTGGGAACTGGGCCTAATGGTGAAACTCTAAAATTGGCAAATGGAGGACAAGAAAATGGCCCAGCAACTCTGTGTTCTGACATCTCTTTATTTATTTTATCTAAAACTATTTTTTTATTCAAGTGAACAAATTTTAAATTATCAGAAAAATAACAACCATGCCCACTAAAGGCCGGTACGTAAAAGCCATTAGTGAAATCATCAATTAATAAGTCCGCTTTCCGCCTGTCTGGATATATTTTTATACTGGAGATTAGTCTTGACAGGTTTAATGGCATCACCTCCTCTAATGGACACTTACTGTAGTTGCTGGGTGATTTCCAGAGCAAAATTGCGGACAAGTATAGGCACCTCTATAGGGCTGGTGGCAAGGTGTTTTGCGGATCCGCAAAACACTACGGACCTGTGAATAAGGCCTAAATTTGGCAATCAGATTCAGATGAAGAGTCCAAGGAGGACCATGCTGAATCCTGAATGGGGGCTGTGTCTTTATAGGATAAAAAGGACAAAAATTCATTGAATATTTGAATCCTCTCCTGAGGTACATTGGAGGTATGTAAGCTCTGAATGTGTCCCCATGGGTATAGTGCCCTGTAATGTACAGTCACCATTACTATTAGATGCATGCTCACCCTCCTGCAGGTTGACAGTTGAACCTTCTCTTGCAGGTGCACGGGACAGTCTTGCTGCTGTTGCAGATGAACGCTGGTGAGTCGAGGCTGCCTGTCGTTGTCTCCTTCTCGCGCCATGTGAAGCAGAAGTTTTAATAGGTCTGCGTCTTCTGTTGTCCACTGAAGAAAAGAAGTTCCTCTTCTCTCTTCTTACTCTTTTAGCCAGCGGTGGTGATGCAGGAGGAGGAGGAGGAGCATCGCTGACGGCAGGCACCGTGATTAGATCTGGGATCCCATCCAGCCCTGTGCTTCTGAAGCTCATCTTAACACCAAGTACAAACCACCTTTCAATAGGCAGGAGACCCCTACCAGGGTCTGCGCCCTCTTCACTGTGCATAGTCCCAGAGAGCGCTGGAGTAGGACTACCATGAGTAACACCATCATGCTTACGCTACTACCACTCTTGACCTCCCCCCTCATATCTCCCTTCCGATCTTCTGCGATTACAATAGTCCAGCTATAAGATTATGAATACATGTAGCAGTATTGATAAATCGTCTAGTGGAATGAGGTGCTTAGTTCTTGCAATGTTCTTCAGGTGGCAGTATCAAATTTTAAAAATGGCTGATATCCGTTTCCTGAGAGACAATTCCCCATGAATAACTTCACTCAAATTACATACATGGTCTGAGCTTTAAAGGAGATAGTTGTGTTGGATGTGTATGTTAGAGTGCTGGATTTGTATGTGCCCATTTTTTTGGTCAGGCTATGACTAACATTATATTGGAAATATTCCAATGGACATGTCCAGACTAGTGATGAGCGGCAGGGGCAATATTCGAATTCGCGATATTTCGCGAATATTTGGGCAAATATTCGTCATACATTCGCAAATTCGCGAATTCCTGATCTCCAGGCATTATTGTCTTGATTGCGAAAAACTCACATTAAAAAATTCGCATAAAAATTCACATAGACTGGTATTAAAAAAAAAACGAATATTCGCGATTACGAATATATTTTGAGATATCCTAAATATTCGCGAATTCTCGAAGTGCCGATATTCTCAATTAAAATTCGCAATTCGAATATTCGTGATCAACACTGTCCGGACACACACAGGCTGATGTCAGCAGTAAGTACATAAGGCGAGCTGGACAGATTTTGATACAACGATCTGTTATAGTGCTATCAGTTTTGAAACTTAAGATGAATAAATGCAAATGTGTTAACGATCCAGACAATTTCTGCTACATCTGTGGCAAATACACTACTTATGATCAGCTCAAGAATCTGACAAAGTGAGTGCGTCTCGCTTACAAGTATTACTTTGACTGTAAAATTGGAGATCAAGATAAAAGCTGGGCACCTCATGTTTGTTGCACTGTGTGTTTTTCTGGGCTAATGCAGTGGTTGGATGGTAAAAGGAAAGGAATGGTTTTTGCAGTGCCTATGGTTTGGTGTGAGCAAAAAATCACCATTCAGACTGTTACTTTTGCATGACTAAAATCGTCGGATATTCAAAGAGAAACAAGTCACAAATTGTGTATCCTGACTGAGAGTCTGCTCTTAAACCATACCACACAATCGTTAATTTCTAACGATAATTTGTTTTCCCTTAGTCCTAACAGCAGCACAGATGGGGTTAACCACCCCCAGTGGACTGGCAGGACCGGCGGAATGTTTAATGAGCCCAAGACTAATAACTCAATTTAACAATTAAGTATCTCCTTAAACGGAGGAAGTCAACCCCCAGCCCACTGTGTTTATATTAAGAAAAAAACTAGACTTACTAGGGTGGGAAATTTGTGTGCTGCTGTTAGGACTAAGGGAAAACAAATTATCGTTAGAAATTAACGATTCCCTTACGTCCTACCAGCAGCACAGATGGGGAGATAGCAAGAAGAAACCCCTAGGGAGGGCCTTCCTGCCTGGCAGAACTAAGAAAAGTCTCCCCAAAGGCCGAAAACTCAGCTAGACTGGCATCTAGTCTATAATGGGAGATGAATGTCGATTCAGAGCTCCAGGAGGCAGCTTTGCAAATCATGTTGAGAGGCAGAAGACTCCTCTCGGCAAAAGAAGTAGCCACAACTCTAGTAGAGTGGGCCTTCACGAATCCCGGAGGGTCCAGAGATTGTGGAAACAAAGGATTCCTTAATAGCCTCCTCAATCCACCGACTGATGGAAGGTTTGGATGCCTTATAGCCTTTAAACTTACCGGCAACAGGATTAGCAGATTCTCATCTTTTCTGAACTCCTTGATCTATCCACATAGATCCGGAGACATCTCGAGACGTCCAGAGGATGTCTAGCAGGTTCCTAGGAGGAGGTGGTAGATGTCGACAGAACCGGGAGGAATATCACCTGGTTGATGTTCTGGAAGGAAGGAACTTTAGGCCTACAATACGGGAGGAATCTAAGAAGGTCCCGGTCATGTAAGAAAATGGTATAGGGCTCATGTGGTGAGAGAGCTTACCCTCTTGGCCAAAGTCACTGCAAGGAGAAACACAAACTTCCAAGTGACGAACTTGATGTCCACCTCCTCTAACGGTTCAAAGGGGGGAGATGCTAACCCCCTGAGAACTACTGAAAAACCCATTGAAAAAAATGAGACAGCGTTCTCAGGACCGACTCTGAAAGCCCTTCTATTCTGGGAAGGGACTGATCAACCTCCAGGCTGTCAAGTTGAATCTGTGCAGATCTGAGCAGAGGTGAGTGTCCCACGACACCAGGGTCTGCTGTGGGGGGAGCCTCCAATATTGTCCTCGACTCAACTGGGTGAGCTAGGTAAACCAGGATCTCTTCGGTCAAAACAGTATGATAGCTATCACCGAGGCCTGATCCTGACGGATTTTCATCAATACCCTCGGTATCATGGAAAAGGGAGGGGAGATGTAAGCCAGCCTGAACCTCCAGGATATTGACAGAGCATCTAACACCAGGGGGTTGTCCTCCCTGTAAAGGGAGCAGAACCTCTCCACCTTGGCATTGAACCTTTTTGCCATGAGATCCACCTCTGGCATACCCACTTGAGGACTATCTGCTTGATTCTCCGGATGTAAAGACCACTCCACCGACGGAAGACCGCGGCTCAGCCGCTATCGTATTGAGGGAGCCTTGGATGTGGATCGCAGATAAGTGGGAAGGTACAACTCTGCCTAATCCAGAATCACCCCGATCTCTGACAGGAGGGGAAGTGATCTCGTGCCTCCCTGCTGGTTGATGTAAAGTACTGCAGTCACATTGTCTGACTGGACTTTCGCCGCTTTGCCCCGGATCTGAGGGGCTATGTGAAGGAGGGCTAGCCGGATAGCTTGAATCTCGCGGAGATTGGATGAAAGAAGCCACTCCTGAGGAAACCAGGTCCCGTGAACTGGAGAGTCGTCTAGGTGAGCGTCCCAGCCTACTTAGCTACTACGCAAATGACCCTTCTGGCCCAGGAATTTACAATAAATCAAAATAACGCAAGGTGGTCAAACAGACCACAATAAACCTGTTTATTGCCCCATTAAAATCACTCTTTATTCATTTTATATTAAAAGAAGATCACTTTACTTCAAATAACCCCAATTAAAATTACGAGGTTCTGTGAGTGTAGATATTATTTATGTTTTATTTTCTTTAATATTTCTCTGGTGTATTACTTCATACACCGTAAAGCCAACGTTTTAATACAGTGAGGGTGTATTGCTTGACACTGAAATCCTGGTACCAACAGTGTATCCAGGATAAAGTTATTATTATATGTTACTGTATTCTTTCACATTCACAGTTAACAGTTCACTAGTTGTATTACACTTCCATGGATAACTGGTTGGTTTCTACTCACTTGGTTTGTCTACTCTTGCTATTGTTTTCTTGTTTGTTCTGAGTATCGCTGTTTTCCCTCACTATTAAACAGGGGCTACTAAACTATCTGGCTGTGTTCTATTGCATTATCGCGCTGCATAACCGGCTCTCTGCAGTGCCACCGGTGTCAGCCTCTGCTTTCTACACTCACTGCCTCACTATTAAAAACTACAAGAGTTGTTCCCCCGACATGTTTCGCCACTAATGCGGCTTCATCAGGGTTGAGAACAAGCAAAAAAGACGCATCCGTAGTCAATATGACCCAGATTGGCTGGGTCATAGACTTCCCGTCTAAAAGATGGCACCACCATCTGAGGGAATACCGAGTTTGCCAAGTCAGGGAGCACAGGGAGTTTAGCCCAGCAGGGCTGCCATTCCATTAGGAGAGGACCTCCGACTGTAGAGGGCGGAGGTGCCATAGAGCCCAAGGGACTGCTTCCGCAGACGCTGACATGAGCCCCAACATCTTCATGAGAGTCCGGATTGGAACTCGCCGGGGAAAGGAACTTGCCGTGTTCTGAACCCGGAATCTTCTTTCTGGAGTCAACTGGAGCGACATCCCAGTGGAGTCGATTATGAAGCCTAGATATCTTACTGAAGTCGACGGGCTCACGTTCGACTTCTACCAGCTGATGATCCAACCTAGGTGGAACAGAAAGGAGATTGTTACCTGAAGAAGTTGGGTTAGGACCGCTAGAGCAGAGGCTTTTAAAGCCAGTCGTCCAGATAAGGAATGATGGTCAGTCCTCGAAGCCTCAAAGCCGCCACCACAGAACCACCACCTTGGTAAAAGTGTGAGGGGCAGAAGAAATGCCAAAGGGAAGGGCAACAAACAGAAGATGCCTGACGACACCGGACACCTGGACCATGATCCTGATATACTTCCTGGAACCAGGATGGATCGGGATGTGCAGATATGCATTCTTGAGGTCCAGGGTTGCCATCACGTCTCCAGGATTGACGACGTGAACTACTGACCTGATGGTTTCCACACGAAACTTCACCTTCCTTATAAATCGATTGAAATATCTCAGATCGATAATCATCCGGAGATCTCCTGAAGCCTTGGGAACCATAAAAACTGGTGAATAGATCCCTAGGCCCCGTTCTCCTGCCGGAACCTCCTCCAGAGCCCCTTTGCAAATGTAGTCCTGAATGTAGGCCTCTAGGATCGCCTCCTTGGCAGCTTGTAGAGGGTTGATCTTGACAAACCTATCCAGAGGAATAGAGGTGAGGTTGACTAAATAACCGTTGGAAATGATATTCAGGACCCAGGGATCCGAGTTCTCTTGGATCCATTCTTCTCCGAAGTGGGAGAGACGACTCCCGACGGGTACATGAAGTTTAGGAATGGGGAAGCTTATTGGCAGGATGGCAGGAGTAACGGGAATTAACCAAGAGCCTCGAAGAGGCCTGTAGTCAGGAGGTGGATTTTCCATCTTTGGCTCCTCCACGAGAGCACCTCAAACCCTTTCGCTGTGCTCTCCAGTCACTACAAGAGCTTGTTTGCTGGCCAGACCTGCCACCGCGGTCTTGTCTGCCCTGCCCTCGAAAGGACTGCTGGGGAAGGCTCTTCACCTTCTAGTCTGAAAGGCCCTCCATGATCTTATCTAGCTCCGAACCGAACAGACGGTTGGGCTCGAATGGAAGGCCATATAAGCTGTATTTTAAGGAATTGTCAGCGACCCAAGGCTTAAGCCAAAATGGAATATGGGCTGCCGATCCCAGGGGCATGCTATATATAGGCCCCTGATGTTATTTGATAGTATTGTTACAGGGTGCCAAAGGCACACTTGGTCTCCCATGAGCCACAGACCTGCTGCTTAGCTTCAAGAGTTAAGCTGTGTTTGGCTTAGTTCCCAGGACTTGCTTTGCTAGCGGGGAAGCTCCCTCGCTAGCTTCAACTGGAGCTGTGCGGTATCGCACAAGAAGTCCGTAGCCAGGTTGATGGTCTTGAAAGCAGCCAGTATGTCATCCTGGAAAAAACCTCTGGTTCACATCAACTTGAATTTGATCCAGGCGAGATCGGAGGAACGTAGAGACTTCAAAAGCCGCTATGGCTGTGGAAGCGGAAGCCGCAGCTGCTGTAACACCCCGTCTTAATGTGCACTCTGCAAGGGGGTCCTGCAGCTAGACCCATCGTCTGCAGGAACCAGAGTGTGCTTGGACAACTTGGCAATAGCCATGTCCACCTTGGGAATGGATCCCCATGAATCCACCAAGGGTTAAGCCATCGGGAACATGGATTTAAACTTCTTTGTTAAAACTGGACCTTTTCCAGGTTTTTTTCACTCTATATCATGACAGAGAGGAGGGTCTCATCCACTTTGAAGACATGAGGTGCCCGAGTAGCGGGAACGGGAGGCTCCCTACAGTCAATATCGTGGTCCCCCGACCTGATGGACTTGAGCAACTTCTGTGTCTTTCCAGGGGAGAAAACACAACGTCAGCTCCTCCTCATCTGAGGAGGAAGAAACTAAGGAGACCAAAAAGGTCTCTCTACCGGGACAGAGGTCTCCATAGGGGCCTGGGCACGAATAGGAAGCCTTTCCATCCAGCAGGCCTATGACTCCTTTAACAAAACCATTGATACATATCCTGCAACGTAGGTTCACTAGAGGTCAGAAACCTCTAACGGCAGCTGTAACACCTGGTGTAGGTTAAGTCAACAGACCCAGGGATTCCCAACCGGTCTCCCAAGCTGGTCTTAGACCAGCCTTAAGCTGTTTAGCTTCTGCGATCTCACGAGTGCAGGTATGATCAGCTTACAATAACCGTTGACTGCTGCAATGGTAGCAGGATAGATGCTTCCTCTTGGAATCCACTTTCCTGCCTTCCGAATCCCGCGGAGAAGACATCACTGCGGGGAAAAAAGGGACAAATAAAACATTTGGAAACCACCTATCTACGCAGGAAAGGTAGAAAAATAGACCGGAGGCAGCTGAGGAAAAAAACACCACAAGTGGAACAACACCAATTTTAGGACTCTGGGAGATAGCTGAAAAAGCATATGTAGCCAGAGACTGAACTGGAGCACACAGCTTCCCAAAATAGGGGAAGGGGAGGGATAGCCAATCCACCCTTCCCCCAGTAAATCCTCCACAGGAAGATGCATAAAAAAATCGCATCTATGAAAAAAATCGTGCCCGTGAAAAAAAAACGGCCGGATTACCCGGAGGTGATGCAAAAGGAGAGTCCCCGCGCCACCTCCGGAAGATGGCGGCGCACAGGGACCGGGAATCCTGGACCAAGGACGCCGCCAAAATACCCCAGCCAGGCGCAACTGTGCGGGGCCGGCAGCAAATAAGCTGCCGGCCAAACTGACAAGGTACCTAGGAAAAAGGGCAACGCCGTTACCCAAACGAAAAGAAGGCTCCCCGCACTTTCCATAAGAAAGGGGGGAACAAACCGCCTAGTCCACCTGTCCAGGAGGACAGAAAGAAACACAGTGGGCTGGGGGTTGACTTCCTCCGTTTAAGGAGATACTTAATTGTTAAATTGAGTTATTAGTCTTGGGCTCATTAAACATTCCGTCGGTCCTGCGAGTCCACGGGGGGTGGTTAACCCCATCTGTGCTGCTGGTAGGACGTAAGGGAATGTAGAGAATCCAGTGCTTTCCCCTCCCACAGCAGGAACGACAATTGAAACAGACGGTTCTGATCCTGATGAAGAGGAAGATGTTAATTGTCACAATGTATGTTCTGATCCAGAACAACTGGAGGGTCAGCCGCACTTGCTGAGCCAATCAGATTTAGATGATCTAGTAAGAGATCTATCATTATCTAAAGAACAGTCAGAACTGCTAGCTACTAGACTTCAGGAATAGAATTTGCTACAATGAGGCACCACAACTTAACACTATTATCATCGACACACCAAGTTAGCTGCATATTATGCAATGGAAAGCAATGTCTGTTTCTGTACTGATGTCAATTGTGTTATGATGGAGTTAGATGGTACAAATGTTTCAGATGAATGGAGACTATTCATAGACTCTAGCAAAACAAGTTTAAAAGCTGTCTTGTTGCACAATGGTAACGAAAAACCATCTGTTCTATTGGCGCATGCGGTTGGAATGAAAGAGAACCCATGCTTCTATGGAGTTATTTTTGAAAATGATCAAATACACAGAACATAAATGCAAAATTTGTGCTGACCTGAAAGTGGTAGCACTGCTGCTTGGCCTAAAGTCAGGGTACACAAAGCATATGTGTTTCTTGTGCCTATGGAACAGTCCTGATGACAAAAATTATTACAAAATGAGACAGTGGCCTCTCAGAGTCGAGCACACAGATGGTCAGTACAATGTACAACAAAAAACATTGGTCAATCAACTTCAAGTTTATCTTACACCCCTTCACATTAAACTTGGTTTAATGACAATTTTTGTAATTGCACTTGATTGTGATGCAAATGGTTTCCAGTATTTGAAGGAGAAGTTTAGCACACTAGAAAACTGATGCTAAAATAAAGGCCAGAATTTGTATTGGCCCCAAAATCAACAAACTAATGCATGATGACACATTCAGAACAAAACTGCAACTTGCAGCTTGGGATGCATTCGTGCTATTAGTGCAGAACTTCATTGGGAACAGACGAGCTGCAAACTATGCTCAATTAGTAGACAACATTTTTACAGCATATGAACAACTTGGCTGCCGAATGTCATTGAAAGTGAATTTCTTACATTCCCATCTTGACTTTTTCCCACCCAATTTGGGACACGTAAGTGACGAACATGGAGAGCGGTTCCATAAAGATATTTCTACAAAGGAGAACAGGTATCAAGGCCGCTGGAATCCCCACATGATGGGGGACTACTGCTGTTTTTTGCAACGGGAAAATATGGCTGTTCTCAAACGCAAAAGCAAATACCTGAAGCACGTTTAACAGTACTGGGCTGAAGTAAGACTTTTAAACTGAAAGACTAGACTTTTTGAAATTTTGTTATTCCATTACATTTTCATACACTGTTTACTACGCAAACTTTGATGTAGATCAGGTAATTTCTGGAGTAAAACTCGTTCTGTTCAAAATTATTCAATGCTTTCCAAGTGCTTAATTCATTTAGGCATACTTATGCATAGCAACATTTTGTGACGTGTTACAACAATTCTGACTTCGGATTTATAATCCGCACACTCGATTTAGTATAGGACAGATGGTTTTTGCCTAGTGGCAGATGATTTTTTTTTTTTGTTGCATGGTGTTATGTTCTTGATTTCTGGAACAAGCGGGTCATGCCATACCAACAGGAGTGACATTGGGCTAGCGTCCTGGTGGCATGTCTTTGACACTGGAAGGATGTTTGTAGTATCTGTTTCATCTACCAGATGAAATTGGGACCACGAAAGTTAATGTTCCACTATTACTGTTATATGGACCATTAATGTCATTCTTGGTTGTTTTTTGGATGCCAGACCAAATAGCAAAAACTTTGTCCATGAAGTAATAGGCGTGGATTGCAGAGTTTATTGTGTTGGCCTCTTGCTTGTGTTTCCTATTTCTGGTGACAAAAATGTAGATTTTTTTTTCTTGTTTTTGGTAGTTCTAATTGGTAGTTCTTGAGATAAATTGGTAGTTCTTGAGATAAAGAGCCAGTGAGATTTGGACTTCTGGAGACTGATGTTTCCTCCACTGATGTTCAAGCTTCTTCCTAGTTTTTAAGCTCCTTGATGTTGTGGTCAAAGCAGGGTGCATGATGTTTTGAGGTGAAGCTTTTGTTGCACCAGGGAATTACATCACCTTTTCTGCACCAATACTCATATAATTTATGGAATGTTTGCAAATTTGATGTCTTCTTTCAAAGACCATGGAGCTCTTGTGTCAGAAAAGTAGGCCATGCATAATATCAATGGCAAATCAGGATGTTACAGCGATTTTTCATCAAATATACTTGATATTTTTTCAGGTTTTGCTAGCTGTGGGAATGACAAAATTTAAACTAATTATATTACATGGCTTTGCATGAAAGGATAGGATCAGGTTGTGTAGCGTGTGACCTCAATAAGAATGTTCTCTTAGTATGTGTATTCCACCCCACTGAATTCTATTATGCTGTTGTATTTAAATTAGTCAGTTCCATTAGATTCTATCTGCTGTGATTTTTCTTAATTTCTTCATTTTGTGTTCAATTTCTAATTTTAATTGGTTAGGGTGACTTTCTGTGCTGTGATAACTCAGGTGACTTGAATAATTTGGATCATTACTTTCAAGTAAAATTCAACTACAAGCAGAGGTCTCAAGCAAACACAAGCTGAAAATCAGAGGAGTAATACTTGGAACTGGTACAGAGGCCACGATGGAGCACCTAATTTTGGTTGGTCAGATTGCAGCGGGCACTGTGTACAGTTGTGTTCAAAATTATTCAACCCCCACTGAAATTGAGTTTTTTGGCCATTTTGACATTGATTTTGATCATTTCAGTCATCTTGTTTACAATTAAATCAAAGAGGCCCTTGTAAGTCAGACAAATATAACATAACATTTATAATGAAATAACCACAAATGTCTTTTCTGTGCTCACATCATTATCAGTTTTATTCAACCCCCAAGTGACATTCAATCTTAGTACTTAGTACAACATCCTTTTCCAGTTATAACAGCTTTTAAACGTGAAGCATAGCTTGACACAAGTGTCTTGCAGCGATCTACGGGTATCTTCACCCATTCTTCATGGGCAAAAGCCTCCAGTTCAGTCACATTCTTCGGCTTGCGCACTGCAACTGCTTTCTTTAAGTCCCACCAGAGGTTCTCAATCGGATTTAAGTCTGGTGACTGCGATGGCCACTTCAAAATGTTCCAGCCTTTAATCTGCAATCATGCTCTAGTGGACTTGGAGGTATGCTTGTGATCATTGTCCTGTTGAAAGGTCCAACGTCTCCCAAGCCTCAGGTTTGTGACAGACTGCATAACATTTTCATCCAATATCTCCTGTTACTGAAGAGAATTCATGGTACCTTTAGAAGCAAAACAGCCCCAAAGCATGATTGACCCCCCAGCATGCTTTACAGTGGGCAAGGTGTTCTTTTCTTCATAGGCCTTGTTCTTCCTCCTCCAAACATAGCATTGATCCATGGGCCCAAACAGTTCTAATTTTGTTTCATCAGTCCACAGAACACTATCCCAAAACTTTTGTGGTTTGTCGACATTACTTTTGGCATACTGCAGTCGACTCTTCTTATTCTTTGGAGACAGCAAGGGGGTGCGCCTGGGAGTTCTGGCATGGAGGCCTTCATTACGCAGTGTGCGCCTTATTGTCTGAGCTGAAACTTCAGTACCAGCATCTGACAAATCTTTTTTCAGTTCCTCAGCAGTCACACGGGGACTTTTCTCCACTTTGTGCTTCAGGTGGCACACAGCAGTCGAAGTCAGCATCTTCTTTCTGCCACGACCAGGAAGCGTTTCAACAGTGCCCTTTGCCTTGAATTTGCGAATGATGCTTCCTATGGTGTCTCTTGGTATGTTTAACATCTTTGCAATCTTCTTATAGCCATTGCCCTTCCTGTGAAGAGAAATCACCTCTTCTCTTGTCTTCCTGGACTATTCTCTTGACTTCACCATGTTTGTAAACACACCAGTGAATGTCTAGAAGGAGCTGAGTATCACGGTCAATTTACATCTGCCTAATTGGTGCTTATTATGCTTGATTGCTGCTCCTTGACATCCACAGGTGTTTTCAATACCTGACCGAAAACAATTGAATGAACCTCTGTTCTTAACCACTTGCCGCCACGCTAACGCCGATGGGTGTCAGCGCGGCGGCTCTCTCAGGTCTCACTGCCGCCTATCGGCGTCATCTCGTGAGACCCGAGATTTCACATGAACGCGCGCGCCGTGCGCGCGCTCATGTGATCGGAGCCGGGACAACTGAAACTACAGCCTGCCAGCGCTGATCATGCGCTGGCAGGCTGTAGATGCGAAAAACCGCATTTAAATCGCATATCAGACGCTGTTTTTTAAACAGCGTCTGATATGCCTGCTGTCTGCTCGCCTGGTGGTCCCTTTGTTTGGGACCACCAGAGGAAACATACGAAAAGTGCACCAATCACTACACACACACCCCCACCCCCATCACTGATTAACCCCTGATCACCCATGTCACCCCCTGATCACCCCCTGTCACCCCCTGTCACTAATCACCCCCTACAGGCTCATTCAGACATCCGTATGTGTTTTATGGATCCATGGATCTGCGGATCCATGGATCTGCGGATCCGCAAAATACGGACACCGGCAATGCGCTTCCGCATTTTGCAGATCCGCACAGAACTATATAGAAAATGCTTTTCTTGTCCGCAATTGCGGACAAGAATAGGACATGTTCTATATTTTTGCGGAACGGAAGTGCAGACTCGGAAGCGGATCCGTAATTCCGATCCGAGCGGGACAAAGTCTGTCCCCATAGAAATGAATGGGTCCGCAATTCCGCTCCGCAAACAGAATTTCGGACGTGTGAATGGGGCATAAGGGTCCCGCTTGACCGCCAGTTAGTTAGCTACTTGTTAGTTAGCTAGCGCCCACCGCACCGCAATCACTGATTTGGCAGAGATTTTTTCATCCACATTGACCGATGCGAATGAAAAAATCTGTGCCGCTTCATTTTTTTTTTTTTTTCAGCGCAGAGGCTGAACGGAAAAAATCTCATTACCCGTATGCTCAATATACGGAGAATCGCAGAAACTCCTAATGCTGGCCATACGTGTAATGATTACGGAGACCCTCAAATGCCAGGGCAGTATAAATACCCCACATGTGACCCCATTTTAGAAAGAAGACACCCCAAGGTATTCCGTGAGGGGTATGGCGAGTTCATGTAAAATTTTATTTTTGTCACAAGTTAGTGGAATATGAGACTTTGTAAAAAATATATATATATATATATATATATATATCAATTTCCGCTAACTTGTGTCAAAAATTTTTTTTCTGTGAACTCGCCATGCCCCTCACGGATTACCTTGGGGTGTCTTCTTTCCACAATGGGGTCACATGTGGGGTATTTATACTGTCCTGGCATTTTAGGGGTCCTAAAGCGTGAGAATCCAAATACGTAAAAATGCCCTGTGAAATCCTAAAGGTACTCATTGGTTTTAGGGCCCTTTGCGCATCTTGGCTGCAAAAGTGTCACACATGGTAGTCGCCGTACTCAGAGAGTAGGGCAATGTGTTTGGGGTGTATTTTTACATATACCCATGCTGGGTGTGAGAAATATCTCTGTAAATGACAACTTTTTAAAAAATTTTATTCAAAGTTGGCAATTTACAGAGATATTTCTCTCACCCAGTATGGGTATATGTAAAAATACACCCCAAAACACATTGCCCTACTTCTCCTGAGTACGGCGATACCACATGAGTGACACTTTTTGCAGCCAAGATGCGCAAGGGGCCCAAATTCCAATGAGTACCTTTAGAGGGCATTTTTACGCATTTTCTTCTCACGCTTAGGGCCCCTAAATGCCAGGGCAGTATAAATACCCCACATGTGACCCCATTTTGAAAGAAGACACCCCAAGGTATTCGCTGAGGGGCATAGTGAGTCCATGAAAAATTAAACTTTTGTCAAAAGTTAGCGGAAAGGGAGACTTTGTGAGAAAAACAATAAAAATCAATTTCCACTAACTTGTGCCCAAAAATTTTTTTCTATGAACTCGCCATGCCCCTCATGGAATACCTTGGGGTGTCTTCTTCCAAAATGGGGTCACATGTGGGGTATTTATACTGCCCTGGCATTTTAGGGGCCCTAAAGCATGAGAAGAAAATGCGTAAAAATGCTCCTCCTAAAAGGTACTCATGGAATTTGCCTTTGCGATCTTGGCTGCAAAGTGTCACTCATGGTAGTCGCCGTACTCAGAGAAGTAGGGCAATGTGTTTGGGGTGTATTTTTACATATATCCCTGCTGGTGAGAGAAATATCTCTGTAAACTGACAACTTTGTATAAAAAAATTTAAAAAGTTGTCGCTTACAGCGATATTTCTCACAAACACTATGGGTATATGTAAAAATACACCCCAAAACACATTGCCCTACTTCTCCTGAGTACGGCGATACCACATGAGTGACACTTTTTGCAGCCAAGATGCGCAAAGGGGCCCTAAAACCAATGAGTACCTTTAGGATTTCACAGGGCATTTTTACGCATTTGGATTCTCACGCTTTAGGTTCCCTAAAATGCCAGGTGAGTATAAATACCCCACATGTGACCCCATTTTGGAAAGAAGACACCCCAAGGTATTCCGTGAGGGGCATGGCGAGTTCACAGAATTTATTTTTTTGGCACAAGTTAGCGGAAATTGATATATTTTTATATTTTTTATTTTGTTTTTTACAAAGTCTCATATTCCACTAACTTGTGACAAAAAATAAAATTTTACATGAACTCACCATACCCCTCACGGAATACCTTGGGGTGTCTTCTTTCTAAAATGGGGTCACATGTGGGGTATTTATACGGTCCTGGCATTTTAGGGGCCCCTAAAGCGTGAGAAGAAGTCTGGAATCCAAATGCGTAAAAATGCCCTGTGAAATCTTAAAGGTACTCATTAGTTTAGGGCCTCTTTGCACTTCAGGCTGCAAAAAGTGTCACACATGTGGTATCGCCGTACTCAGGAGAAGTGGGCAATGTGTTTGGGGTGTAGTTTTATATATACCTCTGCTGGTGTGAGAAATATCTCTGTAAACGACAATTTTAAAATTTTTTATACAAAGTTGTCAGTTTACAGAGATATTTCTCTCACCCAACATAGGTATATGTAAAAATACACCCCAAAACACATTGCCCTACTTCTCCTGAGTACGGCGATACCACATGAGTGCCACTTTTTTGCAGCCTGGGTCCGCAAAGGGGCCCTAAAACCAATGAGTACCTTTAGCTTTTACATGGCGGCTCACAATTTAGCCCCGCCCAAAATGCCAGAACAGTACAAACACCCCACAAATGACCCCATTTCGGAAAGTAGACACCCCAAGGTATTCACTGAGGGGCATAATGAGCCCGTATGAGATTTTATTTTTTTGCCAGAAGTTAGCAGAAATGGAAACTTTATTATTATTTTTTTCCTCAGAAAGTGTCATTTTCCGCTAACTTGTGAAAAAAATGAAATGATACATGAACTCACCATGCCCCTCCGCGAATACTTTGGGGTGTCTTCTTTCTAAAATGGTGTCATTTGGGGGTATTTATACTATCCTGACATTCTAGCACCTGAAGAAACATGACAGGTGCTCAGAAAGTCAGAGCTGCTTCAAAATGCCGAAATTCACTTTTTTGCACCATAGTTTGTAAACGCTATAACTTTTACCCAAACCAATAAATATACACTTATTGGACTTTTTTTTATCAAAGACATGTAGAACAATACATTTAGAGAAAAATTTATATAGAAATGTAGTTTTTTAAAAAAATTACAACAGAAAGTGAAAAATGTCATTTTTTTGCAAAAATGTCGTTAAATTTTTATTAATAGCAAAAAAAGTAAAAATGTCAGCAACAATGAAATACCACCAAATGAAAGCTCTATTAGTGAGAAGAAAAGGAGGTAAAATTCATTTGGGTGGTAAGTTGCATGACGGAGCAATAAACGGTGAAAGTAGTGTAGTGCGGATTTGTAAAAAAGGGCCTGGTCACTAGGGGGGTATAAACCTGTGGTCTTCAAGTGGTTAAGAGTGGTCGTCTTTAAGGGGTTGAATAATTGTGTCAATGAAGAAATCACAAAAAAAACATTTAATACTGTATTACAAAAACAATTGATGCCATTTTAGTTGCATTTGGTTCTTTAAAAAGTCCTTGTAAGATTTCATTCTGAACACAATTACAAATGTACACTAAATTCCCTAAAACCCTTTACAGCATTGGGGGTTGAATAATTTTGAACACAACTGTATGTATTACTTGGTGACCAGGAGAAAGAAGAAGAGCTATAGTAAGTTCATTACAGTATCCCTTCTTCTAAGTGGCCCTCAGCACAAGGTTTCTGAGGATTCTTTGTGTGAGACTTTTTTACTTTTCTACATTGATAGACCATGTGGGTTTCATGACTTCTGGTTAATGACTCCCTTTAAAAATCATCTGATTCAGTTAGGCTTTAGTTAGTATTGATTTGCCCAAATGGGCATACACAACCTAGTGCTGTGATGGCTAACCTCCGGCACTCCAGCTGTGGTAAAACTAAAACTCCCAAGATGTACACTTGCTTGGCTGTTCTCAGAACTCCATAGAAATTAATGAAGCATGATGGAAGTCATAGTTTCACCACAGCTGGAGTGCCAGAGGCTAGCCATAGAGGAACCCTGTAGCTGCTATCAGAGCCTTTGGAGAGAGTGAGGCCAACCCTTAGGTTGTTTTATCTTTTTAGGAAAGTAATTTCATCTAGTCAGTTCCCACATATTTCTATATTGCATTTTTCATTATTTTTAATATTCTGTCATCCATATAATAATAGCTTCTGCTGGATAGTTGACGGACATGTTCTTCACATATCATGCAATGTTTATCAGTTCTAGGAAACTGAGCACTCACATTGCAGTTTCAATGCACAGTGTCTGTCAGCTGCTGACTCAGGGAGCTGCTTTTGAGGTATTTCATGTCATGAATTTTGCTGTTGTATTCACAGGAAACGCCTTTGCATATGTTACCAAAGCAACAAAAAATAAAAACATGAAAGCCTGAGTCAGAATCCTTGTTCCAATGTGTCAAAAAGTTCCAAAATAATATTCACTGAGAAGATCTTCTTTTTTTTTTACAGGGGAAGATCCCTTTTAAAAACCTGGCCATTTAGCAACTAAAGTGCTAGTTTCATGTAGTAAATTTAACCCAAACTACAGCAGCAGATGGATGTGTTGAAATGCAAATGTTGTTGGAGGTTATTTGTAGAGATGAGCGAATCGAAGTGGAATTCGTTTAAAATTTCAGGAAAAATTTAATTCACAACGAATGCAAATTTCCTTGTGCTTCGTGGTAACGAATCACAATTTTCCTAAAATGGCTGCTACATGTGTGAGGACATGGGGCAAGGAACTCTGGGAAGGCGGGATCACCCAGATTGACGTGCCTGCATGCAGCCAATCAACAGCCAGCCCTGTGATGTCACAGCCCTATAAAAACGGCAGCCATCTTACAGTCAGACATTTTCCAGCGTTCAGAGTTCAGGGACAGACATGTGAAGGCACTAGGGACAGCAAGTGGAAAAAATGATTGTGGAAAAAAACGATTTATAAGTGCAGGGAAAGTATAGGGAGGAATCACTTCACAGCATCTTAGTGTAGGGAGAGACGTCAGAAGGCGCTAGGGACATTGATGGGAAAGTGATTTACAAGTGCAGGGAAAGATTGTTTGGAGATCCAAATAGTCTCTAGACAGCTCTGTCATTCCAGCTTTTTGTTATTGAGCTGCAAGTGTTATGTTGAAAAGCCTTTAGAGGCTTACAGCTTAGTATCTTATTCAGTACTACAAGAAAAAGATATACGCATTTCACTTCTGCAGTTATTTCTTTTTAAAGCGTATAGGGGCATATTTCAGTAAAAAAGAAAAAATATATACGCACTGCACTGTTGCAGTTATTTCTGGTGAAAGCATATAGAGATGTATTTCAGTAAAAAAAGAAAAATATATACGCACTGCACTGTTGCAGTTATTTCTGGTGAAAGCATATAGTGGCCTATTTCACTCCAACAAGAAATATATATTCTCAGGTCACTTCTGCAGTTATTTCTGGTGAAAGCGTATAGAGGCGTATTTCAGTAAAAAAAATATATATATGCACACTGAACTGTTGCAGTTATTTCTGGTGAAAGCGTAGAGTGGCCTATTTCAGTCCAACAAAAAAAATATGTTCTCAGGTCACTTCTGCGGTTATTTCTGGTGAAAGCGTATAGGGGCGTATTTCAGTCTAACAAGAAAAATATATTCCCTGGTCACTTCTGCAGTTATTTCATTCGCTGCTGCACTTATATCTTGAAAAACCTTTATTGACGTATATCAGTAGAAAAAAAGATATACATTCGCTATTCGCTCCTGCACTTATATCTTGAAAAACCTTTAGTGACGTATATCAGTAGAAAAAGAAATATACATTCGCCATTCGCTGGTGCACTTATATGTAGAAAAACCTTTATTGATGTATATCAGTAGAAAAAGAAATATACATTCGCCATTCACTGCTGCACTTATATCTTGAAAAACCTTTATTGGTGTATATCAGAATAAAAATAAAAATATATTCAGCGTTCACTGTTGCAGTTTCAATGCACAGTGTCTGTCAGCTGCTGACTCAGGGAGCTGCTTTTGAGGTATTTCATGTCATGAATGTTGCTGTTGTATTCACAGGAAACGCCTTTGCATATGTTACCAAAGCAACAACAAATAAAAACATGAAAGCCTGAGTCACAATCCTTGTTCCAATGTGTCAAAAAGTTCCAAAATAATATTCACTGAGAAAACTTTTTTTTACAGGGGAAGAGCCCTTTTAAAAGCCTGGCCCATTAGACTCTGCAACTGAAGTGCTAAATGTTTTATCTAGTAAGTTTCACCCAAACTACGCAGCAGATGGATGTGCTGAAATGCAAATGTTGTTGGAGGTTATTTGTAGAGATGAGCGAATCGAACCTGAGAAAGTGGAATTTGTATAGAATTTCAGGAAAAATTTGATTCGTAACGAATGCGAATTTCCTTGTGCTTCATGGTAACGAATCGCAATTTTCCTAAAATGGCAGATACACGTGTGAGGACTGCGGACATGGGGTAAGGAACTCTGGGAAGGCGCGATCACCCAAATTGACATGCTTGCATGCAGCCAATCAGCAGCCAGCCCTGTCATGTCACAGCCCTATAAATACGGCGGCCATCTTACAGTCAGACATTTTCCAGCATTCAGATTGCAGGGACAGACGTGTGAAGGCGCTAGGGACAGCAAATGGAAAAACAATTGTGGAAAAAAAAGACAGAAAAAACGATTTAGAAGGGCAGGAAAAGGATAGGGATGAATCATTTCACAGCACCTTAGTGCAGGGAGAGACGTCAGAAGGGACATTGATAGGAAAGTGATTTACAAGTGCAGGGAAAGATTATTTGGGGATCCAAATAGTCATTAGACAGCTCTGTCATTCCAGAATTTTGTTATTGGGCTGCAAGTGTTATGTTGAAAAGCCTTTAGAGGCTTATATCTTAGTATCTTGTTCAGTACTACAAGAAAAAGATATGCGCATTTCACTTCTGCAGTTATTTCTGTTGAAAGCATATACGGGCGTATTTCAGTAAAATTGAAAAATATATATGCACTGCACTGTTGCAGTTATTTCTGATGAAACCGTATAGTGGTCTATTTCAGTCCAACAAGAAATATATATTCTCAGGTAATTTCTGCAGTTATTTCTAGTGAAAGCATATAGGGACGTATTTCACTACTACAAGAAAAATATATACTCAGTTTACTTCTGCAGTTATTTCTGGTGAAAGCGTATAGGGGCGTATTTCAGTCTAACAAGAAAACGAAAATTTACTCACCGAAATTTTTGTTTCCTGGAGTCCGTAGGCAGCACACACCAAAGGGTTAAGTCCCCTAGGTACAACCAGAATTAGAGACCAATTAGTAAGCAGCAGATTGATTAATTAATTAGGAATAGTGATGTCGCGAACATAAAATTTTCAGTTCGCGAACAGCGAACGCGAACTTCCGCAAATGTTCGCGAACTGGCGAACCGGGCGAACCGCCATAGACTTCAATAGACAGGCGAATTTTAAAACCCACAGGGACTCTTTCTGGCCACAATAGTGATGAGAAAGTTGTTTTAAGGGGTCTAACACCTGGACTGTGGCATGCCGGAGGGGGATCTATGGCAAAACTCCCATGGAAATTTACGTAGTGGACGCAGAGTCGGGTTTTAATCCATAAAGGGCATAAATCAACTAACATTCCTAAATTGTTTGGAATAACATGCTTTAAAACATCCAGTGTGTGTATACGATCAGGTATGATGTTGTATCGATCAGGTAGTGTAAGGGTTACGCCCGCATCACAGACATTGACAGACCAAACTCCCCTTTTAATGCACCGCAAACAGTTCATTTGCACAACTGCAAACTCCCCATTTGCACAAGGTTGGATACCAAGCTAGCCACGTCCCGGTGATGTCATTGAAGGTTTCTTCCTCCACCCAGCCACGTACAACACCAAGGGTCCCCGAAAGGTCAATTGAATTGATTTTTCGAACGGGAGATGGTTAAAAAACGCTGGCTCCCTCCCCTTTGTTTTTATCCACGGTGACTGCGTCTGCGCCGTGCAATTTACTGTCACACCCGATATGAGTGGTATTTTCTGTAGTACTATTCTCATCAGTTTAATCCCTCTAACGTCCCCGACTCCCCAATCTGGGGGCCATTTATTAAATAGATTTTTCGAACGGGGAGATGGTTAAAAAACGCTGGCTCCCTCCACTCTGTTTTAATCCACGGTGACTGCGTCTGCGCCGTGCAATTTACTGTCACACCCGATATGAGTGGTATTTTCTGTAGTACTATTCTCATCAGTTTAATCCCTCTAATGTCCCCAATCTGGGTGCCATTTATTGAATAGATTTTTCGAACGGGGAGATGGTTAAAAAAACCCTGGCTCCCTCCACTCTGTTTTAAACCACCTTGACTGTGTCTGCGCCGTGCAATTTACTGTCACACCCGATATGAGTGGTATTTTCTGTAGTACTATTCTCATCAGTTTAATCCCTCTAACGTCCCCAATCTGGGTGCCATTTATTGAATAGATTTTTCGAACGGGAGATGGTTAAAAAACCCTGGCTCCCTCCACTCTGTTTTAAACCACGGTGACTGCGTCTGCGCCGTGCAATTTACTGTCACACCCGATATGAGTGGTATTTTCTGTAGTACTATTCTCATCAGTTTAATCCCTCTAACGTCCCCAATCTGGGTGCCATTTATTGAATAGATTTTTCGAACGGGGAGATGGTTAAAAAACCTGGCTCCCTCCACTCTGTTTTAAACCACGGTGACTGCGTCTGCGCCGTGCAATTTACTGTCACACCCGATATGAGTGGTATTTTCTGTAGTACTATTCTCATCAGTTTAATCCCTCTAACGTCCCCAATCTGGGGGCCATTTATTGAATAGATTTTTCGAACGGGAGATGGTTAAAAAACGCTGGCTCCCTCCACTCTGTTTTAAACCACGGTGACTGCGTCTGCGCCGTGCAATTTACTGTCACACCCGATATGAGTGGTATTTTCTGTAGTACTATTCTCATCAGTTTAATCCCTCTAACGTCCCCGACTCCCCAATCTGGGGGCCATTTATTAAATAGATTTTTGAACGGGGAGATGGTTAAAAAACGCTGGCTCCCTCCACCGATATGAGTGGTATTTTCTGTAGTATTATTCTCATCAGTTTAATCCCTGTTACGTCCCATATCAGGAATTGCCTTTTATGAAAAAAAAATTTAGGCCGGGTACCTTCGACTGCCTTCACAGTGACAGACCAAACTCTCATACACTAAACTGAATTGATTTCAGGAACCGGGAGATGGAAAAGCAGCTGTCGGTCTCTTACTCCAAATTGGGCACTGCGTGCACAGAGCAATGTGCTGTGACACCCTATATGAGTGGTGTCTTAACTAGTACTATTGCTATCAGTTTAATCCCTGTTACGGACCCTATCCGGTCGAATTGATTAACCATTGTCGAATCCCCATTGACATCCCCTTATAAGCTGTGTAAAGCATATTTTTAGTTTGGTTTTGAACTGCTGCATCCTTTCCGACTTTTGGTAATTTGGTAACATTTCTGCCACTTTCTGCTTATACCGGGGTCTAGTAGCGTGGCCACCCGATCGCTTTTGGTCTGACCATAATGAAGCAACGGCCTTATCATCTGGGGTGTGGCAACATTGCCAACACACTTATAGAGGTGATGATGATTGCTTCATTGTGATACGCAAGCCCCTTCACCACAACAAGGTAACGATCACGAAGGGAATTGACACTTGTATGTGCCTTTTTTTGGTTTGTTTTTGCAGCCACAGTGCTGCACCATAGGACAGAAAAATTAGGCATGTACACATGCCTGAAAAATAATGGCACTGTTGCAGCCGCTATTGTAGCAGCGGCCGGAAAAATTTATGTTTTCCAGGCAGAAAAGTGACTAAAACATTGCGGCTTGAACCCTAGTTGGTGGTGGAGAATTCACGAAAGTCATCCGGTATGCAGACATTAAATACAGCAGCGTGGGGACCATTTTGAGGCCAAGGCATGTAATCAGGCCTTTTGTTAGTCAAACGTATCCCCCACTGTCAGTCCCTTCGGGATCCATGCCTCATTCATCTTTATGAAGGTGAGGTAATCAACACTTTTTGACCGAGGCGACTTCTCTTGTCAGTGACAATGCCTCCTGCTGCACTGAAGGTCCTTTCTGACAGGACACTTGAAGCAGGGCAGGCCAGAAGTTCTATCGCGAACTGGGATAGCTCAGGCCACAGGTCAAGCCTGCACACCCAGTAGTGAAGGGGTTCATTGCTCCTCAGAGTGTCGATATCTGCTGTTAAGGCGAGGTAGTCTGCTACCTGTCGGTCGAGTCGTTCTCTAAGGCTGGATCCCGAAGGGCTGTGGCGATGAGTAGGACTGAAAAAGCTCCGCATGTCCTCCATCAACAACACATCTGTAAATCGTCCAGTCCTTGCCGCCGTGGTAGGAGGAGGATTACACTCACCTCTTCCCCTGTTAGATTCCCGTTGTGCTGTGACATCCCCTTATAAGCTGTGTAAAGCATATTTTTAGTTTGGTTTTGAACTGCTGCATCCTTTCCGACTTTCGGTAATTTGGTAACATTTCTGCCACTTTCTGCTTATACCGGGGTCTAGTAGCGTGGTCACCCAGTACAGATCGTTCTCCTTTATCCTTTTTATACGTGGGTCCCTCAACAGACATGACAGCATGAAAGACCCCATTTGAACAAGGCTGGATGCAGAGCTACTCATTTCCGTTCCTCGTCCTCACTGATGTCATTGACGGTCTGTTCTTCCCCCAGCCACGTACAACACCATGGGTCCCAGATAGGTGACAACAACGAGCACCCTGGGGTGCCTGCTGTGGTTGGTCTTCCTCCTCCTCAAAGCCGCCACATTCCTCCTCTGACTCCTCTTCCTCATACTCCTCTTCCAGCGTTGCTGCAGGTCCGACAAGCGATGATGACAAGGCTGTTTCTGGTGGTGATGGTGACCACAACTCTTCCTCTTCCTCTTCACGCTCATCTACAGCCTGATCCAGAACTCTTCGCAGGGCACGCTCCAGGAAGAAAACAAATGGGATGAGGTCGCTGATGGTGCCTTCGGTGCGACTGACTAGGTTTGTCACCTCCTCAAAAGGACGCATAAGCCTACAGGCATTGCGCATGAGTGTCCAGTAACGTGGCAAAAAGATTCCCAGCTCCTCAGAGGCTGTCCTAGCACCCCGGTCATACAAATACTCGTTGACGGCTTTTTCTTGTTGGAGCAGGCGGTCGAACATTAGGAGTGTTGAATTCCAACGTGTCGGGCTGTCGCATATCAAGCGCCTCACTGGCATGTTGTTTCGCCGCTGAATATCGGAAAAGTGCGCCATGGCCGTGTAGGAACGCCTGAAATGGCCACACACCTTCCTGGCCTGCTTGAGGACGTCCTGTACGCCTGGGTACTTAGACACAAAACGTTGTACGATGAGATTCAACACATGTGCCATGCACGGCACATGTGACAACTTGCCCAAATTTAATGCCGCCAACAGATTGCTTCCATTGTCACACACCACTTTGCCGATCTCCATTTGGTGCGGGGTCAGCCACTGATCCACCTGTGCGTTCAGGGCGGACAGGAGTGCTGGTCCTGTGTGGCTCTCTGCTTTCAGGCAAGTCAACCCCAAGATAGCGTGACACTGTCGTATCCGGGATGTGGAATAGCCCCTGGGGAGCTGGGGGAATCAGTTGATGTGCAGCCAGACGCCGCAGCAGAAGAGGACTCAGCCGAGGAGGAAATTGAAGAGGATGGAGTAGGAGTAGAGGAGGTGGCAGTAGGTCTGCCTGCAAGTCGTGGTGGTGTCACCAACTCCGCTGCGGAGCCACGCATTCCATGCTTGTCAGCCGTCAGCAGGTTGACCCAATGCGCAGTATACGTGATATACCTGCCCTGACCGTGCTTTGCAGACCAGGTATCAGTGGTCAGATGGACCCTTGCCCCAACACTGTATGCCAGAGATGCCATGACTTCCTTTTCAATGACATGGTAGAGGTTTGGGATTGCCTTTTTGAAAAAAATTTTCGTCCGGGTACCTTCCACTGTGGTGTCCCAATAGCGACAAATTTTTTGAAGGCCTCAGACTCTACCAGCTGGTATGGTAAAAGCTGGCGGGCTAAGAGTTCCGTCAAGCCAGCTGTCAGTCGCCGGGCAAGGGGTGACTTTGTGACATTGGCTTCTTATGCTCAAACATGTCCTTGACAGACACCTGACTGTGGGCAGATGAGCAGAAACTGCTGAAGGTGAGAGATGGAGTGGCGGGTGGTTGAGAGGGGGCAGGGAGGACAGCAGTGGTTGACGTGGCTGAAGATGCTGGACCAGGAGGAGCATGGTGGCTTTGAGTTTGTGTGCTGCTTGTACTCATGTGTTGATCCCATAGGCGTTTGTGATGTGAGATCATGTGCCTTCGCAAAGCAGTTGTACCAAGGTGGGTGTTGGACTTCCCACGACTCAGTTTCTTTTGGCACAGGTTGCAAATGGCATTGCTTTTATCAGAGGCAGACACACAAAAAAATGCCACACTGCTGAGCTTTGCAATGACGGCATTCTAGTGGTGGCAACAGCATGCGTTGACTGGCGTGCTGTCTGGCTGACCCCAGGTGCCGATACATGCTGTCTGACTGTGCCACTAACTCCTTGCGACGACCTCCCCTGCTTCCAACTCATCTCCTCATTCTCTCTGTCTCCCCTTCAGAACTTTCCCCTCTTCTTCTCTTCGAGCAGGCACCCACGTGGCATCCGTGGACACATCGTCATCATCAACCGCTTCACTTGTATCCGACACCTCAGCAAAGGAAGCAGCAGCGGGTACAACATCATCATCATCATCATCACACTGTACGTCCATGTGTGTAATCCTGCCTGACTGAGACATATCCCGTAATCTACATCATCTGGCAATAATGGTTGCGCATCACTAATTGCATCCAACTGATGTGTAAATAACTCCTCTGACGGATCAAGTGAAGCGGCTGTGGTGGCTGTGGTGGTAGTGGTGGTGGTGGCGACGGGCGGGTGTGTGGTAACTTGAGAGCAGGTGACCGAAGCTGAGCTGGAGGAGGATGGTGCGTCAAGGTTCTTAGCGGAAGCTGTTGAAGATTGGGTGTCCTGTCTAAGCCAGTCAACTACGTCCTCTGAATTTTTCGGGTTCAGGGTACGTGGCCTCTGAAAACTGGGCATTATTCCAGGGACAGTGGAAATCACAGCACCACGACCACGACGGCCCCTGCGGGGTGGCCTGACTCTGCCTGTCATTTTTTTTTTAGATAAGTGGTACTACGCGTGCTAGGTACTGTGCCACCCGGTATGAGTGGTTGGCACTGGCAGTGGGCACACTACAGTCTGTGGAAGTGGGCATGACACACACTGGCAGCAGGCAAGCAACTGAATTTAGACTACTGTCTAAAAATTAAATGCCTTATTTATCGGCAAGCTACTGTGCCACCCGGTATCAGTGGTTGGCACTGGCAGTGCGCACACTACAGTCAGTGGAAGCGGGCCTGACACACACTGGCAGCAGGCAAGCAACTGAATTTAGACTACTGTCTAAAAATTAAATGCCTTATTTATCGGCAAGCTACTGTGCCACCCGGTATCAGTGGTTGGCACTGGCAGTGGGCACACTACAGTCAGTGGAAGCGGGCCTGACACACACTGGCAGCAGGTAAGCAACTGAAATTACACTAAAGTGTAAAAATTAAATGCCTTATTTATCGGCAAGCTACTGTGCCACCCGGTATCAGTGGTTGGCACTGGCAGTGGGCACACTACAGTCAGTGGAAGAGGGCCTGACACACACTGGCAGCAGGCAAGCAACTGAATTTAGACTACTGTCTAAAAATTAAATGCCTTATTTATCGGCAAGCTACTGTGCCACCCGGTATCAGTGGTTGGCACTGGCAGTGGGCACACTACAGTCAGTGGAAGCGGACCTGACACACACTGGCAGCAGGCAAGCAACTGAAATTACACTAAAGTGTAAAAATTAAATGCCTTATTTATCGGCAAGCTACTGTGCCACCCGGTATCAGTGGTTGGCACTGGCAGTGGGCACACTACAGTCAGTGGAAGAGGGCCTGACACACATTGGCAGCAGGCAAGCAACTGAATTTAGACTACTGTCTAAAAATGAAATGCCTTATTTATCGGCAAGCTACTGTGCCACCCGGTATCAGTGGTTGGCACTGGCAGTGGGCACACTACAGTCAGTGGAAGCGGGCCTGACACACACTGGCAGCAGGCAAGCAACTGAAATTACACTAAAGTGTAAAAATTAAATGCCTTATTTATCGGCAAGCTACTGTGCCACCCGGTATCAGTGGTTGGCACTGGCAGTGGGCACACTACAGTCAGTGGAAGCGGGCCTGACACACACTGGCAGCAGGCAAGCAACTGAAATTACACTAAAGTGTAAAAATTAAATGCCTTATTTATCGGCAAGCTACTGTGCCACCCGGTATCAGTGGTTGGCACTGGCAGTGGGCACCCTACAGTCAGTGGAAGAGGGCCTGACACACACTAGCAGCAGGCAAGCAGCTGAAATTACACTAAAGTGTAAAAATTAAATGCCTTTTTTATGCAAAGTCCTGTGCCAGCCGGTATGAGTGGTGGGCACTGGCAGTGGGCACACTACAGTCAGTGGAAGTCAGCCTGACACACACTGGCAGGCAACTAACCTTAGATTAAAGTGTAAAAATTAAGTGCCTATTTTTTAAGCAAAGTCCTGTGCCACTCGGGATGACAGGGGTGGGCACTGGCAGTGGGCACACTACAGTCAGTTGAAGTCGGCCTGACACACACTAGCAGCAGGCAAGCAGCTGAAATTACACTAAAGTGTAAAAATTAAATGCCTTTTTAAGCAAAGTCCTGTGCCAGCCGGTATGAGTGGTGGGCACTGGCAGTGGGCACACTACAGTCAGTGGAAGTCAGCCTGACACACACTGGCAGGCAACTAACCTTAGATTAAAGTGTAAAAATTAAGTGCCTTTTTTAAGCAAAGTCCTGTGCCACACGGGATGACAGGGGTGGGCACTGGCAGTGGGCACACTACAGTCAGTTGAAGTCGGCCTGACACACACTAGCAGCAGGCAAGCAGCTGAAATTACACTAAAGTGTAAAAATTAAATGCCTTTTTATGCAAAGTCCTGTGCCAGCCGGTATGAGTGGTGGGCACTGGCAGTGGGCACACTACAGTCAGTGGAAGTCAGCCTGACACACACTGGCAGGCAACTAACCTTAGATTAAAGTGTAAAAATTAAGTGCCTTTTTTTAAGCAAAGTCCTGTGCCACACGGGATGACAGGGGTGGGCACTGGCAGTGGGCACACTACAGTCAGTTGAAGTCGGCCTGACACACACTAGCAGCAGGCAAGCAGCTGAAATTACACTAAAGTGTAAAAATTAAATGCCTTTTTTATGCAAAGTCCTGTGCCAGCCGGTATGAGTGGTGGGCACTGGCAGTGGGCACACTACAGTCTGTGGAAGTCAGCCTGACACACACTGGCAGGCAACTAACCTTAGATTAAAGTGTAAAAATTAAATGCCTTTTTTTGATGCAAAGTCCTGTACCACACGGAATGACAGGGGTGGGCACTGGCAGTGGGCACACTACAGTCTGTGGGCCTGCAGCTCCTCACACACAGGCAGGCCAGGCAACTGCAATATGTATATAAAGAAAAAAAAAAAGCAGACTAATGTTGCAGCCCTAAAAAGGGCTTTTTGGGGTGCTGTCAGGACGCTGTCCTTACAGCAGAGACCAGATGAGTCTTTCAGGACTGGAGTGGACACTGAATTCACTAGCCTAGCTATCAATTTCCCAATTAAATCAGCAGCAATTACACTCTCCCTCCTCTCACTAAGACTGCAGCTTCAGAATGAATCTAAAATGGATGCTGTGCAGGAGGTGGGAGGGTCTGGGAGGGAGGGTATGCTGCTGATTGGCTGGAATGTGTCTGCTGACTGTGAGGTACAGGGTCAAAGTTTGCTCAATGATGATGTATAGGGGGCGGACCGAACATCGCATATGTTCGCCCGGCAGAGGCGAACGCGAACAAGCTATGTTCGCCGGGAACTGTTCGCCGGCGGATAGTTCGGGCCATCTCTAATTAGGAACCTTCCAGTATAAAGCGCCACAAACCACACAGAACCTTGTATTGTATGCAGCAATAATTTATTTACGGGTGGGCATATTGTGCTGCCTACGGACTCTAGGAAACAAAAATTTCGGTGAGTAAATTTTCGTTTTCCTGTTCGTCCTTGGCAGCACACACCAAAGGGACTTTAAAGCAGTACTCAAGGGGAGGGAGCACTGGCCGCTAATTGTACCACTTGTTTGCCAAAAGAAGCTTCTTCTGCTGCCTGGATGTCTAACCTGTAGTGCTTAATAAAGGTTGAAGACGTGGACCATGTTGCGGCCTTGCAAATTTGTTCTAAAGGTATTTGCGCTAGCTCCGCCCAGGAAGAAGCCGTGGATCTTGTTGAATGAGCCTTTATCACTATAGGACATTGCAAGCCAGAAATTGAGTAGGCCAACACTATTGATTGTTTAATCCATCTTGCCAAAGTTGCTTTACTGGCTCTCTTACCCTTATTTGGTCCTTGATGTTGTAGAAAAGGGTTTTCAGATATCCGGAACGATGAGGTGCATTGAATATAGTGCAGCACCGCTCTTCTGACGTCCAGTAGAGGACTTTGGTCTTGCGTATTAACCTGGATCACTGGTAGATAAACTTCCTGATTAATGTTAGTCGTTGAAGCGATTTTGGGTAAGAACCCTGGCATGGTGCGAAGAACCAAACAATGGCCTAGATCTCTTAAATATGGTTCCCTGCAGGACAGGGCTTGCAGGTCACTTATACGTCTTGCTGACGCAATGGCAACTAAAAACAAGGTTTTCGCAGACAGATGCTTAAGTGATGCTTCTTCAAGCTGCTCAAATGGTGGTTTACACAAAGCTGATAATACCACCGGCAAGTCCCAGGATGGAATGGGATGGTGAAATGACGGATTTACATTTCTCAGGGCTTTGAAGAAGGTGCAGATCAATGGATTATTTGTTAATTTCCCCTGCAGCTGCGCATTTATCGCGGTAAAGTGAACTTTCAACGTGTTGGTTTTTAGTCCTTTTTTGAAGCCATCATGAAGGAAGTGTATGACCGTATTTAATGATTCTGGGTTTTCAGAAGTATTTTGACACCAGGTTTTAAATATGCGCCAAACTCGGTTGTAAACCCTTATTGTGGCTGGTTTTCGGGCAGCTAGGAGTGTACTGATCACCTCTTCTGGAAGGCCTAAATGGACTAAAGACTCCCGCTCAGTCTCCAGGCCGTCAATTTCAGACTGTTGGGGTTTGGATGCAGAATCCCATTTTGAGTGAGAAGATCATGTTGGGGCGGAATCCTCCAAATTCTCTCCTTGGATAGGCAGAGAGCTAGGGAAAACCACATTCTTCGTGGCCAGTATGAGAGGATTACTATCGCTTCCGCTTGATCCTGCTGTATTTTCTTGAGCACCTTCGGGATCATAGGAATTGGAGGAAATATGTATATTAACTCTTTCTTCCAGCTGATTGACAATCCGTCGATCGCATATGCTTGAGTGGTGAATGGAGCAGAACAGTTTGGTTTTGTTGTTCCGATTTGTTGCCATGACGTCTTTATGCGGTTTCCCCCAACAAGTCACTATTTGTGTGAATACCGCTGGATTGAGACTCCATTCTCCCGGAAGGATTTTCTTGCGGCTGAGCTGGTCGGCCATGATGTTCAATGTACCTTTTATGTGGTCCGCTGTTATATCTTTTGTCCATGCTTCGGCCCACTTCATCAGACGACTGCACTCTTTGGAGAGGCTGTTGTTCCTTGTCCCCCCTTGCTTGTTGATGTAGTACACCATAGGAATGTTGTCCGAATGGATTAGGACACTGCGATCCTTCAGCTGATCCTGAAAATGTTTCAACGCTAGACGTACTGCTGTTAATTCCTTCCAGTTGGAAGACTTCCTGGAGTCTGCAATGCTCCATTCTTTTTGCACCCATAGATTGTCGACATGAGCACCCCAACCCCAGGAGGAGGCATCCGTAGTGAGGTGAATCTGGATCTGGGGTTGTAGGCTTCTCCCTTCTAGCAGGTGATTGGAGGATATCCACCACTTGAGATCTTAGCGTGTTGACCATGGAATCACGAATTTCCTGTCTAACGAATGATAGTTCTTGTCCCAGGCTGCTAGGATGGCATGTTGTAGTTCTCTGAAGTGAGCTTTCGCCCATGGCACTGCATCTACCGGGGGGTGTTAACAGGCCTAAGACTGACATCGCCCTCCGAAATGAAATTCTGGGGGAAGAAATTATTTTCTCTATATTCTTGCAAATTTTCGTTATCCTGTCTGAGGAGAGCTTGATATTCATGCGTTTTGAATCCAGGTTGAAGCCCAGGAAGGTTATCTCTTGAGATGGAAGAAGTTGAGATTTCTTGTGATTCACCAGAAAGCCATGGTTCTTGAGCATTAGTAGGGCCACGTTTAACTGTTCCGCCAGTTGAACTGAAGATTTTGCCATCAATAACCAGTCGTCTAGATACGGTATTCAGCATATTTCCTTGAGGTGTAGAGCTTCCGCTAGGACCACTGCTATTTTCGAGAACACCCTGGGAGCTGATGATATCCCGAAGGGTAAACAGGTGAACTGAAGATTTGATACCCCGATTTGAGTCTGGACCGCTATTCTTAGATACTTCCGATGCTTTGGAAAAATGGGAATGTGCAGGTACGCATCCTGAAGATCTATTGATGCCAAGTAATTGTCTTCCTCTAGTAGAGATATTACTGAGCGGATTGACTCCATTTTGAATTTCTTCTTGGCAATATATTTGTTCGGGAACGTCAGATCCACTACTAGTCTCCACTTGTTTCCAGGTTTGGGCACTGGGAACACCGTTGAATAGATTCCTATGCCCGTTTCCGCAGCCGGTACTGGTTCTAGGGCAGCTTTTGCTTTGAATTCTTCTAGCAACTGCTAGATTATTGGACTTGCATGATTTATGCAAAATCGATCTGGAGGATGTTTTATAAACTCCAGGACATATCCTCTTTGAATAGTGGAAACGACCCATGTGTCGTTTGACGTATTTTCCCATGTAGCAGCAAAGTTCTTTAATCTTCCTCCTACCGCTGGGAGGGGCCTGGCATCATTGTGTTGGTTTTTTATCCTTTTTGTTAAAGTCTGATCTTCCTTGTGTGGAACGGAATTTTCTTTGCCTGTCAAACTGTTGTTTGTTCCGAAATCTAGGAGATCTTCTCCTTTGAAACCGAAAGGATTTAAACAATTTATTTTTTGTTTCGGGAAATTTAGTAGTTTTACCATCATTTAATGATTGTAAATTTTTTTCCAGTTGAGGACCAAATAGTGATGTGGGCTGGAAAGGGAGATTGCAAAAATGGAACTTGGATGAGAGGTCACCTGACCATTGTTTAATCCATAGGGATCTTCTAGTGGAATTTACAGTTGCCATGGCTCTTGATGCAAACCTCAAATAATCTAATGGTGAGTCACACAGGAATTCAGAGGCTTGTTTCAAAACCGGAATTTTTTTCAGAATTTCCTAACTTGAAACCCCATCTTCTAAGTCATTAGATAATTGAGAAAGCCAGATTCTCAAGGATCTTGCAACTGGTACAGAAGCTAGAGATGGTAAGCATGAGGCTGAAGTAGACGCATATGCCTTTTTTAACAGAATTTCTGCTTTTCTGTCAACAGGATCTCTGAGTAAAGAGGCCTCTTCAGAGGGAAAAAATGACTTTTTTGACAATCTGGCAACCGGGAGATCCACTTTAGGAACAGACATCCATTCTTTGCATGCATCATCTGCTAATTTGTATATATATTTAAACCTGGAACATGGATCCGGATTTTTATCTGGTTTCTCCCAGTCCTGCTTCATCCACTTATTGAGCAGTGGGTGACCAGGAAAAGCCTTGCTTTCCATTTTGGGAAAATAGAACAGCTTGTCACACTGTAATTTATCAGAGACATCTCTTTCTGACTCAATAGTGTCTTTTACAGCTTTGAGAAGGCCCCCTAGCTTCTCTTTACGGAACAGCATGATGTCTTCCATATTATCAGAGCCTGAGTCCACTTCACCCTCAGAGGAGCTATTCGAAGATGAGATACACTGTGGCTCACACACTTCATGAGACGTTTTTGCTTTCTTATTTGAAGCTCTGACTTCATTAAACAGAAATGTCAATTCATTTTTAAACCAGCTCAGAAATCCACTATGTTGAGATTCAGACTCCCCAGCACAATCCTGACATAAATCAGAGTGAACATTATCTGGCATAGGCTGTTGGCAATTCCTGCAGCAGCAGTGTCTGGATTTTCTTTTCCTTTTCAGAGATTCCTAGAGAAAAAAAAATACAAGGTTCTGTGTGGTTTGTGGCGCTTTATACTGGAAGGTTCCTAATTAATTAATCAATCTACTGCTTACTAATTGGTCTCTAATTCTGGTTGTACCTAGGGGATTTAACCCTTTGGTGTGTGCTGCCAAGGACGAACAGGAAAAATATATTCCCTGGTCACTTCTGCAGTTATTTCTGTTGAAAGCGTATAGTGGCCTATTTTAGTCCAACAAGAAAAATATATTCTCAGGTCACTTCTGCAGTTATTTCTGGTGAAAGTGTATCGGTGCGTATTACAGTACTACAAGAAAAATATATTCTCAGTTCACTATTGCAGTTAAATCTGGTAAAGCCTTTACTGGCATATTGCAGTAGAAAAAGAAATATACATTCGCCATTCGCTTGGTGCACCTATGTGGAGGAAAAGCTTTATTGCAGTATATCAGTAGAAAAAGAAATATACATTCGACATTGGCTGCTACACTTATATCTTGAAAAACCTTTGTTGACGTATAACAGTAGAAAAAGAAATATACATTCACATTCACTCTTACACTTTTATCTTTAAAAACCTTTAGTGACGTATATCAGTAGAAAAAGAAATATACATTCGCCATTCGCTGCTGCACTTATATTTTGAAAAACCTTTACTGACATATATCAGTATACAAATAAAAATATATTCAGTGTTCACTGTTGCAGTTATATGTGGTACAGCCTCAAGTGGAGTATTTTTGTACACAAATTAAGATATATTCAGTGTTCAACACTGCAGTCATATGTGGGAAAGTCCTTTTTGCCATATGGACTGAATTACGTTGTGTTGAAATTTTGTTTTTACTTTTCACACACTGCGCGCTTACATGGCGACATCCATAAGAGTGGCGCACTAATACAGGCGAATACACTATGCACTAGCCCTGCACAAAAATGCGAACTAATTCACACCAGCCCGCATCTATCTGCGGCATTGTTTACTGGACGCTACAGGGACTTTTCTGCAGCACAGAAACCACACGAGGACCGCGTCTCGCAATTTGCGGATCCATAAACACTACGGACGTGTGAATAAGGCCTAACACAGCCTATAACCCTCTGTTGAAAAGCCTTTAGTAGCATATATACATGGATCTTTTTTTTTTATTATTTCGGTAGAAAAAAATATTGTATTCAGCATTAAGCGCTGAATTTATATGCAGTAAAATCTTTTTTAAAATATTTCGGGGGAAAAAAATCCTGTATTCAGCATTAAGCGCTGCACTTATATGCGGTAATATCTTTTTGGAATTATTTCAGTGGAGAAAAAACTTGCTGACACCCTCTCCACTCCGTTGGGGGGCTCTACTTGTATAAGCGTTTAAAAGAACAGGTTCTGTAGACATCTATGTGGAGTCAGCTGGCGACGATCTAAAAGGAGTGCGCTTCTTCTTGATGCTAACATCTACCGGTAAGGGCTCATGCACACGGCCGTTGCCCTGCCATGGCCCTATTGCGGCCCGCATACGGCGGGTCTGCAATACACGGGGCACCGGCCGTGTGCATTCCGAATGAATGGGTCCGCAAATCCGGAGATGCGGTGCGGAACGGAACAGAACCACGGAACCACTCCGTAGTGCTTCCATGGTGTTCCGTGCTTCCGTTCCGCAAAAAATGTTGTGCATGCACTACTTTTTTGTGGTGCTGACCATCGATGCGGATCGCGGACCCCATTCAAGTGAATGGTTCCGCGATCCGCATGTGGCTGGCCCATGGTCGTGCCCTGCATTTCCCCTTAAGTGGGGAAAATTGGCTTCTGCCTCACAGGGGTTTTTTGCCTTCCTCTGGATCAACTTGTAGGAAACAGGCCGAACTGGATGGACAAATGTCTTTTTTCGGTCTTATATACTATGTTACTATGTTACTAACTAATGGAACCAGAGCTACAAGGTAACAGCTGATGGTTGGGAGTGCCGGGTTTCAGACCCCTGATAATCAGATATTTATAGCCGATATTGATCGCCTATCAATATCAAAATACTGGAAAAGCCCTTTAAATTTTAGAATACTAAACAACAATTTTGATTTTTCCCAAAACTATGCAATTATCTTTTATTTGCAATATAAAATGTAATAAAGGCTTGAAGTAAGGACGGGACAAGTAAGTGCTCTGGTATGGTGGAGTGACTTGTAAAATAATCGACATCTTGTAAAGTGAATGCTCATAAATGATGTGTTCAAGGTCAAAAGTTTCCAGCAAATAGTTTGGTATTCTATATATAGCCTTCTCCTACCATATAATTAACAATATTCCAGTACTCAGAACTGTAAAATTGGATTTATATAAAGGATTTTACTTCATCTTGATAATATTTAGAGATGGGTAAAGTCAGATGATTGAGTCCAGACAATTATATTGGGCTGAGAGGAAGTAAAGCTTCCCAAGAGCTCATTATGATGATGAGATCTAACACAAAGGGTACGACCACACAGCGCGGCCGGGATGCAACCGCATTGCGGTCAAATACCGCTGAGCTTGTACAGGCCGCATCTGCCTCTATTAAACTAACAAGACCACGCTGTTCAGTAGGTCTGTATTGTTATTGGCGGCGCAGTATTAAAGGTGCTGCATGGCCGTTAATGCAGACTGATCATGGGAGTAGCTATAGGGGGTGCAGAAGTAGCAGTCGCTACCGGGCCCAGGAGCCTGAGGGGGCCCAAAGACCCTTGTGCCACATAAGAAGACATACAAAGCACTGAGGTAAGGGGGCCCAAGCTGAACTCTTGCACCAGGGCCCATGAGCCATTAGCTACGCTCCTGAGACTGATTATACAGTGCAGTCTTCATTAGTTAAAGAGGCAACTGCTACATAATCGGCCACGCGGTACTCGACTGCACTGCAGCGTGGCCGTGTACCAAAAAGTTAATGACATCTGCATATGCGTTCGTCTTATCATAAATTGGGTGTATCCTCCTGCAATACGTTCGCCTAGCCAGAAATCTACGACAGCTCATAGATACCAGAAAACTGGTGTACATGAAGATAAATTTGTCGCTGTGTCTAGCCATGCTCCCTTCACCGCCTTTGCCACACTCCTTTTAGAAAAGTGTCGAGGATGGTGAAAAGGGGGATGTGAGCATTTTTTTAACGCCGACTTTTTAACACCACTTTTCAGGCACAAAGGGAATGATCAATCTCCCCAAAGTGCCTTTGCTACAGTGAACATGCTCATCTGAAACTATCCTAAGTCTAGATGCTGGTCAGGTCCACATAATCCTTATGTCAGGTTCCCTTTAAAAGCAGGGCACAATTGTTTTAGTGTATAAATGGCAGCAAGTGCCCACAAATTAGTGCCAGATAGTTTAAGAAATAGCTACTTAACAGGGGCGTAGCTAGAAATGACTGGGCCCCACAGCAAATTTTTGTATTGGGCCCCCCTACCCGCGCGTTTCGCTCCCCCTCTATAATGTGCCAGCCATATAGCCCCCCTATAATGTGCCAGTAGTCAGCCATATAGCCCCCCCAGCCCCCCTATAATGTGCCAGTAGCCAGCCATATAACCCCCCTATAATGTGCCAGTAGTCAGCCATATAACCCCTCCTATAATGTGCCAGTAGTCAGCCATATAACCCCCCCTATAATGTGCCAGTAGTCAGCCATATAAACCCACCCTATAATGTGCCAGTAGCCAGCCATATAGCACCAGATGCCCCCATAGTGCTCCTCTCCCCATAGTGCCCCCTATAATGTGCCAATATCAAGTGCCTCTGTCTATGAATATGAAGTGCCTATCTTCCCCCCCCCCCCCATTTGCCAATATCATAGTGCCAATAGCCCCCTCCTCCCCTGTGGCAGTAAAGTAAAAGTCCAGTATTTAAAAAAATAAAAAAAACAACACATATACTTACCTCCATGTTAGGCAAGCCTCATTTATCCTGTCTTTCAGAAAAGTTTGTGAGGGGAATCGAACCTCTGACCATTAGGATGAAAGGCAAGACACTTGTCCACAAGCCCATATCAGCTGCATAGCCAGGTAGCTAAAAAAAAAAAAAATAAGACCTCTAGATAAGGAGAACTTTGATAGTGTATCTATACACATTACAGCTGCCCCAACACACCAAGCTCTGCTACATCCATATACAATGTGCTGGTGCAGCTGTAATGTGTATGGATACACTATCAAAGTTCTCCACATCTAGAGGTTTTTTTTTTTTTTTTTTTTTTTTTTTTATAGCTATCTGGCTATTCAGCTGATATGGCCTTGTGGATAAGTGTCTTGCCTTTGAACCTAATGGTTGCAGGTTCGATCCCCAGGGCAAGCTTTTCTGAAAGAAAGAAAAAATAAGTTTTAAATAGACAAGGGCGGGAGGACAGTGCGATTCACTGTGTAATTAGCGAAGGGAGAGGAGTGAGGACACGTGCTGATTACCCAGGGGAGGAGAGAAGTGAGGACAACACGTGCTTGCCGGGCCCCCTGTAAGCCCGGCCCCGAAGCAGCTGCTTCCCCTGCTTCCCCGGTAGTTACGCCCCTGCTACTTAATCTACATCATCATATATCTGTGCCAGATATACAACACAAAAGTGGCGTATATCTGGTCATAAGTGACCACCTAAACATAGGATGTTTACAGGTTGTGGTCACACCCAGGTCCTGGGGCCTGAAGGGCCTCAATCAGGGGTCTCAAACTCGCGGCCCGCGGGCTAGTTGCGGCCCTCAGTACAATATCTTGTGGCCCGTCTTCGCAAAAATGAATGAAATCGCATTAGTAAAAAAAATCACACACTCACAGTCCTGCACTATAAAGTTATACAATGTCCCCTCATTCATAAAATATCCCCTTATTCAATAAATCATGCCCCCTCACTTATTACTGAAGATACCAATAATCGCAAGAGATTGCGAATAATGCAGGCATATCGGCTGGGCGGACGGCAGCGTGACTCCCTGATGTCACGTGCCCACGCCGCCTACTTTATGAATTAAGCAGGCGGCGCAGGCACGTGACGTCAGTGAGTCACGCTGCGGCCTGCCGTCCGCCCAGCCGACATGCCCGCATTATTCGTAAGCTCCTGCGATTATTGGTAACTTCAGTAATAGGTGAGGGGCATGATTTAATGAATAAGGGGATATTTTATGAATGAGGGGGCATTGTATAACTTTATAGTGCAGGACTGTGAGCGGCAGGATGGGGGGATCTGTGGATTGCACTGTTAAGGGGGAGGGGGGGTCTGTGGATGGCACTGTTATGGGGTGGGGGTCTGTGGATGACACAACAGTGCCATCCACAGATCCCCCATAACAGTGCCATCCACAGATCCCCCATAACAGTGCCATCCACAGATCCCCCATAACAGTGCCATCCACAGATCCCCCATCACAGTGCCATCCACATATCCCCCATCACAGTGCCATCCACAGATCCCCCATCACAGTGCCATCCACAGATTCCCCTATCACAGAGCCATCCCCAGATCCCCCATTTCAGTGTCCATCACAGATCCCCCATCACAGTGCCATCCACAGATCCCCATCACAGTGCCATCCACAGATCCCCCATCACAGTGCCATCCACAGATCCCCCATCACAGTGCCATCCACAGATCTCCCATCACAGTGCCATCCACAGATCCCCCATCACAGTGCCATCCACAGATCCCCCCTCACAGTACCATCCACAGATCCCCCATAACAGTGTCCATCACAGATCCCCCATCACAGTGCCATCCACAGATCCCACATCACAGTGCCATCCACAGATCACCCACAGATCCCCCATAACAGTGTCATCCCCAGATCCCAAATAACAGTGTCCGTCACAGATCCCCCATAACAGTGTCCGTCACAGATCTCCCCCATAACAGTGTCATGCACAGACCACCATTAGTTCCAAACCCACCAATAACACACCTTTTGGTTAAAAATATATTTTTTTCTTATTTTCTTCCCCAAAAATCTAGGTGCGCCTTATGGGCCGGTGCGTCTTATAGGGCGAAAAATACGGTACTTCGCGCCTAGCGCAGACGTCATTTCCGTGAAATCCCTTATGCCGCCCAGCCTCACCCAGACTTTGCCTCTTGCGGCCCCCAGGTAAATTGAGTTTGAGACCCCTGGCCTAAATGGTCATTCTGCCCTATAGGAGATCAGCATTATGGATGACATGTAGTAGTTGGTTTCTCTGTTACTAATTTTGCATTGGAGCCCAGGAGCTTCAAGTTACACCTTTTAATTCAGAAATAGGATACTGGTGGCCATTGGTACATTTAGTATCCAGTGCAGGTGGACAGTGATACTTTTAAAATGCTATAAATTTGTGAGTCATTTATCAATACTGACGTTTTAGATTCTGGTCTTAATAACCCTGTGGTGGTGCTTGATGCGCCTAAGTTATGTAGAAGCGCCGGCCTCTACATAACATAGGCGCTGGCCGTGTGACTTGATTAAATCTCTGCCAGCACCCTTGCTGGCATAGATTTAAGTTATTTTCTAATGCATTGATGCACAGTAGTTAAAATAATTATTTTTATTTAATTCACGGCATAACCCCTTTAAAGCATGGTTTCACTAAATACATAAGATGACAGCTTCTCTGTGAGAAGTTGATATACTGAATATTATCTTTTTATTTTTAACCTGTTCTACCTGAGGCGATTTTCCGTTTTTGCATTTTCATTTCTTACTCCTTGCCTGCTTGGAACCATAACTTTTTTATTTTTCATTCACATAGCTGTATGAGGGTTTGTTGTTTTTGTAGGACAAGTTGTACTTTCTAATGCACCATTTAGTATTTCATAGGATGTAGAGATGAGCGAACACCTGGAAGTTCGGGTTCGGGAAGTTCGGCCGAACTTCCCGGAAATGTTCGGGTTCGGGATCCGAGCTCGACCCGAACTTTATACCGAACCCGAACCCCATTGAAGTCAATGGGGACCCGAACTTTTAGGCACTAAAAAGGCTGTAAAATAGTCCAGGAACGGGCTAGAGGGCTGCCAAAGGCAGCAAAATTTTGGAAAATCCCCTGCAAACAAATGTGGATAGGAAAATGAATTAAAATAAAATAAAATAAATAAAATTTAACCAATATCAATTGGAGAGAGGTCCCACTGCAAGTAATCAAGCGTCATATCACCCAACACTGGAGAAGGCCACTTTCAGTTATTTTGGCCCAGCACCCAGACAGAGGAGAGATGTCCCACAGCAAGGAATCATGCGTCATATCAACCACCACCGAAGAAGGCCACTCTCAGTTATTTCGGCCCAGCACCCAGACAGAGGAGAGAGGTCCCACAGCAAGGAATCATGCGTCATATCAACCACCACTGGAGAAGGCCACGCTCAGTTATTTCGGCCCAGCACCCAGACAGAGGAGAGAGGTCCCACAGCAAGGAATCGTGCGTCATATCAACCACCACCGGAGAAGGCCACTCTCAGTTATTTCGGCCCAGCACCCAGACAGAGGAGAGAGGTCCCACAGCAAGGAATCATGCGTCATATCAACCACCACCGGAGAAGGCCACTCTCAGTTATTTCGGCCCAGCACCCAGACAGAGTAGAGAGGTCCCACAGCAAGGAATCATGCGTCATATCAACCACCACCGGAGAAGGCCACTCTCAGTTATTTCGGCCCAGCACCCAGACAGAGGAGAGAGGTCCCACAGCAAGGAATCATGCGTCATATCACCCACCACCGGAGAAGGCCACTTTCAGTTATTTCAGCCCAGCACCCAGACAGAGGAGAGAGGTCCCACAGCAAGAAATCATGCGTCATATCACCCACCACCGGAGAAGGCCACTCTCAGTTATTTCGGCCGAGCACCAAGACAGAGGAGAGAGGTCCCACAGCAAGGAATCATGCGTCATATCACCCACCACCGGAGAAGGCCACTTTCAGTTATTTCGGCCCAGCACCCAGACAGAGGAGAGAGGTCCCACAGCAAGGAATCATGCGTCATATCAACCACCACCGGAGAAGGCCACTCTCAGTTATTTCGGCCCCACCACCCAGACAGAGGAGAGGTTCATTCAACTTTGGGTTGCACCGCAAGATCATGGTAAAGTTAAAAAAATGAGGATTCAATAAAGAAGTGCCCCGGAGTACAAGAATACATGGTTGAGGCGGAGGCAGTTATAAATGTCTATTCTGCACAAGGGAGGCACAAGTCCTGTGGGATCCATGCCTGGTTCATTTTTATGATCGTCAGCTTGTCAATGTTGGCTGTGGACAGGCGGCTGCGTTTGTCAGTAATGACGCCCCCTGCCGTGCTGAATACATGTTCAGACAAAACGCTGGCCGCCAGGCAGGCCAGCACCTCCAAGGCATAAAATGCTAACTCTGGCCACGTTGACAATTTGGAGACCTAGAAGTTGAATGGGGCCGAACAATCAGTCAGTACGTGGAGGGGGGTGCAGACGTACTGTTCAACCATGTTAGTGAAATGCTGCCTCCTGCTAACACGTTCCGTATCAGGTGGTGGTGCAGTTAGCTGTGGCGTGGAGACAAAACTTTTCCACATTTCTGCCATGCTAACCCTGCCCTCAGAGGAGCTGGCCGTGACACAGCTGCGTTGGCGACCTCTTGCTCCTCCTCTGCCTTCGCCTTGGGCTTCCACCTGTTCCCCTGTGACATTTGGGAATGCTCTCAGGAGCGCCTCTACCAGCGTACGCTTGTACTCGCGCATCTTCCTATCACGCTCCAATGCAGGAAGTAAGGTGGGCACATTGTCTTTGTACCGGGGATCCAGCAGGGTGGCAACCCAGTAGTCCGCACAGGTTAAAATGTGGGCAACTCTGCTGTCGTTGCGCAGGCACTGCAGCATGTAGTCGCTCATGTGTGCCAGGCTCCCCAGAGGTAAGGACAAGCTGTCCTCTGTGGAAGGCGTATCGTCATCGTCCTCCGTATCCCCCCAGGCACGCACCAGTGATGGGCCTGAGCTGTGTCGGGTGCCACCCCGCTGTGAACCTGCTTCATCCTCATCCTCCTCCACCTCCTCGTCCTCCAGTAGTGGGCCCTGGCTGGCCACATTTGTACCTGGCCTCTGCTGTTGCAAAAAACCTCCCTCTGAGCCACTTCTAACAGACTGGCCTGAAAGTGCTAAAAATGACCCCTCATCCTCCTCCTCCTCCTGGGCCACCTCCTCTTCCATCATCGCCCTAAACGTTTTCTCAAGGAGACATAGAAGTGGTATTGTAACGCTGATAACGGTGTCATCGCCACTGGCCATGTTGGTGGAGTACTCGAAACAGCGCAACAGGGCACACAGGTCTCGCATGGAGGCCCAAGCATTGGTGGTGAAGTGGTGCTGTTCCACAGTACGACTGACGCGTGCGTGCTGCAGCTTAAACTCCACTATGGACTGCTGCTCCTCGCACAGTCTCTCCAGCATGTGCAAGGTGGAGTTCCACCTGGTGGGTACGTCGCATCTGAGGCGGTGAGCGGGAAGGCCGAAGTTCCACTGTAGCGCAGACAGGCGAGCAGCGGCAGGATGTGAACGCCGGAAGCGCGCACAGACGGCCCACACTTTATGCAGCAGCTCTGACATGTCGGGGTAGTTGTGAATGAACTTCTGCACCACCAAATTCAGCACATGCGCCAGGCAAGGGATGTGCGTCAAACCGGCTAGTCCCAGAGCTGCGACGAGATTTCGCCCATTATCGCACACCACCAGGCTGGGCTTGAGGCCCACCGGCAGAAACCACTCGTCGGTCTGTTGTTCAATACCCCACCACAACTCCTGCGCGGTGTGGGGCCTGTCCCCCAAACATATGATTTTCAGAATGGCCTGCTGACATTTACCCCGGGCTGTGCTGAAGTTGGTGGTGAAGGTGTGTGGCTGACTGGATGAGCTGGTGGAAGCAGAGGAGGAGGAAGCCGAGTAGGAGGAGGAGGTTACAGGAGGCAAAGAATGATGCCCTGCGATCCTTGGCGGCGGAAGGACGTGCGCCAAGGAACCCTCCGCCTGCGGCCCAGCCGCCACTACATTTACCCATTGTGCAGTTAGATATAGCGTCCCTGGCCCTGCTTAGTGGTCCACGTGCAGGTTGTGCTAAGGTTCAGAACGTTAATGCCTCGCTTCAGGCTCTGATGGCACAGCGTGCAAACCACTCGGGTCTTGTCGTCAGCACATTGTTTAAAGAAGTGCCATGCCAGGGAACTCCTTGAAGCTGCCTTTGGGGTGCTCGGTCCCTGGTGGCGGTGGCCAGTAGCAGGCGAACTCTCTTGGAGGCGCCTGTTCTGCTTTTGCCCCCTGCTCTCTCTTTTGCTACACTGTTGGCTTGGTCTCACCACTGCCTCTTCCTCTGAACTATGAAAGTCAGTGGCACGACCTTCATTCCATGTGGGGTCTAGGACCTCATCGTCCCCTGCATCATCTTCCACACAGTCTTCCTCCCTGACCTCCTGTTCGGTCTGCACACTGCAGAAAGACGCAGCAGTTGGCACCTGTGTTTCGTCATCATCAGAGACGTGCGGACTCCGATGAGGTGGTATTCCCATGTCCTCATCATCAGGAAACATCAGTGGTTGTGCATCAGTGCATTCTATGTCTTCCACCACTGGGGAAGGGCTAGGTGGATTCCCTTGGGAAACCCTGCCAGCAGAGTCTTCAAACAGCATAAGAGACTGCTGCATAACTTGAGGCTCAGACAGTTTCCTGATATGCATGGGGGTGATGTGACAGACTGATGGGCTTGGTTTTCAGGTGCCACCTGTGCGCTTTCTGCAGAAGACTGGGTGGGAGATAATGTTGTGAACATGCTGGATCCACTGTCGGCCACCCAATTGACTAGCGCCTGTACCTGCTCAGGCCTTACCATCCTTAGAACGGCATTGGGCCCCACCAAATATCGCTGTAAATTCTGGCGGGTACTGGAACCTGAGGTAGTTGGTTCACTAGTACGTGTGGCTGTGGCAGAATGGCCACGTCCTCTCCCAGCACCAGAGGGTACACTAACACCACCACGACCGCGTCCGCGTCCCTTACTAGATGTTTTCCTCATTGTTACCGTTCACCAAGCACCACAATAAGAAAAAAAATATTTGGCCCAATGTATTGATTTCAAATTCAGGCCTTTTTTTGCAGGCACCTAACACTATCTGCCTATTTATTTATGTAGCGTATTACACTAATCCAGGCACAGCAGTAACCACTGATTTAGGGGAATATCTCTTTTAGGGCTAGTATTTAGGCCCTGGATGAAAGGTATCCTTTTATGGACAGATTTACAATTGGCCTGCAACAGCTCGAACACCAGATTCAGGGTATTGCTATTTTGGCAATTGAATTTAACCCCAGAACAAATTATATGTTTTGGCGGAAACAATTAGACTTTGCCAGCCACAGCTGAAACCACTGATTTATGGTATTGCTATTTTGGCAATTGAATTTCACCCCAGAACAAAATATATGTTTTGGCGGACACTATGAATCTTGGCCTGCAACAGCTGGGACACCAGATTCAGGGTATTGCTATCTTGTCACTTGAATTTCCCCCCAGAACAAAATATATGTTTTGGCGGACACTATGAATCTTGGCCTGCAACAGCTGGGACACCAGATTCAGGGTATTGCTATTTTGGCAATTGAATTTCACCCCAGAACAAAATATATGTTTTGGCAGACACTATTATACTTTGCCAGCCAAAGCTGAAACCACTGATTTATGGTATTGCTATTTTGGCAATTGAATTTCACCCCAGAACAAAATATATGTTTTGGCGGACACTATGAATCTTGGCCTGCAACAGCTGGGACACCAGATTCAGGGTATTGCTATTTTGGCAATTGAATTTCACCCCAGAAAAAAATATATGTTTTGGCGGACACTATTATACTTTGCCAGCCACAGCTGAAACCACTGATTTATGGTATTGCTATTTTGGCAATTGAATTTCACCCCAGAACAAAATATATGTTTTGACGGACACTATTATACTTTGCCAGCCAAAGCTGAAACCACTGATCTATGGTATTGCCATTTTGGCAATTGAATTTCACCCCAGAACAAAATATATGTTTTGGCGGACACTATGAATCTTGGCCTGCAACAGCTGGGACACCAGATTCAGGGTATTGCTATTTTGGCAATTTAATTTCACCCCTGAACAAAATATATGTTTTGGCGGACATTATTATACTTTGCCAGCCACAGCCGAAACCACTGATTTATGGTATTGCTATTTTGGCAATTGAATTTCACCCCAGAACAAAATATATGTTTTGGCGGACACTATGAATCTTGGCCTGCAACAGCTGGGACACCAGATTCAGGGTATTGCTATTTTGGCAATTGAATTTCACCCCAGAACAAAATATATGTTTTTGCGGACACTATGAATCTTGGCCTGCAACAGCTGGGACACCAGATTCAGGGTATTGCTATTTTGGCAATTGAATTTCACCCCAGAACAAAATATATGTTTTGGCGGGCACTATGAATCTTGGCCTGCAACAGCTGGGACACCAGATTCAGGGTATTGCTATTTTGGCAACTGAATCTCACCCCAGAACAAAATATATGTTTTGGCGGACACTATTATACTTTGCCAGCCACAGCTGAAACCACTGATTTATGGTATTGCTATTTTGGCAATTGAAATTCACCACATAAAATAATCTATCCTTTGCCAGACAGCAGACAGTATTATACTTGGCTAGCCAAAGCTGGAACACCAGATTTAGGGGATTGGTATTTGGGCAATTGTATTTAATCCCTTAATAAAATATAGAAATTGCTATCCTGAGTTTCTAGGGGTGACAATTAGCACAGCCAAGCCCCTGATGTAGGATATAGCAAAAAAAAAAACTAGTATTGATGGATTGATGGACTTGGTGGCAGCTTGTTCTGGTGCACCACAAGTCACAAAATGGCCGCCGATCACCCCAGAAAATAAGTGACAGAAAAACGCTCTGTGCAGCCTAAAAACCAGTGAGCAAATAACTAGGAGAAGTTCAATCATTCACAGCTGTAGATCGATCCGTTCATTAGGTGCTGTTGCTGACTTTTCCCTGCCTAATCTTGCCCTCACAGAAGCTGAGTCCTCTCCCTACACTAATCAGAGCAGTGTGACGTGCGGTGCTACGTGACTCCAGCTTAAATAGAGGCTGGGTCAAATGCTGCACTTGGCCAATCACAGCCATGCCATTAGTAGGCATGGCTGTGATTGGCTCTTAGGGCAAGAAGTAAAACGCTAGCTGATTGGCTGCTGTGCAGCCCTTCAGAAAGCGGGAAGTAATCGCCGAACAACGAACCCGAACTTTTTTGAAAATGTCCGGGTTCGGGTCCGTGTCCCGGACACCCCAAAATTCGGTACGAACTATGCTATTTTAATAGTACTGGCATTTTTGATAGCGGCAATGAGGCTTATAGTGTTTATTTTTAAATTGTTTGTTTACTGTTATTTTCATTTTAAGGAGTGATTTGAAAACTTTTTTTTCATTTTTAAAAACTTTTGCCCCCCATTTTTTTCCCTTCTAGGTGTCTAACATGCAATCATTGAATTTGTATATTGTAGTGGAATTTCATCCACATTATATTACATTTGACCACAGCATCTGAAAGGTTGAATGTCCTCGATCGGCATTTTCTCCGCTCACAGACAATAGCCCTGGGTGTCTGCTGTGTAAAACAGCAGGCATCCGGCGGCTATGGTGTCTGCATAATAGTACGTCACATGTCAAATATCTGACATGTGACGTACTATTATGTCACATGTTGGGAAAGGGTAAAACAGATATTTTATTACTAAAGAAGAAATCTATGTAATTGCTGAACTCTATAGAACAAAATGTTTTTATTTATGGTGTTTTTGGTTGTACCTGGCATGTAATTCATAGAACCAACTCGTTTTAAGGTTTTCATATTGGTAGTAGATATTAGGAATGCATTTCTATATAGACTGAATATGTGTGAGCTATCAGAAATGAGTCTTAAAGATGGTTCTTATGTAGAGTACTCTTAATTTCCTAATGAGGATGGTAATTCATCTGACATGGGATGACTCGGGCCATAAATCTGACAGGGCACTTCCTTTTAAGTGCCGAATGACAAGATGCTTGATGGTGGATACATGCGTAAATTTCTGGACTGCAAACCACAACAAAATTTTGTGTGTAAATGCTGTGGATTTCCTGCAGTTCTCCTTTTGCATTGCAAAGGGTGAAATCCACGGTGGAAATCTGCAGCATAAATTGACACGCTGCATATTTAATATTTATGGACACTTTCTGCTATTGTATAGATGAGATTTTTGAAATGCCTTCATCTTGTATACCCTTATATCCAGTAGTAAAAATCTCCACTTGCCAGCTAGCAAGAAGCAGGAATAGTGCTGGATTTGTTTCCAGCAAAAGCTTTTCATCTTATTCTATCTACCTGCTACTGGGATGAGATCTGCAGAGCACTGCTATTTATCAACTCAGAAACATGTGCTCTCATTACAGTTTTATACATGTATTAGCAAAAAAATAAAAAACATATTTGCCGCTCAGCAGGGCAGTTATCTGTTCTAAAGCCTTTTGTGGCATGTATTAGCGAAAAAGAAAAAATATATTTGCCACTCAGTGGTGCAGTTATCTGTTGTAAAACTTTTGAGGCATGTATTAGCGAAAAAATATATTTGCTGCTCAGCAGCGCAGTTATCTGTTGTAAAGCCTTTTGTGGCGTGTATAAGTGAAAAAAGAAAAAAATATATTTGCTGCCAATGTTGGCACCATGGCCCTGCGTCAGCAGCGTCACCATAAATTGTCCTGGAACAACTGTGGCGCCGATCTGGTAGTCCAGCCTGCCGCAGCAACCGCTGCATCACCTAGTGACACACACCCAGTTTCAGGCATTCAAGGCTCCATCACTTCAGCCGAAGTGAGCTGTTTGTCCTTCCCATCATCTGCTGGGCCTGATGCTCCTGCTCCTCGCCCTCCTACTCATCTATTGATCACCAAAGCAATTGCTAAGAGACAACAGTATGTGTGCACTCATCCAACGGCGCAGAAGCCGTACTTGCTCCTGTCCAAGTTGCTGGTGCTGCAGTCCCTCTCTTTTCACGTGGTGAACTCTTACCTTTCAGAGAACTGATGGCTTGTGCCGAGCCGAGGTGGAGAGTCCCAAGCCGTCATTTGCCAGAAAGGCAGTACCAGCCCTGAACACACATGCCGACCAGAAGGTGGGCCAGTCCTTGAGCCTGTCGGTGTCTGCCAAAGGGCATAGCAGCACCGACGTGTGGAGCTGTAACTATGGTCAGGGACAATACATGTCCTTTACGGCACACTGGATGAATGTGGTTCTTGCACAGCCACACCAGCAACTTGGCCAGGTGACGCCGCTTCCGCCTTCACGTTCTCACGCCATTGGTCCTGCGACAATGTCCGCCTCTGCCTCCTCATCCTCCACCGTGTCCTCAGTCTCTGCTGCTTGATAAAGACTCTATTTGAGTCGAAACTTCGCTTCTTTTTGGTGGAATAAAGAGTTTGGATTGAAGAAATTGTAGTGCTGTGATTTTTGACTGTTTTCTACAGCCTCCACTGCAGGGACAATTAACAGTGCCTCTCTAGCATACTACATGTGCAGGGGGCGGCAGTGTCACGCTGTTCTGCACCTTGGTTGCCCGGGCGTCATACAGGGGAGGAACTGCTCCATTTCCTTCATCAAGAACTTAAAATCGGAACCATGGTAACAGACAATGGGAAGAATATGGTGTTGGTGCTGCGTCAAAAAGGGCTAAGCCAAGCGCATGGCACACGCGTTCAATATGGTTGTCAAGAAGTTCCTGATGTCTTCCATCCATTTGCATAACATCCTAAAAATGGCCAGGAAACTTTGCATTCACTTCAGCCACTCGTACACCACAAAGCACACCCTCAACATAGGCTGATATGCGACGTTTCCACCCGTTGGAATTCCACCCTCCATATGTTGGACTGACTATACAAACAGAGAAAGGCCATAAATGATTTCTTGATAATCCAAGAGGACAGGAGTACTCCCCTGTGTAACCTCGATGTCAGCCAATAGTAGCTAATGCGTGACACCTGCCGTTTGCTCAGGCCCTTTGAGGAGGCCATGTTATTTGTTAGTCACCAGGACTACGGTATGAAGGATGTCATTCCACTGCTTCATGTCCTGGAACAGATGCTGGTAAATCTGGCTGGTCAGGGGACTGGAGACGTGGCGCCTAGATCTCATGGCCACATGAGCCCCGTGGGGCTGAACTGGAGGAGGGGGACATTGGAGCACAAGCAACGTGTAGTGAAATGGGTGGTTTTTCTACACAGGTGACAGGAGAGGAGAAGCAGGAGCAGCCAGAGGAGAATGAAGAAGAGGAGGCAGAGGACCCATACACACTGTGGAACTATGCAGTGGAGATGGAGACAGGGAGTCCCTCCAAGTCACTTGCACAAATGGCCCGATGCATGCTTACTTGCTTGCGCAGTGACAGCCGAATCGTCACCATTTGGCAGAGGGATGACTTCTAGATCTCCACCTTGTTGGACCCTCGCTACCGGTCCAAAATGGGGGCCTTTTTTACGCCCGCTGAGAGGGAGTATAAACTGAACTACTATAGAGACATCCTATGTAGTCAGTTGGTCGCTACTTATCTCTGCCATCGTCCATCCACTTGCAGGTCTGGGCTCACGTTCCACTGCCTTGGCTGCTGGGGAGGGATGGGGTGGCTGGAGCAGTACCAGCTCTATCAGCAGCAGCCTGAGTCTAGAGTCGCTCATGAGCAGCTTTCTTCACCCACATAGTGAAGAAACTACTCACCAGCAGCTAGACGTAGAGCAGAACCTGAACCAGCAGGTGGTGGCATACTTGGACAGACCCCTGCTACCCCAAGTTGAAGATCTGCTGGAGTACTGGGCAGCCAAACTGGATTTGTGGCTGCAACTGGCAGAGTTTGCCCTGGAAAAGTTGTCCTGCCCGTCCAGTAATGTGGCATCAGAGTGGGTGTTTAGTGCAGCAGGGGCCATAGTTACCCCAATAAGAACTCGCCTGTCCATAGAAAATGTGGAGATACTGACCTTTGTCAAGATGAATCAGGCGTGAATCAGCCAGGATTTCCACCCACCAATGCCTGATGCATCATACTAGATCATCCATGGTGCCACACCAACACTTTGACAAAAGAGACTGGTTTCTTCTGGCTACCTGCCTCAGCTACTATTCTGATGCTGCCACCCACCTGATGCCACACATCTGATGCCAAGTGCTCCTTCTTTCACCCACTATCTTCAGCGGGTACTAGTATTGCCACCCACCTCCACACTATGACACCTTGCCACTCTGTGGTCTCCTGATGCTGCTGCCACCTCCAAACTATATCACCTTTACACTCTGTGGTCTCCTGATGCTGCTGCCACCTCCAAACTATGTCACCTTGCCACTCTGTGGTCTCCTCATGCTGCTGCCACCTCCACACTATGTCACCTTGCCACTCTGTGATCTCCTGATGCTGCTGCCACCTCCACACATCATTGTGCCACTCTGTGGTCTCCTCATGCTGCTGCTGCCATCTCCACACTGTCATTGTGCCACTATGTGGCCTTCTCATGCTGCTTCTACCTCACCACTATTTCATAGGTCCACTCTGTGGACTTCTCATGCTTTTCCCACCCTCCCCACTTCATGACTGGTCCCCTGTTTTGGCTTTCGGCCTTGCTGACATCATCATTTATTTGACATTTCATCTGATCTGTCAGAAGGAAGGAAAAATGAGACGCACAATGGATCCTGTCTGTGTAGCAGCTGTAAGGCCTGTATGGTCCCATCAGAATTGGCTTATGATTTGGTAACCAAAAGCAGGAGTGGGTAAAAAACACAGAAGACATGCAAATATTCCATTCACGTGGCATCTCTGTTTTGGATCCACTCCTGTTTTTTTTTTGGTATTGGCATTAGCAATACTGATGGATTACTGACCAAATGCTGACCGAGTGAAGGTGTATACACAGACAGGATCTGTTTTTTGGGGGTTATTGTTCTGAGGGATCAGAGGAATGGCAAAATAATCAGTGACGTCCACACAAACTTCAGACACCCTTTCCACTCTGTTGGGGGGCTCTACTTGTTTAAGCGTTTAATAGAACAGGTTCTGTAGACATCTATGTGGAATCAGCTGATGACGGTGTAAAAGGAGTGCACTTCCTCTTGGCTCTAACATCGACCTCTAATGCTGAGTTCATACCTGAGTTATTTGGTAAGTTTTTGCCCCGTGACTGCCTAAATAAGTGTAGTGTGCAGTGATTCTAAGAGCGAAGCCTGTCATCTGCATGCCATACGGACTCACAGTATTATTTCAATACCAAAGCAGACTCCGTATGCGTGTTACTGCAAGGCACAGTGTTCTACACCAATATAAAGGCTCTCAGCAGCGAGGAAATAGCTGTTTTTTTAACGCGATTCGCCGCAAATAAATTTGTACTGAACCAAATTTTTCCCAAAATCTAATTTTTTTAAAATTCGATATTCTCTAATTACTATCTTGAGGATAGTTCATCAGTGTATAGAAACTGGAATACCCATTTAACTGTAGTGAGAACACATGTCTTTGAGTTGATAAAAAGCAGTGCCCTGCAGACCTCATGTCAGTAAGAGGTAGAATGAAGAGTGAGCTGAGCATCTTCTGCTAGAAACAAAGCCAGCACTATTCTTCCATTTAGCCAGCTAGCAACTAAAGGTGATTGTCACTAGTCATTAGCTGGAGCAGGTCAAAAGAAGCCGCCAAGCCAGTGCATTCTTCCAGCCATGCCCTGTATAATAATCTTGCCTTTGACCAAAGCCAGCCAAACTGCTGCCTGTAAACAACCTTGTGTGTAAGACTATGTGCAATACTGTGTTTTGCAAAGAAGGGCGTACTGCAAATGACTGGGACAGCGATCTTCATTGGTGCTACTATGATGAAACTGGAGCCAGAGTGTCATAACCCAGGATTTTGGTGCAATCTAAGCCAGAGGGAGAGATAATTGTCTCTTAAAGAATTGTTGTACTTGCCTGTTATCCAATGAGTGCGGTGAACCTGTTGCCTCTAATTAAGCATGTGTCATAACTGAAAGACTGTAACTTCAAAGTCTATTGCCTGTCCTCAAAAACTGTTGCAACCATTAAACTTGTTGATCCATGTGAGATACGTAAAAACTGCCTTGTTTAGTTACATCTGTGTCTGCCTAATTAGTTCCTCCAACTTATGCCTCATTCACACGTTAGTGTTTTGGTCAGTGATTTCCATCAGTGATTGTGAGCCAAAGCCAGGATTGGAGTTTACACACAGATCCGGTATAGCGGAAAGATCTGCACCTGTTCTATGTTTATAGCCGCACCTGGTTTTTGCTCAAAATCACTAATGGAAATCACTGAATAAAACACTGATGTGTGAATGAGCTGTTATGGTGGGGAACCTAATCTATCACCAGTAGGGCCAGAAAGATTCTGTCTGTAAGGTCTAACTCCCCTTTACATGCTAGGATGTATGGACCAAGAATGCATAGTGCCATGAGACCGATTGACATTGATGTACGGCTGACTCTTTTTATGCTCAGCTACCCAATGCAGTCACATCTAATGGACATGCACAACAGTTCTTAAATACAGGGTGGCCTATGAAAAAGTATACCACCTCCAATATCTCTAATTCAAACTGCCTGATAGTAAATCTGTCTTAAAGCGAATAGTGATTGTGGAGGCTTGGTGCGAAGCAGATCGATTAAGAAAACACAATATACCTTTGCCGACTAGTACCCATGAAAAAAACACCAGCTAACCATTGTATTCAGAGTCTGGTTCGGAAATGGCATCAAACTGGCTCTGTTGCAAATATGAAGAAACCGTGGCCTCTATCAATTTGGACGGCTGAAGATGTGCTGAAATTTCTGAACCTGAAACCGCACCGAATAATGTGTGTGCTGGAACTGAAAGATTCTGACAAAGCTAAACACATAAATTACTGAACTTGGCTGTTATGATTGCTGACAGATATTTGGACCCATTGCTGTAAAATCCCTATTTGACTCATGAAAAACCTCTTCACGACTAGAAAATTGGCATTTGGGGTGCTCAGTGTCAGGAACACAAATAGTGGGCTCAACTTTCTTCAAATCAAATGTGAATACAGCAATTTACCTGGACATCTTCAAACAGTTTTACAAACAATACCAGAAGAAAAAAATGTCCTGCTTTGTCCAAGATGGGACAACATGCCGCACCTCACGAAACTCACTGACACAGGTTCATGACCTGTTTACGAAGGAGCAAATTGTGATCAAGGGGTTATGGGCACCACATTTCCCAGACTTGTCCACATGGGATTTATATCTGTGGGGAAATTTAAAACAGAAAGTGTCCGCTAACAATTCACATCCCCTGGATGAACTCAAAGAAAACATCACAAACATCATCCGCAGCATCACTGCTAAAGAGCTGCAAGTATCAGCCAACATAATCCAACGTGCCAAAAAGATGTAGAGACGTAAACGTTGACCCTTTTTAGCATCTTTTGTGACTTGTCATACTATCAATGGAGGCAGGCTACTTTTTCGTGGGCCAGCCTGTCTAAGTGGCACCATATTAGATTTGGAACCATAGATTATTTTGAATGTTCTGTGCAAAAAGTATCAATATCCCAAGCTTTAATTGTATAAGTACAACGACCCCTCTCAAAGGGGTTTTCTGAGACTTAGCTGGACCCATCTACCCACCTTAATTAATCCTAATTTTTTGCAGAGGAAAGTTTCCAATATAATTACCATCTCAGAGTTACGTGTATCAGCTGCTCTGGAACCTGGTTGGCGATGCACCACTCTTTGGAAATCCTACATCCAACGACATCACATCCTAATGTCCTTCAGTTTGAACTCCAGGTTTCCTGACTGGTTCATGAACGGGATGTCACTCCTGCAGCCCAAGATGTGGGAAAAGCAAATAGTTCTTGTCCCATCCACAGCACTTCTCGCAATCTGGGCTGCGGTAGTGTTGTGCCTGTGTATAGACCAGAATATAAACCTGGTATTCACACTGAAGGATGGGATCTTGGTAGATGTAGCATTTCTAAAGAGATTTGTGTGTCTGTGACTAGGTTCCAGAACATCTTGATCAGAACAATTTGTAGATTGTAAGTATATTGTAGAATTTTTCTGCAGGCAAGTTCAGATTAATAAAGGTAGGTTGATGGGTGATGCTGGTTTCCAGAAAACCCCTTTAACCTTTATACATCAGAGATAAAGTAGGCAGGTAGAAAGCCCTGAGGCCTCTCAATTAAGACTAAAAGTAACTTTTGATGTGTTAGCTAGTAACTCATCAATTACACCGCCCATAACAAATTCCTGTTCTGATGAGCTGAGCTGAATTATGTTGCTCTGCAATAATTCCATGCTGATACATATGAAGGAAGCATTCTTCTTAATTGCCTCACATGTTCCTTCATCTACATTTTGTGCTACTAGATCATCAGGTTTCCTATCACACTGTGAGAACATAACACAATGCTATAGATTAGTGTTGAGCGAATTGCAGTATCCAAAAAATTAGAAACCTCATCTATTTGTGCATAAAAAGGCAGTTGCGGCCATCTTGATTGCAGAAAGCATGCAAAATCTCGTGCAGGGTGATGTACGACATCACCACACTGGCGTTCCCGGGCAGTGTGATGACATTATCACATCACCCTGCGAGATTTTGCATGGTGTCTTCAATAAAGATAACCCCTGAAAGGCCGAAATTGTAGATTGACGTGATCAGCAATGAACTTGGTATCTGTGGGGTTCAATGAAGGAAGGGTTCATACATAAAAAGAAATGTGCTTGGTGACGGTGTGCAAAGAAACAGTGAAATACAAAGTAATTAGTCACAAATCAAATTTCTTTGTGAAATTTGGCAAAGCAGATAAATCGAATTTTTTCTCATTCATCACCACTATTAGTGTTGAGCGAATCGAAGTTGACGAAGTGGAATTCAGTCCAAATTTCAGGAAAAATTTGATTAGTCACAAAGCTGAATTCCTTGCGCTTTGTGGTAACAAATCAGATTTTTTCTAAAATGGCTGCTGCACATGTTACAAACAGAAAGTAAGAAGCCTGGAAACAAGGGATCATTGATAATGCTATGCAGCCAGCCAATCAGCAGCTAGTCAGCCCCTGTGGTGTCACAGCCCTATAAAAAGTCTCCTCCTGCCTGGTCTCCACCATTTTACTCTGAACTTAGTGCAGGGAGAGATGTTACAGGCACTAGGGACAGAGAATAGGAAAGGCTTTATTCACAAAATATTACTTTTGTAGGGATATAATAGGTAGGCTTTATCCACACTGTGGATAAAGCAGAGCAGGGGACAATGGAAGAGTGTAAAGCTTGGCTAATAGAGAAGCTATTCTATTACACATTGTTGCACTAATTGGGGTTAAAAAGTGTTCTAATACTATTGATTTTAGGTTGTTCGCATTCTTTTATACATAACGTATTCCATTAATCCTTGATTGTGTAATTAGGGTGAAATTGCGGCCTATTGCTATTTTACACTTACAGTAACTGTTACAGTACAGTATGTCCGACAGACAGATGACAGGGCCTTTTAAGGGAATGGACAATAAAAAACATGTTTCTGGGGCTGGCAGAAGTAGCAGCAGCAGATAAGGAGGAGGGTGGTAGCAGTAGTCACAGCAACAGGCCAGAGTTGGCAGTGTCATCCAGTGGTTGTGTTTTAACAGCAACCCAGCTGTCCTTTAATGGTTGACTCGGTCTTCAACATCATTTCAACTGACATCAGACACCCCCAGACAGGAGTCGCTAGTTGGCATGACCCAGGAACAAGCTCTGTGCCCCCACCATTCCTGAACTTGCCTCTTTAATTTTCTGTTTCATCTGTTCGGGAAGTGTTGTATGCTGTTGGCTCTGCTCTGCTTTTCAATGAAGACAAGCTTATTTAGGACAGTCAGCAGCTACTGCCCACCCAAGATTTGGAGGACAGATCTGCTGCTTTCTCTTGTAGTCGGGCAAGTAGCAATGGGAGCAGGTGTTGCAAGTGGTCAGGCACGCAGTCCTAAGACTGGTGAGGGGGACATCAGTGACATTCAGACAGTAGTGGATGATGATGTAGCTGATTGCACGTGGGAGCGGGGTAAAGAGGGGGTTTCATCATCATCATCATCATCAAGGGATGAGGGTGGCAGCTTGCACGTGAGACTGTGGCTGAGCTAGCAGAGTGACAGGTCTGGAGCCAAATGTGCCCGGAATAGACCATCTGCTACTCAGGAGCATACCTGTCCGGAAACAACTAGGGGCGCATGGGTTCATAGAGGCAGTGGCAGCAGGCAGTCAGCACGGAGTGGTGGGGATAAAATGCCATACTCGCCAATGTGGGAATGTTTCTTCAATTCGTCGGAGGATGATAACGTAGCCATGTGTAGAATATGCGGGCAGAAGGTGAAGCGTAGCCAGGTTACCAATGTTGGCACCATGACACTGCTTCAACACATGCAGTGTCACCATAAAGTGGCCTGGGAAAACCACCACCTCAGGAGAAGGAAGCTGTGTTTCCTTCCCATCTTCTACTGGTCCTGATGCTCTACCTCTTCCTCCTACTTCTTGTCACTCATTTCGCCAGCAATCGATCACTGAGGCGATTGCAAAAAGACAACAAATGCGTGGACTAATCCAATAGCACAGAAGCTGATTGTGTTCCTGGCCAAGTTTCTGGTACTACTGTCCCTCCCTTTCCATGTGGTTTACTCTGCACCCTTCAGAGAATTGATGGCTTGTGTAAAGCCCAGGTGGAAAGTCCCAAGCAGTCATTACTTCTCCAAAAAGGCTGTACCAGCCTTGCACCTGTCTGTTAAGCAGAAGGTGGGCTAATCCTTGAGCCTGTGGGTGTCTGTTAACGTTCATGGCAGCGCCGAGGTGGGGAGCTGTAACTATGGTCAAGGACAATATATGTCCTCTACAACCCACTTGGTAAATGTGGTTTCTGCCCAGCCACACCAGGAACTCAGCCAGGTGAAGGCACTGCCATCTCTTTATTCTCAAGCTGTAAGTCCTGCACTGCAGGCAGAATTCGGAGGGCTCCTCCAGCATACCACCTATGCAGAGCATAGCGGTGTCCCGCTGTTCGGCACGTGATTTGCCTGGGCGATTGGAGTCACGCCGGGGAGGAACTGCTCTGCGTCCTTCAAGAGGAAATTGAATCCTGGGTCTCTCCTCGCCAAGTGAAGATCAAAACCATGGTCCCCGATAATGGGAAGAACATTGTGTTGGTTGTGCGTCAAGAAGGGAGCCCTGCATGGTGCACATCTTTAATCTGGTTGTAAAGCGGTTTCTGAAGTCTTCTACCCAACTGAAAGACATCTTGAAAATGGTCAGGAAACAGTGCATGCACTTCAGCCACTCTTACCCTGCAAAACATGCCCTCCTTGAGCTGCAAAGGCAGAATAGCCTTCCCAACATCTCCTGATATGCGATGTTTCCACCCATTGAATCCCTCCACATGTTGGACCGACTATATGAGCAGAGGAAAGCTGTAAAAGATTTCTTGATGATGCAGGTGGACAAGAGCACTCCCCTGTGTAACTTCAACGTTACCCAGTGGCAGCTCATGTGTGACATCTGCCGTTTTCTCAGACCTTTTAAGAAGGTCACTTTATTTTTCAGTCACCAGGACTACAGGATGAATGATGTCATTCCAGTCCTTCACGGCCTGGAGCAGATGCTGATAAATCTGGCTGGCCAGGGGACAGGAGAGGTGGTGCCTATATATCATGGCCACCTGAGCCCTGTTGTGGATCAACTGGCGGAGCAGAAGGATATTCACGCACAAGCAATGTATACAGAAACGGGTGGTTTATCTGCACAAGTGACAGGAGAGGAGCAGGATCAAATCGAATATTTTGGGTAAAATTATTATATTATTATTATTCGGCAAAGCGTCCGAATCAAATTTTTATAAACTTTGCTCATCTATTTTCCAATAAATTTTCTTTTTCAGTGTCTGAAGATCTCAGCTTGCTGTCATTTAATAGGAATCTGCATTCCTTAATGCCAGGGGATAAAAATCATTCCTGGTCCTTTGATGGACACAGGTACGTGGCTGCTGTCTGCATGTATCTTTTGTGAGTTTTTTTCAGGGCTGCATTTTTTTTCATTGATGATTTTTGCCACATTTTTTAGACAAATAACAGTACCTCTAGATGTTGCATGGAAGCCGAAATATTAAACAGAAGAAAAAAAATGTCATTTTTTGTGGTGGCATTTTTTTATTCTCAAAGGGCGTTTTGGAGCCAATAGAATTTTTTTTTATTCCACAGCATGCTCTGGATCTGGTGTTTTTCCCCAGATTCTCTAGCTTTTATTTCCCATAGACTTCCGGCTTGCTAGAAAAAACAAGCCGGAAATGCACACTGCCAGTGTGTGTTGCTTTTATTTAATGGCGTTTTCACATGGCATTATTTTCCCCATTTTGGGGGGTACATACTTCTCTATAAAAAAAGAAAGGCATCTGAAAAACACCAGGTGGCAACTCTTTTCTATGGCTAAAAAGGCCTAAAAATGGCTATAAAACACACTGAACAAGACATCTTTTGAGCTTCTTGGCCCAAAACACAATAATGTGTATGGCAGCCCCCTTTCTTGGGTATCCTAATGGTCTGTTAAGATGTGTGTCCATCACATGATCAGGACAATTTTTTTTTTTTTACAGAATGCATATTGCAAAAATTGCATAACTTCTCAAAATACAATGAGTAATCTGTATATGTGGAAACTGGATTTGATCTATAAGGTAGTGTAGGGCACAACAGAAAGAAATCTGCATTCTTTTTTATAAGGGTGTGGCAGGTGAGATTTTGTAGTAGATTTCTGTGACTAAATTCTGTGGATTTGCAGCAGATGCATTGCAAAGGGTACTCTCCATGCGGAAATCTGCAGCATATATTTTAAACTTTCTACAGCTTATTGATGAGAATTATAAAAATGCACTTACTGCAATAATCTAAAAACAAATATCAGATTTGTTGCGTCTGCTGACACTCACAGCTAATCTGAGAAAGTATTAGAGCTTATTTATATGTTCGTGATTTGTGGGCATGTGCTGCTCATATTTATTCACACATCCTTGACCTAGGTCAGTGGAAAAACACCGGAGACATGCACTACTTCCATGTAGTGGACTAAGCACAGTCATTGAAGTCTATGGCCATGATCTATCATACCTTCACTCCAGAATTCTGGCATCAAAAAGTCCCAAAATGGGGCATTTACGACTTTTCCCCCTATTTGCGCATAATTTTGTGACTTTTTTACATGTGTACACCACTCACTCTAGTTTTGTAAAAATAGGCGTGGTTAGCCATGTTAGTGAGTTTCACTCCAGATTCATCATTGGGACTTTTTAAAAAAGTGGCAAAAAAGTGGCAAAAAAGTCGCAAAAAAGTCCCAATTTCACTCCAATGAGGACCATGCTTATCTTATGCGACTTTTTAATAGAACATGCGACTTTTTTGTAAATATGTGCGACTTTTGTAAAGCTGTTTACTGAAGGATGAACTGCTGCCATCAAACCACATTTATCACAGTATTAAAGGAACATTAATAAATCTGACTGAGCCAAAAGTGACTTTGGACTTATGTAAAATTGGAGTAAGATTGAAGTGTAATGATAAATCTGGCCCTATGGGTCTGGATTACAGATGAGCAGATAGATTCATTCATTAAGAAGGCTTCAGCACCTGTGACTGGATGTCTCTGAAGCTGAGGGCACTTCCTCTCTGCTTGATTAACAGGGCCAGACATCTGGTTAGGCCAGGCATCCTCAAACTGCGGCCCTCCAGCTGTTGCAAAACTTCAATTCCCAGCATGCCTGAACAGACTACAGGTATCAGCCTACAGCAGGGCATTGTGGGAGTTGTAGTCTTACAACAGCTGGAGGGCCGCAGTTTGAGGATGCCTGGGTTAGCATGCGCTTCTGCTACTGGAGCAGGAATTGTGCGTCCACTGATACATTTCCGGGTAGAGATGCATGAACAGTTCCAGATCAAGTAGTGAAAGCAGAGCCTCTGTACAGTGAGCCCTAGAGGAACCGGAGGAGATGATGGGAATGGTAGTGGCTCTGACTATACAATGTGTCACAGTGGTTTTCCTCAGGCCGTTGCTCCCTAGGGCCAATGCAGTGAGAGGAGGGTCCACCTTTTCTTCCTTTGGGGCACTCTTCGTATTTAGGGCCCCTGTCTGATGGTAGTTTTGCATAGTTATATGGGTGCTTGGCAGGAGGTGCAATAGTGCAATGGTCAGTGTATGGTGCGGTAGCAGTCTGGAACCCAGGCCAGAGTTAAAACATATCTTTTTACTTGAGTGCAAAATAGGAGTTATAGTACATCCAACAATAATCTGTACACAGTGCAAACCCTTGTCCCACATGGAGTGGTATGGAGGAGTGGAAAATAACGGCACTTGTAGTATCTCTCTCTCTCTATAGAATCTCTAGCAAGCAACTGTAGTCTGGCAATTGTGATTGTAGTATCCACTGCGTTATACAGGTTTTCAGAAGCAAGTCTGCCCTGGGTGTGGTTAAGTGTGATGGGTGTCTTAACTGTAGTCTCTCACAAGCAGCTATGTCTGGTTTGCTGTAGTCGCAGGTTACCTTACTAAACTCTATACTTGACCATGCAGATTCTAACTTCTTCTTTCTTTTCTTTCTTGCTTGCTGTAGCAGAAACAGTAACCCACAGAGAATGGTTAGTCTGTGGATCTTGAGGCCTAAGAGGAAGGAGCACATTAACTTGCTTCTTCCCTCACTAGACTCACTAGAATAGACACTCCCTAGTCAGGAAGTAAGACCAGCCCACTCCTGCCAAGTGGGGAGGAATAGGGTGGTTAACTCTGTCCCTGCCAACCATACCAGGTCATGCTAGGTGTACAGAACATTACATTACAGTACAAAACATTACAAACCATTTGCATATACGTGAAAAAGGACGGGCACTCCAGTTCTGGATCGGACTGGGAAAGAACGATGTTTAATTACACTTAACGAGATAATATAGTGTACACACAGATCTAAGGCTTTGAATGACAGGTGAAAGGTGCAGAAGCAAATGAGACGACTGTAGGTTATAGTCCGTCCATTTGCCCGTCCATCAATCCTCTGCATCAAAATATAAACGTATAATAATCACATATAATAATAGTAAAACTCCACCATTAAGCTCCTAAAAATCGATATCAAAAGAATTCATCCAAAATTGGCAGTGGTATGGTTAGCTAAATGATTCAGTCCATCTAAAATAGTACACAATTATTAGTCAATTAATAATGGTATCCACTTATCCAGAGAGTGATATTAATAATGATTATAATATTGTCCCATCCAGGCGGTTTAATGATTAAAAGTCAATATTCCATCCAGAAAAATGTTAGTAGTAGCTGTAACTTCCACTTATCAATATATGCCGCCTCTATAATGCATGTGTCTTTATATAATCAGCAGGGTTAGTGTTTTATCCAGCAGAAAAAGATAAAATAATCTGTGATACTTTATCACATTAATACGATACAGTCCTACCCGCTCAGAAAAGTGTACCTTTGTTGCGGTGGTGTGGGGTTACGTTCACTGTCGATGCGCCGCTCCCTGTTCCAGTTACCCTCAGTGGCGTCCCACTTGGGTTTGCACGGAGCCTCTGACCTAGGGAGCGCGCAGTCTGCAGCGGGCTCGGCTGTGGATCCGGTCGGCTATGCAATGCAGTAATATTCTTGCGGCCGCAGATTGGTCGTGACTCCGGAGTCTTCTTGTAGATAAATTTCACAGGCTGGGGGTCTTAGTATACCAGACGCGTTTCGGGACCTTCACGTCCCTTCCTCAGTGGCTAAGCCCCCACGGCGCCCCCATGGTTTTTCATAGCCCCTAGATTTTATTCCAGTATATTGAAAATTTGGGCTGGATCATCCTGGATCCGGATCTCTCCAATGGATTCCATAGATAACAGTGTGTTGGTGGAGAATAAAGTGGACATATGAATAGACAAATTTTCTAAAACCACATAGCTGATGTAAATACATAAAAGAATCCATAAAAAGGGTGTATACAAAACCGTGGGTTCCACTGTCGACAGCAAGCATCCACCATCTATAGGAACCCAAAAATTTCATATTCAGCATTAAGGCCGTTCGGTACTAGGCAATCAAACTCAAAAATCCTCCTTGATTCAATTCTAGACATCCGGCATATATGATCTCCCCCCCCTCCAGTGTCTTTCCACTTTCTCTAGGGCTACAAAAGTTAAGCATGTTGGGTCCTTATTGTGAAACTCCTTGAAGTGACTCGAGAGGGTATGTTTTTCATATCCCTTTCTAATATTCACTATGTGTTCTGCCACTCTCTTTTTCAATGTTCTTTTGGTCCTCCCTACATATTGCTTTTTACAGGGGCATTCAATGAGATAAATAACATTTGTTGAATCACATGATAAATGTTCTCTAATCTCATGTGTGTAGGTGCTATTGGTGGATTTTTTAGTTGTGATTTTCTTGGGAAATGTAATTCTACAGTTAGAACATTTACCACACCTATAGAATCCTTTAAGGTCCAACCATTTTTGAATACCCTGATTCTGTTTGTTACCTCTCTTCACTGTAGGTGCCACTTTAATCCCCAAGTTTGGAGCTTTTGTGAAGGTAATTAAAGGGTTAGAAGTCAATGTAGTTCCTACAGTTTTGTCATTAATAATCAAATTCCAATGTTTTTGTATGATTGCCTTAATTTCCCTATGTTTCACGTTATAGGGTAAAATTATGCGGATGTTCCCATCCCTCTCTTTTGGGGTACTGCATCTGCACATGGACACATGGGCCAAACACATATCCTTCAAGGACATCTTCACAGATGAACCACTGACCATCTTGTCACAAATGTCATCAGTGTGAATGAGACCTTACTTGAATAGTGCCTTCATTCGAGGCAGATCAGAAATATCTGCGACTGACAATCAGTTACAGTCATTTGAATAGGGATGAATTGGAAGCAAACACATGGATTTCTGCAAGCACTATTCATGGAAGTGATTTTCAGTGGCAACAATTTCTGCAACAAAATCTGTTTTATGTGAAAGCATTCTTATCTGTAATCTGCAATGTGTGCAGGTAGCCTTAGGATGAACTCACATCTGAAAGGGATTGATCTTGCAGAACTTCACGTCCTTGCTGCCAAATGCTGTCATTTCTTCAACAAATTTGCCTGGTGTGAAAATGCCCTTAGATGAGAACAATGGAGAACCAACAATGGGAGATCTGCCAAGCATTTATTGGAACATAATAATCCGCTGTTGTGTCCTCTAATGCTGTAATTAATTCATTAACATAAATGTCATCTTCAATCTTATGACTTTCAATAGAACACTATAATTAAGGCTTCCGTCACATCCTGGTCATTTTGTTCTTCTGCTCTGTCAATGCAAGCAAAAAACAGATGTGTCACATGATTATGAAGGGGTCTGTCACGTTTCCATCTTAATGTCCTGCATTTTACATAATAGCACTGCAATGCAGATGTGAACATAGCCTAATATTCGTGGAATCTCATTTGTGTGGGCATTTCTAAATACTTATCAAACCACCCAGATTTCCTAAATCCTAATATGTCCTCGCTCAGAACCTCCAATACAATAGGAAAATGCACACTGCCAACAGTACTAATCTTTATTTATATACGGTAGTTTAAAATACATATATAACGGGCAGACACACAATCCACAAAATAGGTGCCATGTTGTGGTCAGAATTAATATTGTGGTAAACAAGGAGAATTACAGTACCTTATAAAATATAGAAAATGGCACAGAATATTAACAAAGGACATACTAGTAAATGCCATATTATTAGTGTTGAGCGAGCATGCTCGGCTGAACACCAGTTCGGCTCGAGCATCGCTATGTTCGGCATATGGCGGTATTTGACCGAATACTGTGTGTGCTCGGGCGCAATGCTCAAGTCTCCTTCCCGCACATTTCTTGGCTGCTACTTAGCCAATAAACGCGCAGGTAAGTACTGCCCTCAATGTAATGCTGTAGCCATGTTGGTTACTGGGATTACAGTGATTGGCTGGCCGGAACGCGCCATCAGGTGCTATATAGCAATATATATTTTTAGTTCAACCTGCGCTAAATTGCTAAAACTTTACAGACCCAAAAGTCCTTTTAAGGACTATTGTGTGTGGCGGCAGCAATATATTTTTTTAGCGCATCCTGCGCTAACTAGCGTCTAATAGGCTGCTGCGGAAAGTAAAATTATATGCGCCACATCTCCTGTGTAAAGTGTGCGCATCCCAAAAAATATCTCACATCCAGTTTATTTTTTCCACGTCTAAAGTGTAACGTGTGTGTGCGCTTAAAAAAAATGTCAGTGACATACAGTGTACTTTGTCAATAGACAGTGTCCGCTTCTGACGGTGACATTACCAGGGGAATAACTCCAGTGTACTGGGTGCGCTTAAGAAATTTATCAGTGACATATAGTGTACTTTTTCAATAGACGGTGTCCGCTTCTGAGAGTGACATTAGTTGCGCCACATCTCCAGTGTAACGTGTGCTTATAAATTTTTTATCTGTGACATACATTGTACTTTTTCTGTAGGCTCTGCACACAGTGACATTACCTGTGGTATCTCTCCTGTTTAACGTTTCCTCATCCCAAATACCTGTGACATTCTCTGTAATTTTTTATTAGCAGCTGGAGGCATCATTGACATTATCTGCGAGATATCTCCTGTGTGACATTTCCACATCCTTTTACATTTTTTTGAGTAAACACTTCCAAATCCTACGCTACTGTACGCTACTGTACGCGTGACATACTTTCAAGCATATATAACATTTAATGTGAAGAAGGTGAGCAGTAAGGGATGGGGAAGTGGCCGTTGAATTGCAGCAGATAATGCTTCCAGTCGAATAAGCACCACCCTGTCTTCCACCAAGTCCGGTCTCAGTAGCCAAGGCCCTCGCATATAATGTTTTACAGGGTCAGCTCACCTGCAGGCCCTCGCATATAATGTTTTACAGGGTCAGCTCACCTGCAGGCCCTCGCATATAATGTTTTACAGGGTCAGCTCACCTGCAGGCCCTCGCATATAATGTTTTACAGGGTCAGCTCACTGCAGGCCCTTGCATATAATTTTTTAGAGGGTCAGCTCACCAGCAGACCCTCTCCTACAATCTTTTACAGGGTCAGCTCACCTGCAGGCCCTCGCATATGTTTTACAGGGTCAGCTCACCTGCAGGCCCTCACCTACAACCTTTTAGAGGGTCAGCCTACCAGCAGGCCCTCACCTACAATCTTTTACAGGGTCAGCTCACCTACAGGCCCTCGCATATAAGTTTTTACAGGGTCAGCTCAGCAGCAGGCCTTCGCCCCTAATGTTTTAGATAGTCAGATCAGCAGGAGCTTGCTCCAAATGTTTTTGAGGGTCACCAGCAGACCATCAATCATAATTTTTCAAGGGTGTGTATGATGCCCTCCTTTATGTGTAATAAAGGGTGTATTGGAATGCTGATTCCTTGTAGTTTTTGGCAGCCCTTTCACTTAGTGCATAGGCTTTATGAGTGTAGGAGTCCCACTACCTGAACAATTGTACCACAATATGAATGGGGCCCTAGGTGAACTTAATGTGACCTTCTCTAAACTTTTGAATTTCACATGTCCAACTTTTCAGTGTTTCTGTCTTTTTTGCACAACTTGCTGTTCTCTAACAAGGAGCTTAAAACAGCAAAATTTAGACAGGGGTTTGATCCATGAATAACCCAATACATTTTTTGGTTTATTTAGAAGTGGACGAGTGGGCCTCAGTGCTGTTCATTAATAAAGGTTGATTCACTCCGAGCAGTAATTATGGTTGCCAATGATGTTGGAGATGTCAAGGAGAGCACTATACATCAACCACTGTTGTCACCAGAACAGCATTTGATGGTGGTGTTACAGTATGGGCAGGTGTGTTTAGTCAACACAAAACTGCCCTACACTTTGTGAATGGTACAGTGACAAGCCCATACAACTTGAATAACATCATTTATCCAGTCGCTGTGCCTCTGGATGAACATCACAGGCCTAATTTCATCTTTATAGTCGACAATGCACCAGCTCATCAAAAAAACAACAGGAGTAGGTCTCTTCTCCTTTCGTATCCAAAACAAACTGCAATTTAGGGACCGGCGTAGAACTTCATCAGTAAGGAACAGTTCACACACAGCAGCACTTCCACAAGGCGATTTTATCTCGATTCCAAACAATTCCAGCTCCTCAGTCTCAATATCAACCAGCAATTAACAGCTCTTTAATCCTTTAAAAGGAACACGACAATACCAATGGGTTATTGAAACACTACGTATTTTATTTAACTTACAAGATCGACACTTGTTTACATTGCAAATTGATTTTATATGTGATGTGAACAAGTGTCGATCTTGTAAGTAAAATAAAATACGTAGTCTTTCAATAACCTGTTGGTATTGCACTGTCGTGTTGCTTTTAAAGGATAAAAGAGCTGTGAATTGCTGGTTGATATTGAGACTGAGGAGACGGAATTGTTTGGTATCTAGATAAAATTGCCTTGTTGAAGTGTCGTTGTGTGTGAACTGTTCCTTACTGATGAAGTTCTAGAACGGACCCTGAATACCAGCTCATCGAGGTCACATCATTAGGAACCGGGTCCTGGAGACTGGGGACCTCAAATAGAGCGGCCTGCACTTTCTCCAGATCTGAATCCCATTCAAAATGTATGGGATCAGTTGAGTCGCCGTGTAGAAGCTCGTTACTCTGTACCCCAGACAACTCAATCACCTGAGGGCCGCCCTTCAAGAAGAGTGGTATGCCAGACCTCAGCAGACAATAAGTCGACTTGTGAACAGCATGAGGCATTGTTGTCAAGCTGTAATTGATGCTCAAGGCCACATGACAAGTTGAGACATTGACATTTTTTTGTGGGGGTATACCCACCACTGGTGTTGGCTTTTGTTTCAATAAATTGTTTGAGATGAGGAAATCACCTTTGCATTCTTCGACTTAAATGCCCAACTTTCATGATATAGTTGAACTTTTGATGATGTAGTGTGAACATTTTACATAAATGTCACTCAAAAGCCAAATATCCCTAACTTTTTGTGAGTAGTGTATGTTCCTACTGTATTTACTACCTTGCTTTGCAGATGGAGAGGTGGGATGAACACTACATGGGCGGATGGAGCAGTAAGATGGCACTGCACATCAGAATCTGAAAAAGAGTTGAACCAGCACCTCAAAATGATATATAAACAGCGTGCAGATGCATGCTACCATGGCTGTAATGCAAACAATGACTACAAGTAGCAGCATACTGCTCTATGCACAATGACACATGCAAATAGGGATGAGCGAATTTTATATTTTGAAGTTCATGTTTGGTTTCGTGTTGTGGGATTTACTGAAGTGCGTTATGGATTACGTTACCACGGACCATAGTGCAATTCCATTACGGAATACATAACGGAATGCCTGGAGTCCTCTCCTGCATAACGTAAACCAGACGGATCCGTTCTGCAGGCTATAGACTTCTATTATGATGAAAATTCGTTCTTCCCTACATGCAAAGACTGAATAAAAATGCATTTCTGTTATACTTACTATATGAAAATTCAAAGCAATTTGCGCATATATTTGATCAAAAATATGTCGGGCCCATCTGCCAATGATAAAAGGTGGCTTCTATCAGACATGACCTACACTAACAGACTTGCCTCTCCTGGGCTTATGGCCTACAAATTTCAGGGCAATGTAGAATCCAGCTATGAGCTACTCTAATTAAAAGCACCAGGCAGATATGCACAAGGGGCTTCTAATTTTCATATAGTAAGTAGAGCAGAACCACATTTTATTTATTCAATGTTTTCATGTGTCTTTGTGCATAGAGCAGTGTGCTGCTACTTGTAGTCCTTGTTTGCAAATCAGAATCTAGTCACATGAGCAGTTCATGACGGGCAAGCCATGTGATGTGCGAGTCATGCCCTGCTGGACAGCTCATTACTGCCCCATCATTACATGACAGTAAAGTGATACACAGATTTATGGGCGCTTGCACAATGCACAATCATGCCAAATATACAGGTGCATCTCAATCAATTAGAATATCGTCAAAAAGTTAATTTATTCAATAATTCAATTCAAAAAGCGAAACTCATATATTCTATGGATTCATTACACACAGAGTGACATATTTCAGGAGTTTATTTATTTTAATGTTGATGATTATGTCTTTCAGCTAATACAAACCCAAAAGTCAGGATCTTAGAAATTTTGAATATTGTGAAAAAGTTTAATAGTATACACTCATGGTGACACATGCTAATAAACACAAAACACCTGCAAAGGTTTCTTAAGCCTTTAAATGGTCCCTCAGTCTGGTTCAGTAGGCGACACAATCATGGGGAAGACTGCTGACTTGACAGTTGTCCAGAAGACAGTCAGTGACACCCTCCACAGGGAGGATAAGCCACAAAAAGACATTACTAAAGAAGCTGGCTGTTCAAAAAATGCTGTGTCCAAGCATATTAATGGATAGGTCATCAGTATTTAAACCTTTTAAAAACCATTAATGTCTCCAGCTCAGATAGAGATATAAATACTCCCAGAACCTGTCTAAAATGGCACAAATTGGCACAATTTTGATGCAACTTGGCCCAACTAGGGTTTTTACACTTGTTTCAACTTGCTTCAAAAGGGAGGATCTTAGTGGATAGGTGGAGCTTCTCATGAGAGGGATAGGGCATACAGCTTCTTGCAGGTATATTGGAAGAAGGGCATAACTTAGAGTCATAAGAATAGATGCTCTAGAATTTATATTACACAGGGATGTATTTACTAAAACAGACATCTCAGGAAAGGGGACAGCTCCTGTTTAAATACTATGCAAAAAAAGTCAGTAAATCAAATTACCAGACTATGATGACAGAACAGATATGTAAAGAACAGATTTCATTTTGTGAGCATATATCGGCACTTCGCATATTCGCAAATATTTAGAATATAGTGCTATATATTCTTAAAAAACGAATGTTCGTTTTTTTTTTCCAATCTGAACCCAAGATACTTTTGATGATAGAGAATATTGCGCTATGTTCTCTATCTTCGTTAATTCTAGCAAGCCAACCAATAGGAAAGTTATACCCCATTCAAAGTTTCATTCGCAGTACGCGTAATGTAATGTAATATTCGCGTACTGCGAATGAAACTTTGAACGGGGTATAACTTTCCTATTGGTTGGCTAGCTAGAATTAATGAAGATAGAGAATATATTCGTTATCTTCGCTAATTCTAGCAAGCCAATAGGAAAGTTGCCTATACACAGCTCTAGGTTGGATTCGCAATGCGATAATTTAAATTATAATAATTATTCTATTTATTGGAAAAAATAGGCAAAGTATAATTATCACATTGCGAATCCAACTTAGAGCTGTGCATGCATAGGCCAGTTTACTTGGCTTGGTAGAATTAACTAAGATAACGGATTTGAATATATCGCTATCTTCGTTATCTTCATTAATTCCAGATAGCAAACCAATCGGAAACTTGCCTTTACCCCGTTCAAAGTTAAAATCGCAATATGCGAATAATTAAATCACATATTATTCACGATAAATAGAATAATGTCAAATATTCGATGTTGACGAATATATGACGAATATTCAATCGAATATTCGCGAAATATCGCAAAATCGAATATGGCACCTCCCGCTCATCATTATTAGACGCTAAGGAAAGCAATCCTGCCTATGTTCGAATATACATATTAGTACAGGGAAGTAGTAAGAAGTTGGGTTGGCAGAGCATGGGCTGGGTGCCCGTAGGCCCCAACATGCTACTCTGGCTTGGCCACAACAAGGTCAATAAACATAATTTTTGTCTGGGGAGAAGAAAAGCCAAGCTATGACTGTTAGTAAATGGTATATCTTTTTGCAAGACTGCCAAAATACAGCAAAACAGGGTTTAAAAAAAAAATCCTGAAAAACAGGCAAAATGTATCCTACTGTTAAGAATTAGAATATTAAAACAGCTCTAAATAATTTATAGCCTCCCTTCTGCTCCTCATTTGTGTCATGTGACGTACAGACATCTCCGCGACAGTGAGTGGCAGCAGATCTTTGAGACTGGCAACATGTGGTTTTGTTTGACATGTTTACCTTGTGGATCAATAGGCGTCTGTGTTCCTGTGTATGAACTCACCCCTACCTCTGGGATCTGTTCATACTGGTAGTCAGTCAGGGCTTCGATTAGGGTTTTCACTAGGAGGTGTCCATCTTCCTTCCCTATTTTTTAGGCCTTATTTCCTTTCCCTTTTCCCTCCTATGTTCGGTGTGGAGGTTTCCCTCTCACACTAAAGTGTGACACCAGCACTGACTCTCCAAATAACACAACATCTTATGTGTGGATAGGAAGTCAGTTTCTCTATGTATTCCTATGAGAGCCTCAATGTCTCATCGGCATGAATAGTGAAGTAATTGACTTCCTGTTCTGTGTCAGTTGGAGAGGCAGAGTGTTGCTCACATGACACAGCTGAGGAGCAGAAGGGAGGTTATAACTCACAAAACTGGTAAGAAAATTACCTTCACTGCAGTTTACATAATGTACCTTTCTAACAGATCTGAGAATAAGCATTTTTGTAGGAGCACCTCTTTAAGTATGGAAAAAAAAAAATTGTGAAATGATGTTATTTCTGGGGCAGAATGAAATTTTTTAGTTCCCTTTGCTTTTTTCACTAATCCTTTTTATCACCCTCTGTATTTACAGCACATTGTTGGACAGTTTCCAGAGAGTTTGAATAGAACAGGACAAAGCTCGAGGGTGTTATCCTGGCACTCGCCTGGTTTTCATCATTTAACACCTGTTTAGAGACGTTGATTTCGCTGCAGGGGAACCACTAGGCCACTACCTCCTGGAGTAGTTTATGTGTGATTGAAAACTGACCCGGGGGGGGTGGAATCATGCTAAACTGTAGTCCAGGACAGGCCGAGGTCAAGGCAGGCAGAATACAAGCAATCCAATAAACAGTCTGAGGTCAAGGCAGGAAGTTAAGGGTCAATACACCAGTCAGGCACAGGTCAGATCAAGCAGTGGAGGGTCAGAATGGAGTTATTGGCAGCAAGTCGGTACATAGGCAGACAATGGAAAAAGCACACCTTTGCAAGACACTAGCAATCTAGGAAACCTACTGCTCAGACATCCTCCCATAGAGGAAGGTGCCTTAATAACCCAAAGGTGACCATCCATTGGCTGGTGTGAATTAGGGTGTGCACTCGCTGGTCCTTAAAAGATTGGGAGGAATGCACACACAAGCCCTTTGGGCAGAGGGGAGTGGCCTTGGCAGCAAGATATAGGATGCAGAGTGTTAGCGAGAAGAAACAGTTGACTCTTGCGGTCAGGCCTACAACAAGTGAGAACAGGAAAGCTGCCGGGTACGGGCTGCTGGAACAGGACAAGTAGCATAAGTGGAGTGGTGCTCATGCCAGCCTGGCAGAGTAGGGCAGTGGCGGGCATGATACAACAGCCAGGTTTTCATGGGGCTTCATGGCTGTTTATTATGGCTGTAAATCGGATATTGACATGGTGCCTACAGCATCTATTTGTTGCCTACAAATCCCTAGGACACACCTTCATTTAGTATGCGTGCATAAATGCACAGGGTAACTCGTAGTGCCAGCTGCAAATAATTTTGTAATGTTTCACCCTAAGAATATGTGTGCATGTCAAAGAGTGGCCAATATTGACTTTGATACAAAAGGGAAACAGGGAGCACATTTTCATCAACCTAAAAAAATAGAAATACATGTAAAAAAAAACAAGTTAATAATTAAGAGGGAGTTTTATTAAGACTGGCGATTTAGATGCCGGTCTTAATCCCTCTTTGCTGCCAGTGGATTCGCCAAAGTTATGTTGAGGCGTGGCCGCTACTTAACTTTGGCGCTTGCTACCGCTGACCGTGCGACATGCTTTAATCTATTCCAGCTCCCTTGCTGGTGTAGTTTAAAGTAATTTTTCAGACAAAAAACTGGCGTGAAAAATAATGAATGAGAAGTTGCAAATTTTGCCCCAAAACACCCCTGCGACAAAATCTGCGACACAGGATAAATCGGCCAAAAGTGGAGTAAAAACTGATCTGACCTATCCTGAGCACTGGAAACCCCTTTAATTGATGTCCACTAGCATCATTCTTATAACCTGAAAGCCTTTTAGAAACTTCCGGCATGCCTCAATGGGGAAGGGGCAGCTGTGTTGGGGAGAAAGATGGGTAGAAGGTTGGAGGAGTGTTTAAACTAGGGACTGGGGGAGGAAAATTACATTATAGGAGGGGAAGATAGTGCAGATAGAGACCGGGGGCAAGATATATGGCATGGAACCAATGACAATGATAAACATTAGTTTGACAACCAGAAAAAAGTAAGTTGAAAGAGAAGCCTATCACAGGTAGATCGGGGGAGGGAGGAAAATATGGCAATAGACATCATCATTTAAACACAAATAGAGGGGTTTTCCAAGATTTTTTAACTGATGACCTATCCACAGGATATCTGATTAGTGGGGGTCTGACCTGGGGACCACTGCCAATCAGCTGTTTGAGAAGGCAGCGACACTTGCAGTAGTGCCATGGCCTTCTGCCAGCTTTTTCTAGGCCAAGTGATGTCACATTCATCTGTCACGTGGCATAAGCGTAGCTCAACACCATAGAAGTGAGCGGGGCTGGGCACGATACCAAGCACACCCGCTATACAATGTCCAGTGCTGTTTTTGGTGAGCATGGAGAAGGCTGCAGTGCTCACAGGACTGTAGGTGCCTTCTCAAACAGCTGATTGGAGGGGTCCTAGGTGTCAGATCCCCACCGATCAGATACTGATGACCTATCCAGAGGTTAGTAGTGATGAGCGGGAGGTGCCATACTCGATTTCGCGATATTTCGCAAATATTTGATAGAATATCCATCATATATTCGTCAAACTCGAATATTCGTAATTTTTCTATTTTTCTCGAATAATATGCAATTTAATTATTCGCGTATTGCGAATTGAACTTTGAACAGAGTATAAAGTCAACTTTCATATTGGTTGGCTATCTAGAATAAACGAATAGAACGAATATAGCGCTATATTCTCTATATTCGCTAATTCTAGCAAGCCAATAGAAAAGTTGACTGTACCCAGCTCTAAGTTGGATGCGCAATGCAAAAATATTACTTTGCCTATTTTTGGCAATAAATAGAATAATGAGTCAGTATTTTATTTATTGAAAAAAATAAGTAAAGTAATATTTTCTCATTGCGCATCCAACTTAGAGCTGGGTACAGTCAACTTTTCTATTGGCTTGCTAGAATTAGCGAATATAGAGAATATAGCGCTATATTTGTGTTCGTCATATTCGTTAATTCTTCCCAGCCAAACAATAGTAAAGTAAGTTGCATATGCGCCTCTCTAAGTTAGATGCGTAATGCGAGTAATATTACTTAAAATCTTCGCATTGCGCATCCAACTTAGAGCTGTGTATAGGCAAGTTTACTTGCCTTGCGAGAATTAACCAAGATAACGAATACAAATTATTCTCTATATTCGTTAATTCTAGCAAGTCAGGCAACCAATAGGAAAGTTGACTGTACCCATCTCTAAGTTGGATGCGCAATGCAAAAATATTACTTTGCCTATTTTTTTCAATATTACATAATGTAATATTCGCGTACTGTGAATGTAACTTTGAACGGGCTATAAATTTACTATTGGTTGGCAGGCAAGTTGCAACACTGAGAGGCATTGACAATTTGCAAAAGAGTTTGCTTTTCACCAAGCAAGCACTCTTTGGGGTAGATGGGGGGGGGGGGGGGGTGACAGTGAGAAGGCTGAGGAAAGTGAGGCAGCTAGCTGGGTAACAGTTAGAAAGCGGGGTAGAGGGAAGAGTGCCAGGGAGGCTAACCCTGATCTGACACACCCCAACAAGTTTGCATGTTTGGCAGATGAAGGGGATGTCAGTTCAGGGAGGGCACTGCTGCAGCCGAACACTTCCTCTGCCAGTCAGGGGAATGTCAGCTCCAGTAAGCAAGAGACCAAGAGAGCAGGGCAGGCCAGACAGGTGCTGGTAGTGGGAGACTCCATTATTAGGGGAACAGATAGGGCAATCTGTCACAAAGACCGGGATCGCCGAACAGTGTGCTGTCTTCCCGGCGCTAGAGTTCGACACATCGCAGATTGGGTTGACAGATTACTGGGAGGGGCTGGAGAAGATCCAGAGGTCATGTCCACATCGGAACCAATGACAAAGTTAGAGGTATGTGGAGCGTCCTTAAAATTGATTTCAGGGATTTAAGTCAAAAGCTTAGGGCAAGGACCTCAAAGGTTGTATTTTCCGAGATACTGCCTGTACCAAGAGCCACACAAGAAAGTCGGCGGGAGATTAGAGAGGTTAACAAGTGGCTCAAGAACTGGTGTAGGAAGGAGGGATTTGGGTTCCTGGAGAACTGGGCCGACTTCTCTGTCGGCTACAGGCTCTATCGTAAGGTCGGGCTGCACCTCAATGGGGAAGGGGCTGCTGTGTTGGGGAGAAAGATGGCTAGAAGGTTGGAGGAGTGTTTAAACTAGGGACTGGGGGGGAGGAAAATTACGTTATAGGAGGGGAAGATAGAGATAGAGATAGAGATAGAGATAGAGACCAGGGGCAAGGTAGTGGGACTGGGGGAGGAATGGAAGAAGGGACTAGAACAGTTCAGAAGGAAAGGTGTAGGGTTAAAAATATACATAAACCTCTTAATTGTATGTACACTAATGCCAGAAGCCTGACTAATAAAACTGGGGAACTGAAATTAGTGATGTGTGAGGAGGACTATGACATAGTGGGAATAACGGAGACATGGCTGGACGATAGCTATGACTGGGCTGTTAATGTACAAGGTTACAATCTGTTCAGAAAGGATCGTCAAAACCGGAGAGGGGGAGGGGTCTGCCTTTATATAAAGTCCTGTCTAAGGCCCACAGTCTGAGAAGATATAAGTGAAGGACATGAACATGTGGAGTCACTGTGGGTAAAGATACAAGGAGCCAACAACAATAATAAATTTCTAATAGGAGTTTACTATAAACCACCTAATATACCAGAGTCCACAGAAAATCTACTACTAAACGAGATAGACGAGGCGGAAAATCATAATAAGGTCGTTATTATGGAGGACTTCAACTACCCAGTTATAAACTGGGAAACTGAAAGCTGTACATCGCATAAAGGAAACAGGTTCTTGGCAATAACCCAAGACAATTACCTTTCCCAACTGGTTCAGGACCCAACTGGAGGGACAACCATACTGGACTTAGTATTAACCAATAGACCTGACAGAACAACAGATGTGCAGGTTGGGGGACACCTGGGAAATATCGACCAGGAAGTAATAACCTTCCAATTATCATTCAAAAGAGCATTTCTACAGGGAGGAGCAAAAATACCAAACTTCAAAAAAGCTAAATTTAGCCAACTAAGCGAGACCATAGGTCAAACTAACTGGGACAAAGTCCTCAAAAATAAAAATACAGCCACAAAATGGGATATCTTTAAAAGCATCCTAAAATCTCATTGTGAGAGGTACATACCTTATGGGAATAATAGGTTAAGGAACAAAAAGAAACCAATGTGGATAAATAGAACCGTAAAGAAAGCAAAGCTGTTAAATATTTTTTTCAGATGAAATGCTGAATGTAAAAATAAATCCCCCATTAAAAGTGCCCTGTCTGACCCAAGTAAAAGTACAACAGCAACTTAAAAAGATTAAAATAGACAAATCGCCAGGACAGGATGGCATTCACCCCCGTATCCTAAGGGAATTAAGTAATGTCATAGCCAGACCCTTATTTCTGATATTTGCGGACTCTATGCAGACAGGGAATGTTCCACAAGATTGGCACATAGCAAATGTGGTGCCAATATTTAAAAAGGGTTCAAAAACAGAGCCTGGAAACTATAGGCCGGTAAGTTTAACATCTGTTGTGTGGAAACTGTTTGAAGGTTTTCTGAGAGATGCAATCTTAGGCTACTTTCATACTGGCGTTTTTGGGTCCGCTTGTGAGATCCGTTTCAGGGCTCTCACAAGCGGTCCAAAACGGATCAGTTTTGCCCCAATGCATTCTGAATAGATAAGGATCCGTTCAGAATGCATCAGTTTGGCTCCGTTCAGTCTCCATTCTGCTCTGGAGGCGGACACCAAAACGCTGCTTGCAGCATTTTGGTGTCCGTCTGATGGAACTGAGCCAAACGGATCTGTCCTGACATACAATGTAAGTCAATGGGGACGGATCCGTTTTCAATGACACAATATGCCACAACAGAAAACGGATCCGTCCCCCATCGACTTTCAATGGTGTTCAAGACGGATCTGTTTTGCCTATGTTCATGATAATACAAACGGATCCGTTCTGAAGGGATGCATGCGGTTGTATTATCAGTGCGGATCCGTCTGTGCAGATACATGACCGATCCGCACAAGAAGCCAGTGTGAAAGTAGCCTTAGAGGATCTCAATGAAAATAAGCAAATAACGCAATATCAGCATGGCTTCATGAGGGATCGGTCATGCCAAACTTATTTAATCAGTTTCTATGAGTAGGTAAGTTCTAGACTTGACAGCGGCGAATCAATGGATGTCGTATATCTGGACTTCTCCGAAGCATTTGACACCGTACCTGATAAAAGGTTAGTATATAAAATGAGAATGCTCGGACTGGGAGAAAATGTCTGTAAGTGGGTAAGTAACTGGCTGAGTGACTGAAAACAGAGGGTGGTTATTAACGGTTGGTACTCAGATTGGGTCACTGTCTCTAGTGGGGTACCTCAGGGGTCAGTGTTGGGCCCTATTCTTTTTAATATATTTATTAATGGTAAAATATCAATTTTTGCAGATGACACTAAACTGTGTAAAGTAATTAACACTGAAGAGGACAGTTTTCTGCTACAGATGGATCTGGATAGATTGGAGGCTTGGGCAGAGAAGTGGCAGATGAGGTTTAACACTGACAAATGTAAAGTTATGTACATGGGAAGGAATAATGCAAGTCACCCGTACATACTAAATGGTAAAACACTCGGTAACACTGACATGGAAAAGGATTTAGGAATTTTAATAAACAGCAAACAAAGCTGCAAAAACCAGTGTCAGGCAGCTACTGCCAGGGCCAATAAGATAATGGGTTGTATCAAAAGGATGAGAACATAGTCCTACCACTTTACAAATCACTAGTCAGACCACACATGGAGTACTGTGTACAGTTCTGGGCTCCTGTGAACAAGGCAGACATAGCAGAGCTGGAGAGGGTTCAGAGGAGGGCAACTGAAGTAATAACTGGAATGGGGCAACTACAGTACCCTGAAAGATTATCAAAATTAGGGTTATTCACTTTAGAAAAAAGACGACTGAGGGGAGATCTAATAACTGTATAACTATATCAGGGGTCAGTACAGAGATCTGTCCCATCATCTATTTATCCCCAGGACTGTGACTGTGACGAGGGGACATCCTCTGCGTCTGGAGGAAAGAAGGTTTGTACACAATTATAGAAGAGGATTCTTTACGGTAAGAGCAGTGAGACTATGGAACTCTCTGCCTGAGGAGGTGGTGATGGTGAGTACAATAAAGGAATTCAAGAGGGGCCTGGATGTATTTCTGGAGTGTAATAATATTACAGGCTACAGCTACTAGAGATGGGTCGTTGATCCACGGAGTTATTCTGATTGCCTGATTGGAGTCGGGAAGGAATTTTTTACTCCCCTTAAGTGGGGAAAATTGGCTTCTACTTCACAGTTTTTTTTTTTTTTTGCCTTCCTCTGGATCAACTAGCACGATGACAGGCCGAACTGGATGGACAGATGTCTTTTTTCGGCCTTATGTACTATGTTACTGTGTTACTATCTTCGTTAACCTAGTAAAAAGGAAAGTTCAGCAGCTCTCACCTGCCCCACCTTCACCTGTGAGCACGGAGGACCCGTGTCAGGCCCGGGTAATATAGTGCAAAAAGGTTCAAGGAATCCAGCTCCACTTCGGTAAAGGAATATTTGATTTGCTTGCGGTAAAATCACATCCAGTTACGGTTACAAAAGTCTTGTCTACGCGTTTCGGGCTACAAGAAACAATTCAAGCCCTTACTCATGACACATGTTATCTTCGTTAACCGTATCTTATGCTTGGGTTCAGATTGAAAAAAAAACACGAATATTCGTTTTTACGAATATTTAGCACTATACTCTAAATATTCGCGAATTAGCGAAGTGCCAAGAAGTTAGGTCATCAGTTAAAAAATTCTGGCAACCCACTTTAAATGCACATCTTCACAATAGAACTCCATATGAACGAGCATTTTAGTTCAATCACATAAAGCACTTATGTTCAGCCAAAACAATAGTAAGTTCTCATACCACCATGTGTCTTATAGCAGTTCGTTTGCAAACAGTCAGAAATGCTCTCTCTCTCTCTCTCTCTCTCTTCCTTTTATAAAACTATTAAACTGGCTGACATTGGCGATGTGCTAATGTCAGCTGCACCTAAGTATGCTGTTCTTGTACTTGTTCATGCTCGCATTACTGCAGAATTCTTACTTTTATAATATGCAAATTAGACTCTAGGAGCAGGGGGGACGTTCTCCCACCTCATTACACGGCCTCCAAGTCTTGATTAACAGGGCCAGGCAGCGTTTGCATCCTCCTGCCACCCCTGTGCGCTGGGGAAATCTCGCGCCTTTCAGTATTTGGTGCAGATGTGGTGAGGGAAGGACGCCCGCTGGCTGCCAGCTTCCTCACCACGTAGTGCTTCCGATCCGTGCTTCCGTTCCACACTGCATTTCCGGGATTGTGGGGTGCACACGGCCGGGGGCCCCGTGTATTGCGAACCCGCAATACGGCAACGGCCGTGTGCATAAGCCCTTAGAGTCTTTCTTCCCCCTACTCCAGGCAGCCATTCCCTTTTTAACTACCTCTGGTAACTGCACCTGGATTCCTTTTCAGTAGTGTGGAAAGTTCAGGGTGAACTGCCGGAACAGCCACACTGCAATCTGTGGATTATATAACTGAGATTATCCACCTTCATGGCACATATCTGCCCTCTAGTACCTTTCCTGCTGGTTGCCTACAATAGTTACAAAAGTGACCGGACTGTATTGCCAGTCAGGATTATCATTAATCTAATTATTGGCATTTATCTCCAGCAGGTCGTGTCTTGTTGCTGGAGCACAGTTGATTTGCTGATGCACTAGGGCAGGCATCCTCAAACTGCGGCCCTCCAGATGTTGTAAAACTACAACTCCCACGATGCCCTGCTGTAGGCTGATACCTGTAGGCTGTTCGGGCATGCTGGGAGTTGTAGTTTTGCAACAGTTGGAGGGCCGCAGTTTGAGGATGCCTGCACTAGGGGAATTGCAGAATTTTAGATTTTTCTGCGAGATGACTACACTGGAGTAGTAATAAATTCATTACTGTCCTATTCAACCACTAAAAATATAAAGTTGCACGTACAATGCGGTTCGACCGCAGACTCTTTTTGCACATTACCGCTAATTGCTGGGCTGTACTTCTACTTGATGTTTGAAATAGCAAGTATAGGTGCGGCCCGGCAATTATTGGTGATCTGCATACGGATCCCATGGCTGGACTGCAGGGTGAATGGGCACCATGAGTTTGCCAGTACACATTTAGGTTAGGCCTTATGCACGCGAATTGTACTGTGTGTATTTTGCAGTCTACAAATTGTGGATCCACCAAATACAAATACTGTCCGTGTTTCATCTACATTTTTTGTGGACCCATTGACTTTGATGGGTTCGTGGTCTGCATTTTGGGGGCAAGTATAGGACATGTTCTTTCTGTTGACCGGACATACGGATGCGGAAAGGACACAACTGAACTTTGTGCTTTCCACATGTCCATTCCACAAAAAGATAACCTATATTCATAAAATGCAGACCACGGAGCCCAATGGGTTTGCAAATAAACAAAAATTCAGACAGCATGCAGACTGCAGCTGTATTTTGCGGATCTGTGAATTGTGGACAGCAAAACGGGTATGGTTGTGTGCATGAGGCCATATGATCATGTTTACTGATTCCGTTTTGAAAATAAAAACTGGTGGATTTAAAAAAGAGGTTTAGTAAATGTACCTGAACATTTACAGTCATGGCTCTATTTTTGCCAAATCTTGCGATTTGTGTCACATTATAAGTCCTTTTAGAAAAGTCCTTCTTGTGATGGTTGCATTATAAGTTCTTTTGGAAAAGTCTTTCATGTGATTGCCACATTATCAGTCCTTTTGGAAAAATCCTTCTTGTGGTGGTCCCAATATAAGTCTCATTGGAAAAGTCCTTCTTGTGATGGTTGCATTATTAGTCCTTTTGGAAAAGTCCATCTTGTGATTGCCACATTATAACCCTAAGTTCACACCTGAGCGTTTTACAGCGCATTCAAACGCTCTGTAAAACGCTCAACACATGAAAACCAATGCTTTCCTATGGCCCTGGTTCTCACTTGAGCGTTGTGATCCATTTAAAGATATATCCCTTACTATTAATATTTATTTGAGAGTGCCGTTAATTCCAAGGCACTGTACGTTAAGAGGGTTTACACGTACATAATATGAAAAATACTAATTAGATTACATGAAAATATTAACACACTGGTACAGATGAGAAAAGGACCCAAATTTTTGGAAAAATTTGATTCGCCTCCAAAGCTGAATTTTTGTTACTTCACTTCACATTACTTAAAATCTACAAGAGAAGGGGGAAACAGTATAGCTGTCATAGTTCCTTTGCAAAGTAAAGCCATTGCAGTAGTGTGAACAGAGCCTAACTTCTCTTATTTTATAGCAAAAGGGCTTTATAAAGAAAAAGATTATCTCCCCTTTATGTTCTTCACCATTTGACCCATGAGGTTCTCCACCAGTTCTGTAGGATGGCCAGAACTGGCTTGTAATGAGGATGTGGTTATACTTTCAGTTCATTGTATGTTATAATTCTATTTCATCACAATCAATCATCCTTCCCTAATATGACAACAGTCTTATTATATCTGAGTGGCCCACATTCAATACCTTATATTAAACGGGTTTTTCAACCCCACAATTTTTTTTTTTTTTTTACAAACAGCAGACTATTGCCGACTGTGGTGGTGATGTGCTGACACCATAAAAAGAAAGAAATATATTGGGTGCTCACCACTCAATTGACTTCAATGTTGTCTATTTCTCCTGATACTCCTCCTCCTACTCCTTGTCACTTGTTAGGGCAGCAATAGATCATAGAGGTGATTGCAAAAAGACCACTGTATGTGTGTACTCATCCAACGAAGCAGAAGCTTAACGTGCACCTGGACAAGTTGATGGTGCTACAGTCCCTCCCTTTCCATGTAGTTGAGTGAGAACTAATGGCTTGTGCCCACCCAAGGTGAAAAGACTCAAGCCAACATTACTTTTCCAAAAAAGCTGTAACAGGCATGCATACTTATATTGAGCAGAAGGTGAGCCAGTCCTTGGGCCTCTTGCTGTCTGTTAGAGTTCACACCAACACTGACGTATGGAATTTTAACTATGGTCAAGGATGATACATGTCGTTGCCAGCCCACTGGGTATTTGCTGTTATGGGCCAGGCACACCAGCAACTTAGCCTGGTGATGGCAATACCACCTCCGTGTTGTAATCTTTGGATTTCCGCGCCAATGTCCTCCTTTGTCTCCACATCCTTGGCCTTGTCCTCACCCTCCTCTCTAGGCACAGTTCACAGTGTTCCTTTGGAATATGGACTATGCAAAGCTAGGCATTGTCATGTTGTTCTGTACCTGGTCAGCATTGGTGAACAGAGACACACTGGTGAACTGCCATCAGTAATGAAATCAAACACTAGCTGTCTCCTCGCCAACTGGAGATAGGAACCATGGTGATAACATGAAGAACATTTTGTCTCCGCTACTTCAGATAGAGCTGACCCATGTGCCCTGCAGGGCACAAGTCTTCAATCTCATTGTCAACTGGTTCCTCTTCTACTGAAGTGCAAGAGCTCTTAAACATGTCCAGGAAACTGTACGTGCACATCAGCCACTCTTACCCTGCAAAACACGCCCTCCTTGAGTTGCAAAGGCAAAATGCACTTCCCCAACATCGCTTGATATGCAACGTTTTCTCGTCGCTTACATTCCGCTGCCAGGGGCAGGAGCAGCACCAGCCAGGGCCATAGCTAAAGGCTCATGGTCCCTGGTGCAAGAGTTCATCTTGGGCTCACCTTCCCTCAGTGCTTTGTGGCCAGGGGCAGTGAAGCACATAGTCTTCATGCTGCTTGAGGCAAAAGTTGAATCAGCACCTACCCCAGGCCAAATTCTTGACCTAGCCCCTACCCTCCAGCCAGAGGTGTAACTTAACCTGCACGGTTAAGTCCCAAAGACAAGTCCCATGGGCCTCCAGCCTTTGACTAGGGTGCCTGCCTTCTGAGAGAGCGCATCAAACTCTTTTTCTGCCAGGGAGGAGACTAGAGAAGTCAGCCCTATGCCTTGCTAGTATTGTTTTGTACCTGAATTCCTCCAGTAAAGAAGCGCACTCTTTTACTGCAGATCCTGACTTTCTCGACTTATTTCACTTTGGAGTGCACCATGCCTTACCATCCTTTTTGGAGAGAAGCAACATGTGGTGACACCTCAACGGTGTCCGGGTGACCCAGCGCAGAGGAGTGCCTAGCCCTACTTATCCTAGATCTGCGACCTGAATACAGTACCTGCTATCCTGTTCAGCACCGGAGGTGACCAGTGTTGACCATTTCTATGACCTTGCTAAAGTCTACCAACTTCCAGCGTGATGCCCACAGCAGTGACCATTGGTAACCAGCTTGATGTCTACAACCTTGATCAGCCACTTATATCCTGTCTACGTGGAGCACACATTTTCTATAGAACCAGCTACCAGGATGCATCATCAGTTACCAAGCAGATTGCAGCATCAGAAGCCCACCAATCAGAAGCGGAACAAAACAAGCTTTGTTGTTGATTAATGACTACTAAGCCCATGCTTAATCCTGTTCATAACATTTAATAGCCTGCACCCCAGGGAAAAATTGAAGGCCCCCCTAGAGCTGGACTATCTCAAACCCCATTTACATAGTTAGCGCCTGTTGCACAAATTTTCTTTCTTTAGTAATCCTGACTGTGTCAGGGACACCACAGTTAAAGTAGGAGAGTGTGGTGCCCTGGAACAGGGGTACTTTGAAGTCTGGACATTAGTGGACATTTGCCTATTTCCCCTATGCAAAGTTATAAACTTCTTACATTATTTCACTTGAAAAGACTTATACTGTTTAATACCGTGTGTAATACCCCAGAGTGGTATTACTATTTCTTCACCCTGCTACTGTCTTTAAAGAGGACCATTTACCGGTCCAAAGTTCGTTAGGTAAAGCCATGTACATGCAAAGCGGCACCCAGGGATGTCCCTGCACTTACTATTACCCCTGGGTGCCGCTCCGTTCGTCCGCTGTAGCCCCTGTTACCGGCGCTCGTGCTGCTGCTAATTATGCTGTTGGAGGAGACATCCTCTTTTGCCCTGGGCGTCTCCTTCTCCCAGGCTGGAGCGCTGGCCAATCGCAGCGTTTAGCTCATATCCTGGGAGGTTGCAGGATATGAGCTGAGCGCTGCGACGGGGCAGAATGTCTCCTCCCACAGCAAAATTAGCAGCAGCACGTGCGCTGCTACCGGGGGCTACAGCGGACAAAAAGAGCTGCACCAAGGGATAATAGTAAGTGCAGGGGCATCCATGGGTACCGCTTTGCATGTACATAGCTTTACCTAGCAAACTTTGGACCGGTGAAAGGTCCTCTTTAACTGCTAACCACAATTTCATCTATGTACTTATTCCAGGTCTTTTGTCACTGTGCATTGATAATATTTCTCTGAAACGGTTATGTTCATGTAATGTGCCTGGTTGTTGTGAATCTGGCAGAGAGAGAGAGAGAGATCCTTAGGTAGAATGGAACAACATACTGTGGGACAGCCATCACCATCAGCTGTTTGAAGCTGTCTGTGTCCACCAGCCTGAATTGTAATAGGGGTACAGATGTATGGGAGGGTTAAAGAGGGGAGCGTCCGTTATTTGGGAAAGTGGTGCCAGAAGGGAACATGTGATTTAACTGTTATTGCTGAATTGTTATAAAAATGTAAATTGTCATGTCTCCTGATCACTGCAAGCCAGTAGGGGTGTAGTGAAGACAGTTGGCCACTAGAGGGACCCCTAGGATAGATATATAATAGGCTTAGTGAGGGGAGGAGGAGTTGAGTTGTTGTTGTTCAGTGGAGTGGAGTTAAGATGTAGCTGCAGTGGCAGAGAAGTACAGGCCCCTGAGCCTGGTGAAGCCAGGGGCACCTGGGTCTATGACCTAGGGAAGGGTGTGCAGTTGATGAAACAGCCGGAAGGGTCCTGCCAGGAGGTGAACATACGTAGCCGGAGATAGGAGGACGCCAGTTCCAAGGGCCAAAGTGGAGCAATGCCCTTAGGCCGGGCTGAGAGAGTGAGAAACGGAGCAGGGAAGGAAAAGAATCACTGGATACCAGCCAGACGGGGCTGAGGACACAGAGCAGAGCCTTAGTGAGGAAAAGCACAGGAAGGGCGCAGGGATCAGGAGGCATATTGTCCATGTCCTGCATTGAAGGCCCGTTGGTGTACCGTTCACTGGAAAAGGTCTGCTGTGGTGAATATGTGATTGTTCCCTGGTTAAGTGTGTGGCCGGCAGAGGAATCTGCTTGAGGTGGAGAAACGTTTTGCAACCCTTTTAAGTAAAGACTGACAATTTAACTGAAACGCCTGGTCTTCAATTATTCCTGCTAGCAGGGGAGTGCTACAGCTGCTATCCACTGAGACCATCATCTGGAGCAGAACACGGAAGGGATCCATAAATCCATCAAAGTATACCTCTCAGGTGGGTGACGCACTGCACCACAACACCCAGCATGTCCTGGTCCTCCCTGATCCCTAGGTAGCTTACAACTTGGCGTAGTCGGCAGGATCCGCGCGTTTCTGTGGTGCAGGGAAACGTGACCTCCGTGCCTTGGACCATTCTGCCCAGTGTGAGTAGTGACTGTGACTTTTATTTAATGTTGGGCAAAGGAAGTGTATCTAAAGTGCCCCAGAAGCGCTGTGTGGAGTAACGCTGTCCTGGGTGAAGAATTAGCTTATTACAGAGTGATTGGTGCACTGTGGTGGAGCGGCTTGCTGTCAGTGAATTGAAGAAAAGTGTTTCCAAGATGGCCGCCGGCGCTGAAGAAATTCTGTCTGCGCCATCACTGATTACTGAGGCGCGAAACTTTGCCGCCAAATTCCTCCAGGGAGGAGGAGGGGACTGTATAATGTGCCTGTCCAGTGAAGTGAAATCCTGTGAAGATGCCGCCGGCCCTATTGCAGAGTACCTAGGGGGCGGATCTGTCTGGAGGCGGGGTCTTCTGTGCCTGCGTGTAGAGAGAGCAGAGCGAGAGAAGATGGCGGAGCTCCGAGATTTCGAGAACTTCATGGAGGGCCAACCCGAGCTGGCAGTGGCGGAGTGGGGAGATGCCCCACCTGGTGCTCCTCTTGCTGAGGAGTGGAGTGGTCCTTCGAGAGATCCGGAGATGATCCATGAGATGACCCCGGGTGCTGTCTGGATGGAGGTGACAGCGGATCCCTTCAACGCGTCGAGGCCTGCAGCGATGGTGGCGGTTGCTGAGGAGATGGAGATCCCCGCGGTGCCGGAGCTACCTGTCCAGGGTAAGACGGCGACACGAGCCCATAGGCAGCCAGTGTATTGGGAGGAGAGAGTCCCTGGCAGTGATGAGACCTGGTTGAGGCCTTTCCCCGGGTCTGTCGAGGAGGCCCAGGCAATACCGTGGCGGCCTTTGAAAATCGTCACTGCCGACGGTTTCCAATTGTGGCCGGCTCACCCAGACCAATTGTGGTTCCCCGCAAGGATGACTCCTCGGATAGCGAGCCGGAGGAGTACGACACGTACTTGTGAGAGACGGAAGGTGTCTAAACTTGATGCTTAACAGGAGCCATGTGTTTGTCAGGCTGGTGGAAGCTATCTGCCAGTTTCCCCATGGCCGGTGGCAGCGTTGTTGAGGATCTGCCCCAGGAGTACCACTGCTCCCAGCCTGACCTTTGTGTGTTCCTAGGACCTGCTGTTTAATTCCTGGATCCTTCCAGGATGTCCCGGTTGTGCTAGTTGCACTTTATTTCCCCTGTTTTAACCCCCATTTCAGGTTGACAGGGATCTGCGTATGTCAGCATTTTATAGGGACCGCAGAGTTTGCCAGGATAACGTGCCCCTGGTATTGTTAGAACTCTGCATTGTTTTAGATAAATGCTGCTGACAATACGGTGTTTGCAACTGTTTTAAAGTAAAAGGTGCCCAGTGGTGGACTTTCAGGTGTGGACCTCTGTGTTTTATATTTATATAATATGAGGACTGTTGTATGTATAAAGGACTATCCTGGCGTACGCTGTGTCAGGACAACGCCTTGTTCCAGATCTGTTCCCTGTGAGAAGAGGACGGCGCCCCTGTCATTGAACTTTATCCCTTGCCAGTGTATCCGGATGTGAAAAGTTGAGAGCAGATGTTATGCGTTGTTGGGTATATGCGTATATGTGCCTGCTAACTTTTTATTTACAGGTCCCTGATAGGTAGAGCTAGTGAGCACGGGGACGTGCTCAATTTAAGCGGTGGGGAAATGTAATAGGGGTACAGATGTATGGGAGGGTTAAAGAGGGGAGCGTCCGTTATTTGGGAAAGTGGTGCCAGAAGGGAACATGTGATTTAACTGTTATTGCTGAATTGTTATAAAAATGTAAATTGTCATGTCTCCTGATCACTGCAAGCCAGTAGGGGTGTAGTGAAGACAGTTGGCCACTAGAGGGACCCCTAGGATAGATATATAATAGGCTTAGTGAGGGGAGGAGGAGTTGAGTTGTTGTTGTTCAGTGGAGTGGAGTTAAGATGTAGCTGCAGTGGCAGAGAAGTACAGGCCCCTGAGCCTGGTGAAGCCAGGGGCACCTGGGTCTATGACCTAGGGAAGGGTGTGCAGTTGATGAAACAGCCGGAAGGGTCCTGCCAGGAGGTGAACATACGTAGCCGGAGATAGGAGGACGCCAGTTCCAAGGGCCAAAGTGGAGCAATGCCCTTAGGCCGGGCTGAGAGAGTGAGAAACGGAGCAGGGAAGGAAAAGAATCACTGGATACCAGCCAGACGGGGCTGAGGACACAGAGCAGAGCCTTAGTGAGGAAAAGCACAGGAAGGGCGCAGGGATCAGGAGGCATATTGTCCATGTCCTGCATTGAAGGCCCGTTGGTGTACCGTTCACTGGAAAAGGTCTGCTGTGGTGAATATGTGATTGTTCCCTGGTTAAGTGTGTGGCCGGCAGAGGAATCTGCTTGAGGTGGAGAAACGTTTTGCAACCCTTTTAAGTAAAGACTGACAATTTAACTGAAACGCCTGGTCTTCAATTATTCCTGCTAGCAGGGGAGTGCTACAGCTGCTATCCACTGAGACCATCATCTGGAGCAGAACACGGAAGGGATCCATAAATCCATCAAAGTATACCTCTCAGGTGGGTGACGCACTGCACCACAACACCAAACAAGCCCTGGTCCCCCCTGACCCGCAGGTAGCTTACAGAATGACAGCATTTCAAAGGCCAGTAGTTTAGAAATGCTGGCATTCAGGCCCAGGGCTCGAGGGAGGCTAGGTCGGAATTTACGCTTTCTCTCCAAGGTTTGTGAGATGGAGAGCTGAACGCTGCCATTTGACATGGTGGAGATGCTTGGTGACGCAGGTGGTGGTTTCAGTGGCACATCCTCTGTTTGGTGGGCGGCAGGTGCCAACATTCCTCCCGAAAAAGGAAGAGGGCAAGGCAGCAGCAGAAGAGGGAGCAGGGGGAGCCTGAGTAAGTTCCTTGTTTTTAAGGTGTTAACTCCACTGCAGTTCATGCTTTGCATGTAGATGCCTGGTCATACAGGTTGTGCTAAGGTTCAGAACGTTAATGCCTCGCTTCAGGCTCTGATGGCACAGCGTGCAAACCACTCGGGTCTTGTCGTCAGCACATTGTTTAAAGAAGTGCCATGCCAGGGAACTCCTTGAAGCTGCCTTTGGGGTGCTCGGTCCCTGGTGGCGGTGGCCTGTAGCAGGCGAACTCTCTTGGCAGCGGCTGTTCTGCTTATGCCCCCTGCTCCCTCTTTTGCTACGCTGTAGGCTCGGTCTCACCACTGCCTCTTCCTCTGAACTATGAAAGTCAGTGGCACGACCTTCATTCCATCGTCCCCTGCATCGTCTTCCACACAGTCTTCCTCCCTGACCTCCTGTTCGGTCTGCACACTGCAAAAAGACGCAGCAGTTGGCACCTGTGTTTCATCATCATCAGAGACGTGCGGACTCCGATGAGGTGGTATTCCCATGTCCTCATCATCAGGAAACATAAGTGGTTGTGCATCAGTGCATTCTATGTCTTCCACCTTTGGGGAAGGGCTAGGTGGATTCCCTTGGGAAACCCTGCCAGCAGAGTCTTCAAACAGCATAAGAGACTGCTGCATAACTTGAGGCTCTGACAGTTTCTCTGATATGCATGGGGGTGATGTGACAGACTGATAGGCTTGGTTTTCAGGCACCACCTGTGCGCTTTCTGCAGAAGACTGGGTGGGAGATAATGTGAACGTGCTGGCCACCCAATTGACTAGCGCCTGTACTCGCTCAGGCCTTACCATCCTTAGAACGGCATTAGGCCCCACCAAATATCGCTGTAAATTCTGGCGGGTACTGGAACCTGAGGTAGTTGGTTCACTAGGACGTGTGGCTGTGGCAGAACGGCCACGTCCTCTCCCAGCACCAGAGGGTCCACTAACAACACCACGACCATATCAGCGTCCCTTACTAGATATTTTCCTCATTGTTACCGTTCACCACAATAAGAAAAAAATGATTTGGCACAGCTGGAACACCAGATTTACGGTATTTATATTTTTGCAACTGAATTTCACCGCAGAAAATAATATATCCTTTGCCGGACACTATGAAACTTGTCCAGTCACAGCTGGAACACCAGACTTACGGTATTGCTATTTTGGCAATTGAATTTCACCCTAGAAAATTATCTATCCTTTGCCGGACACTATTTAACTTGGCCAGCCACTGCTGGGACACCAGATTTACGATATTGCTATTTTGGCTATTGAATTTCACCCCAGAACAAAATATATCCTTTGCCGGACACTATTAAACTTTTCCAGCCACTGCTGGGACACCAGATTAAGGGGATTGCTATTTTGGCAATTGAATTTCACCACAGAAAAAAATCTATCCTTTGCCAGACAGCATTACACTTGGCTAGTCACAGCTGGAACACCAGATTTAGGTGATTGCTATTTTGGCAATTGAATTTAACCCCTCAATAAAATATAGAAATTTCTATCCTAAGTTTCTAGGGGTGACAATAAGCACAGCCAAGCCCCTGATGTAGGATATGGCAAAAAAAAACTAGGATTGATGGACTTGGTGGCAGCTTCTTCTGGTGCACCACAAGTCACAAAATGGCCACCGATCACCCCAGAAAAAAAGTGACAGAAAAATGCTCTGTGCAGCCTAAAAACCAGTGAGCAAGTAACTAGCAGAAGTTCAATCATTCACAGCTGTAGATCGATCACTTCATTAGGTGCTTTTGCTGACTTTTCCCTGCCTAATCTCGCCCTCACAGAAGCTGCGTCCACTCCCTACACTAATCAGAGCAATCACAGCTGGGTCACATGCTGCACTTGGCCAATCACAGCCATGCCATTAGTAGGCATGGCTGTGATGGCTTCTTAGGGCAAGAAGTAAAATGCTAGCTGATTGGCTGCTGTCCAGCCCTTCAGAAAGCGGGAAGAAATGGCCGAACAACGGACCCGAATCCAAACTTTTTTGAAAATGTTCGGGTCCGTGTCCCGAACACCCCATAATTCGGTACGAACTCGAACTATCAGTTCGGGTTCGCTCATCCCTAGTCGCTCCTTGTCATTTTCAAAAGTTGGGAGGTATGGTAGTATTTTAGTTTAGTTGATCTCTGGCAGCTTAGGGGTTCCCTGGACCAGGCTTCTCTTTAGGCCAACTTTTCAGGAGCTCACACATGCACATCTTCACTGTAGGACTACTCAACAAACACTCCATAATCAGGCGGTGAAATCAGCCATGCAACTGGACTAAGACTGACAGTTTTAACTAGTTGCAGCCTATGGACAACCATTAGGGATGCATAGTATATAGGGAAGAGTACTTTAACCACTTCACTATTGAGCGACTTTCTGTTTTTGTTTTTTACTCCCTGTCTTTCCAGAGCTATACATTTTTTATTTTTCAATTCACATAGCCGTATAAGGCTTGTTTTTTGGGGATAAGTTGTTGTTTGGCACCATTTAATACTGCACACAATATAGTCGGAAGCTGGATAATTCCAAATGGGGTGGAATTTAAGAAAAAATGGGTTTAGATTTTACAGTATTTCCTATGCCATAAAACTGACTTGTTCCCTTCCTTCTCCAGTTCAGTATGATCACAGTGGTACCACATTTTTATAGTTTTTCTTGTGTTTTAATGTTTTAATGTTTAAAAAAAATAGAAACGTTGAACATTTTTTTTTTATTTGCATCACCATATAATTTTGTTTTTATAAACACCATTTAGAGCATGTACTTTAGTCATTTTTTATTAGATTTTTCTTGGAAGTTGAAATGAAGAAATAAATGCTAAATCAAACATTTTTTTCCCATTACAGCGTTCATGATACTAAGTATGTTTTTTTTTTTTCTTTTTAATAGTACAGGTGTTTTGGGGTGCAGATGATATTTTATTCTTTATTTTTATTTTCTTGAAGAGGGTTGATTTGACTTGAACATGCACTCATTTAGATTACTTCTCCCATAGACTGCAATGAATTGCCATTGCAGTCTATGGGAAATTCGCTATGTTCTTAATAGCCTCAGAACCATTCTAGCAGCCTCAGATCTGTCAGAGGGACTGAGGCTGCCACAAAGGACAAACAGCAACCCAAAGCACCGTGCACACCCTGGGAAAAGCACCTCGGATGCACTAGTCACAACGGACCACGGCATCTGAGGGTTAAAATGTCTGCATCGCCGATCACAGACATTAGCTGCTGGTGTCTACTGTGTAAAGTAGTATAGAATCACGGCACACATCTATGACATGCCCGGCGCCCCTTAACAGTGACATATACGGCACCTCCTAACAGTTATATGGCTGGCGCCCCCCTAACAGTGACATGGCTGGCACCCCTAACAGTGACATGGCTTGCGCCCCATAACAGTGACATGGCTGGTGCCCCATAACAGTGACATGCCCGGTCTCCCCATAACAGTGACATGCCCGGCAGCCCATAACAGTGACATGTCCGGCGGCCCATAACAGTGACATGTCCGGTTCCCCATAACAGTGAAATGCCGGTGGCAGTATCCAGGTAGGAGCACCGTGACACCGTGATGCCCAACCACATCTCCAACTAAACCTGGGATGCGACAATGCTCTCGGGGGCGGCGCGTTGCACATGACCAGTGGCACATAACAGTGGCATGCCCGGGGGCCTATAACAGTGACATGCTAGGCGGCCCATAACAGTGACATGTCCAGTGCCCCATAACAGTGACATGCCCGGTGTGCCATAACAGTGACATGCCCAGCGACAGCTGATCAATGTGTTCAGAGTCAGTAAAGTACAGGTTTTATCAGGCTCAATTGAAACCTGATCACTGACATTAGTGCTGACTTATCTTTACACTGTTGACATATCATAAGCCGGATACGTTACCTAGGAGCACCATCTAGTGCCTACATACAAACATAACAGCTTTTATATGTAATCCCTTGTAACGACAACATTTGGGAAACGGAACAGGAATTGCTTTCTAAGGCTATGGGCCTGCTTTTCAACTACTCTGTTATAAGCAGAGCTGTAGTCACAGTTAAAGGATCATTGAGTTTTCATAAAACTTTTAATATGTCATAGAGATATACTGTCACAAACCAGCGGGTGTGAACCCACTGTGCCACGTGTCCTACCTCCTCTAAGGGCGTTGTCTAAGTGAACCCCTCGTTCTTTACAGTACCCCTGATGGTGGGAATAGATTTTCCCGAGGGGGACACCAGGTCGCTACCTCTTGAGTAGGAATGGCACACGAGGCAGCTGATCAGCACAACACAAACACAGGTCAGGTACACAGGAACACAAGCAGAGAAATTAGCAAGCTTTGGAGGACACAAGGACCTTGACACTCAGGCATCTGGTAAGGGGGCTGAGCCACTTATATATGTGCAGGAGGGCTAGGATCGGTCAGCAAGGTCACATGATCTAATCCATAGAGCAGAGGAAGTGACGCACGCCGGCCCTTAAGGAAGTGCTGCAGTAAACAAGCAGCAAGCATGCTGTGGCCAGGGCTGTGGAGCGGATCCCAGCACAAACAGCACCCACAAAGACAGAGCTCAGGACTGCAGGGGTGAATGGGGAAGCACCAGCAGGAGATCACCGCTGAACACGGGCTCCCGTGACCGCGGCGGTAAGCAGGGGAACAGCGGAGCACAGCAGCCGCTGTTACACATACCAATTGCTGGCTGCAGTAGATGGACTTGAGATTGTGCAGTTTCCCAGACCTGAGGTTATCTGCAAAGTTTGTTATGTACTGTTTGTAATGCTAATTTAGTGTACTGCTCACTCAGTTGTTCCAGCATACGCCAGGCATGGCCCGAATTAACCACCCTGGACCAGCCCTCCCTGGAGGTTAGGGTGTGGTCTGGCACCACCATCCATTTAAAGAAGATTTTAGTCAGTGTAGCTGTAGAGAGGGAGGTGGAAGGGAGTAGACCTCCATGTGCTCCTCTTCTACAGACTCCAGCATCAAGTTTTGGAGCCCTCTCACTTCCACAACCTCCAGGAGATGAAAGAGAACAAGAAGTAAAGGAGGTATATTTGCATGGCTACAGTGAGAGAGACAGCAAAGAAACCCAGCTTAAGATGATCCGGACCCTGCTGCTGCAAAGGGGAAACAAGTTAATATATCCTATGCACCCCTGACTAGTGGACACCACAGCCACTATTGCCAGATTGTAGTTGCTCGCCAGAGATCCCAATAACATGGACTTTAGCAAGATAAGGAGTGACTAGAGGGCCATTGCTGCAAGAAAGTGCCCAGCTCATGCTTGTACATCTGGGAGGAATTTTCACTGTGTACATCTAATTGCTGGATATACTACAACTACTATTGTGCATACACTAAAGAGAGACCTTTGTTAAGCTAAAGCTTGCATTTCCATCATGTGCCCTGCCATATACACTTCAGCTTCTGCAGAACATTATAATACACAGCTCAGCTGCTGCAGAACCTCACAATACACACCTCAGCTGCTCTAGAACCGAATAATACCCCAGCTGCTGCAGAACCTCATAATTAAGGAAGAGCGAACTTGTGTTTTCAAGTTCGGCGTACAAGGTTCGGATTATCTAAGAATTCCTTTATGGATTCCACTACCTCGGACCATAACATATAACTTATGGTTCGTGGTAGCGGAATCCATTCTTAGATAACCCAAACCCGAACCTTGTAGGCCGAACTTGAAAACACAAGTTCGCTCATTTCTATCATAATACACAGCTTAGTTGCTGCAGAACATTCTAATATGCACCTCAGCTGCTGCGGAACATCATAAAACACAGTTTTGCAGCTTAGCTGTGGAAAAACATCCTAATACACAACTCAGTTGCTGCAGAACATCATAATACACACCTCAACTGCTGCAGAACATCAGAATACACATCTCAACTGCTGCAGAACATCAGAATACACATCTCAACTGCTGCAGAACATCAGAATACACATCTCAACTTCTGCAGAACATCAGAATACACATCTCAACTGCTGCAGAACATCATAATACACATCTCAGCTACTGCAGAAACTCATAATACACACCTCCACTACTGAATAACAAGATAATCTGATGCTACAGAACACATAGGGCTTTGATCACATCTGTGACGCATAAGGTCATAAATGCTGGACAATAGTTTGCAGCCCTCCAGGCTCCATAATGGAAACCCATCAGATTTAGTCATAGTCAGCATAATCCATCAGGTCTTGCCGTCTATTTGATCTGGAACTACCAGGATTTTTGTTGTTGTGCTCCTACGAACAGAACAGAACAGCAAAAGTCACTAGAGCAGATGTGAACAAAGCCTAATACACACCTCAGATGCTGCAGAACATCATTATAATGAGAACAGGACTAAAAGTCTCATCATGTCCAGTTTGTTATTGGAAATTAGAGCACAATGCTGGGGAATACACTCAATGGAATATATGGCTGGCAGCAGTACCTTGGCAACAATGGCTGTAATGTCCACTGTTAGATTTAGGGTTTTGAAGCCACATCTGGCCAGGTCGGGTCCAGGTGCGAAGAGTGTTCCTCACTGCAGTAAAGTCTTAGCAGTTTTTGGTAGCAGCTTACTGATTCCAATGCTCGGCCATGCAGATTCTAAGTCCTTCTCTTTCTCTCTTTTGTCTTTCTCTTTTTCTCCTTCTGTAGGTCTTGTACAGGAACGTTAGTCTATGCAGCTTTCTGGGCCTGACAAGAGGGAGCACAGGACAACAGCTTTCTCTCTCTCTGAACTCCAGTTTTGACCTGTGCCCTGAGGGAAAGAAAGGGTGCACCCTTCCCACCACAATTGTGAGCGACTCAAGGAATACTGCAGAAGAACCAACGGCATCTGAGTACCAACACCTTTCACATTATGATCACTCCCATTCTCTCCATCTACCTAGCAGCCCCTATTTCTTGTATAGTGGTAGTTACTCACTTGTCTAATGTGTATATGTGTTTTGATTATAAGCCTCATTGGGGACATGTCAGTAATTATTTCTATACAGCACTGAAGAATATGTTGGCCCTATACAGGAAATAAAATATAGATTAAATTGTATTTCCTATTTAAGAAAACCCAGTTTAAGGAGCAGAATATGAAGATGCCCACCATTCCCCGACTACTTTAGACATCAGAGTCTGACCACCTTGTGTAGGTGCATCACAAAAAAACACTGATGCAAATGACTTCCATTTTATTTTATTATAAATTCTTCAATTTCAATTTTAAACATAGATTAATTTAATGTACATGAAGCACCCAGTATCCAGCCAAGTAAGGGCAGGTTCACATCGGCGTTATTGAATTCCATTATAGGTCTGTGGGGGCACATAATCAACAGGACTATTTTTTCCGTCATGTATAATGGAAACAATCAGAACCGTTAGGTGCCCCCAAAGACATGCATTAGGACGGAGGAAAACGGAATGCCCCTTAAAGGCTTCCATTTTTCATTCAGTCCTAAAATTTTGTTATTTTCCGTTATAACTCTATATAATGCCGATGTGAACCCACACCAAGAATAAACATTTCAGGTAACTGAAAGAACTGTGCAGGAACCACTGAAATAATCTTTTCATTTTAACTTCCATTCATTAGTTTTTAAAAGTTTGATTTGTGCTTGTAATTATCAATCATGGCAAGCATTCCCATCACTAGGCTCACAATAATTATGGTAATAGGTCCAATATAGGTCCAAATAAAAAAATGTAAAAAAAGACATTCAATTGTTCAGTTATGTAAATTCCAATAACCCCTCAAAATAAATTGTGGATTGTTTAAGAAGAAGCAACATTAATAACCAATGACCCCTTCACATCAGAAAATTTATCAGATGAGAAATCCACCAATAGACATCTTTGACCGGTTCGGTATGGTAAAATGTTGACTTTGCTGACAGATCTTTGGTTCTTACCCAGTTGGGGCACCCTGTAGGTGAAAACAAGATATATATATATATGAGGCACAGCATATGTGTTATCTCAAGTTCTCAACTGACAATCTATCCAAGTTTAGAAAAATAAAGGAGCAGATGTACTGAAATCCACCATGCCTGATTTTACTTACAGTTGGTTGGCTCCAATATATATTAGATTATGTGTGGATCCAACAATTTTTGTAGGATCTGCCTACCTACATATCGAAAATCTTGATGGATGACTCTCTGGTCATCGGTTGATTACCGAAGCTATAACATCTGAACCCTTAGAAATCAACTGCCATCACTGAGAGAGCTGCAGGAGGCTGCACAATAGTCATATATGAGACATGGTATTACATGCCACCTATTCAAAGGAACGGGCAACCATATAATAAATGGTTGCCATTTTTATCTGTTAAAGCAGGACAGTGGCTCTCCACTTTGACTTATAGTGGAAGATTCCAATCGGGAACTATCTCATTCATGTGCCATAATATGGCTTGTGGACATGGGTTGTCCTGTTGGGATACCCCTTTAAAATTAGCGCGGCACAATATGGATGGTGTTATTAGTCAACCAAATATGTATTTGTCTGCTTCACCTGCCATATGATCAATCTCAATGTAAAAAACATATCAATGTGAAAAACTGAATTAGAAAATAAATGCTTCTTTTGGACAGGGCCACTGCAAACGGCAAATATCATGTTGAGACAAGTGCAGAAATTAATAGTGCATTTCCAAACACTGTTGGCTGAAAAAATATCTAAATATACCTAACTATGAGTTGATTTTAGTCATTCATGTAATTATATTAATGAGATTGTATGGTTGGAAAGTTTGAGGCAAATGAAACAAGGTCTACTTGGTAGAAACTTTAAAGATAGCAGCAAAGGACATTGGAAATAGAGCAGGACCATCTTTACTTTTAGGAGGGGATCTTGATTTGTGGTTATACCACTGATATGTAGCTCAACTGATCTCATATACCTATTATTACACGACTTCAGATCTGGATACATTTTCCCTTTAACCTTGTTGGGGTTGGGAAACTACAGCTGAAGATGTGACTCATCTGACAGCAAGGCATCTAGTAATATCAGAGGCATAAGTTTAATGTGCAGTTTTGCATGTCATTTTATACTTACTGAATTGTGGTCAGCTCCTTTACCAGCCCACTCCCCTCAATGGTCAAAACACAGTTCTGGGCTTCATCTGGAGTGGGATTGGTGAGTGTTATCTCTACACTTAGTGATTTATTTAGTTGGGCTTTCTCTGTGATCTGGAATACAAAAAAAAAAAAAAACATATCAAACCTCATGGGGTATAATAGTGAAACATCCTAATTTAAAAGCCAAAATGAATGATAAATCCTTTGTCCAAAATTAAGTTGACTTAAATGTAAAGCTAACTAAATAATGCATAACTAAGGTATCTAAATTAAACTTAGAACTACCCAAAGAAATACATACATAATAATTATTTAACATAGTCAATTGACATATTTGGACTGAAGAACCCCAAACTCACCTCAGATGGTGGCCCACCTACGGCACAACATGAAGTTAAAAAACAAAATACAACAAAAATATATAAAAAGGAGATTTGATAAGAAAGCAGCTTCAACATCAATAGCTGTTAAGAGAGGAATATGAAGGGCTGGGACTCTGTAGAAACCCTCTGAGCTGGTCAACATAGAAAGAGCAAGACCCATTGGAAATGTTATGTTAGATTATGTTTATGACCCCTATAATCAAGCTTGTTCATTGGGTTCCTAAAATAGAGATCGCATTTGTCCAAACTAGAAAAAAATAATTTTACTTCCTTGCATATGGATAGAGCCATAACATATTTGATTATAATACCTTCATCAGGATAGGTGGGTTCTTCAGTATGATCACGGCCTGCACCAGGAGTTTACCTCTTTTCTCGTCTTCACATATTGCCACAACTTTAATCATGTTGTCTGCAGTTATGGCATTTTCATATTCAGTATATGGTATGGTGTATGGGATGCTCTTTTCTGAAACACACAAAAAGTGAGAATTTCAAGGATAAACTTTCGTAGTTCATCTTTGACAAAGGAATTCAAGACTAGGCTTGATAAAACTCCAAACCCATCATCAAGTCTTGTATATGTGTACAAAAGTGGACTAAAGTGTAACACAATGGGGTGATGTCATCTGGACTTCTACTTCAATATAAGCACTTAAGCAATTAGGCTGTAAAATGTAGAGCATTCATTTGTGTCATCTCTTTGCATAAAACAATATGTACTAATGAAGGGAAACAAGCCCTCAATGGAACATGAAAGGCACAGGAGCTATCTGCAGAGATCCCCCCCACCCCACAAAGTTGCTTTGCAATGCTGTTTAGAGAGCTCTACAGATAAATACACAATGCTGTAATAAGTTTATATAAAATTTTGTGGTGGACACAAACCTAGTATGCCAGGGTGCATTCCCCTAAGGCCTCTTTCACATTTGCGTTGTGAGGATCCGGCGTGCCGGATCCGTCACAACGCAAGACAACTGAAAGCATATTGAAGACTGATCAGTCTTAAATATGCTTTCAGGTAACCATGGCAGCCAGGACGCTACTAAAGTCTCGGCTGCCATGGAAAAGAAGCGGGGAGCCGAGGGAGAAGCTACTTATATTCCGTGCAGCGGCCGGGGCGCTCCTCGATGACGTCACCGGGTCCCTGCGTCACATGGATCACATAGCTATGCTATGTGAGCAATGAGCCGTACGATCCATGCGACGCAGGGACTAGGTGACGTCATCGAGGAGTGCCCCGGCCGCCGCACAGAAGGTAAGTAGCTTCTCTCCCGGCTCCCCGCTGCTTTTCCATGGCAGCCGGGACTTTAGTAGAGTCCTGGCTGCCATGGTTACCATTCTTTAAAGCTAAACGTCGGAACCGGCGATGCGCCAAAACGACGTTTAGCTTAAAGTCGGATCTGGATTAATGCTTTTCAATGAGCATTAATTCCGGATCCGTCCTTGCGGCATGTCTTCCGGATTTTTGGACAGAGACAAATCCGCAGCATGCTGCGGTTTTGTCAACATCCAAAAAACGTTCACATACTGAACGGAAGACATCTTGATGCATCCTGAATGGATTTCTCTCCATTCAGAATGCATGGGGATAATCCTGATCAGTATCTTTCCGTCCTAGAGCCCCGAGGACGGAACTCTAGGACGGAAAGCAAAAACGCTGATGTGAAAGGGGCCTTAGGCAGACCCAGTTCCTGAGAGACCACCGGAATAAAATGTGATCTGTGATATATAATCACATACTGTAGAAATCACTAGCATGACCATTTGAGACATGAATGGATGACAATGAATTTGGGATTTGGGTTTCAAGAAGATCTTTGCCTGAAGAATAAACGGATCTAATATTTTTTAAACCTTGCTCTGTGTCAGACTCATCATCTTTTTATTTAGACATTTAAAGGGTTCTCAGAGACCAGGAGCCCCTTTTCCTGTGCAGGCAGGATGAAGAGCTAAAAAAAAGACTGCCTCTCCGGGTCCAGTGCCGAGCTTCCTTCTCCTCTGCTTCTGGTCTCTGCTGGACTGGAAGTGTGATATGCCATCTATAAGCACGTCACCATTGTCTGCCATTCGGTAGCCTCAGCGGTGACATATATGGCATGTGACCTCCGCCATTGCTGAGACCATTGAGTGTCTGGCAGTGATGGGGTGTGTGTAGACAGCTCATTACACTTCCAGTCCAGCAAAGACCGGAAGAGTCAATACTGGAATCCAAGTGATGGTGACAGGTGATTTGGCATTTTTAACCCTTCATCCTGCTGGCACATATGAAAATGAGTACCTGGTCTGAGAGAACAAGGTATCAATTCTGTTTTTATCTGTTCTATCAACTGAATTTTATTTTTTAATTTCCACCTGGATAACACAGATGTGCTCAGAAGTTAAAAGAGTTTTCTGGTTTAGAAAAGCTATAAATGTCCATATACACTATTAGTGAATTCTGAGTTATATATGGGTGGCCTTTATCTATTACCGAATGCAGAGGGCAGTGATAGAAGGCATCTCTTGCACTGGCAGACCTCTCCTTCCCTGGATTACACAGACAACCCATTGAATTGAATGGGCACTGTGTAATGTTTAATGTTACCTGTGGTGGCGCTGCAGGGAAACTGAACATGTAGTCCCTGCTTTATCAAGACTGGGGTGTGCTATGCCGGTCTTGATGGGTCCTGCACTGCTGGAGAAGGCATTTAATTTAAAACGAGGTGCAGTCCTCCTCCGGCAGTACATGCGCCAGACTGAAATCCACTCCAGCTCATAGTTGGCATAGATTTCAGTCATAGTTTACACCAGTTTTCTACCATTAATGATGATAAATGTGCCGGGGCTGATGGCTTCGCCAATGCACCACCTTCACCACGCCCCCTTTTCTAAAACTGGCAAGGGCAGCATACAAATGCCACTTACGACTAAATTTAGACACAATGGTGTTAAAAAGTCATAAAACTGTGTTTTGCCACATTTTAATGCCAAAAGCAAGGTGTAGAGGAATGATAACTCTCCCCTTTATGTTCTTCAGCTTATTGTCAAGAGACCCCATTAACAAGTAGGGATTGTACAGAGCAGAGGACACTTTCTAAGATATCAATTTTTAAAATACATAGGGGGACATTTATGAAGACCAGCGATTTAGACGCCTGTGGCAGTTCATCCGTCTAAATTATGTAGAGGCGCCGGCCTCTACATAACTTAGGTGGACTTACACTTGTCTAAACCTACTCCAGCTCCCCTGCACATTAATACCATTTTACCACCAGGTGTACAAAGTATTAAATAAGACAGGCCTGCCCTTTTCCCCATGCACACCACACCCCTTTTTTTAGACCTCCCATGAGCAGCGCAAAAGGGGAAAAAGTCAAAGATTGTGGCGGAAATAACCTTTGCACTGAAATATTCAACAGATATACGTCAAAAAGTGGAATATATCTGTTAGTAAATGACCCCCATTGTTTTTCGAATTTTGTAAGCTACCAATTAGGTAGCAGTTTCATATTGTAATTCACCCATTTCTGAAATTTCTGTTTCTCTAACAAGGAAACCTACCTTCATTTGGCCCCAGTTTCACAGACTGAGTGTTGGTTAGGATATCCTTGACCAAAGCATTGGTATATACAATCGCAGAGGCGGTCAGGTTTGCTTGCAAAGTCATCTCGTTAGCGCTTGTATTTTGTAGACTCAGGCTGAATGTGACATCATGACCAACCTCAATGTCATTACTATATTTAAAATTGCCAGTAAAGTCAGGTTTGGGGGCTGGTTCATCGGCTGAGAATGCAACAGTGGACCTTCTCAAATTAGACTCAGTACCTGCCAGTTTGCTTTTAGCTTTTGTGAATATTTCTCTTTCTTTGGTAGAACCTGGAAAATGAACAAAATGTTTAGAATTTATTATTATTCAGTAACATGATCCCTCTTGGCCAATCTGCTGCGAGGAATGGACTATTTTATCCATACAGTACAGACTTCCCAATGGTGCCTCTATCTGCAGTTTTTGTGCCAATCATTTGGTGTTATTAGGCAACTAAGGGTTCATGCAAAGAACGTGCACGACCCGTGCCCGTTTTGGGGTGTGCAAACAGCACCCACTTGAATGGGTCCCCAATCCGCAAGATACAGAGCAGTGTGGAGCGGAAGCCCACGGAAGCGCTACTGAATGCTTTTGTGGGATTTCGGTCCATGCGTCTGCATCGCAAAAAAATTGAACATGTTCTATACTTTTGCGGTGCGGACTGAACCTTGAGAATCGAAGACCCATTCAATTGAATGGGCCCACATCCGCAAGCTGTGAGAACACGGCGGGTGCTTCTGCATTACGGACTGCTATTTGCAGGGAACACATGTTTAATTGAATTTGTTTGCATATGTTTTTTCAGGACAAAAATGTGTCATTTCCATTTTCCCTGTAAAAAAAGTTGAATTTTAAGTAATTTTTTGGACAAGGGGTGTGGCAGTGGATGGATAATCATCTACCTTAGGGTTCATTTCCTTCAGTAAGCCTTCAGGCCTGTGCCTACGCACCTGTGCCCTTTTATTGCGGGCCGCTATTTGTGATCCGGAGCACAGACATGGAGCTCTTAAGTTCGTGTGCATGAGTCCTTAAAGGGATTATGCCACTAATAATGTTTATTCCCTGCCCACAGAATAGGGAATACATGCTTCATCACTGGGGGCCAACTGCTTGATCCTCCCAGTGAACATATGAATAGGGTCCCACAAATGCCGCCAAACTGTCCCATGAAATTAGAGTGGTGGTGAGCATGTATGTGCATTGCATTATTAACTTCTATGGCACTGCTGTGAGCAAAGTCCGTATCATAGAAGTAAATGAAGTGGTCATGCACACCGAGGCTCCATTCTCATGGGGCAACTTAGTGGCACCTGCATACCCCCACTTTCGTGATCACTGGGGTTCCCAGTGGTCAGACCCCCAGTTGTCAAACACTTATCCCCTGTCCTGTGAATTAGGATTATGTGTTATTAGTGGCACAACCCCTTTACTGGATCCTTTAGGCTTATGCACACAAATGTATTTTCTTTCTGTGTCCGTTAGCTTTTTTTTGCAGACCGTATGCGGAACCATTAATTTCAATGGGTCCACAAAAAAATAGAACGTTCCGCAAAAAAAAAGAACATGTCACATTATAGTTCGCATTACGGAAATGGATAGGACTGTTCTATTAAGGGCCAGCTGTTCTGTTTCACAAAATACAGAGTGCACACGGACGTCATCCATATTTTTTCGGATCCGTTTTACTAGATGAAATAGCACAGACAGCTACAAAAAAACTGACAGAAATGCAAACAAGAGAAAAACATACACTTTTGGGATGTTTTGTTTCTTTTTCTTTATATATCCATTAAAAAGCATCTGCTGCTAATGTTTCTGAGTACAATTGAATATGTTCAATGGAAAATAGAAAATATGGTGTGAAAGAGGCCTAATAGTTATAGAGGTCACATTTCCACCTATTATAAAGTAAAGGCATGTCCAAGCAATCTGGCAACTCAAAGATCAATTTTTTTTTAATATTTTTTCTTTTTATATACTTGCATTGTGGATTTTCTGATTTAGAGAAACAATTTGTAAACGCCCAATTAATGTACTCCAACTTGATAGAAAAAAGGTCCCCTAATCAGGACCCTCAGCTATTAGTCAGAGTACACAGCTATTACAAAGAGCGTGTCTCACTCTGGAGGACCCAACATGTCCTGCATTACACAGACAGTTCAGTGATGCCAAATAGAACAGTGTAATGCATTATTTGCCCTGTGGTGGCGCTGCAGTGAAATGTTCCACTAGTTACCAGGTTATCCTGCCAATAACAGTTGAATCTTGTGAGTCCCTGCAGTTTATCTTTAAAGAACCTTCCTAACAGAAAGGATTTGTCCACAATTGAATACCAAGTCCTTACCTTCAGCATATTTATAATTGTTTGTTACATCCACACGCTCATTTGAATTGACGGCCTTGGTGCTGGTTAATCTTCCGACTGAGCGTGCGTTTGAGCTAATTTTGTTCTTGGAATTATCAGGAGAGATCAACCAGTCAAGTACGTCAGCATTCATTTCAGCAAATACAAAAGGTGCGTCATAATCAAGGTCCACGTCTCCCTCTTTAACGGCCTTCACTGAGCAGGGTCCAAGACGATATATTCCTACGACAGAAAGATCTCATTAGAGATTGATAGAGTTGGCAGTAAAACACATCGCTGCATTAGGAGACCCAATTCTACCCACCCATTTGCCACCCAATTCGGGGACTGGAAAATTGTAGCTAGCCTTACATTTAAGGGTTTCATCCATCTCAGATGCTATGATATGCCATCAATGTCAGATAGGTGCGGGTCCAATATCTCCAGAAAAAGGTGAACAGAGAGCATGCCCACTCCCTTAGCTTTTTTCGAAACTCCCGTAGCCGATGTACTTGCCATGTACATCGGCAACAATTACTATCATATCATGCAGGATGTTTCATATCTATTTTCCGTGATTTGCTTAACTTGTCTTGAAGTAGTGGCACCTTCATGTGTGAATGTGCTCCTATCCTGAGAGTAGCATTCATGTGCACTTTTGTCCCACCTATCTAATAGGCGACCTTGATTAGTGGTAAGCTGTGTATGTTCCTTCTCTCATTGGCTGCTGTTACGCTAGGAGCAACACACTATATGTGCAGGGTCTGCGCTCATAAATATATATGCATAACGGCATAGGTAGGTTTAGCGTAGGACCAGCCTGAACTGAGATCACCTTGGGGCAGGGTAGGTGGGCACAGATGTGTTTTGATCAAAATGTGTTGGCTAAGAGTCTCAGATTTTATCATTAGAGTTAGGGCTTAGTCCATATGTTATATTAGCATCTATTATTATAGTGCATTATTTTCTAAGAAATAAGCAATTCTCAATAATAAGTCCAGTTTAAAAATGCATGATTGTTCAAAATCAAAAATCAAAAAATTGATTTTGTAGGCTCATAAATGAGCTTCATAATTATTACAAAACATTTAAAAAACGGTTAAAAATATCTAAAAAAATATATATAAAAGTTTAAACAACCCCCCTTTCCATATAATAAAAATGTAAATACCTAACAAAAAATATAAAAATCATAGGTATCACTGTGACCGAAAAACGCCTGTACTATTAAAATGAATATAAAATATTTTTCCAAACGGCGCAACGGAAAAAAATGACAAAATGGCCAATTTGCGATTTTTTCATTGCTTCTCTTACCCAAATTTTTTTTATAAAATATGATCAAAATGTGACACACTCCAAAATGATATCAATAAAAACTAAAGATTGTCTTTCAAAAAATGGTCCCCTCCCAGCTCAGTAGATATAACTATAAAAAGGTTATGGGTGTCAGAATATGGTGATGTAAAAATTTTTTTTTCAAAGTTTACAATTATTTTTACACTATTTAGACATAAAAAAACCTAAACATATGAGGTATTGTTGTAATCTTTCTGACCCAGAAAATGAAGGGCATGGGTCAGTTTTGCCGCAAACCGAATGTTGTGCGAACAAAACCTGTAAAATGGTAGAGGAATTGTGTTTATTTTAAAACTGTACCCCATTTGGAATTTTTTTACTACTGTACTTCCCACTACATTGTATGCTATAATTAATGGTAGAACTCATACATCTATGTGAACGGAAATATAAAAAAGTTATGGCTCAAGGAATATAGGGGGGGGGAAATGAAACCGCAAAAACGAAAAAACCTCCTGTATCCTAAGGGTTAAACAGTAGGTAATTTTCTGATGACACATTTCATTAAAGGAGTATTACTTTCTGAGACATTTGTGACATATCAAAAATATATGTTGATGTCAGCTGCACTTCCAAAAGTCCCACATATTGAGAGATAGGGGACTATCTTCTCTCCTGTTTGAGTTTTATTACTCCCATAAGCTACAACAAAGACAGCTGCATGCATTACCATTTCTCCACCTCATCTATACCTTTCTAGAGTGCTACCCACCGGACAGGAGACCCCCATGCTACTTATACATGTTGGTCTCAGAGATGATAAGGTATGGTTGGCGTTAGGAATAGAACTTATCATTCCTTTCCTCCCCTCTTGGTAGGAGTGGACTGGACTGACTTCCCGGCAGGAGGCGGAGCTCTAGAGGGTTCTAGGGAGTTCGCTTAGCAAACTTGGAGTGAGGGAGCACGTCCATCTGCTCCCGCTCTGAGAGCCCTGGGACTATGAAAACAGCTTGTCTATACCAGGGAGACTGCAGAATCTCAGGCCACCAGAAGAACTGCAATCTGCATGCTACATCATCAGTGATCAGCACTGCTGCTCTACAGACTCTGCTGCAAGGTGAGGGGATAACAAGTTAAAACACCCAACACCACACTGTAGGATGGGCGAACCTTAAAGCCTGCATTATATAAATTATATAGTGGATACCTACAGCCACAGGTGACAGTTTATAGACATAGTGAAGAGGAATCAGGAGCGAGAGAGAGAGACTTTGTCAACTAGCATACTTCTGAGTGCCATCAATTACCTTCTAACCAGCCACCATGCATCGTCATCTGGTGACAGACACTGCACCTTGTACCTACTATTGCTGGATTTACCACAAGTTATTCTTTGCATTCAGTAAAGTAAGTTGCTTGATGTTCTCCCATGTCCACCTGATTCCTTTAGTCCATCTTTTCACTGCACTGAACACCGGGGATTGGTGGCCAGAGGGAGTACACCGTGAAACAACATCTCATCAGGACCACTGCCACTCCCATCCTCTGCACTGACTCTTCAGGGGCTCACCACAACTGCTCCATTAGCACTTACTTATCTCTGCTCCCAAGACATGTGATGCTTCTCTTTTTTGTGACATGAAAAATACATGTGAGCACCCACTGGATACGACCAAACTTGTCTTGTGACCAGATGTGATTGGGGGCCACACAGAATAGCTTCACCGGCTGCAGGTTGTGCACCACTGGCTTAGATAAACTGTTACCAGATATCGGATGACAGAATATACATAACTGTACCTTTACTTGGTTCCTGTGGAGTGGCATCCAAAACCTGCCAGCCATCATAAGCAGAGCCAATGTCACTCCTGACAAACCAAGATTCATTCCATACATGAAAATTCCTGTTAATGCAGAACATAATTCTCGGTGAAACATCGGTTCATAAACTAAAAAATTAATTATTTGGATGCTTTTATATCCTCAGCTTTATGCAGACACATTGCATATCCAAAATGGATTAATTCATCAGAACAGCATTGCCAGGTCCACGGCTCTAGATCTGTGGTGCGCCACTGTGAAGCTTTCAATTAGCCGATATCTACATGGTTGGCAATGTTTGTACACGGCATAACATTTCTGCCATGGCTATACTTGTTATTGCACCTATGGTCTCAGGTGTCTACCATATGGACAGTATCACAACTAATAGGTTCTGAAGCAGATATTGGTTTGCATCTTACTGTACTTACTGGATATTCAGACTCATGTTCTTTACAGAAGAGCATTATATAACCTGGGACATAGACATATCATAGGGCCTCATAGCAAAAGTTAGTATGGGTCCCCCGTGGGTCTGTCTGCTCCCATTCTGATCAATTAGCATTTTGTTTAATTCAGTGGAGTAATTTATTAATAAAAATAAAAAGTTGTGAACAGGTAAATATACCTCTCACTCTGAGCACCATATTTCCTAATACAATTAGGTCAGACAAATTGCATAAATATGCAGTGACCCAGTGGATCACTGCTGAAAGTGAATTGTTTTTCAGGAGTTAAATGTTGTGATTTAATGTTAAAAGCACTTATCCCAAATGGTTATGTATGGACAACAAACAGTTAATATTGGCAGTCTTAGCTTAGTTTTTAGGGTGATGGTCTTGTTCCATCCCTTGGCTACTGTGAGTATTAGCTTGTTTATTGCAACCAAAGGGGCCTGGTTATTGACTCCACCATCCTTCATCCTCTGGCTCCGACTTCTACCCTCCTGCCTTGCAACCTGTCAACTGTTCACCATCAAGGGGCTCAAGGTGTGTCCCGAGGGAAGAATGCATGTGCCCTCCAATCACTGCATGGCCCTAGAGAGCGTTAGAATGAGGTCACTGTGAACTACCATCACTCCTTTTAGTGTAACAACTACCACTCCTCTCCTCCTAGCTCTCCCCTGCTACAAATACATTGCTTAAGCTCCCTCATACAGCTCTAAATATCCTGCCTTCCCTTATGTAAAACAGGCTACCTACAGCCACCACAAGGGGGAGCTCAGGGCATAAGGCTTTAAACTGTTACCATTCAGTACAATGGAAACTGTAAAAATCTCTTTGCACTGAGCACCCGTTGTAATGACTGATGGCAAATGCAATATCTGGAACAGAAGAAATAGATCAGTGCCAGGCTGCCTCTCAACCTAATCTCCATAGCAGCAACATGGAATGCCCCCATGTTCAGTACGCCACTGTATACTACAATGATTGTTAACTGTAAAGGACCTAGTATTATATAAAATGCACAATAATCAAAGAAGGTCCTCTCCTGACCCGCCTTCCCTGTTTTCTCATTATTTTATATAGATATGGCAACTGTCCCTAAACGTACATGAGGCTCCTGGAAAAAGGGGAGACAATCCAGACTCTTAGAAAAGCTGGGGACTGCTTTGTTCCAGACAGCAGTCCTTCATGGACTGTAGCAGTATGTGGTGCCGGAATGCAGCTTCAGACTCAGTGCCCAAATGTGCATTTTGGGGGGTGGGTCATGTCAAAAGAGGATGTGAGAAAAGGGACGTGTCAATGTCCCAAACGTTTTCCCTACTTCCTCGCAGATCCTAACTGTCAAGTATGATTTTATCCCACATGATATTATCGTACTGCAATATAGTGGCAAGATAATACTGCCATACTATAGCAGCATTCCATTACTTTATGTGGTGAGAATAGCCTTTAAATGCTTACATTTCCTGTTCTTCTTACCATATGCTGTCAGCTGTTTCTTCAGATTCTCCTCCATCCTTATCAAAATAGCGGTCGATAGTGAGATTCTCATCTGTATCATGAGCTGAGGCAAAATTTGTGATGACTCGTGTGGGTATACCAAGACATCTTAGCACTAAATCAAGACATGGACAGAACAGGTTAATATCTTAGCCACTCGCACAATAACCATGCTGGTGAAAAAGCTTCCACAATTTCATAACAGCTCCTGCCTCCAACTTTTCAGACCCTGGGGGAGGCAGCTGCATAGGGTGCAACCGCCATCCCTTGATTAATTGGCAGGAGCACCTGGCTGGAACATACTGGAGGGTGCGCCCACGTTTTATGCATGTATATTGGTTATATACGTTTTGTTTGTAGGAGCATTTAAAAAATTTTTTTTAACCCTTAGAGGACTGGGTGATATAACGATTTCATTTTTCACTCCCCACCTTCCCAGAGTCATAGGTTTTTTATTTTTCAGTTCACATGAGGGCTTATGAGGACTTTACTTTTTTCGGGAGGTCATGAAGGGGTTAAGTGTATATATATATATATATATATATATATATATATATACACTGTATATATATGCAGTTGTGTTCAAAATAATAGCAGTCAGACATTACTAACCTGATCAATCACTGTTTTTGGTAGAAATGATATTGCTACATGGCAAATAATTTACTAGCAGGTGTAGTAGAGTAATAGAAATCCAACAGACCCAACAGTCATGACATGCATGTTCAATATAATAGCAGTGTGGAGTTCAATTAGTGAGGTCATTCATTCTTGGAAAAACAGGTGGCAATTATTGCCCTTATTTAGGAAGGAAGGCAGCAAATGTTGTAAATGCTGGTTAGGCCTCATGCACACGATCGTATGTTTTTTGCGGTCCGCAAAACATGGAAGCTGCTCCGCGTTCCATTCCGCAATTTGCGGAAAGGAACACGGACCATTGTAGAAATGCCTATTCTTGTCTGCAAAACGGACAAGAATAGGACATGCTCTATTTTGTTTTTTTTTGCGGGGCCACGGATCGGAGCAACGGATGCTGACAGCAAACAGGAGCTGTCCACGTCTCTTGCAGCCCCATTGAAGTGAATGGGTTCGCACACGAGCCGCAAAATATGAGGCCTTACAGTGCATTTCTCTCTGAAATTCTGAGGAAAATGGGTCGTTCCAGACATTGTTCAGAAGAACAGCGTACCTTGATTAAAAAGTTGATTGCAGAAGTGAAAACATATAAAGAAGTGCAGAAAATGATCGCAAATGCTTTAAAATGGCAACCAAAATCTGAAAGACGTGGAAGAAAGTGAAAAACTACCATTCGAATGGATAGAAGAATAGCCAAAATGGCAAGGACTCGGCCAACAATCAGCTTCAGGAAGATCAAAGAAGGTCTGAAGTTACCTGTGAGTACTGTTACAATTAGAAGACGCCTATGTGAAGCCAAGCCATCTGCAAGAAGCCCCCACAAAGTCCCACTGTTTAAAAAAAGACATGTGCTGAAGAGGTTACAATTTGCCAAAGAGCACATTGACTGTCCTAAGGAGAAATGGCGCAACATTTTGTGGACTGATGAAAGTAAGATTGTTCTTTTTGGGTCTAGTGGCCGGAGACAGTATGTCAGACGACCCCCAAACAATGAATTCAAGCCCCAGTACACTGTGAAGACAGTGAAGCATGGTGGCGCAAGCATTATGATATGGGGATGTTTCTCATACTACGGTGTTGGGCCTATTTATCGCATACCAGGGATCATGGATCAGTTTGAATACATCAGAATACTTGAAGAGGTCATGCTGCCTTATGCTGAAGAGGAAATGCACTTGAAATGGGTGTTCCAACTAGACAACGACCCCAAAGACACCAGTAAACGTGTAACATCTTGGTTCCAGACCAACAAGATTAACGTTATGGAGGGGCCAGCCCAATTCCCGGATCTTAATCCAATAGAAAACTTGTGGGGTGACATCAAAAATACAGTTTCTGAGGCAAAACCAAGAGATAGAGAAGAACTGTGGAATGTAGTCCAATCATCCTGGGCTGGAGGACCTGTTCACAGGGGCCAGAAGTTGGTTGACTCCATGCAACACAGATGTACAGCAGTTCTCAGAAACAATGGTTATACAACTAAATATTAGTTCAGTGATTCAAAGGAAAGCAAAATCTTCAAACATTTTTCAGTTTATATAGTGAATGTTTAAGTTTGTAAAGACGAATACAAACACTGCTATTTCTTTGAACGGTCTAATATTCACTTTTCTTCAATTTTTTTTAGAGGAACAACACAAATTTGATATTTTTTCTTCATGTTTTGATTTGGAATAGAATGTGTAGTGTTCCCAATGCATTTGGGTGTATGGAAATAAAAGCTATTAGAAGGATTTTGAGCTTTATTCACTTTTTTAAACACTGCTATTATTTTGAACACAACTATATAATGAATGGGCAGTACCCCAGAATAGTGGGACTGTAAATTGTTGTGATGCCATATTAAGTGAAACGTTCTGATTTGCTGTATTTGTATACCTAACACTATTATATGGATGAGTCAAGGTTAACACAGTGACTCAGTAACATTAGATTGCAAGGAGATGTACCTGGGTCCGCCTCCTATTTAGAGGTAGACAGTTTTGTTCTGTGCTAGCTGAGGAACAGACAGCCCACCAAGCAATCCCCACCAGGTATGAGCCCCAACATCAGGGTTTGCCCACCATTCACTGTACGGCCCTAGGAAGCCTTGGTGTGAGGGTTGCGACTGTGATCTATATGTACAGCTACCTGTGCCAAAGTTACTACTCCTATCCTCCATTCTCCTCTCCTGGGCCCGGTGCAAACATGTATTACTTACGGTATGTCCAGTATGTGTGTATAGGTGTGTCTAGGCAGTATGTGTCACCATCATATGCAGCCAAGAGCCCCATCCGATGGGGCCCCAACCTCAGTAATGTGTCAGACCGATTCTCATTAAAGGGATTGTACAGGATTTAAATAATATGGATGCATTCTTTGAAAAACAGCACGACACCTGTCCAGTGGATGTTGTCTAGTAATGTACATAGTAAGCTCTATTAACGTGAAGGGGGCTGAGATGCAATATCAGAAACAACCTGTGGGCAGGCGTGGCCCTGTATTTTGGAAAAAAGCAGACATGTTATTTTCTGGTTCTGTACAGCCCATTTAACAGACATAGCTGCTCTGTTCAGATTGCTTTTAAACCTTCGCCCAGTGCTATATATCTCGAGGATTGAGCGACGACTACCTCAGAGGGTTATCACTCATACCCCCTAATATATATGCAGCTCTTAACTTTCCGGTGAGAGTGCTGGGATGTATTATACAGACCTGTACAGAGCACCCCTGCATAGACCCAACATTGCCCAAATTGGACAGGTCCATTATTCTTCCACTGGCGGAGGATGTCAGTGCTTCCATTCCATTTTGTAGGTCTCTCTCCTCCTGTATAGTCCCCACTCCAGTTCCCCACAATGATTCCATAGTCATTTTGGCTGTTAATCTGAACATAATACACATACACAAGATTACAGCCGGAAGAAAACATTTTTGATATCCTGATTGAAGTGATAGTAGAGAAGCGAGCACCATGTCATAGTCCTGTGTCATATATAGGATGATACCAGTGTAATGGCCACGAGCAGATCAGAAGGAGCAGGAGATCATTCAAACTGTGGAGAATTACTGAACCTACCACTGCAGATTTGGGGGTCTGCCACCATGGCTGGGTGGACTACAGAAGTGACAAAGATGCCCCAAGTCAGAATGGACAGTGACTGTCATTGAGCAAATCGATGTTCACGAAGTGGACTTCAATCTGAATTTCAGGGAAAATTAGATTCATTGCGAAGCCGAATTTCCTCGTGCTTCGTGGTAATAAATCAATTTTCCCTCACATGGTGGCAAAAAAAAAATCAATAAATCGTACTTACCTCATACATTTGCACATGAAGAGACTGCCATGCCCATCTCGATTAAAGATCCTGCGTGAAATTCCATGCGCGGTGATGTATGATGTCGCCACGCCGGCCAGTGTAATGACGTCATCACACACCATGCAAGGTTTCACACTGGATCTTCAATCAACAGGGTCGCGGCGGACTCTTCGCGAGCAAATGGAAAAGATGAGTATTTAAAAAAAAATTTAAAAACAGATTAACCCCTGACAGCCCTCATTTGACATCTCAGATGCCGTGATCAGCAATGAATGTGGCATCTGAGGGGTTCAATGACAGGGGGCAGCACCATTGCCGTTCCCTGTTATTTCGCCCGCTACTCACAAAGAAATGCGGTTAGTGAAAAAGTAATTCATCACAAAGCAAATTTCTTTTTCCATTTAAAGGATATTTGAGATTGGCAAGTGTGAAACATTTCTAACAAAAAAAAAGGAGACTTGTGCAATGATCTACATACTGAAATGAGTATGAAAATTTTGTCACATCATCTTGTCACAATTGGTTCAGAAGCTAGTGTGAGCGGCCAATGTAGGTTTTTATATAGATATAAGTTATAAGATCCTTACCATGGCACTTAGCACTCTCCCCACATGGACTGGGTCATGTCTCAGAGTCACCTCTTTTTTTGGATCCCTTCTATAGTCAATACTACCATCTAGTATTTTTAAAGTGATGTCCAAAATATCTTCTTCAAACTGCAAATTAATAAAAAAATCCATTTTTTGGCCTGAGAGAAAAGCAATACGAGCACTCGCTCTCGCTCCGTACACTATTGGACTGAAGTTTTCTGCGAATCAACTTCGGATGTTTCATCCGAAGTCGATTCGCTCATCCCTAGTAGGGATATAACCCTGGGTTCACACCTGAGCGTTTTACAGCGCGTTCAAACGCGCTGTAAAACGCTCAACAGATTAAAACCAATGCATCCCTATGGGAGTGGTTCACACTTGAGCGTTTTACAGCGCGTTTGAACGCGCTGTAAAACGCCCAACGCATAAACAAGTACTTGAGCTTCTTTTGGGGCGTTTGATCGCGCTTTGTGATTGACACCACAGTAGTCAATCACAAGAACGCGCGTTTTACGCGCGTTTCCTATTTGCAAAAACGCGCTGAAATACGCTCAGGTCTGAACCCAGGGTAAGTGTGCAGTATAAATCCTGCGATCCTGACCCTAAATTCACACCTGAGCGTTTTACAGCGCGTTCAAACGCGCTGTAAAACGCTCAACACATGAAAACCAATGCTTTCCTATTGCCCTTGTTCTCACTTGAGCGTTTTACAGCGCGTTTGAACGCGCTGTAAATGCCCGACACATAAACAAGTACTTGAGCTTTCTTTGGGGCGTTTGTCGCGCGTTTTGTGATTGACACCACAGTAGTTAATCACAAGAACGCGCGTACGAACGCGCGTTTCCTATTTTCAAAAACACGCTGAAATACGCGCGACAAAAACGCGCGTAAAACGCACGTTTCTAGAACGCTCAGGTCTGAACCCAGGGTAAGGCCTCTTTCACATGGATTAGGTTCAAGGAAACTCGTACCATTTTGCAAGCAAGTTCATTCAGTTTTGTCTGAGATTGCATTCAGTTGTTCAGTTTTTTTCCACGCGAGTGCAATGCGCTTTGATGCGTTTTCACATACATGATAAAAAACTGAAGTTGTACAAACATCTCCTAGCAACCATCAGTGAAAAACGCATAGCAGAACTGATGCGTGAAAAAAACACTCATGTACACAGACACATTGAAATTAATGGGTCAGGATTCAGTGCGGATGCTATGGTTTCACGTCACGCATTGCACCTGCGGGGAAAACTTGCTCGTGTGAAAGAGGCCTTAAGGGTATGTTCACATCTGCAGCGGAGGCTCCGTTCCAAATTCAGTTAAAAATGCGGGTCAAAATAGCACAACGTAGGTTATAGTATCCAATAAAATTAAGAGTTTTCTAATGGAGCTGTTTTTTTGCAGTAAATTGCTGGGTTTTCTAATGCAAACCTGATGGATCCTATTATAGTCACTCATTTCCATCACTTCACTGAAACATAATTTCCATTATTTTCTTTGTTCTGCTCTTTTTAATGGAACAGAACAACGGAAATAAGAAGTGTGAAGAGAGCTTAAAGGGGTTGTCTCACTTCAGTGTCATTTATCACGTAGAGAAAGTTAATACAAGGCACTTACTAATGTATGGTGATTTTCCATATTGCTTCCTTTGCTGGGTGGATTCATTTTTCCATGGCATTATACACTGCTTGTTTCCATGGTTACGACCACTCTGCAATCCATCAGCAGTGGCCATGCTTGCACACTATAGGAAAAAGTGCTGACCTCTCTGGTGCCTGGAAGCGCACATAGGCTGGTGCTTTTTTCTATAGTGTGCAAGCACGGCCACCACTGAGGGATTACAGGGTGGTCGTAACCATGAAGACGGGCAGTGTATAATGTAACGGAAAAATGAATCCAGCCAGCAAAGGAAGCAATATAGACGATCACAATACATGAGTAAGTGGCTTATATTAACTTTCTCTACATGATCATGGGCATTTACTGGAGTGAGACCACCCCTTTAACATCTGTTCTTGTGTATGCGTCAACCATCCGCCACCCTCACGAAACACCTAAGCAAGGCCGCCCCAACATCAGACTGTGCTCCCACCATTCACTGCATGACCCTAGGAAGCCTTGGTGTGACGGTTGCCACTGTGCTTAGCCGCACTAGAAAAACCAACATGATAGACGTGCCACACCGGCTAAACAAGAATATAGATATCATACACATCTTTCATGTCCATACTTTGTCTAAAAAAACAAATGCAGTATCATGTCAGGCACTAGACTGGCACAGGTCCCTTAAAAATATGTGTGGCTTCAAATGTCAGTGCTAGAGAATGGCAGATATTTACCTGCCCGAAGTCCCAAGGCCTTGCCCTTAGCGTGCTCGAGCTTCCATAGAAAATGACCCCAGTTTCATTCATAACATATTCGTTCTTCTCAGCTTCATTTTCCAGGTACACGGCATCGCCTGCAATGATTTTACGGCATATATAAATGAATAAAATAATATTATATGTAAAGGAAAAACTTCCTAGTAATAACTGTACCCTGTGCTCTATTTAAAAGAGAGCTATTGGAAGAAATATATGAAATACCTTTGGTGTACATGAAAAAGGGGGGAAAAAACTACTTGGTGATTAGTATTTGAAGCCACAGTCCTACAGCTTCTATCTGCTATACAGTATTTTTGGGTCCCTATGACTGCACAAAAATGAAGAAACTTTATAATTTATCATAAATGGGTTGTCCAGATGGTAACTTTAAAAAATGGTCAAAAGGGCACAAGAAAAGATGTGATATTCACCTCACCGATCTCCAAATGCTCCTGTTCTAAAGCTTTTTGGGTCTTTCAACAACGAGGAAATGACTACTCAACCAATCACTGTATGAGGCAGGTCACTGCAGTAGTCAATGGTTCACTGGCTGCAGATGAGATGCTGGCTTAATCATTGTCCAAGTCATGTCTCAAGGCCTGTTTAAAGGGTCGAGCATTGACTTATGGGATAGCTGCATTATTTCTGATGGCATCAGAGGCAGAGCTTGTTAAGAGCTCATTTGCATAACATCTTCCCAGAATTCCTATACGACTCCTTACGCCGCTTTGGTGCTCTCCATAAGGAGATAAAGCATTTCCCATTTGTTTACTATAGAAGCGCAGCTTTTATTCTTCAAGAGTCTTGAAAGAAACCAGTTTTTTTTTTCTCCTCTACCCCCCTAGTTCCCTTGGGTCTAGCTCTGGGATTTTCCCCTAACCGTCTATAGATCAATGGATCGGAAGAGGTCTTAAGGCTCTAAAGTGGAGTCTTTGATTGAGATGTATGGAATATGTTTATATGGCATCTTCAGTTTTCTTTTCCGTATGAAGCAAAATATATAAAAAAATATATAACAAGACAATAAAAAAACAAAAAAACAAAAACCAATGCCGTGCTGTAATTGGTGGCAATGGGATACAGAGAGAGATATTCTTTTAGACAGTCTCCCTATACAAGTCACCAACCACATCAATGACTCGAATAGTAGAATTCATCTATATGTGGAGACATTTAAGTAGATGTCCCTATGATAAGACAGAATCACCAAGGCACAGCGCATGAACGTTGACAAGAGGCCAGGGGTACGGCGACCGGTTGTGTCAGGCACAAGTCAGATCACATTGCAATTTATGACAATATAAAATTGCTGACATAATAATAAGTAGAAGTCTTATGTAGCTTTTTTCTTAGTAAAACATAATTATGTCGAAATTCTATTGGCAGCAGATATTATATTCTTATTGCCCTGCCCTTTATGCTACCTGGTGTGCCTTCTGCAATTTGCGGAACGGAACGGGTGGCCCATTATAGAGAAGCCTATTCTTGTCCACAAAACTGACAAGAATAGGACATGCTCTATTTTTTTTGTGGGGCCACGGAACGGAGCCACGGATGCTGACAGCACACGGAGTGCTGTCTGCATCTTTTGTGGCCCCATTGAATAGAATGGGTCCACGCCGGAGCCGCAAAATATGCGGCTCGGACGCGGACCAAACATACGGTAGTGTGCATGAGGCCTAAATGGCAGGCTTGGAAAACTGGCTTTGATACCTTATCCATGGAATTTGGCTTACTTCCTAATGCGTGGATTCGGGCCTGTTCACTATCTGGAATGGCTTAATCTCATCCGTTAGGGTAAGGCCACACGGTCATGTTTCTGCATGCAGTTTTGGAAGCCAAAATCAGGAGTGGATCATAAAAGGAGGGAATAAAGGACAGATACGACTTCGTTTTTTAATTCACTCCTGGTTTTGGCTTCCAAAACGACATCAGGAAACCTCCCGTGCGGCTGTACCCTTATAAGTAGGGACCATAGAAATGAACACCTGGAGATATAATTGACTGGACTAATCTAATCTCAACTATCATTATTCTTTTATGGACAGAAATACATTTGTGTAACGTTAGTACCATATTTATCTTATGATATCGGCGTAATATATACCAGATGAAACACAATACCTTTAACCCAAGGGTTAAACAGCACATAAACATTTCCCAGGCTTTTTGAAGTGTTACTCCCTCCACTGGAGAAACTGATGGTCATAGTATAACACCCAATGACTGCATTGACTGGGGAGTTGATGGTGACTATCAAGTCGTTACTTTTCTGGGTAGAGCTTACACTCCAAGTTGCTCCATTGCCTTGACTTGGGATCTGAATTGGTAAATCATTATTTATAGATCCTAGAAATAAAGGGTCAGAGAAAAATGAGAAAAATATAGTTAATGAACTATAGTTAATGTGTGGTTTAAATTATGTAACCTCCCATGTGAAGGTTTAAATCTTTACATTCAATGATTATACATAGGTCATTATCTTCTTTGTGTAGTACCAAGTCATTAACTTCAATGGGAAGACTATAAACCACTGTCTTCAGTGTATAGACCCGAGCCAATATCTTCCACGTGTAGGGTGAAACCCTTACCTTATCTTCAATATGTAGACCCAGACCATTGCATTCTATGTGTAGTCCAAAGCCATTACCTTCAATGTGTAGACTATAAACCATTATATTCTATGTAGAGACCCAAACCAATATCCTCCATGTGTAGGGTGAAAAACTTACCTTCAATGTATAGACCCATACCATTGCCTGCTATGTGTAGTCCCAAGTCATTACCTTCCATGGTCAGACTATAAATCTTTACCTTCAGCGTATAGACCTAAGTCATTACCTTTAGGCCTATTGCACTCGACTGTATGGCTTTTTCAGTATTTTGCGGTCCAAAAAAAATACGGATGATGATAAAATAAACGTTCATGTGCAAGAGGCCTTAAGTTGTAGACTCAGGCCAATTCTTTCAATAAACTCATGCCATTATCCAGTGTGTCAACCAAAGCCATTAACTAATATGTACACTCAAGCAATCACCCGCCAAATGTAGTTTCAAACAATTACTTTCAATGAGTATACCTAGGCCATAATCTTCAATGTGTAGTCCTAAACCTTTACCTAATGAGTAGACCAAAGTTATTTACTAATAACTACACTCAAGCCATTACCTTCTGTGTGTAGATCCAAGCCATTACCCAGGCCATTACCTTCAATGTGTAGATCCAAGCCATTACCCAGGCCATTACCTTCAATGTGTAGATCCAAGCCATTACCTTCTTTGTGTAGATCCTAGCCATTACCCAGGCCATTACCTTCTGTGTGTAAATCCAAGCCATTACCTTCAATGTGTAGATCCAAGCCATTACCCAGGCTATTACCTTCAGTTTGTAGATCCAATCCTTTACCTTCTGTGTGTAGATCCAAGCCATTACCCAGGCCATTACCTTCAATGTGTAGATGCAGGTCACTACTTCTTTGTGATGACCCAATCAATACCTTCAATGTGTACACCCAGGCCAAATGAATATAAATGCTGACTGATTGGATTATAGTATCAGCATTCTTTAAAAATCAGTGCCAGAATGTTATTTTTACCTGTACTGATGTTTAATTTGAGATTGTCTGAAGTCTGTGCAGGCTTGTTGAATTTGAGCGTAATGGTGAATGGTTGACCTCTCCTCACAATGAGATTTTTGTTCATATAGCTGATGGTATGGTGTGCAGATGCATTTGTGCTGTGCTGGAGATCTGTGCTTTCCAGCTGTATTGCTAAGCAGAAAAAAAAAAGAACAGTTTTATGTAACATCATAAAGACTAAGGGTACTTACACACTTGCGGCATGGCTATCCGGCAGGCTGTTCCGGCGGGTGAAAAGCCTGCCAGATCCGCCATGCCGCAAGTACCTGTGTGCTGCCGCTCCATCCCCATTAACTATAATCACCCGCCGGAACAGTCTGCCGGATAGCCATGCCACAAGTGTGAAAGTACCCTAAGGGGGTCATTTATTATTAGATATACGCCATTTTTTGGCGTATATCTGTCACTGATTTGGGGATTTCCAGCCCATCTCATTTATCATTTTCTACACCTTTGGATGTTGGCGCCTCAACTTAACTTAGGCCCATCATGCACCAGTGCAAGGGGCATTGAGACCGGCGTCTAAAATGCTGGTCTTAATAAATCACCACATAAACATCTAAATACAGTTTCAGAAGTTCTGCTAGACATTAAAATGGCAGTCCCATGAAAAAAAAATTCTACATTTTTGAAAAACGGTATGTGTATCTGAATACCTTGTAGTTGCATGCAATAGTATAGCCACTAAGGGTACTTTCACATTCGTGGCATAGCTATCTGGATCCGCCATGCCGCAAGTACCCGTGCACGGCCGTGCACGACCAGAGATAGCCGGACTAAAAGTACTGCAAGTCCTTTTTAGTCCGGCGATCTGCACGGGTACTTGCTGCATGGCGGATCCGGCAGGCTGTTCACCCGCCGGAACAGCCTGCCGGATGGCTATGCCGCAAATGTGAAAGTACCCTAAGTTGTTCCATAAAATCCATATAGCGCCACCTTCTGTTTGATCTTTTCCTTATTTTTCTGTCTACCTCACTGCGGAGGTTGCACATGCTCAGTTCCATCCTTCAACTGCCACAAGCCCTATCTAATGTTCGAAGCTGTGACAGTTACAGGAAGAGAACTGCAGCAAAAAGGACATGCTTCCATGAGAAAGGACCTACCACCTGAGCTGTGATAGAGAGAAAGAACAAGTAATGGCCACAAGGGTAGAGAGAAGAAGAGAAAGGCGCTCATAGGGTAAAGCTTTTGGCAATTTAGGTGAATGAGTCGATATAAATGCACTCACCTATTGGGGTTGCACCTAATTGGGTACAACCACAATGAAAGCAATGTGTATATAGTTAGCGGTTGGTGCAGCCTTGGTTTGTCCAGTACCCTCAGGTGGATGCCACTCCGCCACTTGGGTAAAACTGTTGCAGTAGGTGAGGAAAATGCTGGACCTGTTCAGTCGGGCGTATGGGCCAAAAATAGCACACGAGACAACCGGTGTAATTCAATGGTGATAGTTTATTAGAGAGGGAGACAACGCGTTTCAGGGTACTGTGGACCCCTTTATCAAGTCTGTGAGCTGGGCAGCGCTAGAGTCTCAGCTGGGATCAGCACGTGGAGGTCCAGCGTTTTCCTCTCCTATTGCATAGAGAGAAAGAGAGACACCTACAGCAGAATGGACACACCCCCTGAAAAAGGGCATGGCCCTCTACTGTCAGCCTGAAATAAATCTAACAGAGCAACTGTAACTATAAATGGAGAGATCTTTGGATCCATGTGAGGTACAGGGCTTGTTCTAGCTTTGTTATAAGAGATAGTTGTATACTGTATGGTGTCTGATTTTCATTTTTTTTACATTAGTCACGGGATAACCCCTTTAAATGTAGCATCCACCTTCCTACCATAAAATCTAAAAGCAATGCTAAATAGTAAAATATTGTCTACAAACCCCTACAAAATGTGCTGTCTCTTTAATATATAAACTGCTGTAAACAAAGTAAATATTCCTGAAAAACAGTTAAAGGGGTTGTGAAAGAATGGAGGTGCTTTTGGCAACCCCTCCCCTCCCTCCCACACACACACTTGGCTAGACCGGGCCTGGGATGCTCCTCGGGGCTCCCTTACTGAAAACAACCAGTTTGATATCACCTGCAGCCAGCACCCCTGAAATCATGCCAAATGGTCATGTGACACAAGGGGATCGTATTACTGCCACGGCCAGTGATTAGCTGCTGGCAGTGGCTCGCCGACAGGGGGGGGCCGGGGGGGGGGGGTCGTTTAGGGGTCTGGTCCCCCCCTAGAACCATTCATTTTTATTTATTTTTATCTCTCAGATGTCTTGATAAAGGGCTTAATATCATAGCCCGATACGCGTCACAGCTTTTGTAAGCTTCCAGTGTGATATATGTGGATTTTATCTGTAAGCCAATAAACGATTGAATTTTAGAAGAAGCTGGATTTCTGCACTTTATCTTAGATTTACACATGGGACCCAGTTCAGGTCCATTATCTGTGCTTCTGGACTAAAAGGCAAAGGTGAGAGCTGCAGCCCATTTCTCTTTTATTGGTTACATTTGGTATTAGAAATTAACATGTAAAAAATATGATTAATAATACAGACTGAGATGAAGAATGGCATGAGATGACTGCTGCCATCATTTCTGTCAGCACACTACCAGTCATGTCTTGTCTGACAGACTTGTTGATAGAAAAATACTTCAATAATAGCAACAACCTATTAGAAATTCTGTTGCTGCAATATTAATCAGATTTTTAAAGTCTATGTACAGACTTGCAGGCATTTTTTTTATTATTGCTTTCTACTCATTTTTGGCTAGCAATCGTTTTAGCAATTGGTCTGTATTAAAAATTTGCAGCCCCTTTCTCTGTACAGTTTTGAGATACTCTAGATCTGTTTTTATACTGGTTCCCATCAGGCAGCTGACAGCTCCTTACCTCTGATCTCCTGCCCTCATAAACACTCAGTATAGTTCACTTCTTATCTTACTAATGAGAATATTGCTTAACTAAGGGTCCTTTCACAATAGCATTTTCAGGATCCGGCATAGAGTTCCGTCGGGGCTCTATGCCGGATGAATACTGATCAGGATTATCCCCATGCATTCTGAATGGAAAGAAATGGATCAGGGTGTCTTCAGTTCAGTCACTGAACATTTTTTGGACGGAGAAAATACCGCAGCATGCTGCGGTATTCTTTCCGTCCTCGGATGCGGAACAAAATGGATCCGTCATGATCCCCAATGCCACAATAGAAAACGGATCCGTCCTTCATTGACTTTCAATGGAGTTCATGACGGATCCGTCTTGGCAATGTTAAAAAATAGTTAAAGTTAATACAAGCGGATCCGTTCAAATGGATCCATTCGGTTGTATTTTCTGTAACTGAAGCATTTCTTTCCGGCATAGAGCCCCGACGACGGAACTTTATGCCGGATCCTGAAAACGCTAGTGTGAAAGTACCCTAAGTGTTTATGAGCTGTTAGTAGTTCAAAGATAAGGGATTTACATATCCGTCAGGTAACGGCTCAAAGTTAAAGTGCAAGATGCTCACAGGTAGGCAAAGAAATCAACTTTTTATGAAAAACACAGCTGAAATTGTTTAATAAATACTAGTTAAAAAATAGATTTTTTGCCCAAAAATTTTATTCTTATCCTATAAGTGATAGTGCTTGCTTACTATGAACAGACCCGCATTAGAAATATTTATGCCCTAGGCCCCTATATGACCAAATATCAAGAGCACATTTACATTTATCTTACATTTCATGGGCATCTGAGAAAGGATCTAGTATCTAGTATTTTGATATTAAAAGGGCTAATATTAATCAAATGTTAATGCAGCCTCTCATATACAATACATTTAACTTTTTTCATATTTTGTTATGTTTCAGCCTTGTGCTAAAATAAAAAAAAAATCATACCCCATAATGGGAAAGTAAACACAGAATGGTAGAAATCTTAGATAATTTATTGAAAAGGAAAAACTAAAATCTTGCATTGACATAAGTATTCAGACCCTGTACTTAGTTAGTTCTTAATTGAAGCACTTTTGGCAGCGATTACAACTCCAGTCTTCTTCTTGGGTATGACCCCACAAGGTTGGCACAACTGTGTAGTACCCCAGTGGAGTACTGCAAAAGGTTATTTATTGCTACAGCACTTTACCTACCGTTATTTAGTGCAATGTTGTGATTTATGATTATGTAAGCCCCATTGTAAGGCCACTATACGTTTTAACTAGAAAACAATTAAAGAGTGAAGTGTGTACATATATGTTTTTCTGGTAGTACTGAAATACGACACTATACGCTTTCCCCAGAAATAACTGCAACAGTGCAGTCTGTATATATTTTTCTTTTTTTAATTAAATAACCCCCTATACTCTTTCACCAGAAGTGACTGCAAACATGCAGTGCGTTTATACATTTTGTGTATTACTGAAATACCTCCCTATACTCTTTCTCCAGAAATGACTGCAAACGTGCAGTGCACTTATATTTTTTGTGTATTACTGAAATGCCGCCCTATACTCTTTCACCAGAAATGACTGCAAATGTGCAGTGCGTTAAACTGTTTTGTGTGTTACTGAAATAGCCCCCTATAATCTTTCACCAGAAATGACTGCAAACATGCAATGCATGTATATTTTTCGTGTATTACTGAAATACCGCCCTATACAATTTCTCCAGAAATGACTGCAAACGTGCAGTGCATTTATATTTTTCATGTGTTACTGAAATACCTCCCTATATTCTTTCACCAGAAATGACTGCAAACGTGCAATGAATTTATATTTTTTGTGTATTACTGAAATACCGCCCAATACTCTTTCACCAGAAATGACTGCAAACATGCAATGTGTTTATATTTTTTGAGTATTACTGAAATACCGCCCTAAACAATTTCTCCAGAAATGAATGCAAACGTGCAGTGCGTTTATATTTTTATATTTTTCGTGTATTACTGAAATGCCGCCCTATACTCTTTCACCAGAAATGATAGCAAATGTGCAGTGCGTTTATATTTTTCATGTATTACTGAAATAACTTACTATACTCTTTCACCAGAAATGATAGCAAATGTGCAGTGAATTTACATTATTCGTGTATTACTGAAATACCGACCTATACTCTTTCACCAGAAATGACAGCAAACATGCAATGCGTTTATATTTTTCATGTATTACTAAAATATCGCCCTATACCATTTCTTCAGAAATGACTGCAAACGTGCAGTGAATTTATATTTTTCGTGTATTACTGAAATTCCTCCCTATATTCTTTCTCCAGAAATGATTGCAAACGTGCAGTGAATTTATATTTTTCGTGTATTACTGAAATTCCTCCCTATATTCTTTCTCCAGAAATGATTGCAAACGTGCAGTGAATTAACATTATTCGTGTATTACTGAAATACCGCCCTATACTCTTTCACCAGAAATGAATGCAAACGTTCAGTGTGTTTAAATGTTTACTGTATTACTGAAATACTGCCCTATACTCTTTCTCCAGAAATTACTGCAAACGTGCAGTGCGTTTATATTTTTCGTGTATTACTGAAATACCACCCTATACTCTTTCACCAGAAATGACTGCAAACGTGCAGTGCGTTTATATTTTTCGTGTATTACTGAAATACCGCCCTATACTCTTTCACGAGAAATGACTGCAAACGTGCAGAGCGTTTATATTTTTCGTGTATTATTGAAATGCTGCCCTATACTCTTTCACCAGAAATTACAGCAAACGTGCAGTGCATTTATATTTTTCATGTATTAATGAAATATCGCCCTATACTCTTTCACCAGAAATGAATGCGAATGTGCAGTGCGTTAACATTTTTCGTGTGTTACTGAAATATCGCCCTATACTCTTTCTCCAGAAAAGACTGCAAACATCAGTGCGTTTATATTTTTCGTGTATTACTGAAATACCGCCCTATACTCTTTTTCCACAAATGACTGCAAACGTGCAGTTCGTTTATACTTTTTGTGTATTACTGAAATACCACCCTATACTCTTTCTCCAGAAATGACTACAAACATGCAGTGCGTTTATATTTTTTGTGTATTACTGAAATGCCTCCCTATACTCTTTCTCCAGAAATGACAGCAAATGTGCAGTGCGTTTATATTTTTCTTGTATTACTGAAATACCGCCCTATACTCTTTCCCCAGAAATGACTGCAAACGTGCAGTGAATTTACATTATTTGTGTATTACTGAAATACCGACCTATACTCTTTCACCAGAAATGACAGCAAATGTGCAGTGCGTTTATATTTTTCTTGTATTACTGAAATACCGCCCTATACTCTGTCACCAGAAATGACTGCAAACGTGCAGTGAATTTACATTATTTGTGTATTACTGAAATACCGCCCTATACTCTTTCACCAGAAATGACAGCAAATGTGCAGTGCATTTAAATTTTTCATGTATTACTGAAATACCGCCCTATACTCTTTCACCAGAAATGAATGCAAACGTTCAGTGTGTTTAAATGTTTACTGTATTACTGAAATACCGCCCTATACTCTTTCACCAGAAATGACAGCAAATGTGCAGTGCATTTAAATTTTTCATGTATTACTGAAATACCGCCCAATACTCTTTCCCCAGAAATTACTGCAAACGTGTAGTGCGTTTATATTTTTTGTGTATTACTGAAATACTACCCTATACTCTTTCACGAGAAATGACTGCAAACAGAGCGTTTATATTTTTTGTGTATAATTGAAATGCTGCCCTATACTCTTTCACCAGAAATGACAGCAAACGTGCAGTGCATTTATATTTTTCATGTATTAATGAAATACCGCCCTATACTCTTTCACCAGAAATGAATGCGAATGTGCAGTGCGTTTATATTTTTTGTGTATTACTGAAATACCGCCCTATACTCTTTCTCCAGAAATGACTGCAAACATGCAGTGTGTTTATATTTTTTGTGTATTACTGAAATGCCGCCCTATACTCGTTGACCAGAAATGACTGCAAATGTGCAGTGCGTTTATATTTTTCGTGTATTACTGAAATACCGCCCTATACTCTTTGTTCACAAACGACTGCAAATGTGCAGTGCGTTTATACTTTTCGTGTAGTACTGAAATACCGCCCTATACTCTTTCACCATAAATGACTTCAAACGTACAGTACATTTATATTTTTCATGTATTACTGAAATACCGCCCTATACTCTTTTTCCAGAAATGACAGCAAACGTGCAGTGCATTTATATTTTTCGTGTATTACTGAAATACCGCCCTATACTCTTTCACCAGAAATGACTGCAAATAATTTTAGCATAAATAACAACAAAAGTGACCTACGCATATATATATTTTTTTTCCACAGATAAAAGCCACTAAAGGCTTTTCAACATAGCACTTGTACCCCAATAACTAATTGCTGGAATGGCAGAGCTGTAATATTAGACCATCTGGATCCCTAAGTAATGTTTCCCTTCACTTGTAAATCGCTTTTTGTCACAATGAGGATTTTCCTATGACTCTCCCTAGCATCTGCACACGTCTCTCCCTGCCTGTGAAATGATTGCTCTCACTATCCTTTCCCTGCACTTGTAAATCGTTTCTTTCCTTTTTTTTTTACAATTTGTTTTTCTTTCACTCTCCCTAGCGCCTGCATACATGTCTGTCCCTGAACAATGTACGATTGTGAATGGCAGAATCTAAGATGGCTGCTTTATTTATAGGGCTGTGATATCACCGGGTTGGCTGCTGATTGGCTGCATGCATGACATTATGGGTCATCCTGCCTTCCCAGAGTCCTTCCTTGCCCCATGTCCTCACACGTGTAGCCACCATTGTAGCCGCCATGTTAGGAAAAATTACGATTCGTTACCACGAAGCGCAAGGAAATTCGCATTCGTTGCGAAGCAAATTTTTCCTGAAATTCTTAACGAATTCCACCTTTTCAGCTTTGATTCGCTCATCTCTAGTTGCAATGGACAATTAAGCCAGTTTTCCTTTACACAAGTTTTGATAAATCTCGCCCATTGTCTTGTTGAAAGGTAAAACTGTTTCCCAGTTTGAGGTCCAGAGCTCATTGCTTTATTTAGCTTTCTCTCAACATTGACCTCTTCCTTGTACAAATTATGGTGGGTACTGTGCTCCTGGGAACTTTCAGTGTAGTAGAATTTTTTTTTTTACCCTTCTCCAGATCTACATAATCATGTCTCTGAGCTCTACAGGCAGTTCTTTCCTCCTCATAGGTTGGTTTTGCTCCGATATGTATTGACCTTATACAGACTAGGCTGTGTCTTTCCAAATAATGTCCAATCAACTGGACTCCAATCAAGGTTCAGAAACATCTCAAAGATGATCATCAAATCGGAGGCCCCCAGAGCTAAATTTCAAGTGTCATAGCAAAGGGTCTGAATTTATGTTCATGTGAAATTTACATTTTTCCTTTTCAATAAATTTGCAAAAACTTCTAAAATTCTGTTTTCCCTCATAAAGGTGTATTGAGTGGAGACTGATCCAGAAAAACTTAATTTTTTATTTATTTTAGCACAAGGCGGCAACATGTGAAAATGTGAAAAAAGAGAAAGGGTCTGCAGAATTTCCAAATGCATTGCATATTTATTGCATTGATAGGAAAGTAGGGAAGATTACTAATTGGGGGCTCTACAGTTACACTTGCCACATGTGAACTAAATGGAAGCAAGGACCAAACTATATCCATAGCAGCCATAGCACTTGTTATGGGGCCCAGAGGTTGTTTTTTTTTTTTTTTTGGGGAGGGGGTTGCTCGTGAGTTACAAGGAAATTGTACCTTTTGTGGGGAATAATAATATGGTGGCTTTTTGCTATATTATTGGTTTTCTGACATATGGTGCCATTATACTGTACATACCTTTAATTATAGCCATTTATGCTGCTGTTTTAGGTGGTGGGGGCCCATCATATTTTGCTATCGATGTTACTCCATTGAGGGACACCATGCACATCATAGGCTTTCGCTCATCATAACCTAATATAAAGGACTATGATTTTACAAGTAGCTCCTATGCAGTGGGACTGCAGGTAGGTGGAAGCACACAGTTGAGTTCAGGCCACTTATTTCTCTGGGCTCCTGACAGCAGTGCCATCTACAGTATATTGTCAAAATGGCAGTCCTAATTATGAAGAATAAAATACATACTAAAAATAAAAAGATTACATAAACCATATGCAGTACAAGAGCTTCAGACCTTTCTATATAACCGTGGTAACTAACATTTATCATTTCATGTATTACAAAACTATAACTCCTAGCATGCCCAGATAGGTTGTGGCTACATAACTCATACTTGCCAACTTTCTGGCATAGATCCATATGATATTCGGGTGTGCAGAGCCCCCAAACATTTTCCTGTTTTCTCTTTTTCCCAAGCCACGCCTCCTTTAAATTCAGGTCATGCCCCTTTATGTTTTGTGGTGCGACCCCCAACTCTGTATTTGCTTACGGTGTGTCTGAATACTGGCTTATCTCTGGGAGATGACAGAAGACATTCCCCGCACCCAGGAGATTTGCTAATTCTTCGTGGAGTCCCATATATTCTGTAAGAGTTGTCAAGTATGACTGCTACTACACTATATGATATGTGGTCACCAGGGGTGCGCCTAGCCTTTCTGCTGCCTGAGGCGAAAACTGAAACGACACCCCGGCCTGTCACGGCTGTATCATGGTCTCGGTGTTGTTCACCGTGACACGTTGCCATGCATGCTGGTTGCCAGCGGCAACGTGTTGTGTTCCAGCATGGGTGTACTCTGCCCTTTATTCCTGGTTCCTTCCCAGTCTGGTGTGTTTGGGGTTAAGGTGAGGATCTAGATGTGTTCTGGGTGTGGCCTCATGGCTCCACTTTATCTGGTGCGGTGAGCCTGAGGGCAGTGGTACTCCAGCCTCTGTTGGTGCTGGAGTTATGCTTCTGTGCTGGAGCTTCCATCTCTACTGTGTGAAGTCCACCTAGTTTTACATCAAGGTCACTTCTAAGTCTTCCCTTTGTTTCTATGTCCTTTTCCCATCCTCACCGTTGTTATGTTTGGTGTGGTTTATGTTCAGGGTGTTTTGTATGTCTAGTTGTTATTCCACGTTTGGTCTGTCTATGGTGTGTATAGTCCTGCATGGATGCTAGACATTCCCCTGTTTGTCTGTGCCTTCGGAAGGGGGTGTCAGCATGTTTCGCCTGCCGTCTTCTGATGTGCATGCTTGTTCTCCGGAGGGAGGGTGAAAGGTGGGGTTCTGTTGACGGTGCGGTTCGCGGTGACTGTAGTTGGACTGTTACTGGTGTTTGAATCCCCCCTCATCCATTTCTCTGTGGTTCTGGTCGCTGATGTTGTAGTTGCTGGCTGCATTCCTTTGTTTTACTGGCTTTGGTGTTTGTTGGTTGGGGGATGTTTGCTGGCAGCGACCTGGTGTGAACTGCGTCTGAGTGTGGACGCAGTGTTCAGTGCGGTCTCTCCTTGCTGTTTGTTGGCTGGCTGCTTGTTTCCTAGTTGGTGGTTTAGGCGTGCTGGTGGCAGTTTAGGGAGACTTGCTTGCACTGACGCTGATCCTTAACTTTTTTTTTTTTGTTCCACCTCCGGGGAACCCAGGGGCCCTCTCACTGAAGGCACAGATACACAGGGAGATGTCTAGCATTCATGCAGGACTATACACACCATAGACAGACCAAACATGGAACAACAACTAGACATACAACAAACACCCTAAACATAAACCACACCAAACATAGCAACAGGTGAGGATGGGAAAAGGAAATAAAAACAAAGGGAGGACATATAAGCGACCTTGATGTCAAACTAGGTGGCCCTCACACTGGAAAGATGAAAGCTCCAGCACAGGAGCATAACTCCAGCAGCAACAGAGGGTGGAGTACCACTGACCTCAGGCCACCTCACCAGATAAAGTAGAGCCATGAGGCCACACCCAGAACACACCTAGATCCTCACCTTAACCTCAAACACACCAGACTGGAAAGGAACCAGGAATAAAGGGCAGAGTACACACATGCTGGAACACAACATGTTGCCCCTGACAACCAGCATGCACGTCAACGTGTAATTGCGAACAACACCGAGACCATGATACAGCCGTGACAATGACACAGCTGTGACACTGCCAATGCCAATTTCTTCACACAACCCCTTTGTCACAATGAAAGCGCTCATTGCCCATGGCCCTTTCGCTGCCCCCCCTCTTGCCCTTACCTGGCACTGCCTGAGGCGATCTCCTCACCTGGCCTCATTGGTGGTGCACCCCTGGTGGTCACTGTCACAAGTCATAGAATTCCGTCCTTTTTGTTAAAATTAGGATTAGATTAGAACAGATGGAAGGTGGATGGTAAACTGACCCGACTTATCTACATGCAGGAAGGGGAGTTATGAAAACTTTCCATGTGTTTCATAGTAACCAATCACAGCACAGTTTAGATTTTTCAAGAGCAGAGTATAAAATGAAAGCTGTGCTGTGATTGGCTGATATGGGCAACTAAGCCAGTTTTTCTTTTAGACGGCTTCATGACCCTTCCTATCATGGAGTAACTGTGCTCTGTTTTAAAGAGTCAAGGACAAAATAATTATATGTCCATCACTAACATCAATACAGTGGTTCTGTAAATGAAAAAATATAGCAATACCATAACAAATAACCACAAAGCATGACTGCTATGTAATTATGGATCTGAAACGCCTGTAAATATTTAACTGTCCCAATGATGTCTCCTTCAGTAACGATTCATATAACAGTAAACATTTTTCTAAAGCTCTACTTTGGACAATCCCTTTGACCCCAGACAAAAAGTTGATCTCTGCTGGGACCTCTGACAATCTCATTTAACCCTTAGAGGACATGGCAATTGTCCATTTTGGAGTTTTCATTTTTCACTCCACGCCTTCCCAGAGCCATAACTTTTAAATTTTTTTGTTCACATAGCCTTATGAGGGCTTGTTTTTTGTGGCACAAGTTGTACTTTCTGATGGCACTGTTTAATATCCCACATGATGTAGTGGGGAGCTTGAAAAAAAATCAAAAATTCCATATGGGGTGGAATTGGGAAAAAAAGTTGTTGTTTTTTACAGCGTTCCCTATACGGTAAAATTGGCCTGTTACTTTTATTCTCCAAGTCAATACAATTGCAACAATAACACACTTGTACAGTTTTTCTTGCGTTTTAAAACTGAAAAAAATAAAAACATTGCAAAAAATGTTATTTTTTTCTTTTTACCATCATCACCATATTCTGACCCCTATAGTTATAGTTATGTATGTGTACAGAGCTGTATGAGGGATCCTTTTTTGTGGGACGATCTGTACTTTTCAGTGATTCTATTGTGTGTGTGTGTGTGACTTTTTGATTACCTTTTAGAATTTTTTTGGGGGAGGTGAAGTGACAAAAAAATGTTGAACTGTCCATTTTCAATTTCTTTTCCGTTACGCCTTTGAGCGTATGGCATACATATTGTTATATTTTAATAGTATGGGCAATTTCAGGTGCGGTGATTAGAGATGAGCGAATTTCCACTTATGAAATTCATTCACACTTTGTTTGGTGATAAAAGGTGAATTGCGTTATGGATTCTGTTACCATGGACGATAACGCAATTCTATGATGGAATGCATAACGGAATGCCTTTAGAGGCGTTTCACTTTTCATTCCGTCATAATAGAAGTCTATGGGCTGCAAAACAGATCCGTCCCGTTTCCGTTATGAAATTCGCTCATCTCTAGTGGCGATGCCAATAATGTTTTTTATTGTTTGTTTTTTTGGTAGGAGAAAGGGAGCGATTTTAACTTTTATATATTAAAAAAATTTTACTTTTTTTTAAAAACTTTTTAAAAGTCACCCAACAATACAGTGATGCCACCTGCTGGCCTGTATTGGTATATACCAGTAATGGGTATCGGAGCCTGCTTAAGCCTCCAAGCCATCACTGGGATATTACAGCTTCCCTGGTCTCAGCCAGGGAATGCTATACTAGGTGCAGGAACGCGCTGCCCCCGGGCCTGCACTGCTCAGATGCTGGCGGTTATGGGTCCACTGCACGTACAAGTGGGCGCCATCCTTAAAGTGCATAGTTATGCTGTACATGTAAGACGGAGGTCACCAAGAGGTTTAATTACTGAGGAAGTTGGTGTATTCAACATATTCTATTCCTCTGCAGTGCCTCCACATGGAAAATAACATATTACATGGTTCACTAAAACCAGAAGCTGTCCATGTAACGCGCAATCTAGCTTGGTCCTCCCAAGAGGGAAAGACACTCTTTGTAGCCACTCCTATGGAGGTTATAAATGATCGACTCAAAAAGGCCTAGAAGGATATCTAAATATGGGTTCTCTTAACTACACAATACCTGAAAGACAGTTTTCCAGGCATAAAATACTAATGACCTGTCCTCGGGATAGGTTGTCTTCATTATCAGATTGATGGGAGTCCGACTCCCGACGCCCCTGGCAACTAATCGTTTGAAGTGGCCTCAGTGCTCCGATGAGCACTCCAGCCTTTTCCTAGGCCAGCGACATCACTTTCATCATCACATGGTCTTCAAGTGAACGGACCTTGGCTGCAATACCAAGCACAGGCACTATATAATGCACTGTGTTGAGCAGGGTGTGCTGTGAGGAGTGGTTCTGCAGTTGGTCCATGCCCTCTCTCCCTCCTTCCCCCATGGTTCATGCTTCTGTTCCTACCAGGCAGGCAATGCCATTAAAATAATGCTGTTTCACTGCTCATGTAGTCTGAGGCCTGCCTCTCATTGCCTGTAGGGTGTACGCACATGTTCCTTCTGGTTCTTATAGGGCCAGCGTGTGCACATCTCAATCTTTCACAGCCTATGGCCACCTTTGGGTATTTAGTAGTAGCAAATGTCTCCTCTAGCTGTTTTTTATTAGTACCAGTTATCCAGCCTGTTGTTGCCCCTGTTCTCACATTTATTTTGTCTTTGAGAATTGCAAATCTGTTTCTATTTACACATTATACAATGTCCAAACTTTTTTGGAATTGGGGTTGTGTTATAACTAAGGAAAATGGGTTATGCTCCTTGGTGTATGCCACACACCAGGATATTAGACAATGATATTTGCTTCTTTCTGATAGGATTTAATTCACCTGCTGAATGTACAGATAAACCCCTTAAGGACCCGCGCCGTAAATGTACGGCGCTGGTGGAAGTGACTTAATGACCATTGCCCTACAGGTACGGCAGGCTGATCAGGCAGGTGCAGGTGCTGCTCCCGCCCGATCAGCGGCAGGGGTCCGGCAGTCACTGACAGCCGGACCCCTGCTGCATACGCCGGCATCGGTGAAAACACAGAGGGCGGCGTATTAACCCCTTATATGCCGCGGTCAAAGATGACCGCAGCATGCATGGGGTTTGCGGAGGATACGGGTGCCCTCTGCTTCCCCATCAGGTCCCCGCGTTGCAGTGACAGGGAACCCGATGGCAGAGAAGGCAGCCCGATGCCTTCCATAGGCATCGGGGCTTGCCTTCTACAGAAGCCTGTGAGATCCAGCCCTTAGGCTGGGTCTCACAGGCAAGCTGTCAGCATACAAGCTGACTAGAGATGGCCCAAACTATTCGCTAGCGAACAGTTCCCGGTGAACATAGCTTGTTCGTGTCCGCCACGGCGGGCGAACATATTCGATGTTCGCGTTCGCCCCTATATTTTATAATTTTTTCATTTTGTATTTTGTATTTTTGCGTTTTTATAATTTTTTCATTTTGTATTTTATTTTTTTGTGTATTTTGCCACATTTGGTTGCATATTTACATTTGGTATAGGCAAATATGGTAGTCTAGATCGTTACTCTGCCCAAATCTATATTCAGCTACATGGCTAAGAAAATATGCTGTCAAACAATGATCCTAGGTTTTGGTATAGACACATGATCTAGACTACCATATTTGCCTATACCAAATGTAAATATGCAACCAAATGTGGCAAAATACACAAAAAAATAAACAAAAAAATGAAAAAATTATAAAAACGCAGATGCGTTTTTGATGCGTTTTTTTTTTATCAAAAACGCCCAAATGGCCCCTGGGGGGTTCAGATATCTTGCTTTGGAGGCAGCAGAACGTTTGTGGTAGTCATAGTCAACCGTCATATACAATCAAATAGAGGCATCAAATGGATTCGCAAAGCGATTAATAATTGTAAGTATTATTCGCATTGCGATTACAACTTACAGCTGAGTTCCTAATGGTTGTATTGCTAGAATATAACGTATATTCTAGCAATACAACAACCATTAGGAACTAAGCTCTAAGTTGAATTCGCAATGCAATTAAAGCAGGTTATATTAATCGCATTGAGAATTCAACTTAGATCTGAGTTCCTAATGGTTGTTGTATTGCTAGAATATAACGAAGATTGAGAATATAGCGCTAAATTCTCAATCTTCATTATATTCTAGCAATACAACCATTAGGAACCCATCTCTAAGTTGAATTCGCAAATAAGATGTCCCAAACTATTCACCCGCGAATAGTTCCCGACGAACATAGCTTGTGTGCGTTCGTCGCGGCGGGCGAACATATGCAATGTTAGGTCCACCCCCTATCATTGAGTAAACTTTGACCCTGTACCTCACAGTCAGCAGACACATTCCTGCCAATCAGCATACCCTCCCTCCCAGACCCTCCCATATTCTGGACAGCATCCATTTTAGATTCATTCGGAAGCTGCAGTCTTAGTGAGAGGAGGGAGAGTGTAGTTGCTGCTGATTTAATAGGGAAATCGATAGCTAGGCTAGTGTATTCAGTGTCTACTCCAGTCCTGAAAGACTCATCTGTTCTCTGCTGTAAGGACAGCGTCCTGACAGCACCCCAAAAAGCCCTTTTTAGGGCTAGTACATCAGTCTCCCTCCCAGACCCTCCCACCTTCTATCAAAAAGCAAGGACGGCATCCATCTTAGATTTATTCTGAATTGCAGTGTAAGGCCTTATTCACACGTCCGTTGTGTTTTGCGGATCCACGGATTCGCAAAACACGGACATCGGCAATGTGCGTTCCGCAATTTGCGGACGGCACATCGCCGGCCCTCTCATAGAAAATGCCTTTTCTTGTCCGCAATTGCGGACAAGAATAGGACATGTTCTATTTTTTCCGGGAACGCAATTGCGGACCCGGAAGTGCGGATCCGCAATTGCGGACCCGGCCGGAACATCGTCTGTCCCCATTGAAACTAATGGGTCCGCAATTCTGTTCCGCAAAATGCGGAACAGAATTGCGGACGTGTGAATAAGGCCTTAGTAGTTTTAATCGCAATGCGATTAATATAACCTGTATTAATCGCATTGGGATTACAACTTAGATCTGTTCCTAATGGTTGTATTGCTAGAATATAACGAAGATTGAGAATATAGCGCTATATTCGCAATCTTCGTTATATTCTAGCAATACAACCATTAGAACAGATCTAAGTTGTAATCCCAATGCGATTAATACAGGTTATATTATCGCATTGCGAACTAACTTAGAGCTGGGTTCCTAATGGTTGTATTGCTAGAATTTCTAGCAATACAACCATTAGGAACCCAGCTCTAAGTTGAATTCGCAATGTGATTAATATAACCTGTATTAATCGCATTGCGATTACAACTACCACACTCTGCGTCAACTAGGTATTTTTCCATGGGAGTTTTGCCATGGATCCCCCTCCGGCATGCCCCAGTCCAGGTGTTAGTCCCCTTGAAACAGCTTTTCCATCACTATTGTGGCCAGAAGGAGTCCCTTTGGTTTTAAAAATTCGCCTGTCTATTGAAGTCTATGGCGGTTCGCACTGTTCGCATGTTCGCAAACATTTGAGGAAGTTTTATGTGCTTACCGTGACTTGAAGCAAGGAGGTCGCTGCCCCCATGACTTCAAGCCTGACTGGAAAATAGCGCGGATGGAGGATAAAAGATCGTTTTTCATACTACTGCCTCATCTGAATTCAGTAAGAAATACATCATTAGAAACTCACTGCCGGCTACTTGAAGGTACTGCTCGCAGTTTGGGACGGCTTTTGGAGGTGACAGGTTCCCTTTAAAAAGTGGGTTTTGGAAATTTTCTGAAAAATTTCAAGATTTGATACTAAACTTCTAAGCCTTGTAACGTCCCCAAAAAATAAAATGGCATTTACAAAATGATCCAAAAATGAAAAATATTGACGGAAATTTACCACTATCATGAAGTACAATGTGTCACAAGAAAAATGTCTCACAATGGCTTGAATAAGTAAAATCGTTCCAAAGTGATTACCATATAGAGTGACTCAAATTTCCAAAAACGGCCTGGTCCTTAAAGAGGACCTTTCATCAGGCTAAAAAATGTGTACTAAGTATGCTGACATGTAGAGCGGCGCCCAGGGATCTCCCTGCACTTACTATTATCCCTGGGCGCCGCTCCGTTCACCCGGTATAGGCTCCGGTATCTTCTGGGACTTGGTTATACTAGGTGGAGCCTAGTACACTTGGTTATAGTAGGCGTATCCCAGGCTGTAGCGCTGGCCAATCGCAGCGCACAACTCATATCCTGTGAGTTCTTTTTTCTCCCAGGCTGTGAGCTGAGCGCTGCGATTGGCCAGTGCTACAGCCTGGGATACGTCTACTATAACCAGGTGTACTAGGCTCCACCTAGTTTAACCAAGTCCCAGAAGATACCGGAGCCCATACCGGGCGAACGGAGCAGCGCCCAGGGATAATAGTAAGTGCAGGGAGAACCCTGGGCGCCGCTCTACATGTCAGCATACTTAGTACACATTTTTTTGCCTGATGAAAGGTCCTCTTTAAGGTGAAAAATGGCAGGGTCCTGAAGGGGTTAAGATTGCTTATTAAGCAGAATATTGCCAGTACGGTTTCTTTAGGTGTGTCCTTGACATGTCTGGATTTATAGGAAGGAAAGGAAGAATAAATTATATGTTAGGATTAGATAGTTACTGTTGTGTACACTCCTAGAATTAATGATTATGTAATCCAGAAGATTCAACATCACATTTGCTTTAGGACTCAGTCAACTTGAGAAGTAGAGAGATAAAGCATTGGCATCTATTGCCATCCCAGAGCCCTTAGGGTCCAGGTGAACTGTCTGTATTGCAATTACTTGGGACTGCTTGTATCCTTCTGTCTCCTTGACTTTGAGAAAACAAAAACTTGTAAACCCATTAAGGAGCGAGCGATTTTTGCATTTTTCTTATTTTGCCAACACTGAAGCTACAGCAAAATAGCTGATCATTTAGGCTGTGTGGAGTCAGACCGCCGCTGATCACATAGTGATGGCCAAACCTGAGGATAAGCAATCACTTGTAAAATCCTGGAAACCCCTTTAATTGGGAATAGCAATCACCGCCACTACCCCGGATTTCAACAAAAGTTAAGATGATTGCTCCATTTAAATGCTACATCATCGATTGGTGCTCATTTTGGGCAAAACAATTCTACCCATGCAAATGGACCCTTAGTTTAATAATTGTGTGGGGGCAGCTATACAGATCTTTATCTCTCCTAATTCTACATAGATCACTACTTTTATACTAACACCTTAGTTGTCATTCCTAATGTGCTGATAGATATTTTAAACAGGAATTTCTCTTTGAAACCTAGGTCATGGAGGTCTCCCTTCGAAATTGTCTTCTCAACAGCAAAATCCATGATGTTGTTGTCTTGACTTGCTTTTATTGGCACTATTAATGCTTTAGGTTTGTCACAAGCTTGCACTGACAGTATGGGAAAAGCCTAAGCTGAATCATTTGTAGACCTGCTTAACAGCTTTTTTAGTGAGTTCACTGTTTAGGCATCATGTATGGCTTGCCTCCTCCTAAGGCAGAGACAGTTTAGACTATTCAGTGCCATTTATTAGTACCCCATGGGATTCTCTAGGCGTATTGGATATGCCACTGACCTAAAATATGCACTAAAGTGAAGCAAAACTCCTGGAACAATGCACTATTTGTAGCACATTTTATATCTCCTTTTGGCCACAGCTATTTTTGAAAAAACAAAAACATAGTGCTGGATAAAAATATGTGACTGTTAAAAAAAATGTTATGTGTTAAACCACCATCATTGTGATAGATATTGTCAAAACTCTTATCAGAAAATGTATGTGGTTCGTGCTAAATGTTACATTTTTCAATGCATGTATGCTATAAAACTGCCATAAATGATAAATCTCTGGATACCTGCAGCCACCACTAGGGGGAGCTCAGAACATATTGTATGAATTTATAGAGTTACACTAGAGCTCAATAGGAGATGTATAAATCTGTATGCAGTGAACTCCCCCTAATGGTGGCCGCAGGGAATCCATTTGACTATGTCAAGAAGCAATAAAAACACCTCAGCGCTGGGCCCCTGTTCCACCACGGGCCCTGTAGCTGTTGTGTGGTCCGCCTCCATGCATAGAGGGGACCTGCAGTTTACGAGCGCCACTGTCACGTTTATGATAATTGCTTCCTTCTGGCTACTACTGGCATGCTGATAAGTTATTTTCTAAAAAAAACATGGATGAGATGTCCTGTGGCTATTATCCTGCTGTCATTGAATTAACACTTTGGAAAGGAGGCGCAATACTATTCTTAGCCCATGGTTGCTGATGTACACACCTCCAGAAAGATCTCTACTCATATTGAGAGCCAGACCAGTGGGGACCCATTTCTTGAAACCTCGTATTTTTGTCCGGCATGTTTATAAAACCAGAAAATCTCTATAAACTAAAAAAAAAATGCACAAAGTATTGTCCAGAAGTATATATAAAGAATTTTTACCCTTATTTAGGGTAATTGGTAACCACCTTGAAGAGGTTTTTTGCCTTCCTCTAGATCAACACAATAGGATTTCAGCCTGACTTCATTTCAGGACCTGTGTGTCTTTTTTCAATCCTTACCAACTATGTAACTGTATAACTAAAGATGTATTTGATCAGTACAGCTTCTACTAGCTTAGCTTTCCAAAGTGCTATCTGGTCACTTAGATTGCTTCACGTAATCCAAGATGCATTAGGATGTAGCTCCTTAGCAAGATATACAGGATTGTCTCTGCAGAAGGCTTAAATAAATAAGTGAGCTGTGAAAATAGATAACTTACCTGATGATCTTCCTCCCATGATTCTGTTCATATGGTGAGATGATCAAACGACTGGTTCTTGCTTTGGTTTATCAGTTTTATATCCCAAATTTCAAGCTCCCTCCAGCATCTTCCCCTAAATATGCAGATGAGCTGGGTATGGCTCACCAAATTGATTTTAAGTGCAATACGCTTGTTTTAGGGTTTCACAAGGTTGGGCGTGTGCAGCGTAAAGCGTCTTTATGTCAATTATGATTACTCAGAGAAAGTCATTAATTATCTTGTTTGTATTCATCTAAGTAACAAGTCTAAGTAACAAGTCTAAATCTAAGTGCGGTCGGACTACCAGCTCCACTTGAAAGAGATTTTCCTACCAGAGACAATTATGACCCTATATCTTACAGACATGTCATAAAGCACTAATAGTTGTGCATAGTTCCTCTCTGACCCCTAACTATTGTAGGAACAGGGGGTTCTCACTTTCCTGGGGATTTGACTAATGCATCCAAGTGGAGTTTGACTGATAAGGGCAAGGTATGCTCTCCATGTGCAGCTCTCTCCATTAAAGTCTATGGGTGTTACAGAGACAGTTGACCAGGCTTGGCAACCATGAAAGTCCCCTTTCCCTCTACTCTCCGCATGGGTTCAGTGGCTAAAGGGCTGAGACTGAATAGTAAGCACTGAGGGACTTAGGTGATGTTTGTTCAGATCTCTTACATGCTGAAAATTGCACTAGCATGTCTCATCAGAGTATTCACCCTCCTGCTGCACCATGTTCCATGCTTCTCAAGTTATGTCCCCTTCTTCCTTCTGCTCTGGCTGGTGCATGCTCCCATAGGGTGTGCACCCTCTTCCTGGCCCTTAAAGGGCCAGTGTACACATGGGCTAATCTGTCAACTGTCTATGATAGCATTCTTCGGAGCATATGTTGCACCTTCCCCCATGAAAAGGTTCCTAAGCAAAAGGTTCCTAGCTTGTCTAGGGCCTATAAAAGTGTGGTTTTCGTGTATTCTGGTTTTCTTTGCCTGATTACCGTATTGACCCTATGCTACCTGCTCTGACCTATTGTCTGTTACCGTATTGCACAAATTCTGCCTCTCCTGACCTGGGCTTACCCTCTGACCTTGCTACTGCCTGTCCCCTTGAAGCCTTGCACTGGTATGTCTTGACCCACCTGGAGTTGGCAGCCTATGAATGGATACAGGTAGCAGCCTGGTGGTCCCTGCTGTGATGTTTAGATCCTTTTGCAGGGGTGAAATAGTGAAAACTAGGGGACTACTATGACAATGCCATCAGGAGTAGGCTCAAGTCAGATCTGTTCAGTGGCACAGTGGGTCCACACCTGCTCTGTTACAGCATGGTGCTGAACTTACTATACTGTGTTATTATATAGTATGTTGTGTTATATGTTATATGATGCGATATATAACCTTTTTAATGATTATTTATTTTCAAAAAATATTAACATGCAGCATTAATATGACTAGGTTTTAAAACATTTCTTTTCTTTCATTTTAGAGATATGACCCATAATCAGGCTAAGTCATCAATATTAGATTAGGTTTAGGTCCAACTCTGATCAGCTGATCGATTTGGGTGCCAAGAGTTTGATCCCCACTGATCTGAAATTGAATACCTATCCTGAGGATAGATGATCAATTTCATGAATCTGGAATACTCCTTTAAGGGTATGATCACATGCCGTGGCCGTGCAGCGGCAGCAACGTGGCCACGCTACAGTCCACTAATACCAAAACAGGTCTCAGCGGACTCTAATTAAACTAATAAGGACCACACTGTTTACTCGGTCTGCATTGTTAATGGCCATTCTATATTATGGGTGCCTTTAACAATGCAGACCAACTAAGCAGTGCAGTCTTCATTAGCTTAACAGAAGCCAGCTGCTGCCTGTTTAGTCGTTTGTTACTCGACTGCAGCGCAGCCGCTTTGCAAACGCGGCACACCATGTGTTCATACCCTTACATTACTTGTATCCTGAATTTTGATGCAATCTGTAGTGAGCAAGGGGGTAGAGTGTCCCAAATTGTTGCGGCAGAGTGAGAAGGTTTGAGTGTAAGGGACTGAAAGCTATGTTAAGCATGCAGTACATAATGCAAGAATAAAAGGGGATGTCTTAATACCCACATGAGGACTGTGACTATGAACTAATTGCCCATTGTCCAAATTCAATGTAATCTCTGTTACATCTGCAGTTTTATGTTGGCATACATATTGACACATAACATAATTAAACGCTGAAACCAGAAATCACTGCTGTCACTTTATTTATCAATAAGTGGATAAATTATTGTCATAGACCCATCGGATTGTAAAACGATTTATACTTATCAAACAAGGGTATGGATGGGTTTTTAGGGTGAGACAGTTTTTGTCCCTATGTTACCTTTCATGGACTCTTACCATCCATATCCTCATTTGATAAGTATATTTCAGGGTTTTGTGGAAATACTGCTGTTGTGTTATTTCTCAGTTTATGAGAATACATTTGCATAAGGATTTAGCAGAAACATAGGGGTCCTCGGGGCCTGTGCTCACCCTGAGACTGTGCTTACTAGAGTAAAATAATTGTCAACTCAATAAGAAGTACAGAATGTATCACAAAGTATCTTTTGGATTAAAACAACTTTCTGAGGAATGTGCAGAAGAATGTAGTAAAGAAGATTATGTATGAAAAATATCATTATATAAAACAGTAAAATCCCACAAAGGCAATGAAGTTACCTGAAGTAAAATTACTATGCGAGTTATACTAGACTCTTACCAGTTATTACTACCATTTCAACCTGAGAATCTTCCGTTGGACTAAAGGTAGTTGTTACGGCCATGGGTGGTAAACCACTGTGTCAATCAACAGACTTGGCTTTTGGTCTAAACCTGGAATTCACCCTTTAAGGCTGTTCAGCTTGTCGGATACGTCCTGCCACTAGTTCAAGTGTGTCGCTGGACTGCCGATCTGTCCCTATTGACTATAATGGGGGCAGGGCGGAGTTCCGGTGCAGCACGCCAGTATACGTTGAGAGCCCGCCAGACTAAATGTCGGACATGTCGTAGTTTCAGTCTGGCGGCTTCTCGCCGTGCACTGGCGTGCTACACCGGAACTCCTTCCCCGCCCCATTACAGTCAATAGGGACGGAGCGACAGTCCGGTGACACAATTGAACTAGCGGCAGGACGGTTCTGACAGGCTGTTCAGGACTGAGTAACGAGGGACGGCCACCGCCATCAGACTGCGGAAAGCCACAGTGTCCACAAGCCTAAATGGCAACATTTCCAGGGGCAGCAATTTGGAAAGGTGCGCATTTAGTGATATGGCCTGTGGGTGGGTGGCTGGGTATTTGCGCTTTCGTTCAAAGGCCTGGGGTATAGACATCTGTACGCTGTCCTGGGACACAGAAGTGGATGTGCTAGATAATGGTGCTTGGAAGGTCCAGGTGCATCCGGGCCTGCGTCTTGGACAGGGGATTGGTCAGCACATAACACAGGGGAAGAGGAGGCCGTGGTGTGACCTGCAGACACTGATTGTGGACCCAGGCATTCGGCCTACCTATTAGGGTGCTTTGATGCCATGTGGCGGATCAAGCTGGTGGTGGTGAGGTTGCTTGTGTTCACGCCCCTGCTCATTTTGGTACGGCACAGGTTGCAAATGACAATTCTTTTATTGTCCGCACTTTCCTCAAAAAAGCGCCAGACTGCGGAACACCTACCCTTCAGCAAGGGAGATTGCCCCAAGGGGGTGCTCCTGGGAACAGTTGCGGGCCTGTTTGGTTTGGCCCGTCTTCTCCCTTTTGCCACGCCACTGCCTCTTCCAGCCTGTTGTGGTGCTGCGGATTCCTCCCCCTCTATACTGCTGTCCTTGCTTGGCTTGCCACCTTCCCAGGTTGGGTCAGTGATTTCATCGTCCGCCAGCTCCTCTTCCACTTCCTCACTCTGGTCATCCTCCTGACTTGTTGACCTAACAAGAACCTCACTTATTGACAACTGTGTCTCATCCTCATCATGAACCTCGTGAAACACTAATTTCCGTTCCCCACCGCCATCTTTTTCTGACTATGGATGCTCAAGAGTTTGGGAATCAGTGCACAAGATCTCCTCCTTTTCTTCATGCGGGCTAGGCGAGAGGGCCAAATTAAGGAATGGTGATGAAAAGAGCTCCTTGGAATATCCGAATGTGGGATCACTTGTTTGCCTAGACTCTCCATGGTGGGAGGAAGAAGGATCAGGGTGAGGATTCTATTGACCAGACTCTTGGCTACTTAGACTGGACTTTGTGGAAGACAGGGTGGTGCTTAACCGACTGGAAGCATTATCTGCTGCAATCCAACTGATCACCTGGTCGCACTGGTGTGACTTCGAGAGTGGTGTCCTGCGCTGCCTTGCAAACTGGGACGTGAAGCTAGGTATCGTGGATAAGTGTGTTTCTTGTGCTATGGCAGCAGGCACAATTTCACCGCATGTATCTGCATATCTGGAAGTTCTGGTACCAATATACACTCATATACTCTTACACCTCATGAAGTCTCTACATTCAGTATAACATATACAGTATATGGACATAACAAATGATCACATAATCACCTTTCAGACTCCCTACCCCTCTCGTACTAATGATTCTACGGTTCCCCAACAATCTAAGTTTACTTGGTCATTGTGAAATCGGAATGAGGACATCACAATTTTTTTACCTGTTACGGTCACATCTCAAGTATGGCACGTCATCACTGTGGTCAGTGATCATTTTCTAATTTAGCAAAAAATTTCAGAAACCCCATTCATCATGTTCTGTTTATTTGTATGAATCATTCATTTTCTATTAGACAGAATTTTGATCACTTTAGTTTGGAAGACTTTTTACTAGATGAACTTGACAAAATCTGGAATCCTGCCACATTGTGTGTGGAGCAAATGAAGCATTTAATGAATGTGAGTATGTGGCAGAGCTGAAGCTGTCAGATATTTCGGAACTGGGTTTATTTATTAGATTTGTTAGATCTGATTTATGACATTTATTTTAGGGGCTACCCACAGATAGCAATTATCACCTATGAAAAGCATAGGTGAAAAATATTGGATCACTGGAGCAGTGTTGGACTGGGGTTTCCTGGGCCCACCAGAGGAAATTATTCTCTTGGTCAAGCCTCTATACGATCAATAAAGTCTAATAGGTTTTGAGTTTCAGAAATAGACGCTAATGGAAAGTGATTAGTTCCAAAGACATTTCCAAATGGGATTTATCTCCTTGACCTTTAGGGCACACTATGGCTTCATAGATTGGTCCCATCAGAAGATCGACTGGTTACTCAACCACCGAGATCCCCAGCGATTGGAACAACAGGGTTCCATGAGTCCCCTCTCTGAAGGTAGAGGTCCGGCACATATCGGTCTACCACTCCATTCACTTCTATGGGACTGAAAGAGTCTATTTTAGTCCAATAGAAGTAAATGCGGTGTAGACAAATATGTGCACTACTGCTCCATACAAACAGGTAACTCTGTTTACAGGATCACTGGGACCCCAGCAGATGCACCCCAGATAATCTGACATTGATCACCTATGTTATTTTTGGATAGCCCCTTAAATCTTACCCTAATAAGTCCCACATATGTACAAATCGGTAGCATTTTTTAATGTATACTGTCTAATACATATAGTGTATTCATTGTCTGTTCAAATATATATTCTTTAAGATGACGCCACAGGAACAGACTGAAAAGCTTTAACGCTGGGGAATTTCTTGGATGAAAAATCTACCATAATACTCTTCTCTCCGATTCTGTAGGGGTGGATTTCACATTCAATGGTGACTCTTTGATTTTGCTTTAGAAGTGGCACACTGTATAAGAGAAAGTACATCATTTATGAACTGGTAATGTGTACATTCATTTCCATTTTGCATTGAAATACTTTTTACAAAATCCATTTTACAAAGGAATTTGAGCACAACCTGGGGTCGTTAAGGTTCAGTGTACTGGTATACTGGGAGTAGCCAAAATGCTCAATTGCAGATGTAACTATAGGAGGTGGAAGCACACTCAGGAGCTGGAGTCTGAGGGGGACCAAATGGTGCCTCTGACACATCTGGGGACAAATGTACCATAAATGGCATGTGAACGTTGGGCGCCCTGTTACAGCCAATTCTTCAAATTCCCAGTGCCCCCATAATAGTGATAGCAATAAGTCAGTTACTTATTGAACTTCCTCCTAACAACCCTGTTCTATATTAGACTGTTTGTTAGGGTACATTCACACGACTGTATGTATTTTGCGGTCCGTGATGTATGTGTTGCATCCGTTTTATAATTTAACGGGCCTGTGAAACCATATCCCTTTAAGGCTATATTAAAGGGATAATAGGACAATCTCCCTATAAAAGAGTGGCTCTTGCACTGATGGATCTGGTACATCCATCCATTACGCACATGGGCATTACCACCTGCAGTGGTCATTCAGGGGAAATCCTCACTTACTGTAGTAGTGAGTTCCCTGGTTCGTGACCTCCAAATTGGACAAGCCCTTTAGGAAAAGTAAGACTATTCCTATATATGTTTGGCTAAGTGCTTTGAAGTGCATCAGTGGGTGAATGAAGTTTATAAAGCAATCTTGTCATTATTACTTATAATATTAGATTTGCACACTGTACCCTCCCCATGGACTACACACTTACTTAACAACGATGGGTTCCTTCAGTAGGCCACTTCCCTCAATTGTGACAACGCTGTCATCGACATTGTCTTTAATAGGATTAGCGAATATTACGTCCACAGTTGTTCTTTTATCCAATCTAGCCTGCTCGTTGATCTAGGAAAAAAAATGACACATGAATACAGTGAGGTACGAGAAGGATCAGGCAGCAAGTAAAGAACGCCATAAAGCTTGCCATACACATCAAAGTCACTGAGTTTGGCAGAATCGGGATGCCAGCTAATAAGTATGGGAGTTTACGGACTCTCCCCGATTAGGTTGGGAGAAAGAAGGATTGGGAATGCTGGATTTCAAAATGCCAATCCTTTGCTCCCTTAGAGGTGCTTATTACCCTCCCCCCAAAATCACATGCATGAGTGTGCATATTTATGGTCAATTTAGAAGGAATAGGAGTTGACAGAACAGCTTTTTTAAAGGGGTTGTAAAGCTTTTTACAAGGGATGGCTTATCCTCAGAAGGCCATCACTATCTGATTGGTGGAAGTCTGACACCTTGCATCTCCACCGATCAGCTGTTCTGTTGTAGCAATGGAGCTGTAAGTTGGCGCTGGGGCTATACAGATCCACTGTGTAGTGGACGGAGCTGGTTATTGCACTGCCACATGAATTCAATAGAAGCGCTGCATTAACTAGTTCCGTCCACAACAGAATAATTGGTGGGTGTATGGGGTGTTGGAATCTCGCTGATCAGATAGTGATCAGATAGTGATGGCCGATCCTGAGAGTAGGCCATTATTGTAAAAATCTGGACAACCCTTTTAAAAACATAGCTATGGAGGGCCTTGTGCTGTCACACAGGGCACTGACCACCAGTCATTTCTGTCCAATTGCCACTCATCACGTCTCTATTAGTCTTTTCTGACAGAAGGGTGTTAAAGGGACAATAAATGGCAAATGGACACCAAGGTGGCATTGAACATGGCAATAAACAACAATGAGTAGGAATTGGGCAGAAAGTGGCCACTAAACAGAATATATGACAAATTTAGTGCCTATTTGACATTTTTTGTCTTTTTAGACCCTGTTCACATCACGGTAATGGTTTATGCTTAGCATTTAGGTCAGGTAAAATCCTGTCATATACACTAAGCCTATGCACAGGGCCATCAGCTGAGCTGTCTGATGGACCACTGTAAAAATACAGTGTTCTGCTAGAGAATCTGAGGGCTGTTCTGAGAAAGGAGCTCAACATTTTTAATAAAGACCAATTAAAAAAATGATCTTTAGCTCAATGAGTACAATGCAATGATAAAAATGCCCCCAAAGGTGTGCATAGCCTTTAAGTACATTCCTGTATACATTGCATGTTCCATATATGAAAAAAAGGGATTTCAGCTCACCCACCGTTCTCCTTCACCTGCACAGATCCCGGACCAGGAATCAATCAGAACACTAGAAAAAATCCAGCAGCAGTATAAAATCCAATTTCTTTATTTCTTCATGATAAAATCCATAAAAATCTATTTATAATGAAGACATAAAGAAATTGGATTTTATACTGAGCCTGCTGCTGGATTTTTCTGCTGTTCTGATTGCATGTTCCATATTCTGCATATAACTGCTGGACCCCCTGTGGTTCTACTATACTGGATTTACAGCAGCATCCATGCCTTTGGTGCAGTAAGTCCATAGGGAGATTTTACATGTAGAATACAAGTACAGTAGACTCTTTGTAATGAGAGCATATGAGGACGTATAGCAGATGTCTGATGGTAAATCTGATCGTACCCGGACCAGCAGGGGTGGGTTCTTCAGTGTCACTACTTTATTGACTAGCAGTCTTCCTCCCATTTCATCTTCACACACAGCCACAACCTCGATCATGTTGTCTGGAGTTATGGCATTTTCGTACTGAGGGTATGTTATTTTAAAGGTGATACTTTTCTCTGTAAAAGACAAAACATGAACGTAATATAATAAGATGGACAATGGGGGAGATTGATTGTTTGTGACCATCTTAATGGGAGTCATCAGTGACCTTCCTATAAAACAAAGCACAGTCCACAACAAGCATTGCTCGTCCGATCCTAATACTGCCCTTGCGTTCATGAATTCCATGGGTCCATTTTAGAGAATTTTTTTCATAAATATGTAATTGAGGCCATGAGGGCAAGAAAAGTAGCACTGTTGTCTGCTTGCACACAAGCTCCGCTCCAATCTCTGGCCAGCTCCTCCCTCTGATAGCAGATTGACAGAGCCAAGCAGTTGTGTCGAAATCTCGTCTGGATCTCTATTTCCTTATATGTGCTGTTCAATGTCATCTTGGTGCACCAAACTGTGATTGAATAGCGCATGTGCAAGAATACAAAGCCAGGTGTTGCTCTTTTTGCACTCAAGGCTTTGTTTGCACATTTGTAAAAATTGGATTTCCTCTAAAATTGTGAAAACAATGGCAGGATTAGAATCAGGTGAGCAATGCCTGTTGAAAACTTTGTTTCATAGGGAAGTAACTAATAACAGACTCTATTTCAATTAAGACATCTTAAAACGAGACCAGGTAGGCAGATGATGTGCCACATTTATCCCAGAGTCACAAACTGTGTGATAGATGTGATTTATAATAATAGTAATAAAAATAGCAATAATATTAATAATAATAATAGCAGTAATAATAATGATAACAACAATAATAATACTACAGTCTAGCTAACGTCCTATTAGTAAATGCAGTTGGGCGGAAGAGCCTGTATGCTGTTTGGGTGCAGGGGAAATGGTGGCATCTGCAGAGTGAGGGACTGGTAACTATTACCCAAACTATTTTTTCTTCACAGGTTAGAACAAAAGGCTAGAGAACCCATTTAATTGGACTAAAAATGTGCCAATATGCATTTTTACACTACTCACTCACTTTTGAGATTGTGGGCCTGTTCACCCACGTTAATTTGGGGGCGTTGCCATTACACCTAGAGGCTCAGCTCTCTCTGCAACTGCTGCTCCCTCTGCACGTTAGTTGACAGGGCCAGGCAGTGTAACCATGATCACACCTGGCCCTTTCAATTAAACTGCAGTTGCAGAGAGAGCAGGGCCTCTAGGTGTAACTGCAACACCCCCATTGTTCCTAGAGGCTCATTTGCATATATTAAAACTTAATTTTTCTCACTATTGCAAGCGCACATGCAACAGGTGAGCCAGTTTCACAGGTACAATTCTGCTGACAGATGCCCTTTAAGAGGTTATCCCATGAATCGTTTTCATGCCAAAATTTCTGAAAGGCTGTTGATAGCTATTTTAAAGGGATACTTCTATCAAAATATTTTTAACACCTATTAACACCCTATATGTCAATATTCTAAATATTTTCTTAACAAAAAAAATGGCTGATGGTTTTCTGGATATACAGTAATTTTATGGTCAGTCCATGTATTCTACTTTCTGTTCTGGCTCTTTAACTGGGAGAAGACTCAGTGCAGAGTTAGGATCCTTCCATTTCTGGCAGCTGATAGTATAATCCCTTCTTACTTCCACTGCAAATGGAGTCTTCTCAGCTGCCATGCTACTGCTTTGGTCATCCAAGCTATGGAGTCTCACTTACAATTTCTCCACATGCAGCTGCGAAACAAACACCCACATGATACAAAAAATAAAATAAAATACGCACCTTCGTTTGCTCTCAGTGTTACAGACTGTGATTCAGTAGTGATCTGCTTGACTGGTGTACTGTTGTATATTATGGCGGTAGCCGTCATATTGGCCTTCACAGTCCTGGTGCTAGTGGATGTGCTTTTCAGAGTAAGTTGCATGATCAGATCCTCACCGACCTGTGTTTCTCCATTCTTAAAAGTGCCAGAAAATTCAGGTTTAACTGCTGCCACTTCTGGTTGTGCATCACGGAGTGACATTGATGCCATACGGGCACCTGAAAAACCGGCTGCAGAAAGACCGCCTGCAGAGAGCATTTTATTCCTAGCCTTATTAAATATCTCTCTTTCCTTAGGAGAGCCTGTAGGAGAGTAGAACAGACATAAATTGGGATGATGATTATTACATTTATTTTGTATATTATTGTATTGCTATTCCACTGTATTTATTCTGGAGTTATGTATATGTGTTAGGTATACAACATTATAGAGTTTGTCCACCTTTGAATATTATTCCATAGTTGGGGTTAAATGATCCTCTAACTCAAGGACCAGTTACTGATTGACATAAGTTTACAAAACCTTTCCAAGTAACTGCACTTTCCTCCGACAGCCTCAGTTAGTAATACTATGGAGGAAAGCGGTTCAGGATCGGCCCTCCCTCCACCTCAGAGTAGTCGCACTCCCTGCCTGTATGATAGGAATGGATTCAGCTGATATTAATGAAGAGCCGGTCTTGATGATCTGGCATCCTGTGACAATAGTCAGTAGGAATAATCTTATGGAAGCATGCGTGTGCCAATGCTTTCCGTATTTTGATCTTCATTAGGGGCTCACACACACGGCCGTATTTTAGGTCCACATCTGATCCACTTTTTTTGCACAACGGATGCGGGCCCATTCCTCTCAATGGGGTCGCAAATCCGTTCCGTGACCCCACAAAGAAATAGAACATGTCCTATTATTGTGGACAAGGATAGGACATTTCTGCAGGAGGTTAAAAAAATGACAGCATGCACTTGGCCGGGATCCGTGTTTTGAGGATCCGCGATTTGTGCATTGCAAAACATACGGACGTGTGCAAGAGCCATTAGTATGGGATTTCTTGAGCATTACTATATTTTTCCAGATCTCCATAATTTGGAGTGAATATAGATAGGAACATTACCAACAGGGGCGGACTGTGGACTTATAGTGGCACTGAAAAAAATACTAATAGTGGCCCTTTGTTGTAAGTGGATCCAAACTGACAGAAGGCAGACAGAGAAAATGTAGGCTGAGCCAACAATACTGTAGTGCAGAACAAAATACTGCCCCAACAGGACCAAATCTCGTCACAGTATGAAACTATATCATCGTCTTGCGGCCGTTGGCCAGGTGCATAAGTGCCTGATGCTCCTACATAAATTAATGCTGAGATCATAAGATCTTTATGTACCTGTCTGGTGGCCATGAGGAGGCCTTGGGTGGCCCCCTGGGTTTCGTCCCACGGAGAAATTTCCCTGTATGGTCTATGGCCAGTCCACCCCTAATTACCAAACTGATTATTACAAAAATTTTATGTTAACCAAAAAAAGCTTGCATTCAGTAAAGTGTGTCTACTATGTATTGTAATCTGGGCAGCCCATGGTTGCGTTGTGGTATATGGTGCTGTCCATCTCGAGGAGCAGCAGTTTCCTCCATGGTGCACAGCGCATACAGTATGTCATCTAAGGTGATGTTTGAGTAGCTAATTAACACTTGGTTGTATGCCCTAAGTATCATCATGACAGATTACCACTACAAATAACGTAAAACAAGAAGTCCCATATAGTCACCTTCAGAGTATTTGTAGTCATTAGTGACATCTACACGTGAGAAAGAACCAACAGCCTTGGTGCTGGTGTACCGTCCTACAACTTGAGGCTCAGAATAGATCAGCCTTCTTGATCCATCGTTATATATCACCCAGTGGTATGTGTCAGCGTTTACCTCTCCAAACACAAATGGGGTATCAAACCTGAGATCCACATCTCCTTCCTTCACAGCTTTCAGAGAGCATGGTCCCAAGCGGAACACACCTGGTGGATAATAATGGAAGTATGTAATTTCACATACAGATCCAAGTTGTAAGTATCTCATCAACCACTTGAAGGGTATGTCAATCTTTGGACACAATCATAATCTACATTAGAAGTTAAGTGACTTTCTAACTCTATTGCTTAACTTCTTTTTTACTGCTTGTTTTATACTTCAGAGCTGTATTCGCAATTCAGCAGTTCATCATTAGTAATGCTGCACATTTATAACTGTAATCAACATTTTATATTCTACATGCAAATTTTTAAATTATGTTAAAATTGAGAATACACCCTAAACCATATTACAGACATGATGAGTGGGCTTCGATTGAACCCGTTTTTATGAGCCAGGGTGGAGAGCAGCTTCACAGAGCAACTTGCACCCTATTGAATCAATGTGACCATGCATTTCAGCTATCTAATACCTAATATATATTTTTGGGCTCTGAGGTCCATACCTCCACTTTGTTCTTGAGGAGTTGAATCTAGAATCTGCCATCCATTATAAAAAGATCCAAGATCCTTTCGAACACACCACATCTCATTCCATGCATGAAAATTCCTGAAAAGATATAAAAAAAAGGCAATTTTTTTCACTCTTGCAACTTTCAGTCTAGTTTCACACTAGTGCTAAAATCATATGGCAGGCTGTTCCGGCATAGCTCAATACTACCTTTATCGCATTAGTGCTCAGATTCGGTTGGACAAAAATTCTGCTTGCAGTGCTATTTGTCCAGCTGAATCTCGGCACTAATGCCGGAAACAGGCCAGATCCCTGCCAGTTCCCATTATAGTCAAATGGGCCTGGCGGTGCTCTGGCAGTTTCCGGCTATGCATGGGCGTAGCTATAGGGGGTGCAGAGGTAGCAGTCGCTACCGGGCCCAGGAGCCTGAGGGGGCTCAAAGACCCATGTGCCACATAAGAAGACACACAAAGCACTGAGGGAAGAGGGCCCAAGCTGAACTCTTGCACCAGGGCCCATGAGTCGTTAGCTACGCCCCTGCGGCTATGCAAGAAAACAAGTGTGAAACTAGCCTTACCTGTATTTACCATAATTTGACCTGATCGCCCTTAAGATATGACCTCTCTGTAAGTAGCAAACTGTATAAGTAATGATCATTTTAAGATATCTTACCCCTTGCAAAAACTAGGGGTTTGCTTTAAATTTGTCTGCTTTTCTGTCCTCTTAGGACATAATTAATGTGTTTTTTAAAGGCTGCTTTGCTTTGGTATATTATATGCATGTTATTTTGACTCCAGACACGCCAGGATGGTCACTCTAAAACAATTTGTGGTGATTTTGTTGCGTTAGGGCATTAGGCTGGTCAAGATAACATTGGCTATACCTGTATGATATTTTTTTGTCTCACTGGTGGTTGCGTTTAGTTCATAATGAATGTATCCTTGCTCTGGTGATAATCAACATTTTATGCCCTCTCTTCCTGAACAACTTATGATAGGCTCATGCTTTTAAACAGCAGCCATTCTGAATAAGTTGCGCTGCAGTGTAAAGGATCATAGTGGGACATAGCAGCAGCCAAGATTCTAATAAACTTCTAAGGGCCAATTCTTCATGGGATCAAGCCTTGTTGCTAAACCATGCCTGTACAGCACTTCTCGTGGACTAGACTTATCTGTCTATTATGCAGTATTATATAGTTACCATACGCTATCATTGGTCCTTGTATTGTCCTTTTTGCCATTAGCATCATAATAGTTATCAATAATAAGATTCTCATCAGTGTCATGGGCAGACTCAAAGTTAATGATCAGACGAGCTGGAATCCCAAGACATCGGAGTACTGGATGGAGAGAAAGAAATGATTTCATTAAGTCATCTGCCTGGTTTAGAGGTTCTTATACTAAGGAACATACAGTATAGCGATATTTGTATTGATCCATTAAAGGAGTTGTCTCCCTTCAGCAAATGGCATTTGTCGAGTAGACAGGCACTATTGTAATGTGATTGCCCATATTGCCTCCTTTGCTGGCTGGATTCATTTTTCCATCACATTTTACACTGCTTGTTTTCAGAGGTTATGACCACCCTGCAATCCATCAGCGGTGGTCGTGCTTGCACGCTATAGGAAAAAGAGCTGGCCTCTCTGGTGGGGGGGGGGGGGGCTGGGGGAGCACGCATAGGCACGCATGCGCAGCAGCTCCTGTCCCAGCCATTCCATAACTGCCCTGGATTTCAAGCAGTGTATAATGCAATGGAAAAGACAATATGGACAATCACAAAATAGGCCCAGAGAGGTTAAAACAGCAACAATTGTAGTTGCCCTACAAACCATGTAAATAAAAACTGTTAATACTGGCACACACCTGTGCAGAGTACTCCTGCGTACACCCAGCATTGTCCAAACTTGACTGGCCCACTCTGCATCCATTGGCGGAGGATAGAAACACTTCCATTCCACTGTGTAGGGCTTACTCCTCCGCTGTAGTCCCCGCTCCAGTTCCCCACAATTACCCCATTGTCCCCATCATTACTGTTCACCTTTTAAAATAATAATAATTGGATTTTAGATTGATTTAGAAATATCATTGAGTGGCCTCGTCCTATTATAAAACTCAACATCTTACCATGGCACTCATCACTCTTCCCACATGGAGAGGGTCATTTCTGCGAGAGACATCTGCAGCTGAATCTGAGGCGTAGACCGAGCTTCTGTCCAACAAGGTAAGGCAGATGTTCAAGATATCTCTTTCAAACTGTTGGAACAAAAACAATAAAAATATTGCTTTAAAAAATAATGCAAATAATTCAGCAGAAGATGAAAAGAAAAGAAGTGCAAGAGCACAGATGTAACAGAGCTGAATATTTCAAAAAAAATCTGGGGAGGCTGCATTACTTTTTGTAATTTACTAATTGAAAAAAGTATACATTTGTATGTACTAGGTAGCAAGGAGGTAGCTGGTGGTGCAGAGCATGTGCCGACAGTGCTGGGTGCCAAGATGGAGGATGGCGCCACTGTGTCAAAGCCGCTGTGCCCATTTAGATAAAGGGTTACTGCAAAGAGCTCAATTTTTGCCCTTAATCAAGAACATTCTATTGCAGGCAGACTGGGATCCCAATGTTGTAGGTGGGTCCAAATTGACAGAAGTCTGGGCGACACAAGTAGATGGAGCCAAAACAAGTTGGCAGGGTCATTAATACCATATTGCAGCACAGAATACCACCCCAAAGAACCAAATACCACAGTGCAGCACAAATTACCTCCCTCGAAGTTGTCCCTCTGTGTTGTCTCTACTATTGACATGGGGCAGGGGGCTTAGGAGGTGAGATGTGGGCCACAACACCAAGCCAGCCCTACAATCTGCATGTTGCTTGGACTTCGTCTAGTAATGACCCCTATAGTTTCTCCAGTAGTATGTATACGGCCAGCGGTATCAACCCACTGGAGAAAATACCCTGTAGGGTCTATGGCCAGTCCACCCCTGCCTATGACTTTGGGAGCAGCTTGATTAAAAACCCCTAATAGTCCAAAATCTCATAATAACTAGTTGAGGCAAATTAAAATCTCAGCTCTGCTAATAAAAGTAGCATCCTGACGCTCATATTGCCTGTTGCCCCCTATAACAGTCTATTGTTTGGTATTTTCATGGGCTTGGACGACAGTAAACCAAGCCTTCTGTTGTCCTCTTCTCACCAGTAGATTTGAAGTGGCAATAACACAATTCAGTAATGTTGTAATTACCTGGCCATAGTCCCATCTTCTGCTGTAAAAGCCACCCGCATTGCCATACCAGTATAACCCAACATCGTTGAGCACATACTCTGCCCTTTCTGCATCATTGGCCATGTAAACTTCATCACCTAAGAAGGAGAGAAAAAGAAAACGTGATCCCCAAATCAGAGAATATGTTGGGAATTAAAGACGGATAGGTTGTTTTATGGTGTCCTGGATATTTTAAGTCAAGAGAATCAGTCATAGACCATCATTTGTTATTTACTTATGCCACCACGTGGCTTGTGAGCTTCCACTCCTGTTGAACAAACTGGCCTGGTTCTGAAGATTTTGACCTTTGACCCCCATGGCAACAGATTTACCACGGTATGTATGCTCCAGGTTGTCAATAACCGTGTGTGGCCAGGGTCAGCCGGACTCTTACGAAAGCCGTGTTCACACGTCTAACGTGTTCTCCACGGACAGCACACATACCCATTCATTTTAATGTGTTTTTTCACATATCAGTTTTTTACCACGGTCGGTGGGTCCGTGTTTTTAGCACGGATGTATGCTTTATTTTGTCCGTGTTCACGGTTCCATCACACCCATTATAGACTAGAGGTCTGTGAAAACCACGGATGCAACACGGATGCCATCCGTGTTTCATGGATTATTAGGAAGAGATGCTTTGAAAATTATTTTCAGTGAAACACGGATGACACACGGGCAGCAAAAAACTGACAGATGGACCCAACACAGATCCATCACGGACATCTTCACGGAAGCATCACTGACCATCTTTTCACGGATTTGCGTTTTACTCGAATGATAGAAATCTATACGTCACAGAGCTCAGCTTCTCACTCTATTGTATCCTGTTTTTAGATTGATGCAGAATAAATCAGGTTCGTTTCATAGAGGACCTGTGTCATCTCTCCTGATGTGGCTGTTCTTGTAACTGCCTGTACAGTATTCCCCAGACTGCTAATATCCAGGGAAACGGGGGATCACCTTCAACTCACGCTTGGCCCCTTAACTCAACCTTGACCCATAACAAAAAGCACAGACAACTATGTCACTTTATTGCTGAATGGTGATCTGCCACAGCTTCTTTATTAAAGCGGCAAACCTTAATAAACCATAATATCATATCGGTATGCCAAACGCCGGACTCCCAGTGGCTAAGTTAAACCGTAATCATCAAGAGCGGTATGCCAACCGCTAGACTACCAGCGGGCAAGTACGCTATCTGCTACCACCATAACTCCGCCGTACTAAAATGCCGTCAGCTGTGACTTGCTAAACTCGACCAGAATTCGCTTATCTCAAAAGCCGTAATCATCGGAGCGATATCAAAACCCCAGCGGGGCTCCTAAGAATTGGAAAAAATAAAACAGAATGAACAAGTATCCATGACTGATCATAACCGTGTACCTCGACCCGCCACCCAAGAATAGCTGCAAAGGGAGGGAGGGAGGGCTAATTTGCTTCCACTGGCAAGAACAAAATGGGGGTATGTAGCCTTCAGGATTTTCTGCACCGCCCAAATCCTGTTTAAGGCGCTCCCCAGAGAATTAACCCCTTAATCTCCTTATTCTGCCATCTACTTTACCATTACCGTGAAGGGGCCAGCTCACTAAAGCCCTAAGGGGAAGAGGGGCACGGGGGGGGGGGGGGCATCAGTCCCTCAGCACCCTCCCTGCTATGTAATAATAATTCTAGAGCATCTATTCTATTGTTATGACTCTATGTTGTGCTATTTCTCTGTTACTCTTGCTAGAAGTTTATGTGTGCATGAGCCCTTATGCGATAAAATCCACAGTGGATTACAGTGAAAGGCAAGTGGGTGAGATTTTATAATGTCTGCTCCACAGAATCTAAATGGCAGAAAACCTGCAGGATTTCAGTTCTGATCAAGGATACAGTATGTCATGGTTAGGGGGTCATTTATCAACCAGTTGTAATGTAGAACTGGCTTATTTGTCCAAAGCAACCAATCAGATACCACCTTATATTTTCCAAAGGAACTGTGAAAAATGAACGGTGGAATCTGATTGGTTGCTATGGACAACTTAGCCAGTTCTACTTTATACCAGATTGATAAATCTCCCCCATAATGTATTATCTGCCGCAAATTCCACTGGCAATTCTTTAAACAGGAAAGTCCCTGTTTCATCTTGAAAAGGAAATCTACAGGCTTCAATAAATATTTTAACCATTTCCTTGCTCTCTAATTTGTCATTTCCAATATATTATTAGGTTTTGTAACAGCAGTTGCTGTGCGCTGCTATTCCCCTGCTTACCGCTGCGGGCCCAGGAACCGTGCTCAGTGGTGATCTGTGGTCAGTGTCTCCTATTCACTGCTGCAGTCCTGGGCTCTGTCTATGTGGGTGCTGTGGTTCTTGGATCCGCTCCACAGTTTCCTCTCAGCCCTGGCTACAACATGCTTGCTGTTTGTTTCCTGCTGCCCTTCCTTAAGTGCCGGCGTGCATCACTTCCTGAACTTTATGGGTTAGGTCATGTGACTTTGCTGACCAATCCTAACTCTCCTGCGCATATATAAGTTGCTCAGCCGCCTTCCCAGAGGCCTCAGTGTCAAGGTTCTTGTGCTCTGCTAAGGTTCCTGATAACCACTTGATGTTCCTGACTTGTATTTGTGTTATTGGATTCTGCTACCTGTTTGATCCCTCCTCCTAGCCGTGACTCTCCTGTGGCTGAGCTGCCTTCCCTGACCTTTCGCCTATCTGACTACGCCTCTGCCTCATCCTTCGGTCCTGCCTTGTTGCTCCCGGTAATGACAACGCCTGTACCTTTGGTACCTCCTGGTCTGCCTGGACCAGCTGCCTCGTGTGCCTATCCTCCTCAAGAGGTAGTGACCTGGTGTTCCCCTCGGGAAAGTCTATCCCCACCATCAGGGGTACTGTGAAGAATTGAGGGGTTTACTTAGACAACACCCTTAGAGGAGGTAGGACACGTGGCACAGTGGGTTCACAACCGCTGGTTTGTGACAGGTTTGTTATTCTCCCGGTAGACTTCATGTCTTTTAAGGCTCATGCACACGGCTGTTGCCCAGCCATGGCCGTATTGCCACCTGCAAACAGCTGGTCCGCAATACAAGGGCACCGGCTGTGTGCACCCCGCATCACAGATGTGGACCCATTCATTCGATCGGGTCCGCAATCCGGGACATGTGGTGTAATGCAGAACGGAGGCACGGATCGGAAGCACTATGGAGTGCTTCCGTGGATTTTCTGTCCGTGCCCCACGGTCGGTGCCTGTGGATTGCAGACCGCAATTTGCGGCCCGCAGCATGGGCCCGGCTGGCACATGTTCGTATGCATGAGGATTTAGACTGCTTGCACAGCTTTGACTCTTCATGATGCCCATAAACATGTGTAAGCCTTAGTTTCAACATCAGCATATGTACAGTACCTGATGCCCAGGGGTTAAACAGCAAAACAAAGGTTCCCAGGTTAGAAGATGAGGTGCGCCCTCCACTGGTTATCTGTAGATTCAGCCGATAACGAGCAATGACTGCGGTCACTGGAGAGTTGATGGTAACAGTCAAAGAGTTGCCACTGCTGTTTCCACGTACCGCACTCCAACTCGTTCTACTACCAGAACTGGAAAGTGCCATCACTGCCCTGGTGTTGTTGGATTCAGATGGCCTGGGACCTGTCAATAAGAGTTACAAAGTGTTTTAATAAAAAATTATATACATTTGTTTTTCTATACACCATACCTAGAGTATAAGCCAAACTGTAAATACTGTCATCTATAAATTGACATCTTTTACTGGGGTCAGATGGCCAGTTTTGAATGGATAAACACTCTAACTCTATTCTAATGGGGCTAATTCTTTAAATAAATATGCCCAATGCATCTGTTACTTTCCTAGGCAGCCAAAACTATTTCAGAGGTCAGCCTGAGCCAAAAAGGTCCTGCACTGGTCAGCTGCCTTCATCTAGATCAGGCATGCTCAACCTCCTGCCCTCCAGCTGTTGCAAAACTACAACTCCAATCATACCCGGACAGCCTACAGCTATCAGTTTACAGAAGGGCATGGTGGAAGTTGTACTTTTACAACAGCTGGAGAGCCGCAGGTTGAGAATCTATGATCTAGAGGATGGTAGTACCACCTGTAGTAGATCCTGGACCTTCCACAATGTTAGTTAATGGCCCATGGGAACATATATAATCTAAAAAGAACCTGGATATAGTTATTCCTGATTCTCCTATTTTCATGGAATAAATAAACCTGATGTTAAAGAAGTACTCCAGAAAAATGCTTTTGCCTATATTGTCCAGTACCGGCTAATTATTTAAAAAAAGGTAGAGGCTCTTGTGTGAATCTGTTTTATGGATTATCTGCCATTTTACCTCCTTCTTACCGTTTAATATGGTTCACCTAAAGCAGCTTACATTTTCCACAATACCTTTGCAAAAAATGAAATGAGGAGGTAGAATCTCATCATACTGCAGCAATGATAGATCAGTGACATAGAACTGCCATCCCCAAACTCACACTGCTGAGCCTTGGTGTATTCTATGTGATGCAGCCTCACACTGTCTCCCCTGCCTCCTGCTTGTGATAGGTTTCCACCTGTCAGCCCTTATAAACAGGAGTAGAAATGATATCTTCAGCACTACTCCTTGATAGGGGAACATACATAGGAACAAGGAGGATAGATGTTGGGGATGAGAGGTAGTTTCTGAGAACTGTCAGTTTGGACTTCATAGATGATATAATCCTGTAATTCACTGGAAGTTCTCTACACTGGAGAGCAAGTTCTGAACGGGTGGTCGGCATGGGAATGGATCACATGACCCAGTTGGCCATTATGAAAGGGTTCAAAATGCAAGGATGCAACTGAGACAAGAATATAGCTGGTGAGTCAGCACTGTGGGAGAGATTTATCATTTCCCTGTGCCAGAAAAGTGGCAAAAAAAAAAAAAGTCTTGTGGTGCCCTCTTCACTTTTCAGAAAGGGGGCATGGCAATGGCAGGAAGGAGACGTGGGCAGACACAGTGACAAATTCAGTTAAGTTAATCTGGTTTTCTGGTTTTCTGGCACAAATGAAGCCAGAAATCTACTGCAGCTGTTTAGGCATGTGGACTGCCGGAGGATGTGCTTAATTTATGATGACGAGGCATGCGCATCCTCCGGCAGCTCAGGGGTTATCAGAAAGCACCAGTCTTCATAAATCTCCTCCTATATGTACTGAAAATAAGAGTAGAAAATCCTAGAGTTATTCTTTAACTGTGAGCATAGCCAGTACAGCATTTCTGTTTACTTATACATCTTTTATCAGAATAAGGCTAGGACGTAGGAGTTGCCTGTGAACTACGAGAGACTAGATACACACCTTACTGCAAAACAGGTAATTATCTCCCAGCAGATCTTATCAAAGAATACATGGAGTAAGAAGAAATGTAGTTGTACCACTTCTAAATTATTTATTATTCTGTTACTATATATAACTTTTCATGGGTAAAACATATACATAATACATATAAAACAAACAAAAAAAAAAAAAACTATGTACCATTGGGAACAGGGCAAACAAAGTATTGTTTCCCATGAGACCATCAGTGTTATCATCAGATGAAGCAAGGGCAAGGTCATGGAGTATACAAGGCTCTTCCGGTCTTGGGGGAGTTGTAGAAGCAGGCATGGGATTCAACCAGTTCTCCAGATCTGAGAAGCAGGCGGCCACCCGCGGCTATGGCGCCCGCAGCGGTCAGGAGCAGGTGCCATCTTTAAAGTCCGGACACAGGAAATTCCCGTACGTCCTGTGGCCTTAAGAGGTTAAGCTCTTGGACTTGGTGGCATACATAGAAGAGAGGTTTCTCCATACTAACGACCAAACTAGGACACCTATTATGATGCCTGCTTCTGAGAGCCAGGGCACAAAAGCTACACCCGACTCTTGTTGCTAACCTGTTCTAAATATTTTTTAAGTATAGAATTGCATAGAGTTCATGAGGTGACTGTCAATATCACCATCCAAAATATGTGATAAAATTGCAGACGTGTGAGGCTGGCATAGTCAACTCTATCGAGGTAATTTATCAAACTGGTATAAAGAAGAACTCCTTTAATTTTCCAAAGGACCTGTCAAAAATTAAAGGTGGAATCTGATTGCTATGGGCAGCTAAGCCAGTTCTACTTTATACCATTTTGATAAATTATCCCATATGTTTCCTCCTGTAGGCCATCTACCTTTTCATGTGCTGCGGAACTGGGATGGAAAGGAGGTCACACAAGTTGAGAAGAGTCTCATGGATTTGCCTTCTTTTTGTGGGGTGGAAGTTATGAAACTATGAAAGTACAACCCTGACAGGTGACATTGATATTTGACACAAGTGTAGGAGGAATGTGGCCCAGTCTCACTTAATGGAAAAATACTAGTTTGGAAAGAACAGCCTAGTATTTGGTATTAAGCATCATTTTCAAGCTCCTGCCTCAACATGGTTTTGCTCCTTTGTAACATAATCCAGATAATAATATTTTAAAAATAAACCACCCGGACCAATACCATTAAATTAGGAAATGGAAATCCATATGTATACTGCCGCTAAGGAGCAGCTGTCACCGATGTGAAAGGCAGGAAGTAAAATTGAAAAAATGGCTGTATTATCAAAACTGCCTAAAAGAAGAACTCTCTGGGGGAGATTTATGAAGGACTCCTATGAATCCTCCAGTAATCCATTGAGCCTAAATTAAATCCTCCGAGCTGCCATAGATTTCACTCTATGATAAATGTGCCTACCCCTCTGCCCCGTGACTGCTGTGTAAAAGAGCCACTTGTGACTAAATGTTTGCACGTGGCGTTTAAAAAGACGCAAACACATGGGGGGGGGGGGATTTTATCATAAATGGAATATCTGAAGAATATCAGTTTTGCTTGAGTCTGGGTTTGGAATACGGTATTCCACATCTATTAAATGTCACAGGTTGTTTGATAGATTTGGCTTATCCTTAGGGTACTTTTACACTAGCGTTATTCTTTTCTGGCATATAGTTCCATCCTAGGGGCTCTATACCAGAAACAAAAGGATCAGTATTATCCCCATGCATTCTGAATGGAGAGAAATCTGTTCAGGATGTCTTCAGTTCAGTCTTTTTGACATTTCAGGATGGAGATAAGGCTACATGCACACGACCGTTGTTCTGGTCCACATCCGAGCCGCACTTTTTGTGGCTTGGGTGCAGACCCATTCACTTCAATGGGACCACAAAAGATGCGGACATCACTCTGTGTTCTGTGCGCATCCGTTGCACCATTCCGTAGCCCCGCAAAAAAATAAAAATAACATATCCTATTCTTGCTCATATTGCGGAGAAGAATAGGCATCTCTATAATGGGCCGCCCGTTCCGTTCCGCAAATTGCGGAAGGCACACGGGCGGCTTCCGTGTTTTGCGGATCTGCAATTTGCAGACCGCAAAACACACAATGGTCGTGTGCATGTAGCCTAATACCACAGCCTGCTGCGGTATTATCTCGGTCCAAAATTCCGGAACACTTGCCAGCATGCCGGGTCCGGCATTTTTTTCCTATTGGAATGTATTAGTGCCGGATCTGTCTATGCAATGACAAGCGGTGAGACAGATCCGTTCTTGCAACGCATTTGTAAGACGGATCGGTAGCTGGATCCGTCTTCAATTGCTTTCCGTTTGCATGCAGATTGCCGGATCTGGCAGGCAGTTCCGGTGACGGAACTGCTTGCCGGATCACTCTGTCACAAGTGTGAAAGGTACTAACACTTTATTGAGAAGCTCCTCCAGTTTTCCTACTCCACCCTCCTCCTGGAGTAAGATTGCGACTAGGCATAAGCGAGCTTCATGTTTTGAAGTTCGAGTTCGGCGTTCAGGTTTTCTGGCAATTCCATTATGAATTCCGATACCACGGCCCATAAAGGAATTATATGACGGCATGCACAACGGAAGCCATTAATAGCCATTCCGTTTTGCATTCTATCATAACGGATGGATCCGGATAACGGAAACCGGACAGATCCGTTCTGCTGCCCATAGACTTCTATTATGACAGAATGCCAAACGGAATGCCTCTTAAAGGTTTCCATGGTGCATTCTGTGATAAAATTCCATTATGTTCCGAGATAACAGAATCCATAATGGAATTGCCAGAAAACCCTGAACGCCGAACTCTAACTTCAAACCATGCAGCTTTCATTTTACCAGACCAGTTTATGTATTAAAAGCTGAGTTCTGATTGGTTGCTATGGGCAACGAAGATAGTTTTGGTAAATGAGGCCTATACACCTTAATGTACATGTCAGAATTGCTTACTTATTACTTAACCATGTACACAAAAATGGAGACGCCCTTTAACAAAACTGTAATGCATAGACATAGCTATTCAGATAGAGAAATTCCTACACATCTTTGTAACATGGAAACTGGATTTGCATTGGTGAAAGCAGAGAAGGCAAAAAGCAGCTCGGGCAATATCTTTTCCCATCTTAGTGTTGTGTTATCAAGTACATTTTTCTAGAATATCCAATGTAAGTAGAGGACCCCTGTAAGACTGGGCTCACACAGGGTGCTGATATCCAAATGTATATATATTTTTTTTTATAAAGAATTTGTACAGGGTTAAAAAAAAAGATGGCTTCTTATTTCCAAGAACAGCACCAAACCTTTTTTTAACCCCTTAATATCTAATTCAGCACATATATACACAGATTGTTCCAGACCACTTACATATTTTACCAATGTACTCTTTCTTGACGGTGTAATATATTACAAGCAGTCCAAAGGAAGGAGGTAAAATTCTCCTGCCATATCTTTAAATTCTTTGTATTTTTATGGCCATTCGTTCACAACGGTTCTGATAAGATGTATCAATAATATACTATATTGTGTCCTTGGAATTTTTGGCAATCCTAAGGCCTCTTTCACACGGGCGTCATGTTTGATGCCCGGATAAGAGGCGGGTGCGTTGCGGGAATATGGACGATTTTTCCGCGCGGGTGCAAACGTTTGTAATGCGTTTTGCACGCGCGTGTGAAAAATCGCCATGTTTGGTACCCAGACCCGAAGCCGGACTTCATCACTGAAGTCCTGTTTCGGGTAGAGTATTCTGGAGAATTTATTATTTTCTCTTATAACATGGTTATAAGGGGAAATAATAGCATTCTTAATAAAGAATGCATTGTAAAATGAAGATGAAGGGATTAAAAATAATAAAACTTAACTTACCTTAGCCACTTGATCGCGTAGAGCGATCTGTCTTCTGTCTTCAAGCTTCATCTAACAGCTAAAGGACCTGTGATGACGTCACATCACATGGTCCAATCACATGGTCCATCTTACCATGGTGATGGACCATGTGATTGGACCATGTGATGTGACGTCATCACAGGTCCTTTAGCTGTTAGATGAAGCTTGAAGACAGAAGACAGATCGCAACTATGATCTCTTCACTTCTATGTGGCCTGCGTTGCGTGAAAAACGCACAATATAGAGCATGCTGCGATTTTCACGCAACGCAGAAGTGATGCGTGAAAATCACCGCTCATGTGCACAGCCCATTAGAAATGAATGGGTCCGGATTCAGTGCGGGTGCAATGCGTCCTCCTCACGCTTTGCACCCGCGCGGAAAAATCACCCATGTGAAAGGGGCCTAAGGCTACTTTTACACTTGTGTTGTTGATTCTGGTATTGAGATCTAGCAGAGGATCTCAATGCCGGCATTAAACGGGTCAGTTTTGATTTTGCACATCCGGATGCATTTGTTTGGTAAGGATGCGTTTGTGTGAAATCAAAACGGAAAAAAACGACTCCTAAAAAAAACGGATCCGTCACCATTGACTTACATTGTTTTCAGTGCCGGATCCTTATTTTTCAGTTTTTAAGACCGGACACAAAGCCGCAGCTTGCAGCAGTTTTGTGTTCGGTCACAAAATGGAATGTTTCTGAAACAGACGAGATCCTGATGCCTCCTGAGCGGATTTCTTTCCATTCAGAAGAATGAGGACTAAACTAAAACATTTTTTTCCCGATATTGAGATCCTCTGCCGGATCTCTATACTGGAAAACAACAACACAAGTGTGAAAGTATCCTTAGGGCCCATGTTCACGGACATTTTACCCATTTGGACCCATAGAGGGATGTTTATCAGGACCGTTGATTTCTGCGCTACTGAATATAATAATATATGAGGCGCACGCCTTGGCATATATTAGGCACATCCTGTGGCAGTCTGTGCTCAGAGTAGATTTCTGTCTTCATTTCTGCCAGAAAACTGTTGATAAATTTGTCATTGCTGTTAACCATGCCTCCTTCCTGCCCCCACCATGCTTCCTTTCGGAAAAGTGGCGAGGGCAACAACTTTATGTCAGAAATCAGTGTTTGTGTCTGATCTTATATACAGTTTTTTTTTTTATAGACTCGTGTGGAATCTATATGGGGAAAAAAGTGGGTCATGATTCATCATTTTAATGAGGGTATTCACCCCCTCGATTCATAGCTTTTAAAGGAGAACATAGCACCCACATAGAACCTACTGCTCCATAATACTTAACCATTGAGTTTTTAGAGTCCAAACATGATTAGATGCTACGTAGAAGAACTTACCTGTTTCGACAGTGAAGGTAAGGCCATCTCCAGACTGAATAGTTCTGTTGAAGGTGATGAGTAATGAAATGCCTTGGCCTCTCCTGGCAACCAGTTCTGTGGTATCATAATCCCTGGTTCTGTGAGCTGTAGCATTTGTGCTCTGCTGAAGGTTCACGTTGATCAGCTGTAGGCCTGGAAAACAAGATGCATATATTACAAAGCCTCAAAAAAGTACAATGTCCCCAAAAAACTATGGAATGAATGTCTGCTAAAGCACATTATTGTACATTATTCAACTAGCGTTCATTTTGATCACAAAACTTTCTATGGTCACTCAGTTTTCCATGGAACTCAAGTCAACCTACACAGAACACAATGGAACAATGGAAATGGTAAACTTAGCTATTTGGGATTTGGTTCCCAAGTGGAGATCTTAGGGATTGCACTCTATGGATTTGTGTATGATTTCCACAGGAACAGAGGTGAAGCTTGAAAACCTTGAACTCTAAAACTATTGGACTAGTGATTACTTTTTGGTACATTAAAACTGTTTCCAGCTTTAGATACTAGTGTGTGTGCCAATGTCATAAGGAAGACACTTGGCAACATGACAAGTACTGTTAAATGGGGCTTTGAACCAACACACGTCACAGTTGTGGTATTTTTCACTGTACACATGTGTTAACAAACCCACACCTATCGAAAATACTTGATTTATGAAATTAAATTATACAGTCCAGGAAAAAATTCTTGTGAGACTTCAGCACCCCTATAATTAAGACTTGTTGAGTAATAATATAACTAATGTATTAAATTTGGCAGCCAAAAAGAAGCAAGGTGTGGTCTTTATAGGCTGGGCAGTGATTAAACTGTTGTCAGGTGTCTAAGTAATTTCATATTACAGTGTCGACTTATAGGGCATCTCCACCCAAAATTCAACATTTTTTATTCATTTTTTTGGGTGGGGGGATATCTTTATCCTAAAAAAAGAATTGTTGAATTCTGGGTGGAGAAGGGTGACCATAATGACATAATGACATAATGAGATAATGACATATTATTTTCCTTTCTGTTTGTACCATCACCAAAAGTTTCATATCTCAAACCACTTAAAAGACAGAGGTTAACTAAATATTTAAATGCTGTTACTGTAGTAAAATGACTATGGATCTTCTGAGTATCTGATATCATCATATAAAATAACCCAAACAAGGACAATAGAGCAATACATCACTTTTGGAGAATCTTTTTTAGTCTTTTATCGTTTTTCGTTGGAGGAAAGCTATGGTTGAAAAATATTGAGCATGCGACCTCGCAGTGACCATTTTGGATCTCTATGGCCTTGTGGAGGTCAGTATAATGATCTTCTATACTACAACGGAGGATATTGTTGATGTGTTCCTTCCATTTCTGTCTCTTGCAGTTTTCAAGGGAAGTGGAACCAGCGGTCACGAGGGCTGGAGTAGAAAGCATTGGATAGGTATGTTCATTTTTTTACAATGCTGTGAAGGAGGTAGGGTAGGCTGAGGAGATGTTTATCTGCCGGAAGTTCTCATGAAAAGGTTTTGTCCACTTTTTATAATACCGATTTGTTAGATGGGTTCTCCAAAAATAAGATGATCTCAGGATATCCTACAACTAAAATCTGCACAAGAATATGCCACCAAGTGTTCAATTTTCCTGCAGTGCCACCAGAGGGCAAATAAAGCATTGCATGGTACTGTACCCACTGAAACCATCTGGCTGTCTCTGCAAGGCAATGAATTAACTACATCCTCCAGAGAAATGCTCACTCCATTCCCTAATGATGGAGCGTCATCTGTTGACCGGAATTCACTAATAGGATGTCAGAAAAATTTTCGAAACCAGATTAGTCTACTTTCACACTAGCGTTTTAGTTTACCGGTATTGAGATCAGTCATAGGGGCTCAATACTGGAAAAAAAACGCTTCCTTTTTTTTCAGCCAATGGGGACAAAACTGAACAGAACGGAATGCTCCAAAATGCATTCCGTTCCACTTAGTTGCATTCCCATACCGGAGAGAAAACCACAACAGGTTGTAGTTTGCTTTCTGTCCTGGAATGTGGAGCAAGACGGTTCCGGCATGACCCCAATGCAAGTCAATGGGGACGGATCCGTTTTCTCTGCCACAATCTGCCAGAATAGAAAACGGATCTGTCCTCCATTGACTTTCAATGAAGTTCATGACCGATCCGTCTTGGCAATGTTAAAGATAATAGAACTGGATCCGTTCATAACGGATGCAGATGATTGTATTATCATTAACGGAAGTGTTTTTGCTAAACCCTGCCGGATCCAGTAAAAACGCTAGTGTGAAAGTAGCCTTAACCCTTTAAAATTAACCAGTTAAAAAAATACTGTAATTAGTTTTAATTTGAACAGTTTTAGATAAAAATATACATCTCAATAGATGTAGATAATCTGTCTAATGATTACATTATACAGGGAATATAACGTAATAGAATTAAATGAATTCATCAATGGAACAAGACCTATCCCACCATCAATGGTTGGATTAATACACAAAAATGTGTATGACAATGCAAAGAAATGATGAAGTTGACTACATGGCATGAAATATGAAAATGCTACTCTAGCTGGAAAAGTGCTAGCTTTTGTAATATCACTGCTCAGCATACTGTATACTTAGCCCAACAGTAAGATCTCCAACCTCCTTATTGTAAATGCAATGAATTGGCATAATGCATAGTGATGAGCGGCAGGGGCAATATTCAAATTTGCGATATATCACGAATATGTGGTAGAATATTCGTCATATATTAGCGTATATTCGTGTTTGAGATTATTCTATTGATTGCAAAAAATCGGTAATGTAGTATTCGCGGAATGCGAATATTCTAAAACATCAATATATAGCACTATAGAATATAGTGCTATATATTTGTTTTTTAGAATATTCGTTATTTTTTCCAATTTAATGTGAACAGTCATTGGCCCAAAAGCAACTTAAGCGGGGAGGAATCATGACTTCAGATGGAAAAAAATGATGAATATTCTAAAAAACGAATACATAGCACTATGTTCAATATAGTGCTATATATTCGTTTTTTAAGAATAGTCGTCATTTTTTTCCATCTAACGTCATGATTCGTCCCTGCCTAAATTGCTTGTGGGCCAATGACTGTTCACATAAAATTGGAAAAAATGACAAATATTCTAAAAAACCAATATATAGCACTATATTCTATAGTGCTATATATTTGTGTTTTAGAATATTCACATTACGCGAATATTACATTGCCGATTTTTCGCATAAGAGTAAATAAATTGAATAATGAAGAATATTCTAATTCACTACAGATTACAATATTTACAATATTGCAGCGTTCTCACATTGGTCCACAAGTAAGAAGCAGGTAGGTATACTAGGTAATGGGTTCAGATGGGAAAAAAAAAGACGAATATTCGTTTTTATGAATATATATACTGTATTCAAAATATTTGCGAATTCTTGAAGTGTCGATATTCGCTACAAAAATTTGCAATTTGAATATTCGCGCTCAACACTAATACTACAAATAACGTTTTAAAATAATTGAATTAAAAATCCGATATTAATCTGAAGGGATTATGTTAAAGCATACAGGAAATTCATGCATACATACTTGTCATCTTGGTCCTATTTCTTGCTCTTCTCAAATGATGCTCTACTGATGCTGTGCTGAAGAAAGATCAGTCCTGGATGTCTTTCCACCACTTATATCTCAAACTCATATTTCCTTCTGACAATGACTTAAATATGCAAAACATATGGGTGAGGTTTCCCCTGATCATTTAAATGCTAGAAACATGCGATGAGAATGTATTGGGGTTGCTCAAGACTCTGGGTGTGTGCAGGAGCTTGTATGAGTGACAATTAGCAGATCCTGTCTGGGGACATGCCCATTAGAAGTATGCAGAACTTTGCAATAATACCTATGTTCTATGAGTTTCAGGCATAAATTAAGGAATACTCATGCTACTACGGTAGTAGATGGGCACATTTATGACAAAGTGGATATTGTTGACCCCATTTGCTTTTATGTCACTGTATATGACAGCAGAAGGCTTATGTCGCTGCTTTGCTTGCACAATGTAATGCTATAGTGATATAGGGGACTAAAGTACTTAAAGAGCATGTTCACATATGGATAGAATACCTTTGGATGGAACTAAATTATCTATGTAAAACTTTAAGCATTTTTTTTTTTGTAAATATATTAAATTATTTATCCTAAATTACAGTCTGTAAAACAGATTAGAGCTGCATTCGCATTTCTGGAGGCTGTTGAGCTGAAATCTTCTGACTATATCTGTAAACAGAGATTAGTCTAGATTTGTAGTGAAACTTTTACATCAAGCACTGTAACTCTTAAAAGCGTGTTCCAGGATTTTATATAGATGACCTATCCTCAGGATATTAGGGAAATACTGGCCAGCACTCGCCCGTATGCACGTTTGTGCGGGATAGGACCAACTCCACGCTTGATGTATGAAGAATCCCAGCAAAACATGTCTTGATGCTCATAAGGATTTTATTTGCAAAATAAACAATATGTCCTATGTTCCAGGACGCGTTTCGGCTATTCAGCCTTTTTCAGCAGGCCTGCTGAAAAAGGCTGAATAGCCGAAACGCGTCCTGGAACATAGGACATATTGTTTATTTTGCAAATAAAATCCTTATGAGCATCAAGACACGTTTTGCTGGGATTCTTCATACTATCCTCAGGATAGGCCACTAATAGTTGCTTTGTGGGGGTTCGAAACCCCTGCAGCCCAGCAGATTAGCTGTTTTTAATTAGCACCAAGACTGCACAGCTCCATCAATGGTGTAGTCACTTCAATGGGAGCAGCTTGAGGATAGGCCATGAATATAAAACTCCTGAATGACCCTTTTAAGGTTGCATGTGAAGACAATCTTGTTGACCCACACCAATGTTGAGAACAGAGGTCCTCCAATCCCATCTAGGCAGCTGATGACCACTTCATCCAGGATGCCTTCGAGTTAAGAATTGGCTTGGATTATCAATAGGTGAATAAGAGTTACAGTGAGAGCATATCACAGCAAGGTCGATTGTTTGGAGGAACCTCCATTCTTGAGGTAAGTGTGTCCCATAGTGGGACCCCTGCATCCATCAGACACTTAGGATATAAATATCTATAGTAGGATTGCCTCTAACTTTATTTTGCTCTAGATTGATACTTTGCTATTGAGGGCTTGAAGAGTTGAGGTTATGGCACCCAGTTTGGGTCGCATTGCATATGCAACTGCAGGCATGCCAACAATGACTGACTAACTGTGCCAATCTAAGAATGGTGAACTACCATTAAGGGGTCCTATACTTTAAGAAAATAGTTTTTCTGAGGCTGAAAGGTATTAGAATTAGGACTTAGAAGGCATTTAAGGAATGTGAATGTTTTTGGAACTGAGACAGCTGTTTTAAATTGTGCATAAAGTATGATTCACATAAAAAAAATAACACAACTAATTTAGTAAAAAAATATATATTAGATTGACGGTTATTAAATTAACTGAAATAATATACTGTATGCACAAACTGGTAAATAACCTCATGGAGATACTTGTTTTATATCCTCACTACTATAGATGGGACTGGATCTGAATAATAATCTCATTATCATAAAGATAGCTTTCTATGTAGTATGGCACTAAAAGTTATGTCTATTCTTTGACAAGTTTTAATTAGTGTTAAGTGCCAATATTCGCATTGCGAATTTTTATCGCAAATATCGGCACTTCGAGAATTCGCTAATATTTTGAATATAGTGATATATATTCGTAAAAATGAATATTCGTTTTTTTTTCTGAACCCATTAGCTGCCTGCTTCTGGGCCAATGTGAGAAGGCTGCAATATCGTAGTCTGTAGTGAATTAGAATATTCTTCATTATTTATTTTTTTAATCTTATGTGAAAAATCGGCAATGTGATATGTGCGTTAATTGAGTAAGGTCAGGTTATAGGCAACTTTCCTATTGGGTTGGCTTGCTAGAATTTGCGAATATGTAGAATATAGTGTGATATATATTCGTAAAAACGAACATTCGTTTTTTTTTCATCTGGGCCCATTATTAGTAAATGTAATGGGTTCAGATGAAAAAAAAAAAAGGAATATTCGTTTTTAGGAATATATATCACACTATATTCTATATAGTCGCAAATTCTAGCAAGCCAACCCAATAGGAAAGTTGCCTATAACCTGCCCTTACTCGATTAATGCGCATATTACAGTGCCGATTTTTCGCCAATCAAGAGAATAATCTCGAATACGAATATTCTCAAATATGACGAGTATTCTACCACATATTCGCGAAATATCGAGAATTCGAATATTGCCCCTGCCGCTCATCACTAGTCTTGAAATCACAATGATGACAGACAGATTTAACAAGCCTAGACAATGCAAAGTGTTACCTTCTTTAACTTGTTTTATTACCTTAGTTCTTAGTAACTCTCATGTACAAAAGATTTGCATAGTGTTAATTAGTATTGCTTTGAATAATGCTTAGTAAGCACACCTTGGCCCATAGACTATAGAAGACGTTAAGAAGGGTGCCCTAGTTATTACAGATAGTGCGATATAGAGTGTATCAACTGGGAACTGACTTCTTTGGGTTTTGGGAGCAGTCTGTAAGAAGACGAGAGAGGCATTCAGAGAAGTATGTGTGAAAATGAGGAGGTATATGGAGCAGGATGTGTGAGAAGGGGGCATGAGAAGCTGTCTGTGGGAGAAAGAGGGGGCATTTAACAGGTCTGTGAGGGAAAGAATGGGCATTGAGAGTTTTCTGTGTGAGAAAAAGGGGGGCATGATTAGTAGTCTGAGTGAGAAAGATGAGGGTATGGGGCAGTCATCATAGGGAGTAGTCTTTGTTGTTAGTGATGGGGGCGCACTGGAGGCACAGGGGAGCTGTGGGGAGTTTGTGAGTGTAGTTTGTATCTAATGCTTATGGAGTGTAGTGTCTGTGTCTAGTTTGCATGTGTAATGTTTTGTACAGCTTGCACGTAGTGTATGTAGGTGAGTGGAAAGGTCTAACTTTATTTAGGGGAACTGTTCTGATGACTGAATAGTGAGGGCTATGACCAAGTAAGCTTAAATTTGCCATAAAACATGAACCATTATTTTTCAGAAATATCGGGGAAGGACAATATTGTATGAATATGTGGGCTGATGGAATTTAAGTGCCAAGAATGCCTTTTACGCCCTGCAGGATGGTGGCCATGCTTAGGAACTCCTTTATTATCCAGATTAGATAGCTGCTAACAATGGCTGTCTGGATCTGGCACATCCACTCAAGACAAATATTTAAAATGGTACCGGTTTGTAGGGATCAGCTGATCACTGAGCTTGCTTCAGTTTTAATAGGGGTTGTCTTGATAGAACACACTCTTTAAATTTCAGATTGTCAAAGGGAAAGTGAACTTTTTAAAAAGTAACACTTAAGGCAATCTGTGGCTTAGGACCCACGTGGCATGACATACAGTAGCGTGCGTGCCATGTTTCTCCTCTCCTCTTTTCACACTGGGATCTCCAGAGAACACCAAGCCTTCATTGCTGAAGGAAGGGACAAATCCCAGAATCTCTGAACCTGATTATGAGAGTCCTGGCACTTATTGCCTGCTGTGTGTAGACAGGACATTGAAGCTGATCCACATGCTGACCTCTGCCTCTTGTTCAGTAGCAGAGTATTGGCATGCTGGGTTGGTTGGAGCAACGGTGTGGTGGAGGATTGTGCCTAAGAGTTGTATTGTTGGTGGGGAGGACTCCATGGACGCTAAGAACAAACTGGAGGCTATAGAATTGGTTCCAGACCATTGGAAAAGAAGAAGAGAAAAAAGAAATGGAAAGACTAAGGGCAAGTTCACAGCAGAGCTATTATTTTCATTGTTCTGCTCTGTTATAGGAGCAGAACAACGAAAATAATGGAGGTGCCTAATTCTGCACATAATTGCCAGGAACAGAGCCAAACAGGTTCCATTGATCATAATGGGGTCTTTTCAGTTTCTGTTTGGGAGAATGGGATTTTTTTTAGCCGAGAAGAAAGTCTTGCATGCAGAACTTTTCTCCACGCTATTTTTGACAAACTCTGTGACGGAGGCTCCGAACTGAGCCTCCAACACAGAACTGAACATGTCCAAACGAAAACAAGTCCAAAAGGGAGAACACTCGGCAGAAGACTGTCAGTCATGGGAAGGGAGAGCAGTGATTTATGAATACCCATGACTCTTCTCAGGTGGCCTTGACGCTTTTCCAGGCCCAGTCTGCAATGATTGTGATGTCGGTTCTCAGCAACCACTTACTTTTAACCTGTCTCTACTTTATTCTGCCGTAAGTACGGGCTGCATAAAGTTGATGACGGGTTCCCTTTAATGAATATTTTGAGAATGGTCATGTGACTCTGTTGATGTCGAAAGCAATAATTGTTTTAGTTAAAGTAAAAGGGAAGGCTCCATCCGAGATGCAATCATATAAGACTATTTTGTTACCTAGTACAGATGTAAATGACTGAAGGCCGTCAATGCACTCATTGTTCTCCCTGATCATAAGGGATTAGTCCCCAGTGAACTGTTAATCCTTTCTCTGGATGCCACTAAGGCATTTTACTGGGTGGAGTGGAGCTTCCAATGGAAAGTAATATGTTGTTGAAAAATTTACAAAATTATGCATAACACACCGATAGCTAAGAAAAATATCAAAAGAGAACTAACAGATACATTCAAATTAAGTAGAGGCATCCGTCAGGGATGTCCCCTCTCCACACTACTATTTGCATTATTCATTGATCCCCTAGCACTGTTGATCTGAGAGTATTTGTATATTAAGGGCTGTGGATATGACTGGGAGAGGGATAATATTTCGCTATATGTAAACATTTTAATTTAATGATACAAAAAGGGTTGTTCACAAATTGATAAATATTACTGGACAGTATGAGTTTTACTCTTGGTTGGAAATGACAGGGAAGGTGTTGTCAGAAAATGACCTATTGTTTAAATCACGCTTTTATGTTTAGCATATTTTTAAAGACTTTTTTTATAATGTTATTTTTAGTTTTCCAATATCTCTATTTAAACAAAAACCATAAAATCCTGCAATTTTCCTGCTGGCCATTAAGCCTAATAATAGGCGTCACTTCTTGGTCTGTACAGATCACTTTGCTGCAGTTATCTGCTTAAGTGTCATTCAAATCCTGCCTGTAATGATATCACCTCTGTGTATAGATAACACTGGTTCCACCTTACAGTAGATGATTGTCACAGCTTATCTATTTTTCTCTTGTAAAATGACTTCTGCATAGGTCACAGAGCATGCACCTTTTGCGACCCCATTGAAAATGAATGGGTCGCACCCGTTCTGCAACATTGCAGAACTGATGCGGCCCCATTTGGCGGACCTGTGAATGGACCCTTAATTGGTGAAAGTCAGTTCTTGTCCCATTGGATCAACACATGGAAGCATCATTTGGGCTATTGAACATTCTTACAATGTCCCAGAAATGTAAATACTTAAGAATTATTTGAGGCTGATATAGATGAATAAATACCTCTTAATATCTTGCAGGTAATAACGATAAGACTCCCTCTACCTAATTTTAAGGTTTAATGTGTTACACATATAGGTCTTGACCCATTGGGGAGTCTGATTCTTTAAAGGGGTTGAATGGTTTTATGCCAGTGATGACCTACCCTCAGAATAGGTCATCAATATCAGATTGGTGGTGGACCTATTTCCAGCACCACCATCAATCAACTGTTTGTCATCCACTTTATAGCTACCTCAGGGTGATTTCAGCTACCTCTCCCTTCTAGTGGGAAGAGTGGAGTAGAAAAACACAACCCAAACAAATACAATGTTACAACTTTCTGTCTGTCAAAAACAAGTCTTTAGACATAGCAAAATAGGTAAACCAGACATCCAAAATGTTGGTCTGTCTGGTTTTGCAGATTAACCCTAAAGTGAAATAAAGTAAGGAGTTGATGACTTTGCATAGGGGAAACGGGAAAATCCAGACTTTAAAATATTCCTGTTTCAGGGTACTACAGCCGCAGACCATTTAAATAGGTGATCGGGTGGGAGGGGACGGCACCAATATCATGAAACTGGACAACTGCTGGACAACATGTTCACAAATAACTGAAGGACAATTTCTATATTTTCTGATATACAGAATATGTATGGTATTGAGCTAATGGACGTGATTAGATATCATGGTATGCTTAAAAATAGGAAGATAGAACTTTGCTGTTTATAGACTCACAGTCACACCAATGTGAAACATATTTAATGCACAGGATATCAAAGAAAACACTTTCATACATATTTAAATAATGAATGGTGTATCTGTAGAATACAGGTTTAAAGACAAGAAAAATTGCTGGAGGATTTGGCCCCCTCATCTCAGTTGCAATGGCCTGAGATCTAGTGTTAAGCCTCGTTCACACGTCAGTGTTTCACGGACGTGTGCTGTACGTGTTCTCCACGGACAACACATGTCCCCATTCATTTTAAAGTGTGTATTCAGACATCTGTGTTTTAGCACGGTCTGTGGGTCAATGTTTTTAGCATGGATGCATGCTCTGTTTTGTCTGTGTTCACGGATCCATCACGTCCATTATAGTTTATGGGTCCGTGAAAACCACGGATGCAGCATGGATGCCATCCGTGTTTCACAGATCATTAGGAAGAGATACTTTGAAAATTATTTTTCAGCTGTTAAGGCTCCATTCACACGTCTGCAATTCTGTTCCACATTTTGTGGAACAGAATTGCGGACCCATTTATTTCTATAGGGACACACTATGTCCCGTCCAGATCCGGAATTGCGGATCCGCACTTCCTGGTCCGCACTTCCATTCCGCAAAAAAATAGAACATGTCCTATTCTAGTCCACGATTGCGGACAAGAAAAGGCATTTTCTATGAGAGTGCCGGCGATGTGCGATCCGCAAAACACACACGGATGTGTGGATGGAGACTTAGTGTCAGTTAAGCACGGATGCAACACGGATAGCAAAAAAACAGACACATGGACCCAACACGGATCCTTCACGGACAGCTTCAAGGATGCATCACTGACCATCTGCTCACGGATTTGAGCATGGACGTGTGAATGAGGCTTTAGACTAGGATGTCCAGGGCCCACCGATAAAATTTAGGCTCCATTCACACGTCCGCAAAACACGGACACCGACAATGTGCATTCCGCATTTTGCAGGTGGTACATTGCTGGCACTATAATAAAAAAATGCCTTTTCTTGTCTGCAATTGCGGACAAGAAAAGGACATGTTATATTTTTTTGGGGAACGCAATTGCAGACCAGGAAGTGCGGATCCGCAATTGCGGATGTGGCAGGACATAGCGTGTCCCCATAGAAATGAAGGGGTCCGCAATTCCGTTCCGCAAAATGCGGAACAGAATTGCGGTCGTGTGAATGGACCCTTATTCACATGATTTTTTGTGCCAGGAACATACCCTCAGTCAGGCAGCAAGTCGCTGAAAGATGCTTGATTATGTGGGTGTCTGCAGTGACTTCAAGAAGACAGTATCCTAGGGAAAGGGGGTATTAGCTGGCCTGCTTCTGTATCTACAACATATGTCAGCCGCCTGATGCATCTATAATAATAAACTGGGAAATGTATTTGATAATCTACCCAGTTTTTTATATGGAGGCATATGCTGGCTGAGATACCATATGCTGCCTACCTGTATGTAGTGCAGTCAGTGTACTTTGCCATGTGCCAGTAGTGCAGGGGGTGGGGGATTAGGGGCCCACCCTGGCTCAGGGTCTTCCAGGAGATACACCTGTTCCCCTGTGGGCCAGTCCGAGCCTGCTGAGATCTATAAAATATTACTGGAGTTTCTTTGAGAGTTGGTGCTCAATATACTTCATAGGAAATATTACACACCCTACAACGAAAGACAATAAAAACTATTGAATCAGAAATATGACACACTGCTCTTTCTTCATAGGATGAAACATAGGAATGACTCGCAATGCCCTTAATGTGAATATTCTCCCACTGGTTTCATACATTATATGTGGAAGTGCTTATGTATCCAGAAATTCTGGAAAGATGAGTGTTGCGGAAGAATTTGGGCATTAAAGTCCCCTTTTACAACTGAATGTGCAATTTTAGTCAATACTAGAAACTACAGATGAGAATTTTTTAAAAATTTGATTCAGCCTATTCATCTAAATTAATTTGTCACAAATCGCGATAAATCAGGTATTCCCAGGCTACTGTGCCTAATCATGTTCATCCCACTTGGTGGTCCAATCTCATTGTGAAAGTTTGGAAATTAAATTGCAGGGAGAGTGTAGTCTATAGCCGTGTGCATTACATTCTAGTGCACCCACATTCAGGGGCGTAGCTAGAAATGACTGGGCCCCACAGCAAATTTTTGTATTGGGCCCCCTACCCGCGCGTTTCGCTCCCCCTCTATAATGTGCCAGCCATATAGCCCCCCTATAATGTGCCAGTAGTCAGCCATATAGCCCCCCCAGCCCCCCTATAATGTGCCAGTAGCCAGCCATATAACCCCCCTATAATGTGCCAGTAGTCAGCCATATAACCCCTCCTATAATGTGCCAGTAATCAGCCATATAACCCCCCCTATAATGTGCCAGTAGTCAGCCATATAAACCCACCCTATAATGTGCCAGTAGCCAGCCATATAGCACCAGATGCCCCCATAGTGCTCCTCTCCCCATAGTGCCCCCTATAATGTGCCAATATCAAGTGCCTCTGTCTTCCCCCATCCCAATATCATAGTGCCATCCTCTCCCCTGCCCCCTAATGTGTGTGACAATATGAAGTGCCTATCTCCCCCCATTTGCCAACATTATAGTGCCAATAGCCCCCTCCTCCCCTGTGGCAGTAAAGTAAAAGTCCAGTATTTAAAAAAAATAAAATAAATCCTGTCTTTCAGAAAAGTTTGTGAAGGGAATCGAACCTGTGACCATTAGGATGAAAGGCAAGACACTTATCCTCAAGACCATATGAGCTGCATAACTAGGTAGCTAAAAAAAGAAAATAAGACCTCTAGATAAGGAGAACTTTGATAGTGTATCTATACACATTACAGCTGCCCCAACACACCAAGCTCTGCTACATCCATATACAATGTGCTGGTGCAGCTGTAATGTGTATGGATACACTATCAAAGTTCTCCACATCTAGAGGTCTTATTTTTTTTTTTTTTTTTTATTTTTTTTTATTTTAGCTATCTGGTTTATCAGCTCATATGGCTTTGTGGTTAAGTGTCTTGCCTTTGAACCTAATGGTCGCAGGTTCGATCCCCAGGGCAAGCTTTTCTGAAAGAAAGAAAGAAAAAATAAGTTTTAAGTAGGCAAGGGCGACGATTCACTGAGTAATTAGCGAAGGGAGAGGAGTGAGGACACGTGCTGATGATTACCCAGGGGAGGAGAGGAGTGAGGATAACACGTGCTTGCCGGGCCCCCTGTAAGCCCGGGCCCCGAAGCAGCTGCTTCCCCTGCTTCCCCGGTAGTTACGCCCCTGCCCACATTGATAGTTAATCCGTTCTGTAGGTACTGTGCCATCAGTAATTTATCACAGTCTGCATTATTGTGCAGCTCACCAAGATTCATAGAGCAGCGAGTGGACTGCAGTGAGTGTGGGTGGCGGGATGGTTGCAGTAGTCATACTCATGATATTTGGAAGCTCCCTGAGCCAGCGTGTAGTGACAGGAAGGGTGCACTGGTTCTTCCTTTCGGGCATACTTTGGTTCAGGGGTTCTCGTGCCTGATGGTGGTTGAGGTGCCCTTGATGTTGCTGTTTTACAGTAACATGTAAGGCAGAATCTGGGTTGTCTTGGCACCAGTGCCTTGCGGAGCAAATGTAGTGTGGTATATTGGTGAGACCGGTGTTGGTATAACAGATCCACAGAACTTTACTTAAGCCGTTCGGCAGGTGATCCACACCAGCACTATAAACATGAAACGCAGTCTTTATGGTTGATTCAAGAAGTTCCCAAAGATTGTAAATGAAGTATATGTATATGTATACTTCTCTCTCTCTCTCAGGCCTCTTTCACACGAACGTTTTTTTTTTGCGAGTGTACAGACCGTTTTGTTGCGTTCCGTATATGGTCCGTATACAGAACCATTAATTTCAATGGTTCCGGGGGAAAAAACTGAAGTGTTTCCATGTGCATTCCGTTTCTGTATTTCTATTTTTCCGTTCCGTGCAAAGATAGAACATGTCCTATTATTGCCCGCAAATCACGATCTGTGGCTCCATTCAAGTCAATGGGTCCTCAAAAAAAAAAAAATGAAACGCATATGGAAATGCATCCGTATGTCTTCTGTTCCGTTTTATGCGGGACCATCTATTGAAAATTTTAAGCCTAGCCCAATTATTTCTATGTAATTACTGTATACTGTATATGCCATACGGAAAAACGTAACCGAAACGGAAACAAAAACTGGAAAAACGGATCCCATAAAAACGGCCCGTAAAACACTGAAAAAGCCATACGTCGTGTGAAAGAGGCCTCAATCAGACTGGTCAATCTCTCCTTTTCCCAGCCTAAAGGGATGCACTTTTTCTATCATCAGATATATGAGTATATGATATCCACAGAGGAATACAGTCTCTGAACATGGGGCCCTTCTGTCCTGTGGTTATGGTGGGCAGCTTGTAGTGTACTTGTTTCCACCAAATACAGAGGAGGCTGTAGCCAGATTAGCTCAATCCTTTTGTGGCTGCTAAACCTTCTATAGCTCTTCTCCCTTCTGAGGGCTGGTACATAAACTACTTGAATTCTGTAGGGGAATAGAATTTACCTACAAGTGCTGCTCCTTACTGCTCTGATCAGCTAACTCCAGAATCCAGAGAGGAAGGGTGGATCCAGCCCTGACTAGCCTCATGGGACCTCGCACTCTCTATTCAAGTTTATGGGATTTAGTACATGCACATAATACATGAAATACAATGATATTCATTAGCGATGAGCGAATCGAAGCTGACAAAGTGGAATTTAAATCTCATTTTTTACTAAAATGACTGCTACATGTGTGAGGACATGGGGCAAGGAACTTTGGGAAGGCAGGATCACCCATACTGACATGCATGCAGCCAATCAGCAGCCAGCCCTGTGATGTCACAGCCCTATAAATACGGTGGCTATCTTAGATTCTGCCATTCACCAGCATGCTTAGTGCAGGGAGAGACCTGTCAGCAGGCGCAAGGGACAGTGATAGGAAAGACTTGATTGTGGTGAGAAAAAATTATTTACAAGTGCAGGGAAAGATTACTCAAAGTGTAGGGAAAGGATAGGGAGGAATCATCCCACCAGCATTTGTGTTGAACAGGGTTCAGTTGGGGAGGTTACAGCCTGCGTAATAGGAACAATCCTATTACACCTTGCTGCACTGACTGGGGATCCAAATTACCATTATACAGCTCTGCAATTCCAGGAAACCATTCTTATTAGGGTGCAAGTGATGCTTGATACAGGCACTAACAGGGTTTATTACAAGGAAATATTTCTACGATTTATTTGCCCTCATGCGGTGCAGTTATATGCTCTAAAGCATTTTTTGGCCTGTATGAGTGGGAAAAAGGGCTTATTAGCCATTGTGTGGTGAAGGGCAAAAATGACAGCCCTTTTTGTCATGTATCAGTGGCAAAAGTAAAATATATTTGCTGCTCAGCAGTGCAGTTATCTGTTTTAAAGCCCTTTTTTCTGTGTAATAGTGGAAAAAGAAAAAAAAAATTTGCCGATCAGTGGTGCAGTTATCTGTTTAAAACGTATACTATAATAAGAGTGTGCCTTATTGAATACGGTTCACAGCCTACCTCTGGTTCACAGCCTACCTTGCCCTCTTTTTTAGCCCAAACCCCCACGTTGCCACTTTACGGACACATAAATAAACTCCAAATAATCAACCTGTCATCGTACACCCTGACCCCAGAAGACAGATCGCTTTTAATTAAGGGTCTGTCTTTTGTGCCCACGGTGCAGTATGACCCCTTTGAATGGAGCAAACATATTGCTCTTTTTACAAGGAAACTACTTTGGCACAAACATTATGTCTCACAGGACCGTAAGAAATGTGCAGGGTCAAATATGAATCCACAAGAACTGGAGGCGACTAGAACACTAGTGAGTCTACTGAAGGAGGGGGAACGCAATAGGGGGGAAGGCCCCTTTACAGAACTAAAATTAAAAAGTACTCAAATGCCACCCCCCTATACCTGACTCTAGTGTGACAATTTTTAATAAACTGGTCCAAAGGGATTTGGAGGAATTAAGGAACCCCAAAGGGGGTCAAAACCTCACAAAAGGGAAATATCGAGCCCTTAAAAATTTGGAAAGGGATCAAGGGCTGGTTATAAAACCCTCAGATAAGGGGGGCAATTTAGTCCTCTTGGACCAGGGTTCCTACAGGAAGATGTGCCTGGACATCCTTGAAGATAGGAGGACTTATGAGCCCCTATTGAGTGACCCTGGACCGGTATATCTCTCCGAATTGAAAGAGATTCTGAATAGGGGGCTGAGAGAGAAGCTGCTGAGTGAGGCAGAACATGATTTCCTCCTACCCCAATTTCCAGTTACAGCCACGTTCTACTCCCTACCCAAGATACACAAGGGTACTAAACCCCTAAAGAGACGCCTGATTGTGTCTGGGGTAGGGAGTATTACTCAGAACGTAGGCATTTATGTGGACAAAATCATTCGCCCGTTTGTGGAAGCGTTGCCATCCTATATTCGGGACACGTCTGATCTCCTTCTGTGTCTGAATGGAGTTAGTCTTGATGACAATACTATATTTGCCTCCATAGATGTGGAGGCATTATATAGCTCCATTTGTCATGACTTGGGGCTGCAGGCAGTAGAGATGTACCTATCTACGAGGGACAGGAGAATGGCACCTCATAATCGCCTCACATTGGAACTATTGAACTTTAGCCTTACTCGGAACCACTTTGTCTTCGGCGGCCGCTTCTACCACCAGCTCAGGGGCACTGCTATGGGCAGTTCTTGCGCACCGTTCTACGCAAATTAGAGGAGCTGAATGCTGGCAAGACAGGGTGGTTCTATGGCTAAGGTTCATAGATAACATCTTTGTCCTATGGAGGGGATCTGAAGCTTCCTTCTCCAATTTTGTGGAAGTCATCAACCACAATGATCTGGGTTTGAGATTCACCAGTGAATGCAATTACAACTCCCTACCCTTCCTTGATGTATTAGTGGAAAGGGGCCCAGATATCAGCATTGTCACCTCAGTCTATCGTAAGGCCACAGCAACCAACAGCTTGCTCCATTAGGAGAGTGCCCACCCATACTTGCTCCGCAAAGGTATACCGAAAGGCCAGTATTTAAGACTCCGTCGGAACTGTTCAACCTTTAAAGCATTTAGGAGCCAGGCCACTGACTTGAGAACGAGATTTAGGGATAGGGGCTACCCAGATGGGGTCCTACGTACAGCTTTCGAGACCGCTTGTAGTGAGGAGAGGGACTCTCTACTGGTCCCTAAGGCAAAATTGAGGGATGGGCAGAAAATGTTTTGTGTCATTGGCACGTTTGATAATGCCCACCAAGAGGTAAAAAGGATTCTGACCAGACACTGGGATATCCTCAAAGCGGATCCCGATCTGGAGGACTTTTTGGCACCATATCCACAAATCACATTCAAAAAAGGTCGCAGCCTCAGGGATAGACTGGTGAACAGTCACTTTCAACCCCCGGAGGTACCAGGTAACTGGCTTTCTAGACGTCCCTCACACAGTAGTGTCCCCCACACTGCCCCCACACAGTATTTTCCCTCACACAATAGTGCCCCCACACTGCCCCCACACAGTAGTGTCCCCCACACTGACCCCACACAGTAGTGTCCCCCACATTGACCACCACACACAGTAGTGTCCCCCACACTTCCCCCCTACAGTAGTGTCCTCCACACTGCCCCCCTATAGTAGTGTACCCCACCCAGTAATGTCCCCCACACTGCCCCCCACATACAGTAGCGTCCCCCACACTGCCCCCACACAGTAGTGTCCCTGAGACTGCCAGACACAGTAGTGTCCCCACACTGCCCCCACACAGTAGTGTCCCCCACACTACCCCCACACAATAGTGTCCCCCACACTGTAGAGTACCCCGGCCCACACTGCCCCATATAGTAATTTGCCCCCCACATGACATGGGGGTGCAATGTGTGAAGAGAACGTACTGCATCCTGACCCATTTATTTCAATGGGTCTATGCCCATAAGCATTGTTTTTCACGCATCATTTTTGTGTTCAGGAAAAATCTCAGCATGTTCTATATTCTGCTTTTTTCACAAAGACCTGGCCCAATAGAAGTAAATGAGGCTGTGCTACAGTTGCGGTGGCAGATCATGCCCCTTTGTAAACTAATAGGTCAGTGGTGATCGGCTGTCTGCCGTCACCCAATGAAATTAGCCCTTTTAATAAAGCAACACAAACCATTAATACGTCCGGTTTGAGTAAGTGCAGTCAAATAAAGGGTTAAATCCCTTCTGCACTAATCCCTGCAAAGTGTAAATAAGTGGCTGCAACAAAAGATAGTGAGGTTTCTGTTATTGTATCTTATCAGCATCAGTGACATAATGGAGCGACGTTTGCGACATAATGGAACGATGCGGCTGTTAGATGGAGGATTGAGACTACTCCTCCGGATTGTGTTTATACTACCGTACTCTTGACCGAATCTCCTGTGACACGATCGGCCCACTCGAGATGTCAGGTAAACAAAGCCGGGAACGCTTTCAAGATCCCCTTGGAAACAGGAACGCCCACTGATTAGGTCACTTCCGGTAGGCGCGGCGGTGAGTGCCGCACACTGCTTCACAGTGTGAAATCAGCGGCGCTCCCCCGCCCCGGAGGGTTGTGATTTGATGCAGTATATCTGGGCGTGAATTTTGTGATTTAACCCACACGCCCCCCTCTGATGAAACAAGCCAGGATTGGCCAATTGCATCTCAGGGAGGGCTCAGTGTGGGTATTTAAAGTCGGCACTCTTTATCCATTTTGCCACTGCCAGAAACCAGATGAGGGGGAAGCGCTGCCACTGCACCAGGCGCCCCCCTGACCATTTTATATCCCTGAGGAGCCACCTAATAGTGGCGAAACGCGTCGGATACGATTATTACCATTAGGGCTTATAGAGCTTTAAGTAATAAGCGGAGGTAGAGCCAGACAGAGCCGAGGTTCCAGAGGCTGGGGGTCGCCCTTTTCGAGGCGGGTGCTCCGACTACAGCCACATAGGGTCTACACCACTCAGTGAGCTGCAGGGTCAGGATATAGTGAGCCCCCCGTAGGGTCTAAGTACAAGACCCCCCAAGCCCTGATACCTCATCTGGTCCGACTTCAGATAGCCCTATAGACACAGGGAATAACTATTTAGTGTAAGAGTGACCACATATTATTTTAAAGGTTCTAAATAATTCAATAAAGCACACTCTTATTATAGTATACATAGTAAAGCTGGTGAGTGTATCTGGTAGATCACAACTTCTATCTGTGGATCTCCAACTTGCACGTTTTGTATCTGTTTAAAACCCTTTTTTCCGTGTCTTAGTGGAAATAGAAAAAAAATATTTGCTGCTCAGTGGTACAGTTATCTGTTCTAAAGCCCTTTTTCCATGTATTAGTGGAAAAAGAAAAAATATTGCAGTTCTGTGGTGCAGTGATATATACTGAAGCCCAGTTTGCCATGTATTGGTGGTAAAATAAAAATATATTCACCCTCCAGCGTTGCAATTATCTTTTGAAAAGCCTTTTGGGTAAAAGTGGAAAAAAATGAGGGCCTAATTACCGTTCTGCGGTGCAGTGATATATTCGGAAGTCCTGTTTGCAGTGTATTAGTGGCGAAATAAAAAAATATTTGCCGTCCAGCGTTGTACTTCTCTGTTGAAAAGCCTTTTGTGCAAAAGTGGAAAAAATTTAGGGCCTAATTGACGTTCTGTGGTGCAGTGATATATGGTAAAGGCCTTTTTGCGGTTATTTTTTTTTTTGTGAAACTGGCTTTTTGGTGGAAATTTCATGGGTGCCTGTACACCTACTTTTTCTGCATGGACCAAATTACGTAGTGGTGAAATTTGTTATATAAAACTGTCTTTTCTTCGTCAAATTTATGGGTGATTGTACACCTCCTTTTGCGATATGGGCCAAGTTACTTAGCGGTGAAATTTGTTATATGAAACGGGCTTTTTTCGGGGAAAACTGATGGGTGACTGTACACCTTCTTTTGCTGTATGGGCCAAATTATGCAGTGGTAAAAAAAAAAAATTCAAAGCAAACTCTGCTGCTCTTTATCTCTTGTGAGGTCAATGTCTCCAACTATGCCCCTCGCGCGATTTACACCAAATACAATATTTTCATGTAGAGATCCAATAATTATGTTGGAGGCATGTACTGTATGCAAGCCATGTGCAACCCCTCTCATCACTATCACTCTGTTCTTCCCCTGGTTTGCCTGGGCGAACGGAGTCACAAGGGAGGAAATGCTCCGTGTCCTTCATCAAGAAATCGAATCCTGGCTTTCTCTGTGACAACTGAAAATCGGAACCTTGGTTACCGACAAAGGGAAGAACATGGTGTCAGCACTGCGTCAAGGATGGCTGAGCCCTGGCCCTGCATGGCGCACGTGTTCAATCTGGTTGTCAAGCGGTTCCTGAAGTCTTTCACCCGTGTGCATCTGCAAGACATCCTAAAAATGGCCAGGAAACTATGCATGCACTTCAGACACTCGTACACAGCAAAGCACACCTTCCTTGAGCTGCAACAGCAGAACGGCATCCCCCAACATCGGCTGATATGCGACGGTTCCACTTGTTGGAATTCCACCCTCCATATGTTGGACCAACTATACGAACAGACAATGGCCATCAATGATTTCTTGATGATCTAAGTGGACAGGAGTAGTCCCCAGTGTAACTTTGATGTCAGCCAGTGGCAGCTCATGCATGACTCCTGCCGTTTGCTCAGGCCCTTTGAGGAGGCCACGTTATTTGTCAGTCACCGGAACTACGGGATGAATTATGTTATTCCACTGCTTCGTGTCCTGAATCAGATGCTGGTAAATCTGCCTGGTCAGGGGACTGGAGTGCACCATCTTGAATAAAACTCTTGATCCGGCACAGGCTGCTTTGCTCCTTCAAAAACAATGGACTCTGTACAGCGTGACACCGATGGATAATTTCTCATACACCAGACTGAAAGAGTATTCCAAGCACCTGTCTGCCCACACAGCTGCCGAGAAGCAGAAGGGTCTTGCCGTAGAAGTGCGCTCAGAGCTGAACCTAAGAGCCAAGTTTTCCTGTTTACCTGGGCTCAAAGGAAAGGACAGAGATCCACTGGCTCTGCTCATACAGATTTCATCCAAGCCTCAACTCACCAATGCAAGCACAGAGGACCGGATTGTGTGGACAGGTTGGTTCTGCGGAACATAAACAAAGGACGAATTATTGGAGGTGTAACAAAAGACATTTACTTGCCTTCTGCTCTTCATGTATAATGGCTCCGAGGCACTCACAGCTATCGTAGGAATGTGGTTCCAAAGAAACTTTGACTGTTGTTTCGGTATGCTGGGGATCAGTTCTCAGGACTAGTGATGAGCGAGCACCAAAGTGTTTGGGTGTTCGCGTACTCGGTCCGAACACATAGCGATATTCGTGCGCTTGGCCAAGCATCCGAGTATAATGGAAGTCAATCGGAGACAACCAGGCATCCCTTGCTCAGATGAGGAGAGAGTGCCTGGTTCATAGGAAAAGGTCTGAAAGTGATGGAAACACCTCTGAAATGGTTCGGGAACAGCAGGGGGAGGATGTCTAGATGCATCCTGGACTCCCAGGTTGCTGCTGGGAACGATGTTGTCTGAGTAGTACGCCACTTTTACAGACTGACAATAATACGCACAAAACCGAAGATATTATCAATTTTAGAGGAAAAATTGTTAGGAAACATTCTTTCCTGTATATTCAATTGTATATACAGTGTAAATGCTGCCAAAAATTACAAGGAAGAAGCACAGCACTCCGATACAGCCTGTATATCACATAAAGGGGGGCCTCATTCACATGGTGCTACAATTGTTCAGGTACACTGCTACACTCCTAAAGCCTATGCACTAAGTGAAAGGGCTGCCAAATATTACAAGGAACCGGCACTCCAATACACCCTTTATTACACATAAAAGAGGGCATCATACACACCCTTGAAAAATTATCCTTGATGGTCTGCTGGTGACCCTCCAAAACATTTGGGCGAGGGCATGCTGATGACCCTATAAAAAATTAGGGGCGAGTGCCTGCTGCTGAGCTGACCTTCTAAAATATTATATGTGAGGGCCTGCTGTTCAGCTGATGCTTTAAAACATTATATGTGAGGGCCTTCAGGTGAGCAGACCGTATAAAACAGGTGAGGGCCTGAAGGTGAGTGAACCCTATAAAACATTGTAGTGAGGGTATATATACTGTATGGAAGAGGAGGAGAAGAAGAAAACAAGATTTAAACATATCCCCTTATTTTGCGGAGAAAAGGGTGTATCTGAATCTTGCGGATTGAGTACATTATAAAGCATAATGTAGAAAAGAGATGAAGTCAGCGGCACTCACCCGTGTAGAAAAAGCTTGAGCCAGATGAAGCGCAGTTGGTGCGCGAAACGGCCGTCGCTTATTAAGTGTGAGGAGAGTTCGTCCGCCCCCTAGCCCGACCGACTTACCTTCTGTGTATTCATGGATTTTAATAAAGTCTTGAACCTTTTTCTACACGGGTGAGTGCCACTGACTTCATCTCTTTTCTACATTATTGTCGCGGACTTTTACTTCATTCAGCGAAGCACCGCCAACGTGTCCACTTTGACTGGAGGATCGCCCGGCTGTGAGTGGTGTGAGAAGCGGAGTGTTTGGTAGTGCCGCCCCATCTCTTACTCCTGTTACATTTGAACATTATAAAGCATACTTTTAAAAAGCGTTTTTGTTCCTCATTAGCTCAGGTTTTCTCTGGTGGAGTGGAGAAGTCAGGGACAATCCAGGCCTTGTTAATTTTTATCAGAGTCAACCTGTCAGCATTGTCAGTGGACAAGCGGATAAGCTTATCTGTTATAATGCCACCAGCAGCACTAAATACACGCTCAGACAATACCTCCAAGGCATGGACACCCAGTAGTTGTAAGGCACCGAGGAATCATTGAGGATGCTGACATGGTCTGCTATGTATTCCTTCACCAGCTTCCAAACCTTTTCCCTCCTTGGGACCGCTTAAGGGTGCGGTTGCTGGCGGGGTGTCATGAAAGTGTCTCATGCCTTACAGAGTGTTGCCCTGCCTTTGTTGCAACTGGAGTTTGTTCCCATTGTCTGCCTTCCTCGTTTGCCTATGGAAGTAAGGACTATGCCGCCAGCTTTGTCAGATGGAAATGTTTGGAGCAATTTCTCAACAAGGACCTTCTGGTATTGCACCATATTACTTGCCCTCTCCACCACAGGAATGAGAAATGAGAAGTTCTCTTTGTAGCAGGGGTCGAGAAGGGTGAACACCCAGTAATCTGTGTTATCTAAAAGGCAGCCTAACATGAAGTCATGTGTGCCAGAGTACCAACAGGCAAGACGTCTATGTCGATGTCAGGATGACTTTCCATCTCCTCATCCCCCTCCTCATCCGCTTGAGCCCATCCATGTCGAACCGATGGAATTAAAGTCCGATCAGTAGTACCCTCTGTAGCACAGGCAACTGTCTCCAGCTCCTCCTCCTTCTCATGGTCCAATTCGTGTTGAGAAGACGAAATGTGAATGGTCTGGCTATCACCCAAACTAAAGTCCTCCCCCATTTCCACATCTGCCACATTCAAAGCATCGTCCCTAATTGTGAGCAGTGATCATTTGAGTAGACACAGAAGTGTGATGCTTACGCTGATTATAGCGTTATCGCCACTAACTATCTGTTCGGATTGATAAAAGTTTCTTAAAACCTCACAGAGGTCTGCCATCAATGCCCACTCCTTGCTTGTGAATAGTGGAAGTTCACTCGAAAGGCGACGACCATGTTGCAGCTGGTATTCCACAACTGCCCTCTGCTGCTCACAAAGCCTGGCCAACATGTAGAACGCAGAGTTCCAGCGCGTGCTCATGTCGAACAACAGTCGGTGAGCTGGAAGCCCCAGGTGCTGTTGCAGCGTTGACAGACCGGCTGAAGCTATGCGCGACTTGCAGAAATGGACACACACGCGGCGAGCCTTCACTAGTAGCTCTGCCAAATTGGGATAGGTTTTTATAAACCGCTGAACCACTAAGTTTAAGATGTAGGCTAGGCATGGGATGTGTGTCAGGTTACTGAGCTCCAAAGCCACCACCAGGTTATGGACATTTTCAGACACAACCATGCCTGGTTGCAGGTTGAGTGGCGACAGCCACAGCTCAGTCTGGACCCTTATACCGTGCCACAGCTCTGCAGCGGTGTGTTGTTTGTCCCCTAGGCAGATCAGCTTCAGCACGTCCTGTCGATGTTTCCCCACAGCAGTGCTACACTGCTTTCAACTACTGACTGATGGCTGACTGCTGGAGGTAGAAGTGGTGGAGGTAGCAGCAGAAGAGAAGAAGGAGAAGTCGGGGTTAGAGCGAGTAACATAGCTGCTGTCGGAGACCCTGATGGACATAGGGCCCGCAATCCTGGGCGTGGTTAGCACCTGTGCTATCCCAAGGTACGAGTCACTCTTGGCCTCCATAACATTCATCCAGTGTGCAGTCAGGGAAATGTAGCATCCTTGGCCACCAGCACTTGTCCATGTGTCCATGGTCAAGTGGACCTTCCTAGTAACTGTGTTGGTCAGGGCACGGGTGATGTTCTGGGACACATGATGGTGTAAGGCGGGCACGGCACACCGTGAAAAATAGTGGCGGCTGAGGACTTTGTACCGAGGGACAGCCACCGACATCAGGCTGCGAAAGGCCTTAGTGTCCACAAGCCTATATGGCAACATTTCAAAGGCCAGTAATTTTGAAAGTTGTGCATTTAGTGCTATGGACAGTGGGTGGGTGGCTGCGTACTTCCACTTGCGTTCAAATGCCTGTAGTAAGGACAATTGGACGCTGACCTGGGACAGGAAAATGGATGTACAAATAATTCTCTGCTGGAATACTGTATAGACGGCTGCGGCCTAAGTGCACACACAGATGTTACCAAAAGTAGTTAAATTTGTCCCAAATACAAAAAATTCTCTGCTGGAATACTGAATATAATGTTTGTGTATTGAACGCACACACAGATGTGCCTAAAACTAGTTAAATTTGTCCCAAATAAAATGTATTCTCTGCTGCAATACTGTATATAACGTTTGTAGATTGAACGCACACACATATGTGCCCAAAAGTAGTTAAATGTGTCCCAAATACAAAAAATTCTCTATAGTTCACAGAAAAGATGACGTCAGCGGCACTCACCAGTGTATATTAAGGTTCAAAACTTTATTGTAGTCCAAAGGTACATCAGTCGGGCCTGGGGGCGGACGTACTCTCCCCACAGTAGATGGTGGTTTGGCGCAAAAACTGTGCTTCGTCTGGCCTACAGCATTTTGTGTAGGATGTCTATTGTGGTCCTTGTGGTCCGCTGCGGGCATCCTACACCGTATGCATTTTTGCTGGGGATCTCCATTAGCAACGGGCCACAAGTGCAGGATCTGCTCCCCTGTATATATATGCACAACTGCATTTTTGGGTTGAGCACATACTGCTTCATGCCACCTTTCAGTTGGTTTGTATATATTTAATTGTTTGGAGGTGTATAAACTCCCATGTAAATGTAGCCTGTTTTCCATCCACAGGCTATATTTAGGTGCACCTGTGAGGCCTGGGCCATATCAGCCAGTCTTGGGTGGGGCTCACAGCCTTCTCCCTCCTCCCATTGCAGGCATGGCTACATGCTGGAGGTAACTGAGGAGTCTGCTGCGAGTCGGCCTAATACATTCCTGTAATTTTGCCCACTGGCCCCTGGTATTGCCCATATGGCACAGGTAGGTGAGTGTTAGGTCCCGAACTACTTGAGAGACCTTGGCGTGGTGCTCGAGCTTAAGACATGTCCTCCACTGTAGGACATGTTGACTAACCTCTCAATTTTAACATCAGTTTGAGGGCTTAGTAAGACCGCAGTGTGCACCTGTTTTGTCATTTATTATTGCTATATTGTTATATATGGTTGTGGCCTAAACACACACACAGATTTGCCCAAAAGTAGTTAAATGTGTCCCAAATACAAATAATTCTCTGCTGGAATACTGAATATAACGTTTGTGGATTGAACGCACACACAGATGTGCCCAAAACTAGTTAAATTTGCCCAAAATACTAATAATTCTCTGCTGGAATACTGTATATATGGTGACGGTCTAAACACACACACACAGATGTGCCCAAAAGTAGTTAAATATGTCCGAAATACAAATAATTCTGTGCTGGAATACTTTATATAATGTTTTTGGATTGAACGCACACACAGATGTGCCCAAAAGTAGTTAAATGTGTCCCAAATACAAATAGTTCTCTGCTGGAATACTGTATATATGGTTGCGGCCTAAACGCACACACAGCTGTGCCCAAAAGTAGTTAAATGTGTCCCAAATACAAATAATTCTCTGCTGGAATACTGTGTTTAATGTTTGTGGATTGAACGCACACACAAATGTGGCGCAAATTAAGTTAATTTCCCCAGAACATTTTTTTTTATCCAATGGCACGGTGTATATCTGACTAGCAGGCACACTCTAGTGAATAAACCCTTTTTTAAAATGTCTGCTAAACACACTGCTTTCTGATGGCGTACTGTAGCTCTCACTAATATCAAATCTTTCTGTCTTTTTAAAAACTTTTGGGTACTGTGGGGAGTCGCTCCGGTAGATAGCGGTGCGGGTGCAGTACAGAGGCAAACAAGGAGTCCAGAAAGTGCAATAACCAGTGTTTTATTCACACTTTGCACAAAATAAACAATAAACAGTCTCTTGGTGTTAGTTCACACACATAAGAAATCATGAGGAAAAACAAGACAGTCCAAAACAGGCTTCAGTCACCTGGGAGGTTTTAGGTGCAGGTTCGCACCTGGCTATCAGTCCAGCCTCAAGACAAGCGATGTCAGGCTTCCAGGCCGTCTGCACTCCTCCTTGCTGGGCTCCTGCTTCCAGCCCAGAGAACTCCCAAACTCAAATGATTCCGCAGCCTTACAGCAGCTCCAGGACAATCACCCCCTCAGCTGCTGAGGAGGCTGCCTTTTAAAGGCCCGGATAAAGTCCGGCCTGGACCGTGGGGAGTAGGCACCCACCCAACTCTTTGCCTATTCCCAGTAAGAGCCGGCCCGGATTGGCTTTGCAGCCAAACTAAGTATCAAATTGTCAAGCAGCACTAGCTGCTGCTGACACAAAAAAACCCGGCTCTTACCTCACCGAGGCCAGGAATCTCGGTGACACATACCTCCCGTCGACAACGGTACCTTGCACCTTACCACAGTACTTAAAAAAGTGATCTTCCAGCCCTGCACTATCTGTCCCTTCCTGAAGATGCCTGTCCCTGATACTGCTGAATTTAACCCTTGGTAAAAAAAAAAAATGGTGCTGCACTGCTGTCAAACACACACTGTAGTCCTTAAGAGGACTGTTTGGTCTTTCAATAGTTTTTTTGGAGTTAAATCTGTGAATTTCCAGCAAAACGCTATCTTTCCCTACCTACTGTCTGCTCTCCCTGACGCTGAATGATCCGAGCGTGGGACATCGGCTCCTATATAAACTGGTATCACATGTTCCGGCCAGCCAATCAGTGTAAGGCTAATAGCTAACATGGCTATGGCATTACACTGAAGGGAATTACTTATCTTAACATTGATTGGCTGCTTAGCAAGTGCCAAACTTGCGGGGAGGAGACTCGAGCAATGCGACAAGCACACGTGGTATTCAGCCGAGTACCGCCACGTGCAGAGAATAGCAATGCTTGAGCCGAACCGGTACTTGGCCGAGCATTCTCGCTCATCACTACTCAGGACCTTATGTGGCTAGCAGTGATGTGGACCAGGTAGGACGTGTCTGAATTAGTGTCGGCCACAGATCTTGTTTTCTCTGTGCCCATCAAACCTCGCATGGTCACGTCGGAGGAAGTGGACAATTTATTGCAATGTCTTTACTCGCATTTCTTCAGACGCTTTAGAATACACTTATCAGCAACCTAGCTCGTCAAGGTGACGGCATCTGTGGCATCAGCGCATTGTGAAGGAAAAGTGAAGTTCCTCTGTAAGGACTACCTAATCTGAGTGCTGGGATTCATCATGGAGCTGACCATCAATAACATCAAGTATTGAACACATGGACGACTCTCGTCTCGGACCTTGTCGACAATGTTCGGGACCCCTCGGACATCTTACATGTCTTAGACATGATCTCTGCAGTGCTTACTACATGTTATACCGCATCTTACCTTTCTGTTACAGTGGCTGTGAGACCTGCACATACTAAGGCATATTTATTTTCGGGTGTTGCCTGTACCGACCAGTTACCTCCAGCTGTGATTGTGTAGCCTGCACTGTAGGAATGAGCTGGAGTCGGCTTCTTTGCTAGACTGTCCTCCAGTTATCAGCCATAACTCCATACATTTCATAATCAATATGCATTACCATCGTGGTCACCCCGAGACTGGTCATCAATCCATTCTTGTTATTAAAGCACTTTTTTTCTTTTAAGTTTGTCTTTTAAATCTTGTGGTTTTGTCCCTTATGTGTTGTATTTTATGTGTGTTAATGTCCTGTTTGTGAAAAAAAAAAAAGTTTTTCTCCCTCATTTAAAAAATAAAAAATAAAAATTGGCTTGTGATTTGGTAGCCAATAGCAGGAGTGGGTATAGAACACAGAAGACATGCAAATATTCCATTCACGTGTCATCTCTGTTTTGGATCCACTCCTGTTTTTTTGGGCATTGGCAATACTGATGGATTACTGACCAAATGCTGACCAAGTGAAGGTGAATGCTCAACAGACAGGATCCTTTTTTGGGGGGTTATTGTTCTGACAGATCGGAGGAAGGGCAAAATAATCAGTGCTGTCAACACAAACTTACTACTGACACCATCTCCACTCTGTCAGGGGACTCTACTTGTATAAGCGTTTAATAGAACAGGTTCTGTAGACATGTATGTGGAATCAGCTGATGACGGTGTAAAAGGAGTGTGCTATTTCTTGGCGCTAACATCGACCTGTAAGGCTGAGTTCATACTTGAGTTATTTGGTCAGTTTTAGCCCCCGTGACTGCCCAAATAAGTGAAGTGTGCAGTGATTCTAAGAGCGACGCCTGTCATCTGCATGTCATACAGACTCACAGTATTATTTAACTACCAAAGCAGACTCCCTATGCGTGTTACTGCAAGGCACAGTGTTCTACACCACTATGAAGGCTCTCAGCAGCCAGGAAATAGATGTTTTTTAATGTAATTCACCGCGAATATATTTGGATCAAACCAAATTTTTCCTGAAAAGTTTGGCGAACCAGCGAAACAAATTTTTGAAAAATTTGTTCATCTCTAATATTCATAATTTCAGTGCCTTGCAGGGTATTTCAGGACACTGCTAATCCCTTCTGTCAAACAAAAAGAAAAGTATACAGCACTCTTCAGCAAAGACAGTAACCTGTGTGCACCCCTGCAGGAGCTGTGTCCAAATGGCTCCATGAAGAAACAAAATATAGAAATGGAGGCAACACCAATAAAGTAGTGGAGAAAACAAATCGTTTTAATGCATGTTGTAGCAGTCCAGACACATGCTTTTTAATCCTTGCTGTTAGCTGTAGATTTACTGCACGTCAGTATTACAGGTCTCTGTTACCATCATGTCTAATTTATAGCCATGGACTTCAAGGAAATGTGTCACCAAAAATGTTATCTGCCAGTTAAAACCAGGTAGTGTCACGTATCTTTTTTTTCTAATCTGTTTTTATTTTCTGATTGCAGATTTTTTATTTCCTGTAAATGATTATGGCCTTAAGGACACTGTTTTGGCAAAGGTCCAGTAGATATAAGTCTAAATGTCCTGCATACAACACATATAACTCATACCATGAAATTGGAAATTTCCCATTTTGTGTGTGTATAAATATGTTTATATATTTACTACTGCAATACATTCTGTATTATCCGATAAGTAAAGAACACCTACTTTTTTTGTGACCATCACATGTAAAAAAATATAAAAAATTAATTTATTTTCAGTAGATTGTGTCCTCCAGGGCTTGGATGGTCCTGTTACAGTATATTACATATAGTCTAACACTCCTTAAAAAGCAAGAGAGTAGCATTCAGATATTGGTCTTTGTCAAATAAAATGAGGCAGTTAGAACACACGTCACTCAAGATGTGACATAAATCCATCAATGCAAATAGGATGATTTATAGCATTTGAAGAAAATATGATTCATCATTGCACAAAACTGACAGAAAGCTATTAGTTTCACTGACTCAATACAAAATGAAAAAGACAAAAAATGAGTCATTAAAGCTATATTATAGTGAAACTGATCCTTTTGTTACAAAAGTCCACCTGGTGAGCAAGGGGGCGATTTTAGAGGTATAAGTTGAAGCTCCTCGGCCCCAAAGCAAAATGTATGACTGACATGTCTGGTTTATCCTGGGGCCTCTATCAGGGAGACATAGGATCTATACCACCCACCCTACCCGTCCAGGCTGGTTTTTCTGATCCACCCTACTGAGCATTTTCTAGTTATGCCCCTGCCAGTAGTGATGAGCGAGCATGCTCGGCCGTATATCTCATTTACTCGAGCATTGCTATGCTCGGCACATGACGGTATTTAACCGAGTACTGCATGTGCTCGAGCGCAATGCTCGAGTCTCTGCCCGTGCATTTTGCAGGTTTTAAGCAGCCAATAAAGGTGCAGGTTAGTACTGCCCTCACTGTAATGCCAGTAGTCATGTTGGCTGCTGGCATTACAGTGATTGGCTGGCTGGAACGCGTCATCGGGTGCTGTATAGCACCCAATGACGCATGATCGGCTCAGACGTAGACAGGGAGAGCAGAGTGTAGGAAGGGAAAGACAGTGTAGGGAGCGATTTTCATAGTTTTTATTCTGACAAATCTTTTCCAAGACCCAAAAGTCCTTTTAAGGACTACTGTGAGTGTGTGTATTTTAGAGCAGCAATCTATTTACCTCCTGCAGTCTCAGGAATAGTGCTTCGGAAGGGAAAGATAGTGCAGGGAGAGACATTTGCTGTTTATACTACCAAAAGCTTTTCAAAGACCCCAAACTCCTCTTAAAGACCACTGTGTGCGTTTGACAGCAGCAAGATATTTTTATTTTATACCTATTAGTGACATACACTCTACATCATCCACAGACTGTGTCTTTAACCTGTTACGGACATAAGATGTACTGGTATGCCCTGATGTCCTGGTACTTATGGACACAGGCTGTACTGGTACGTCCTGTGGTTCCGATATCATTCAGCAGGTACCTTGGCACAATGCCTAGGGTGGTCATGTGACCCCCCCCCCCCGTATTGGCAATCGCTGCAAACCGCAGGTCAATTCATAACTGCAGCTCTTTCGATAGTTTCTGATCCCCGTGGTCCGCGACCAAAATGCCTAAAATTGTAATTTTTAACCCCCCCTCTGCAGCCCTGAATGAAATTGTGATGGCGGGCGGGTGATGGGGATTGCGGGCAGTTCGAGAGGTGGGCGGTGCAGTGGGCGGGATCGCGATCCCCCGCCCGCCTCCTCTCTAATATTTTATGGTGGCCGAGTGGGTATAGCAGAGTGTCAGCACATTGCTGACACTCTGCTATAAACGGCTGACATCAGTGCTGGTACAGATGTCAGCTGTTTAACCCCTTATGCAGAAGTCTGATCAGACTGTGTAAAGTAAAACATACAGTACAGACATCAGACCGACTGGATCTTCAAGAACCAAGTGGGTCTGGGTCAAAAAATGTAAAGAAAAGTAAAAAAACAAAGTAAAAAAAAAAACAAAAAACATTTATCACTGAATAAAAATTTAAAAAATAGACTACACACATTGGGTATCACTGTGTCCATAAAAACCTGCTCTATAAAAATATTACCTGATCTAACCCCTCAGGTAAATACCGTAAAAAATTTAATAAAAACAGTGTAAAAAAAAACAATTATTTCATCTCACATCACAAAAAGTGTAATAGCAAGCGATCAGAAACTTATATGCCTCCCAAAACAATGCCAATCAAACCGTCATCTCATCCCTCAAAAAGTGATACCCTACATAGGACAATTGCCCAAAAAAATAAAAAAGTATGGCTTTTTATAGTCTCAGACTATGGAGACAAAATAAAACATGATTTTTTTGGTTTCAAACATATTATTGTGTAAAACTTAAATAAATAAAAAGTATACATATTATGTATTACCGCGTCCGTAATAACTTGCTCTATAAAAATAACACATGATCTAACCCATCAGGGGAACACAGCCAAAAAAATATAAATAAGGTGTCAAAAGCCATTTTTGTCACCTTACATCACAAAAAGTGTAATAGCAAGCGACCAAAATGACATATGCACACCAAGATAGTGCCAATAAAACCAACATCTCATCCCTCAAAAAATGAGCCCCTACATAAGACAGTCGCACAAAAAAAATAATTTATAAATATGGCTTTCAGAATGTGGAGACACAAAAAAAAAATTTTTTTTCAAAAATGCTTTATTATGTAAAACTAAAACAAAACCCCCCCAAAATTAGTCACATTTTGTATTGTCACATCTGTAACAACCTGCTCTACAGATATAGCACATGATCTAACCTGTCAGATCTACAATGTAAATAACAAAAACTAAAATTTTAATCAATTTTTCCAGTAACAAAGCAAGGGTTTACAGCCAAACAAAACTCAGTATTTATTGCCCTGATTCTGTAGTTTGCAGAAACACCCCATATGTGGTCGTAAACTGCTGTATGGGCACACGGCAGGGTGCAGAAGCGATGGAATGCCATATGGTTTTTGGAAGGCAGATTTTGATGGACTGGTTTTTTGATACCATGTCCCATTTGAACCCCCCTGATGCACCCCTGGAGTACAAAGTCCAAAAAAGTGACTCTATCTAAGAAAGTACAATCTTTGTTAACCCTTTAGGTGTTCCACAAGAGTTATTGGCAAATGAAGATGAAATTTCAGACTTTCTATTTTTTGTTTCCTTTCCTCACAAAAAGTGTAATATAAGCAACCAAACATCATATTTACCCTAAAATAGTACCCAAAAAACTGCCACCTTATCCCCTAGTTTCCAAAATGGGGCTATTTTTTGGGAGTTTCTACTGTAGGGGTGCATCAAAGGGGCTTCAAATGGAACATAGTGTCTGAAAACCAGGCCAGTAAAATCTGCCTTCCAAAAACCATATGGCGTTCTCTTCCTTCTACGCCCTGCCGTTTTGACCATACAGCAGTTTACGACCACATATTGGGTGTTTATGCAAATTACAGAATCAGGACAATAAATATTGAGTTTTGTTTGGCTATTAACCCTTGCATTGTTACTTGAAAAAATGTATTAAATGGAAAATATGCCAAAAAATCTAAATTCTGAAATTTTATCTCCATTTGCAATTAACTCTTGTGGAACACCTAAAGGTTTAACGACATTTGTAAAATCAGTTTTGAATACCGTGAGGGGTGTAGTTTCTAAAATGGGGTCATTTTTGGGTGGTTTTTTATTATGTAAGCCTAACAAAGTGACTTCAGACCTGAACTGGTCCTTAAAAAGTGGGTTCTGGAAAGTTTCTGAAAAATTTCAAGATTTGCTTCCAAACTTCTAAGCCTTGTAACGTCCCCAAAAAATAAAATGGCATTCCCAAAATGATACATACATGAAGTAGACATATGGGGAATGTAAATTAATAACTATTTTTGGAGGTATTACTACGTATTATAGAAGTAGAGAAATTGAAACTTGGAAATTTGCAAATTTCTCAAATTTTTTGTAAATTTGGTATTTTTTTATAAATAGAAATGAACTTTTTTACTAAATTTTACTACTGTCCTGAAGTTCAGTATGTAACGAAAAAAACAATCTCAGAATGGCCAGGATAATTAAAAGCGTTTTAAAGTTATCATCACCACATAAAATGACACTGGTCAGATTTCCAAAAAATGGCCTGGTCCTTAGGGCGAAAATTAGCCCGGTCCATAAGTGGTTAATCATCTGGGCCACATCTAGTGTCCATAATCTGTGGTGTTCTGTAACCAATACTGTAGAACATCTGCCAACAGTGTCTGTATTACAAATTCCAATAATCTGGGCCCAATATAGTGTCCATATTCTGTGGGTTTCTGTGACATATACTGTCCTGCATCTAAAAACAGTGTATTTAATTTAAATAATCTGGGCCTAATGTAGTGTCCACACTGTGTGCCTTTCTGTGACAACTTCTGTACTACATCAGAAAACAGTGTCTGTAGCGCAAATTTTAATAAAGTGTGCCACATGTACCGCGTGTGCGTTTAATACATATCACTGACATGTAGTGTACGGGAGCTGTAATGCCCGTCACTACGGAAGGGTCACTTGTGTGCGGTCGTTCCCCTCAGTTATGGGGAGGTTGGTGTAAAACATCTTCATGTAATGCAATGCTGTGTATTTCCCTGTTACTGTGATATTGCCTTGTGCAGGCCTGCTAGGGATGTCATTCCAGCTCTAGGTCAGTAGAGGGAGCTAGGGAGCCCTAGATATATATAGGCCCAGTCAGGGGAAGGAAAGGCAGTCTAGTCTGAGTCTAAGGCTAAGTTAAGCCCAGGCCATGAGCCTGTGAAGGCAAGGCCCAGGCCTTGCGCCTGTTGAAGTCAGCCCAGGCCCTATAGCCTGAGAGGGTCCAGCCTAGGAAGATTCATTCCCTAGGAGGAACAGTCCAGACCCAAGAACTAGTGGAGAAGTGTTGCCTCCTTAGTCAAGCTGCATACAGGACAAGTATCCCTGGAGAGAGAGAACAGTTGCCTGAAGTGTATTGCTGCATTCGGAGTAAGATGAAAACCCTGATCTTAGGAGGCCTGTCTTGAAGATAGCCTTTTGGGACTGTGATTAATAGCCTGAACCACTGCTGTGACTGTATTGTAACGTGTGGAATATTCTGGAACTGTGCTTACTGACTGTTCATCTATCTTCAACTACGTTCAGTAAAGTTATCCTGTTATTCAAGTATAAAGATTCCTCAATTATTCCACCTGTCACTACACGGTGTGCCACCGTTCAATTGGCACTGGCGTCACGACATTCATCACCTGCCTGTTCCAGTGCTGACCCGATTGAAGACGACAGTCAGTCCCAGGTTAGTGGGTTGCCCTGCACTACAAAGCCCAGCATACCTAAAGCTACACTACTGACCCCCTGGGACACTGCATCGCTCTTTTTGGCGTCACGAACAGGATCGCATGCTTCTGGAGTGCAGAGAAGTGTGAACTGTGTGCTTTAACTATTCCACCACCGTATTGCAAGGACTGTACCCTTTATTTCCAAGTCTGTGGATTACAATTGTGCCTGGGAGGAATCGGAGGCGCTGTGCTGTGTTGCGCTACCCCCAGAGAGAAAATCGCCGCTTCAAAGTGTATTTTTATGGACTTTTTACCATCCTGCTTGCTGTCAGTGAATGGCTGCATCATGGCGCCCAAGATGGCCCCCGGCGCCGTTGGACTTCTTTCTGCGCCATCACTGTCCTCAGTGGCGCAAATATTTGGAAACTGTTCCGGGATGCCGCCCCTGTATGTGGATTACAGTGTGAGCACCGCCTACCCTATTGCCGAGAACCTAGGGGGCGGGCCTGATGATGGGCGAGAAACCCCGAGTCCAAGGGAGTGGCCAGAGAGTTGTCCCCGGGGAGAGCAAGTGTTGGAGCCTGCTACGTCTAAGATGGCGAGGCTTGCGGAGAAGGCGCCGGGCCCGGAGCCCATATCCGAGACGGAAGAATCGCCAGCCTACATTCCGGAACCGGAGAGGCCACCCTACCCCTGCCCACAGCCGCGGAATGGAGCATGGAACTACCGCCAGCGTTTCTTACAAGAAAGGCCTGAGGCCTACCTGGCAAGCCACCGTCGCATAGCCGCACAGCAAGGCCTGGGAGCGGAGCGTCAACATACTGCACCTATTCAAGCTGCGAACTCTGAGGACTACTGCGACTCTGCACCAGCCTCAGCGATCCAGGATCCAGAACCTGCCACCTTACAAAAAACCTTAAACCTACCTTAAAAAAACGCTGGCTCCCTCCCCTTTGTTTTAATCCACGGTCACTGCGTCTGCGCCGTGCAATTTACTCTCACACCCGATATGAGTGTTATTTTCTGTAGTTCTCTTCTCATCAGTTTAATCCCTGTTACATCCTCAATCTGGGGGCCATTTATTGAATTGATTTTTAGAACGGGGAGATGGTTAAAAAAACGCTGGCTCCCTCCCCTTTGTTTTAATCCACGGTCACTGGGTCTGCGCCGTGCAATTTACTGTCACACCCGATATGAGTGGTATTTTCTGTAGTACTATTCTCATCAATTTAATCCCTGTTACGTCCCCTATCAGGACGTGTATGGAATGGATTTTAGATAAGTGGTACTACGCGTGCTAGGTACTGTGCCACCCGATATGAGTGTTGGGCACTAGCAGAGGGCACACTACAGTCTATGGGCCTGACACACACACACACTGGCAGGCAGGCAACTGAAATTAGATTAAAGTGTACAGATAAAGTGCCTTATTTTAAGGCAACGTCCAGTGCCACACGTTATGATTGATGGGCAGCACTGGCAGAGGGCACACTACAGTCTGTGGGCCTGACACACACACACTGGCAGGTAGGCAACTGAAATTAGATTAAAGTGTACAGATAAAGTGCCTTATTTTAAGGCAAAGTCTAGTGCCACACGGTATGATTGATGGGCAGCACTGGCAGAGGGCACACTACAGTCTGTGGGCCTGACACACACACACTGGCCGTCAGGCAACTGAAATTGGAATTAAGTGTACAGATAAAGTGCTTATTTTAGGCAACGTCCTGTGCCGCACGGTATGACTGATGGGCAGCACTGGCAGAGGGCACACTACAGTCAGCAGAAGTGGGCCTGACACACACTGGCAGGCAACTAACCTTAGATTAAAGGGTAAAAATGAAATGCCTTATTTATCGGCAAGCTACTGTGCCACGCGGTATGAGTGGTGGGCACTGGCAGTGGGAACACTACAGTCAATGGAAGTCAGCCTGATACACACTGGCAGGCAACTAACCTCAGATTAAAGGGTAAAAATTAAATGCCTTTTTTTGATGCAAAGTCCTGTGCCACTCGGTATGAGTGGTGGGCACTGGCAGTGGGCACACTACAGTCTGTGGGCCTGCAGCTCCTCACGCACAGGCAGGCCAGGCAACTGCAATATATATATGGAGAAAAAATAAATAAAAGCAGACTAATGTTGCAGCCCTAAAAAGGGCTTTTTGGGGTGCTGTCAGGACGCTGTCCTTACAGCAGAGATCAGATGAGTCTTTCAGGACTGGAGTGGACACTGAATTCACTAGCCTAGCTATCGATTTCCCTATTAAATCAGCAGCAGCTACACTGTCCCTCTTCTCACTAAGACTGCAGCTTCCGAATGAATCTAAAATTGATGCTGTCCAGGAGATGGGAGGGTCTGGGAGGGAGGGTATGCTGCTGATTGGCTGGAATGTGTCTGCTGACTGTGAGGTACAGGGTCAAAGTTTGCTCAATGATGATGTATAGGGGGCGGACCGAACATCGCATATGTTCGCCCGCCGCGGCAAACGCGAACAAGCTATGTTCGCCGGCGAATAGTTCGGGCCATCTCTATACCCTAAGTGTATAAATGGTTGAATATATAAGTTGTATTTCTACTGTCTTAACACCTGACAAATTATAGTTTTTGAACAATTAAAACCTGCAGCTTACTTTTTTGGGAGAAGAATGGACAGGACATATTGTGTGTATAAGCAGAGGGAAAGGCAAGCAAGGTTCCCACATTAATCAGATTGTCCCCCCTTACGGATGTGTATGTGGTCTCCTCATCAAAGGTGACTCTTACTACTGCCCCAGGAGGATTGGCACCAGGACAAGCCAGTGAATAGCTAAACTAGGAAGGCCAATTTGAATGTGTTGAACTTGACTATTGCCAGAAAAGGTGACAATTAGAGATGAGCGAATCGAATCCCTCAAAGTGGAATTCAATCCGAATTTCAGTATAAATTCGAATCACCTCGCAGCCGATTTTCCTTGTGTTTCGTGTAAGCAAATCGATTTAACCTGAAATAGTATAAAAAACAAAAAAAATGAATTCTTACCTCCTCCCTTTACTCACCAGCTGCCATCTTGATTAAAGATCTCGGCCAAAATCCTGTGCGGAGTGACGTAATCTCGCGCCGTGCGAGATTTCTTGTGCCAGATCTTGAAGCAAGATGGCAGCGGCTGGTCCGTCGTGAGCAAATGGACATGGTAAGTTTGATTACATTTTTATTTTCACACTGTTTTTACACTCAGATGCCGAGATCACGTATGAACGCAGCATCTGAGGCGTACAATGAGGAGGGGCGGCGCTATCACATCTCCCTGTCACTGCACCCACTACTTACAAAAAAAATTCACTTAATGACGAAGTAATTCGTCACAAAGCGATTTTTTTGGGGTAAAATTCAGCGAATCAGCCGAATCGAACTTTTGAAAAATTCGCTCATCTCTAGTGACAATATAGCACTCGTTTTGTTGACAAGGTCTTTCCTAAACATCTATGCTATGTCAAAAAAAGGGCCAGCCAAGCTCAACCTGCAATAATATTGGGCTGCCTAAATAAGGTGATGTATGCTTGCATTGGGTCAGAAGGCCTCTTACTAAAATAGGCAAGGAGACCAGAACCAAGGCTGCCAAGTTCCAAAGCCTGAACACTCCCAGAATTCTTCAGTACTGTTAATCTGGCGCCCTGTGCCTGCAATTCTGTCCCCACATGCAGGTACTCCTCATTTCTCCCCGCTGCTGTGTGCCATGCGGACAGGGGTTCTTAGCTGTGGTCTGCATCCCCCTCCTGTCTCTCAGCAAAGTTTTGGCTCTGGCTCAGAGTTCCTTATAGTGTGAGTGCGGCCGTGTCTCTCCTCCTTATGTGAGGCAGCACGCAAACGCCTCCTATCTTCCGCAGCCTATGGCTGGTCTGATGTATTTAAAGGCATCTCCTTATATAACTTGGTCACTAGCTTGTCTAGCCCTATTGTGTAAAGGTATTTAGTGTGATTTTGCTCTACTGCGTACTTGACTTGTTTCTTGTTTAACAGATTTTTCTTTTTGCCTGCCCGCCTGCCCCTGATCTAGGACTACATTCAAGGACTTTTCCTCATTGCTGCCTGCCTTGACCTTGACCTTCATACCCTGACTACACTTCCGCCTGATCAGCCTCTGACCACCCAGCGCCCCTGGTCCACACCCAGGTCCTGATTCCCTCGTGTTCCAACCCCTCTCAGATGTAGCACCTGGTACGCTCCTCGGGGAAAGTCTATCCTCACCATCAGAGATATTCTGAAGAATGAATGGTGTACTAAGGTATCATCCTTTGAGGGAGTTGGTTACGTAGGACAATGGGTTTTCACCCACTGAGCATAACAAGTACAGACACAGACCTTTCACTCAGAAGAAGTGTAGAACCCCAGAGTGGGGCACTACCATTTTGTCATCTGACTATGGTTTCCGATGTCTAGTGATGTATTCCACCCATATAATTATTTTCAGGTCCTCTCATTCAGTGAATCTATTTTGCTATGCAACTATTAATTTATTCTATTACATGCAATGTGCCTGATATCCAGCAGGTGGCATGGTTCTGGCAGAGCCTTAGATAGAATGGAACTAACCATTCCATTCTTTTTCCCCTCATTGGAGGGGTTTTCTGGAGTCCAGGGAAGTAGTTCATAGAGCAACCCACTTCTTTTGTCCCCAGAAATATTAGGAGACTTTACTTTACTACATGAGGGATACCCCATTTTTTTGGAACACTAAACAGACTGAAGCCAGATGGGAACTAATTGTATCATTTATCAAACTGGTGTAAAGTATAACTGGTTTAGTTCCCCATAGCAACCAATCAGATTTCACCTTTCATTTTTGACAGCTACTTTGGAAAATGAAAGGTGGAATCTGATTGGCTGCTATGGAAAACTAATCCAGTCCTACCTTACACCAGTTTGCTAAATGACCCATAAGAGAAGCATTTGGGCCAACTGCCGCCACCTCGCAACCTTACTGGGACCAAGAGAAATGAATTCCAGTCAACTAAAGCAAAGTTCTTGTTGTATCAAGTTTATTTAAGTAAGGTCAAGTTAACTGTTTCCTGAGTCTGGACTTCTTTGTCTACTTAAACTCAATTATTGCAGTGAACCACCCCCAGGAAGCCACGGCCTGAGGTAGGACCACCGTGACACAAGGACTATACACTAGGCCATATTATATATATATTATCGCATACCCTAACACGAATATACTGGGGCTCCCCCCGAGAAGCAGTGTACAAGGAGAAGGTAGCAGGCTATACCAAGTCAGTGGAAGCTCATGTGCCACCAGGATAGGTCATGGGTGGAACACTGCCAGTCTGAAAGCACAACTAACAGCAGAGAATGGGAACTGTAGACTGTCAGCCAATCATGAGTGTCAATGTAAGTGTGCCTATATTAGTACCTGTCAGAGTAGATCTGGCATTTGGGGTGTACTCATATTTGCTGCTGCCAAGGATTAGAAGCCCAGCAGGTGCCACAAAGACTAAGCTCTACACAAGACAGCAAGTTTACCAAAGATGGTGCTAATTAAAAAGATGGGATGTGTACACGGGTGGTAGCGAGTGGCAGCACCCCATATTCACTTTGCAATCTTCCCTAATAACCACAAGTTTGCTGTTACGTTTTCATTAACATTTTCTGCAATGCCTAGTCTGCAGGGTGCAGATCTCAGGCCCGGATGACCAGTCTGTCTCAGAAGTGTGGTGGGTACTGAAGCAATATACCCAGACCACAAACAGTAAAGTCTTTTGCCATAAATGAGCCATACTTTACTTTCTGGATCAGGTAAAACCTTGTTTCTCCACAATCTGTATGGATTTCAGGCTTTTTTTTCCCCCTCAAGAGTACTCTGTCAGTTCAGTGGCTTTTCCTGGCAGCTTTCAGTCTTAAGGATAACGGTTACTTGGACAAGGTTTCTCTTTAGGCTACTTCTCAGGAGCTCAAACACACACATGTTGCCTCTAGTTCTTATGACAAGACACTCACTAACCAGGAGGCATGACTAGCCCATCATCCAGGAAACTGCTATAAAAAGCTGCCTCTTCACGTTATGTTGCCCATACACAACCATTAAGGAAATAATGCACGAGAAAAAAAGAGTACAAGAGTGCTAAAGGCAAAAAATCACATTTAACTCCCCCCCGGGTTACTGCATAATTTCCTTCTTTGAGTACTCAATCAGAAGTCCTGACCAGTGGTAATGCAATCTATCCTCGACCTCCTCACAGGTTCACAATAAGTACTTGCTTTTAGTGCAAATACATATGATAGTTTGCATGAGCCCTAATACTGAACACTGAACTTGATGGACCAAGGTTTATGAGGCCCACTTTAATACCTCTACTGCGGAAGACACACTGATGATTGCCGTTACATGAGAAAAGAGTTTAAGGCTTTAAGGAGGAACATCAATTACCCTGGCTCCTTTGTTGTATAGCCACGTCATATTTGTCAGGAGCTTCATTGCTAGACGATGATGTAATAACTGAAGATACAAGCGTATGTCTGTCAACAGGTACGTTTCTTCAGAAATCTGAGAAAAATGTCTGTTGCATTGCAAACAAAAAGCCTGATGGCATATTTCAAAGTCACAAGCTATTTTAATGAGTTTCACAGCTTATTTCACAACTCAAGTGAGTGCTTATAGGTTTCATACTTTCAAGACTAAAAAAGGTGTGTGACTAACGTAAGGAAATGCACGAGTTCAGTCCACCCTAATAACATGATTATTAGCATTCTTGCATCAGAGTACTGGGGAAAAAACATATCAGTAAACAATTATTGGGCTGCAATGAGAAATCTGGAAATATATATTAAAAGGGTTGGCCAGGATGACTATATGACATTTTCTAATATACTGTAGCCTTTTTTTAATATTGTACATAAGTTAAGTATGTACCATTGTTGGGAAAATCTTGAATGCTGAGTGATTTGCCTGTGACTCTCCACCAGCAGCCATTTTAGACAGGGCCTCCATGCAGACAGCCCAAAAGACTTGGCCAACAAGGGAGCATACCTTATCAAATATAGAAAACATCTCAGAATATCCACAAAGGCCATATTAAATATGCAATTTTTTCTGTGCTTCAATAAGTGGCATCCTTGGAAAACGCACAGAGGGTGTGCACACATGGATTAGTCCCATTCATTCAAACTACAAATCCATGGCATAAATTCGAGGGTCATTGAAAAAATCCAATGTGTACAGTATTTCAAATTATTGGAAAATACTGTACTTTTACCGGGAAGGAGTGATGAACTATTGCTTTACAAATGTTATGTGGTGGGGGAAGCAGGGTGCTATTGTAGAAGTGAGACAATAGAATCAAGGTATGGCACTCAACTTATCTGGAAATATGCAGACAGTAGGCACAATTAAAATATATATAACATTTATTAAAACACACAATAGAACAGATATGGAAAAAAAAAAAAAAATTTTTGAAAAAATCTTTTGAAAAAAATCCTTATGAAAAAAAAAAGAACATTTTTCGAAAAAATTTTTTACAAAAAAGTTCCCTTGAAAAATAATAATAAAATAAAAACTAAAAAAATATAAACTAAAAAAATAATAAGTGAGTTCATGAAGAATCCATTAGCTCAATTGTACTAAAAAGTCCATCTTGCAATAATTCGTGTACAGACTTGGCTATGGAGCCACTCCAGATAGTTAAAACACTAGAGGATATGAAGTATGTCCGTACTTGGTTGGACCAATTCTCCGTTAGTGTATTTTTCAAATATTTGCTAGATAGGTGGTGGCGTCCCACCACAAATCTTACCTCCGTGGATTAGTCAGTGTCGGTACCAGTACTCACTTTCTTTGCGATAAGCCGGCTCAAATCGACGATTATTTGGAGACGATTCAGCATGGACACTTTGCTTTAAAACAGCAACCTTTCCCGGGCGTTGATTTGTAAGAGACCACTTAGCTTGTGATATCAAGCGGTATACTCTACCGTAAATAACGTCACACCTTTAATTCGCCCGGAGGTCTGTTTGTCCTTTTAGACTCCGGGAATACGTATTTCTCCACTTCAAATAGCAGCGCTGCAAGGAGGTTTTAAGTAAGTGTAGTCACCAAACGCGTTTCGAGGTCTCAGTAATGCTGACCTCTTCCTCAGTGGTATATTTTTGTTCAAATGAACACCTCCTTATATAGCCCAAACTGACCCCAATTGTTTTAATTGGATCACTCCTCCCTTTTGGGGGAAGTCTGTTTGGATTGTGGATCAGAACATAGTCACACACAGGTGTATTCTCCTTATTCATCGACTATTTTGCACATTTCAGAGCCAAAATAATCTTATCAAAAGGTCTAGACCATCAAAAGTACCAAAATCATACCCAATATATGAAGATTTTTTATCAAAAACATGGGTGAACACATATTTTAACTTCTTTGCGTTTGGTCTGCGTTTTTTTGTCGATCAATGCGTTTTCTTTACCATAACTGCTATTATATTAAAATGCATATATAAAATAAAAGAAAAGTCTATATTATCCTCTATCAGAGTTATATAGTTACAAATTCAAAAACATCTTTGGAGCTTTCCACATTGCATATCATAAAACACACACATATAAATTATTCTCTCTTTTCAATTAGAACACATTACCTCTTTATTACTCAACAGCCCTTGACCAAAAAAACTCCAAATGGTGGATACCGCATATTGCTGTGTTTTTTTTTTTTTTTTTTTTTTTTTTTTACCATAACTGCTGTTTAGTTGAGGTACATACTTCCAATAGAGGAAAACTTCATAATACCTTCTGTTCAAATTTTACAGTTAAAAACATGCTTGAAACATTTATGAATCCTCACTCTTTTATACCCAAAAGGGAGTCAACTCTTATTCGAAATTCTCACATAACAATGATAATCGTGAAGAAATAGTGTGAACCAGTCATCAAGGCCCGGTCAGATGTACGTATAATACCAGCCGACCAGGTGTCGATGACTGGTCCCCACCACTCATAAAAAGCCAAAAATTTCCAAATCTGTGTTTAAACCATAGGGTACCCGAGAGTCCAGATCGAAGATCCATCTTGACTCAACTCGAGACATCCTATCGATGTGATATCCTCCTCTCCAATCATATTCCACTTTCTGAATTGCACTAAAGGTAAGACCCGCTACCTGTTGTGAATGAAATTCCTTAAAATGCCTAGAAAGTGGGTGATCTACCTTACCCTTCTTAATATTTTTAAGATGTTCGGCAATTCGAATTTTTAACATTCTTTTAGTACGTCCGACGTAGATCTTATTACATGGGCATTTTATTTGGTAAATCACACTCGTCGTACTACATGTCAAATATTCTTGTATTTTATATGTGAAGGAATTTACTGGAGATGTTATTTCTGTAGTTTTCCTTGGAAATTTAGTCAGTTTACAGTTAAAGCAGGTACCACATCTATAAAAGCCCTTCCAACCCAGCATATCCTGTAACAGTGTGCCTCTTCCTTTTTGATTTTAACTGTGGGTGCTATTTTTAGTCCCAAATTGGGGGCTCTCGTATATATTACTTTAGGAATTGCTGGGATAAGTGGGCCTATTATTTTATCCTTTTTCAAGAAATGCCAGTGTCGTTTCACACTTTGCTGGACCTTTCGATATTGTACATTATATGGTAATATAATTCTTATTTCATCATCAGCTTTTTCTCCTTTTCTATAGATACAAAAAGGACTTCCTCTCCAATTGACAGACCTTTTCCAAGGAAGACTCAATTACAGGTAAGGGATAATCTTTTATCAGGAATTGTTCCTTCATTTTATTAGCCTCTTCCATAAAGATCTCACCCCTAGTACAATTTCGTTTTAGGCGTCTAAACTGTCCATAAGGGATATTAAGTAACCATCTAGGTAGGTGGCCACTAGTGAATGGTATAAAACTATTTCTCGCTACGTTTTTTGAAAGGTTCTACATGTTAATTTGTTGTTCTCTATTCGAATGTCTAAGTCCAAAAATTCAAGGTGGTCGCTGTATTTCTTGGGGAAAGTTTTATGTTTTTGTCATTTTCATTTAGTTTTTCTATAAACTTATCAAGGGACTCATCATCCCCTTTCCAAATTAGTATCACGTCATCAATGTAACGGTACCATAGCACCAGGCTCGCCCCAAGAGATGGTAATACGCATGAATCCTCCCAATTCGCCATAAAGAGGTTTGCGTAACTTGGGGCGAACCTGGTGCCCATGGCCGTCCCACATTTCTGAACGTAAAAATGGGGTTCAAAATAAAAATAATTATGTGACAGGATGAACATTACACCTTCCTCCAAGAATTTAATTTGTTCCTTATTTAGCCTGCCTTCCTTAACCACTTCCCGACCGCCTAACGCACAACTGCGTTCTCGCGGCGGTCGGGCTGTTCTGGGGCGCCGCAGATCTGCGTCATCTCGCGAGACGCGAGATTTCCTGTGAACGCGCGCGCACGCGCGCGCGCGTACGCGCGCGCGCGTTCACAGTAGCGGGCGTCTCAGGAGTTTAACTACAGCCTGCCAGCGATGATCCATCGCTGGCAGGCTGTAGATGCGATATAAATCGCATCAAACAAGTATATCAGACGCTGTTTTGTGAACAGCGTCTGATATACCTGCTACCTGGTCCTCTGGTGGTCCCATTTGCTGGGATCGACCACCAGAGGACCAGGTAACTATGTAAAGTTGCACCAAACACTACACTAACCCCCCACCCCCTCACCTATTAACCCCTTGTTAACCCCTTGATCACCCCATCTAGACCCCTGATCACCCCCTGTCATTGATCACACCCCTTGTAAGGCTCCATTCAGACGTCCAAATGTGTTTTGCGGATCCGTGGATTCACGGATCCGCGGATCAAATCCGCGGATCTGCGGATCCACAGATCCTCAAAACACGGACACCGGCAATGTGCTTTCCGCATTTTGCAGATCCGCACATTGCCAGAACTATATAGAAAATGCTTTTTCTTGTCCGCAATTGCAGACAAAAATAGGACATGTTCTATATTTTTGCGGAACGGAAGTGCAGACCCGGAGCGCGGATCCGTAATTCCGGATCCGAGCGGGACAAAGTCTGTCCCCATAGAAATGAATGGGTCCGCAATTCCGTTCCGCAAACAGAATTGCGGACGTGTGAATGGGGCATAAGGGTCCCTTATCACCGCCAGTTAGTTAGCTACTTGTTAGGTAGCTAGCGCCCAGCCCACCGCACCGCAGTCACTGATTTTGGCAGAGATTTTTTCATCCACATTGATTGATGCGAATGAATAAATCTGTGCCGTTCATTTTTTTTTTTCAGCGCAGCGGCTGAGACGGAAAAAATCTCATTACCCGTATGGTCAATATACGGAGAATCGCAGAAACTCCTAATGCTGGCCATACGTGTAATGACTGCGGAGACCCTCAAATCCCAGGGCAGTACAAACACCTCACATGTGACCCCATTTTAGAAAGAAGACACCCCAAGGTATTCCGTGAGGGGTATGGCGAGTTCATGTAAAATTTTATTTTTGTCACAAGTTAGTGGAATATGAGACTTTGTAAAAAATAAAAATAAAAATCAATTTCCTCTAACTTGTGCCAAAATTTTTTTTCTGTGAACTCGCCATGCCCCTCACGGAATACCTTGGGTGTCTTCTATCCACAATGGGGTCACTTGTGGGTATTTATACTGCCCTGGCATTTAGGGGTCCTAAAGCGTGAGAATCCAAATGCGTAAAAATGCCCTGTGAAATCCTAAAGGTACTCATTGGTTTTAGGGCCCCTTTGCGCATCTTGGCTGCAAAAAAGTGGCACACATGTGGTATCGCCGTACTCAGGAGAAGTAGGGCAATGTGTTTTGGGGTGTATTTTTATATATACCCATACTTTGTGTGAGAAATATCTCTGTAAATGACAACTTTTTAAATTTTTTTATTCAAAGTTGTCAATTTACAGAGATATTTCTCTACACAGTATGGTATATGTAAATACACCCCAAAACTGCACTCCTACTCCTGAGTACGGCATACCATGTGTGATACTTTGCAGCCAAATCGCAAAGGCCCAAATTCAATGAGTAACTTTAGGAGGGCATTTTACGCATTTTCTTCTCACGCTTTAGGGCCCTAAAATGCCAGGACAGTATAAATACCCACATGTGACCCCATTTTGGAAAGAAGACACCCCAAGGTATTCGCTGAGGGGCATAGTGAGTCCATGAAAAATTAAACTTTTTGTCAAAAGTTAGCGGAAAGGGAGACTTTGTGAGAAAAACTATAAAAAATCAATTTCCACTAACTTGTGCCAAAAATTTTTTCTATCAACTCGCCATGCCCCTCATGGAATACCTTGGGCTGTCTTCTTTCCAAAATGGGGTCACATGTGGGGTATTTATACTGCCCTGGCATTTTAGGGGCCCTAAAGTGCGAGAAGAAAAATGCGTAAAAATGCCCTCCTAAAAGGTACTCATTGGAATTTGGGCCCCTTTGTGCATCTTGGCTGCAAAAAAGTGTCACTTATGTGGTATCGCCGTACTCAGGACAAGTAGGGCAATGTGTTTTGGGGTGTATTTTTACATATACCCATGCTGGGTGAGAGAAATATCTCTGTAAATTGACAACTTTGAATAAAAAAATTTAAAAAGTTGTCATTTACAGAGATATTTCTCTCACCCAACATGAGAATATATAAAAATACACCCCAAAACACATTGCCCTACTTCTCCTGAGTGCGGCGGTACCCATGTGTGACACTTTTGCAGCCAAGATGCGCAAAGGCCCTAATCCAATGAGTACCTTTAGAATTTCACAGGGCATTGTTGCGCATTTGGTTCTCACGCTTTAGGTTCCCTAGAATGCCAGGGCAGTATAAATACCCCACAAGTGACCCCATTGTGGAAAGAAGACACCCCAAGGTATTCTGTGAGGGGCATGGCGAGTTCACAGAAATTTTTTTTGGCACAAGTTAGCGGAAATTGATATATATTTTTTTTTTATTTTGTTTTTACAAAGTCTCATATTCCACTAACTTGTGACAAAAAATAACATTTTACATGAACTCACCATACCCCTCACGGAATACCTTAGGGTGTCTTCTTTCTAAAATGGGGTCACATGTGGGGTATTTATACTGCCCTGGCATTTTAGGGGCCCCTAAAGCGTGAGAAGAAGTCTGGAATCCAAATGCGTAAAAATGCCCTGTGAAATACTAAAGGTACTCATTGGTTTTAGGGCCCTTTGCGCACCCAGGCTGCAAAAAGTTCCACACATGTGGTATCGCCGTACTCAGGAGAAGTAGCGCAATGTGTTTTGGGGTGTATTTTTATATATACACATGCTGGGTGTGAGAAATATCTCTGTAAATGACAACTTTTTAATTTTTTTATACAAAGTTGTCAGTTTACAGAGATATTTCTCTCACCCAACATGAGTATATGTAAAATACACCCCAAACATTGCCCTACTTCTCCTGAGTACGGCGATACCACATGGTGACACTTTTGCAGCCTGGAGTACACAAAGGCCCAAATTCAACGAGTACCTTTAGGTTTCATGGCTGCTCACAATTAGCCCGCCCAAAATGCCAGAACAGTAAACACACCCCACAAATGACCCCATTTCGGAAAGTAGACACCCCAAGGTATTCACAGAGGGGCATAGTGAGCCCGTCTGAGATTTTTTTTTTGCCAGAAGTTAGCAGAAATGGAAACTTTATTATATATTTTTTTCCTCAGAAAGTGTCATTTTCCGCTAACTTGTGAAAAAAATGAAATCATACATGAACTCACCATGCCCCTCCGTGAATACTTTGGGGTGTCTTCTATCTAAAATGGTGTGATTTGGGGGTATTTATACTTTCCTGGCATTCTAGCACCTGAAGAAACATGACAGGTGCTCAGAAAGTCAGAGCTGCTTCAAAATGCCGAAATTCACTTTTTGCACCATGGTTTGTAAGCGCTATAACTTTTACCCAAACCAATAAATATACACTTATTGGATTTTTTTATCAAAGACATGTAGAACAATAAATTTAGAGAAAATTTTACATACAAATGTAGTTTTTTTGAAAAATTTTACAACAGAAAGTGAAAAATGTCATTTTTTTGCAAAAATGTCGTTAAATTTTTATTAATAGCAAAAAAAGTAAAAATGTCAGCAACAATGAAATACCACCAAATGAAAGCTCTATTAGTGACATGAAAAGGAGGTAAAATTCATTTGGGTGGTAAGTTGCATGACGGAGCAATAAACGGTGAAAGTAGTGTAGTGCGGAATTGTAAAAAGTGGCCTGGTCATTAAGGGTGTTTAAGCTAGGGGGGCTGAAGTGGTTAAGTAACTGTTCCCTCATTGCACATACACCTTGTTGGTGTTCAATAATCGTATATAACGACTGTACATCTAATGTACATAATCTCCAAGTAGGATCATATTCAAGATTCTCTAAAATTTTTATGATTTGGGTTGTGTCTCGAATATATGTTTTCATCTTTCTGACTGCCGGTTGTAGTAATTTGTCAATATACATTGACAAATTGCAAGTAATTGAGCCAATCCCAGATATAATTGGGCCCCTGTTATTTACGGTAGAGTATACCGCTTGATATCACAAGCTAAGTGGTCTCTTACAAATCAACGCCCGGGAAAGGTTGCTGTTTTAAAGCAAAGTGTCCATGCTGAATCGTCTCCAAATAATCGTCGATTTGAGCCGGCTTATCGCAAAGAAAGTGAGTACTGGTACCGACACTGACTAATCCACGGAGGTAAGATTTGTGGTGGGACGCCACCACCTATCTAGCAAATATTTGAAAAATACACTAACGGAGAATTGGTCCAACCAAGTACGGACATACTTCATATCCTCTAGTGTTTTAACTATCTGGAGTGGCTCCATAGCCAAGTCTGTACACGAATTATTGCAAGATGGACTTTTTAGTACAATTGAGCTAATGGATTCTTCATGAACTCACTTATTATTTTTTTAGTTTATATTTTTTTAGTTTTTATTTTATTTTTATTTTTCAAGGGAACTTTTTTGTAAAAAATTTTTTCGAAAAATGTTCTTTTTTTTTTTCATAAGGATTTTTTTCAAAAGATTTTTTCAAAAAATTTTTTTTTTTTTTTTTTTTCCATATCTGTTCTATTGTGTGTTTTAATAAATGTTATATATATTTTAATTGTGCCTACTGTCTGCATATTTCCAGATAAGTTGAGTGCCATACCTTGATTCTATTGTCTCACTTTTATTTTTTGTGGTGTTTGGAAGCTTACACCATTTGAGTATTGAGCACCATAGTCCAATCACAGATCGGTGGAGCCGTCTCTAAACCACTTCAGGCTATTGTAGAAGTGTCACCCATTCCAATGGTGAATGGGGTTGTTTCACCTGGGACTTTGATGGCCTATCACTAGGATATGGCATCAAAGTCAGATAGGTGCATGTCCAACCTCTGAGACCCGCACCTATCTAAGATGGTCCCCCCTCCCAAAGTAAAAAAGAGCACACTGTGCATTTGCGGCGTGCTCTCCAGTAATTTCTTTGGGAGTTCCGAAAAAAGCTGATTGAGCACGCCTGGCTATTTTTGGAAATGATTTGAGAGCGCACTGCGCAAGTGCAGCCACAGTTCCATTCACTTCTATGGGACTGCCAGAAATAGCTGAGTCAGATTGCTTGGCTATTTTCCACAGTTCCATAGAAATGAATAGAGGGCAGCCTCACATGCTTGGCTGTTCTACGCTCACTTTGGAGGTCTCGTGCTGGAGGTAGGTGCAGGTCCTACCTCTGGGACCCTAACCTTTCTGATTTATAGCATATCCTAGCAATATACCACCAATCTCTAAGATGAGACAAGTTATACACACAAAGTATGCCTATGTAACCATAACAGTTTTTTGGGGCTACTTACTAGCATGCCCTACTCACTAAAGTGTTTTGACACGTTTCTAGTTAGTAACGTTTATTTCTGTTACTTACTGTACACAGCACCAACATATTCTACAACACTGTACAAATATTGTCTTCAGTCACCTCACTCAGACACTCACATCAGGGCACCTTTCATAAAAGGCCAATTAACGCATCTATATGTTTATGGAGTGTTTGTGGAAACTGAAGTACCCGGAGAACCCAATCAAACACAAGGAGACCATTCAAACTCAATGCAGATGTTGCACTTGGATTCAACCCTACTATAGAAGACAAGTTTTGAAAGCACTAGTGCGAACTGCTAAGCCACAGTAAAAAATGACTTTGAATGGTGTCAGGTACAGTACAGGACAATACAGCCTGCATTGATTAGTATCCGTGCTGCTTTCCCAGCATATGTGCAATAAGTTAAGTATATAAATATTTATATCCGAAAACTATAGTAAAGGCCCAGAAGAAGGGCGAGGATATGAGTGGTTGTAGCAAAAAGGGAGGTAGTGGTTACTCACTCTGATGCTCCCCTGGGCTGTGCAGCGATGGAAAGGGTCACCCCTTCTTTCCCTTCGGACACAACTACAGTGCCCCTGACCTGGGGGTATCTACAATTTTTTAATTTTTTATATGTAATGTTATGTATTTCGTATATCATTTATTACAGCTTGAAGAGCTATGGTTGACAGTGGTTGGCAGGAACAGGGCTAGCCACCCTGTTCCTCCCCGTTTGGTGGGACTTGGATGGGCCTACTTTCTGCTAAGAGGGTGAGTTCCGTCCAGACAGAGAAGGGAGTGGAGGCACATTTTTATAAGCTTACTTTTGGCCTGATTCTTTTTCAAATTACATTTCCACTGCACTGATCCCCAGGGAGCTACTGCCTGAGGGAGTACATCGTGACACAACACCTCAACTTCAGGTCCACTACAGCTCCCATTTGATACACTAACTCTTCAGGGGCTTCCTGCATAACCTGGTTCTGGAGTTCTCCTGCCTTATGTTAAGTGAGGTGCCTTTGGTGGTGATGAATTCTTAGGTACAAGGCAGGGTTCCCTGAAGTGTATGGCAATGATGAGACCGATATCAGAGGCGGACTGGGAACTTAAAGTGGCCCTGGAAAAAACGAAAAAGTGGCCCCATGTTGTAGGTTGGGCCAGCAATACTGTAGTGCACAGTTTCATAAAAAGGACCGCGCAGCTCAAAATTCCTCCATGAAGGTGCTATTGTTTTTTCGCCTGCCCGACCTGCGTTTCGCTCTTGCTTGCTTTGTCAGGGGCTGCTCTATATGGAATTTACAAGCATTTTATATGATTTTATATGCATTGATTTGTTTTACTTATGTGAGTATAATAAAAAAAGTGTGGTCATTGAAGGGTTTGTGGTACTTCACTATGTTCACTTCTCTTGCATAACATCTAGGATATAGAAATTCTGACTGTGGAGGGAGCCCGGACCTGAAACCCAGTGATTGATCACATCTGAAAGCATACTTTTTACATACCTTCACTACTGACACCTTCATGGAAGAATTTTGAGCTGTGCGGTCTTTTTTATGAAACTGAGGACTGAGTGTGAATTTGAACCTACTTCACTATAGACCTGCTGCGCTCCAAGCAACATGCGGTTTCAGACTTTTTATTTATTTTACAGCTGGAACTCTATTTGTCTTATAGCTGAATTATTATTAAAATACTGTAGTGCAGCAAACAAAACCGCCATAACAGAACCAAATACCACAGTCCAGCAAAAAATACTGCCTCCCCAGTTGCAGTATTCAACTGTATCACTATTTTAAGGAGAGCAATTAAACTGAATGCAGGAGGGCACTTTCCGCTGCCAGCCAGGTGGATAAGTACCTGATTTGCCTAGCATTAATTAATGCTGAAAGCATCAGGTCACTAAGTACCCGAAGGAGGGCTTGGGCAGCCCCTGGGGTATCGGCCCACCGGGAAATTTACCTGTAGGGTCGATTACCAGTCCACCCATGACCAATATTAGAACCAAGAATAGTTCTTTACTATAGGCAATAATGGCAACTTGCAAATATACAATTTCACAGTAGTAGTTCTACAGTTCTTTTCATACACGTTACATAGGTGGCTTTCTCAAGACTGTGTATAGGAGATTCAAACAGCATGAAGTTCCCCTCTGAATCCTTCACTCGGCTATTGGGTGCAATCCTCTCATACTCTCTCTTTTCCAATACTTTCCCACAATATTCTTAACAGGATGTGGACTTACAAACAGATGAACAGTATGTACGTTTTGGTATGGTAAGTGCCCTGAGGTTTGTAATCCTAACCAAATCCTAACCAAAATGCATTGACATCTGTATTACCGTCTCTGACAGGTGCTCAACACTCACCTTATAAGGCCACTAAACTTTCTGTTGTATTCAGCAGTTATCTCCTTCAAGGGCTGGTATAAATTGTACTTCTTTGTTGGCTGTTCTTAGTTTACAGGAGAGGAGTTTTCTGCTTAGTCTGGGTTCACATCAAGTTTTGCGCCTTCCCTCAGAAGTGTACATCTAGAGGACCTAAAAACCATACCTTTTGATAGAGGGCTCATATGTATCCAACTATATAGGAGCACAGGTTGACAAACCCCCTTCCTGGGCAGATCTGCAAAGGAAGCATGCTTACCTGCTCGCCACCGCTGGTTCCTGGCTCCTTGTGTCCCCGGTCTCAGCTGCCTCGCTCGGGTCCTCCACAGTCAACATCCAATTATACACTGTTATAGCCAATTGCTGGCCACAGTGTTGACCTTCTCCCCTTGCCCTATAAGACAGTTAACCTCTTTAAGGGCAGAAACAGAAATATGACAACAGTCCTAAAATCCTTTCTAAAACACCCAAGAATAGAGGGGGCCATTTACTAACTGGCGTATATCTGTCACAGGTCCCCCGCCAGCATGGAGGTTATTAAGACCGGCATCTAAAACGCCAGTCTTAATAAATGACTCCCGGACTCTCTATTGTAAGACTTTTGTTTTTTTTATGCCCGACTCGATTGGACCTTATTACTATTGGCTGGAATGTGAGTGTTCTTTCTCCTCTCTTCCCTTCTGTGGTCCTACATTGACCTGATTATGATCTGCCACCTCGTCTATCTCGTTTAGTAGTAGATTTTCTGTGGACTTGTATATTAGGTGGTTTATAATAAACTCCTATTGGTAATTTATTATTGTTTTTGCCTTCATGCATTTTAATAATGCATTTATGAGAAAAATGTAGGGAACCAATAGCAACAAATTAGATAGCATGTATTATTTCTCTCAGGTTCTTTAAAGCAACAACATGATTGTTTACTATGGCACACTTTTATATAAAACTTGTGTGACAGTGCCATGCCAAGTAAGTTACAGGTTCCTTCAGCTGCTCACTGTTGCAATTGTTTCGGCTCACACATTACATAATCTGATTTAAACCTTTATGTTGCACAACTATTTACTGAGAAACATTGTGGGTCTCATTTACTCATGAAAAGGTACCTTTTTTTTGTGTGTAATTTCTGCTAAAAACCTGGCGTGCACTATGCTTTACATTTACACTATTGCATCACATTTGTTAATCGTTTCACACATATTTTTTAAGCTTTTTATGTTTTGTCTGACAAGAAGGTATGACTTCAGAAAAAGGGGCATAGCTTGGATGCATGCACCAAATGTTGGCACATTTTGGAGTAAAACTATGCCATCTTATAGGCGGTGTAAACTTTGACAAAACACATTCTTTCTGGTGCATGGACAGAATGTTTGGCGCACAGACAAAATTGTAGCATAAATCTGGTAAAGAATTTACGATACTCCAAATTTACAAAGGTCCATGAGCCAGAACAGTAAGTTAGCGGACCCATTTATTTCACTTCCAGATCTGCACTTCCGTTTCCAGAAAAAAATAGAACATGTCCTATTCTTGTCCGCAACTGTGGACAAGGTTAGGTATTTGCTATTAAAGTTCCGGCGATGTGCGGTACGCAAATTGCAGAATGCACAGTGCCGATGCAATTTGCAGATCCGCAGAACACTTATGGATGTGTGAATGGACCCTAAGACTGCGATTTGTAATCTTAGATAGTGCAATGTACCAGACCATTAGTAACTTTGCCCCTGTGTGTCCAAAGCCACCATAATAGGTATAAAACTAATTTAGAAGACAGAAATGTCAAATTATGCATCCTCAATATTAATGATTGTGTAGGTTTGAAATTCATAATTCTGTGATTTGTCACCACGACCTGCAGCTGTTTAGACTTTAGACCCTTTCATGAAAGGTGTAAATTCCACTGTTACTTTTGTCTTCTCCTTGGGATTCATTGAAATTCTGTGTAAAAAGAAAATACAGTGTATATATTAGTTTGCTTAGTGCTTGTAAGCTGGAAACCTCTACAGTAATCAACAAGGTCTTATTTTATCTACCTTCATGAGTAATGTAGGAGGTAGTAAAAAGTTTCCTTCTCCCAACTCGGGACACTTTCACGCCTGGCTAAGCTAATCATGTAAGAGTATGTGGTTGGGAAGCATAGTTGTTGCGAGCCAGTGTTCAGTTGAAAGCTATCTAACTTGTATGACCACCTTAAAGGGATTTTTCTATCCTCTGGATGGGCTATAAGTATCTAGTTAGTGGGAGTCCAACACCCAGGACCTATTCAGATCAGCTGTTTGAGAAGGCCAGAGCACTCTTCTGAGCCCCACAGCTAGAGATGAGCTAATTTTTCAAAAATACGATTCGGCCTGTTCGCAGAATTTTCCAGGAAAATGTGCTTCGATCCGAATTTATTCGCAGTGAATCACGTTAAAAACTGCTATTTTCGGGCTGCAGAGAGCTTTTATAGGGGTGTAGACTACTGTGCCTTGCAATAACACGCATAGGGAGTCTGCTGTGGTATTGAAATAATACTTTGAGTCAGTATGACATGCAGATGACAGGGTTCGCTCTTAGAATCACGGGGCCAAAACTGATTAAATAACTTAAGTATCAACTCAGCCTTACAGGTAGATGTTAGCATCAAGAAGAAGCACAGTCCTTTTACACCCTCGTCAGCTGATTCCACATAGAAGTCTACAGAACATGTTCTATTAAACAATTATGCAAGTAGAGCCCCCCTGACTGAGTGGAGAGGGTTTTAGCAGTAAGTTTGTGTTGACGTCACTGATTATTTTGCCCTTCCTCTGATCCGTCAGCACAATAACCCACAAAAAGCGGACCCTGTCTGTGGAGTATCCGCCTTCATTTGGTCAGCATTTGGTCAGTAATCTATCAGTACTGTTAATGCCAAAATATTCCATTCACAGACATGACACGTGAATGGAATATTTGCATGTCTTCTGTGTTTTGTACCCACTTCTGCCCTTGGCTACCAAATCATAAGCCAATTATGATGGGACCATACAGGACTTACAGCTGATGCACAGACAGGAATTGTTGTGCGTCTCATTTGTCCTTGCTTCTGACAGTCAGGCCGAAAGCCAAAATAGTGGGCCAATCATGAGGTGCGGAGGGTGGGAACAGCATGAGAAGTCCACAGACTGGACTTATGACACCTATGACATAGTGGTGAGGTGGAAGAAGCATGAGGAGACCACAGAGTGGCACAATGACCGAGTGTGGAGGTGGTCGCAGCATGAGCAGACCACAGAGCGGCACAATAACAGAGTCTGGAGGTGGTAGCAGCATGAGTAGGCCAAAGGCGGGTGGCAGCATCAGAGAAGTAGGTGAGGCAGGTAGCCAGAAGAAACTGGTCTCTTTTTTCAAGGATTGGGTGAGGCGGCATGGATGATCTAATCAGATGCATCAGGAATTGGTGGGTGGAAATCCTGGCTGATCCACGCCTAATTCATCTTCACAAAGGTCAGTCTCTCCACATTTTGAGTGAACAGGCGAGTTCTTCTTGGGGTCACTATGGCCCGCCCGCACTAAACACCTGCTCTAATGCCATACTACTGGCCAGGCAGGACAGCTTTTCCAGGGCAAACTCAGCCAGTTGCGGCCACAAATCCAGTTTGGCTGCCCAGTAGTCCAGTGGATCTTCAATGTGGGTTGGCAGGGTGCTGTCCAAGTATGTCACTACCTGCTGGTTCAGATCCTGCTCCAGGTCTACCTGCTGTTGCTGGTGAGTAGTTTCTTCACTAAGCGGGTGAAGAAAGCTACTCATCAGCGACTGTAGACTCAGGCTGCTGCTGATGGAGCTGGTCCTGCTTCTGCAACCTCACCACCACTCCCCAGCAGCCATGGCAGTGGAACGTGAGAGCAGAGGGCTCCCCCGGTCAAACCTGGGAGAGGATGGATGATGGCGCAAATAGGCAGTTGCCAACTGACTACATAGGATGTCTCTGTAGTAGTTCAGTTTGTCCTCCCTCTTAATGGCTGTAAAAAAAGGCCCCCATTCTGGACCGGTAGCGAGGGTCCAACAAGGTGGAGAGCCAGAAGTCATTCCTCTGCAGAATGGTGACAATTCGTCTGTCACTATGCAAGGAAGTGAGCATGCAGCGGGCCATTTGTGCAAGTGACTCAGAGGGACTCCCTGCCTCCATCTCCACTGCATACTGCCACAGTGTGTCTGGTTCCTCTGTCTCGTCTTCCTCATCGCCCTGTAGCGCCTCTGGCTGCTTCTGCTCCTCCTCTCCTGTCAGCTGAGTAAAAAAACCACCCATTTCGCTACACATTGTCTGTGCTCCAATGTCCTCCTCCCCCTCCTCTCCAGTTCAACCCTCACAGGGCTCATATGGCCATGAAATCTAGGCATCACGTCTCCAGTCCCCTGACCAGCCATTGTTACCACCATCTGTTCCAGGACATGAAGCAGTGGAATGACGTTCATACTGTAGTCCTGGCGACTGACAAATAACATGGCATCCTCAAAGGACCTGAGCAAACAGCAGGTGTCAAGCATGAGCTGCCAGTGGCTGACATCGAAGTTACACAGGGGAGTACTCCTATATGCTTGGATCATCAAGAAATCTTTGATAACCTTTTTCTGTTCATATAGTCGATCCAACATATGGAGGGTGGAATTCTAACGGGTGGAAACGACTCATATCAGCCTATGTTGGGGGATGCCATTCTGCCGCTGCAACTCAAGGAGGGTGTGCTTTGCAGTGTAGGAGTGGCTGAAGTGCATGCAAAGTTTCCTGGCCATTTTTAGGATGTCTTGCACATGGGTGGAAGACTTCAGGAACCGCTTAACAATCAGATTGAACACCTGTGCTATGTGGGGCGCATGGCGCAGCCTTCCTTGATGCAGCACCGACACAATGTTCTTCCTGTTGTCAGTCACCATGTTTCCGATTTTCAGTTGTCGCGGAAAAATCCAGGATTCGATTTCTTGATGAATTACACGGAGCAGTTCCTCTCCTGTGTGACTTTGTTCGCCCAGGGAAATGAGGTGCCGAACAGAGTGACACTGCCATGGCCTGCACATGTGGTATGCTGGAGGGGCACTGTGAATTGTCCCTGCAGTGGAGGCTGAGGACATGGTGGAGGATGAGGAGGCAGAGGTGAACATTGTCGCTGGATCAATGGCGTGAGAACGTGGAGGCGGAGTGACCTGGCCAAGTTGCTGGTGTGACTCTGCAGGAACCACATTAATCCAGTGGCCCATAAAGGACATGTACAGTCCCTGACCGTAGTCACAGCTCCACAAGTCGGCGCTGCCATGCACTTTTGACAGGCTCAAGGACTGGCCCACCTTCTGTTCTACATATTTGGGCAGGGCTGGTACTGACTTTTTGGCAAAGAAATGACGGCTTGGGATTCTCCACCTCGGCTTGGCACAAGCCATCAGTTCTCTGAAAGGTGCAGAGTCCACCATTTGGAAAGGGAGGGACAGCAGCACCAGCAACTTGGACAGGAGCACGTTCAGCTTCTGCATCGTTAGATGTGTGCACGCATACTGCTGTCTCTTGGCAATCGCTTCGGTGATCGATTGCTGACGGAATGACTGACGAGGAGTAGGAGCAGCAGGAGAATCTGTACCAGCTGAAGATGGGAATAACCAACATCTTCCTTCCGCTGAGGTGGTGGAGTCTTGACTGCCTGAAACCCAGGTGATGCAGCGGTTGCTGCAGAAGGCTGGATCACCACATTGAAGCCACAGTTCTCCTAGGCAACTGTATGGCGACACTGCATATGTTGACGCATGACCTTAGTGTCAACATTGGCACCCTGGCTACTCTTCATCTTCTGCCTACAGATTCGACATATGGCCACGTTCACTTCCTCTGGCACTTTGAAAAAAAACTGCCACACAGCCGAGTAGGTGATTTTCCCCCCAACAGTCTGCACTGACTGACTGCCAACGCCGCTGCCTCTGTGACCCCCTGCACCACTACTTCCCAGGCAGGTAGGCTGCTCTGAAGCAGGTGGTCTACCCCAGGCATGTTTTGCTCCCGACCTCCCACTGCTGCCACCCTCCTGACTCCCAGCCATGCTATCACCTTGCTGGCTCCGCCGATGCCTCATGGGCAAGCTGCCAACCTCTTCTCCTGATGATAATGAAGACCCTTCTGCATCAGGCTCCTAAGTGCAATCGGCTTCATCATCATCGAGTAGTATCTGCACGTCACTGATGTCTTCTTCAACGGCCTCTGGGTCAGGAGCCTGACCGCTCGCAATACCGCCACCAACTACACTCGCCTCATCACTTCTTGCCCGCCTAGCGGCAGGGCCGGCGCTGCCTGTGAGGCGACCTAGGCGACCGCCTAGGGCACAGTTTAGCAGGGGGCGCCGCCGGAACACTGCGATTAAAAAAAACAAAACTGGTCCTATGGCGCCTGGGGGCGCAGCGCCCCGCTCTCATGCTGCGCCGCTTGAGGGGGGTGCAGACCATACCAGGTGACACCAATCCCTGGGGTGACACCCGTTGCGGTCGCCCCGCCCCCAGGTGCCAATTTGCGGGCAATGGGCATTATGCCCCCAGCCAATGCAGGCAGAGTCGCGGCTGCGGAGTGTGCAGAAGGAGGGCCGGAGGCGTGTCCCGTCCCCTGTTCAACTGATAGGCTGCCAGCACTAGGACGGCAGCCTATCAGAGACCGGTCAAGGAGGCGCGATGACATCATCGCGCCGCCTGAGCCTACAGCTCGGGACACAGGCCGGAAGAGGCCTGCATCGCATCGCTGCCGTGGAGGTAAGTATGTGTTTTTTTTTTTTTGTGTGTTTTTTTGTTGTTGTACAAAACAAACTGGAGTCAGTGTGAAGCACATAAGGGGGTGGGGCTACTGGAACATAATTGGGGGGGCTACTGGACATAAGGGGGACTACGGGCACATAAGGGGGCTACTGGCACATAAGGGGGGCTACTGGCACATAAGGGGACTACTGGCACATAAGGGGGGACTACTGGCACATATGGGGACTACTGGCACTTAAGGGGGGACTACTGGCACATAAGGGGCGACTGCTGACACATAAGGGGGGCTTGCTGGCACATAAGGGGGCTTGCTGGCACATAAGGGGGGCTACTGGCACATAAGGGGGGACTACTGGCACATAAGGGGGCTACTGGCACATAAGGGGGCTACTGGCACATAAGGGGACTACTGGCACTTAAGGGGGGCTATTAATATTGTTATAAGGCTGCCTCTGTACTATTAATATTATAATGGCCCCCTCTGTACTATTCTTATGTTAATAGCCCCCACTGTATTAGTATTATTATTTATACAGAGGGGGCTGTTATTATAATAATAGTACAGAGAGGGTCCTTTATATTAATAATAATACAGAGCTGTGCTGCCATATCATGGAGGGGGAGAATTGGGATATACTCGATCAGGGGCGTAGCTATAGGCTCATGGGCCCCGATGCAAGATTTCAGTTTGGGCCCCCTATTAGATAGTTTAGCTTTATGACAGTGTCAGTGACACGACATATGATCATAGGACTGCGTACACACTGCTATCCTCACAGGTGCCAGTCACACATAATAATGCTGACCTATCTGTCTGACCCGTCAGCTACCAGCACCTAGCTCTGTTATAGAGCTAGTGATAGGGAGCAGACAAATAGGCCAGCATTATTCTGTGTGACTGGCACCTGTGAGGATAGCAGTGTGTACACAGTCTATATGTTACTGTCATAAACCTAAACTAAGGCTACTTTCACATCAGCGCTAGTGAGATGCGTTCAGAGGGATCTTACTAGCGCTGGCCGAACGGAACCGTTCGGTTCCCATGCATTCTGAATGGATTCGGATCCATTCAGAATCCATCGGAATGGCCTCCGCATCGCCCCCACTCCGTTCGGGGGACGGAGACCAAAACCCTGCAGATCCATACGGATCTGTCCTGACCCCCGATGTAAGTCAATGGGGGCGTCAGTGCGGATCCGTTCTGAACGGATCCATGTGATTGTATTTTCAGTGCGGATCCGTCTGGAGGGATCCACACTGAACGCTAATGTGAAAGTAGTCTTACTGGATTGTGCTCCATACTGGGTGATGGCATACTGCCATATATTATGTATGAAATGTACAGAGGTAGTGACTGGACCAAAGATAGGGCAGCATTCTTCTGTGTCACTGGCACCTGTCCTGATAGCAGTATTCACACAGTCCTATCATATGTCACTGTCATAAAGCTAAACTAACATGATTGTGCTCCTCACCTGGTGATGACATACCGCCATATGTATGTAATATACAGAAACATTTCATATATATGGCGGTATGTCATCACCAGGTGTGGAGCACAATCCTGTTAGTTTAGCTTTATGACAGTGACTTATGATAGGACAGTACTGTGTACACTGCTCTCAGCACCAGTGACACAGAAGAATGCTGCCCTAGTCACCTGTCTGACCCTGACCGGTCTGCTCCTTCCAGCCACTAGGTTTGACTCTGCCCCCCCTCCAGTTTATCATGCCCCCTGACCTGAGCTTCCTTATCTCATGTATTTAGTGTCAGCTTCTTACTCACTGCTCTGACACATTCCTTCAGGCACAGCCCGGCTCGGCACGCAGCTGCCTTCCTTCACTGTAAGACCTCGGCTCCTCTCTTCCTTCCACTTCCGGCCAGTACAGCTGCCGTCTTCTGCCCAGACGGGGGAGGGATCGGTCCCTCTCTACACTGCACGTGCCCTACGTATGCGCGGCTCACAGCCTCTGATACGCCCCCCCCTATATGAAATACTTAGCTGTGGCACCGCTGCGCATCCCACAGCCCGCACGCAGATCTTCATTCTGACTCTCCTGGCTGGAGGGGGCCCTATGGGCCCCCCTGACTCAGGGGCCCGGTCGCAATTGCGACCGCTGCGACCCCTGTAGCTACGCCAGTGTACTCGATATGCCCTCATCAACAGTGCTGTCATGGAAGGGGAGAAATGTGGTATGGGTAGGGGGGAGGGGGGATGTGCTCTGCAAATGAAGCAGTGTATTATATTATGGGGGCACTAGGAGGAAGGCGGGAGAGGAGCACTATGGGGGCATTTACTAGGGGCACTATATAGGGGTATTTCATACTGGTACGTTCATCATTGGTTGCTATGACGCTGTGTGCTACGTGCCGCAGGTACAGTACTGTAAGGGCAGATCATCTGATTGGGGGGGGGGGGGGGCGCAATTTTTATCTTGCCTAGGGTGGCAAAAATCTTTGCACCGGCCCTGCCTAGCGTAGGAAGCGGCGGATGTCTCCTCCAAAAGTAAAATTTTCTACGCTGAAAAGTGTACCTGAGCCTACACCATACACTACTTGTCGCAGTGAGAGAACAGAAAATGACAGAGGCAAGTTGGAATGAAGTGGATGACCATAAGTTAATCAATGAAGAACCGCTATTTTGCGATATTCTAAATATTCGAGAATTCTCAAAGTGCTGATATTCGTGATTAAAATTCGCAATTCAAAAATTCGTGATCAACACTAGTCAAGACACGACCGCTAGATGACACCGGGAGCTCAGCCCTCTCGCTTCGACTCCTGCTGCCACGCCCCCTTACTCTGCTGCAATGAAAAGCTCGTCTGGATTGGATCTGTGTGATAAGCCGGTGGACACAAGGCGCATATCACAACGAGTATTTTTAGTATGAAGATTTTATTGAGAGAACACTCGTTTTGTGGTGCACAGGACCCCTTTCTCAAGTCTGCAAAAACATGGTTGATAAAAAGTCCATAAAAACATGTGGTTGATAGAATGATGTGAACAACATACATAGTAGTTGGGAAGGGAAGTAGCTAGATATAAAATTATTTTAAATTTTTATTGATTCATAGATATAAAACTAATGAAAAATACTTGTAAAATGTTAATGATAAAAACGTTAATGATAAAAAAAAACTCCCATGGGGGTGTGCTTGCATCAGAATGCTTTGTGTGAATATATAAGTGTGATTAAAAATATGCAGATATATAAACATGGTTCGTGGTACCACAAATCCCAGAATTGGGGAGGGTTCAGTCCATACATGTTGATAAAATGTTATCACTAAATTGCTGGATCAATACGTAGATGAATACATAAATCAATGAATAAATGAATAAATAAATGCATAAAAAATTGCGTAATAGTAAGTAAAAATAGTATCATAGTAGATAATAGGTGTTAGACTGGTGTTGTGCACTAGATCTTTCAGGCGTTCAGTGATGGGTGTGAGCAGGGCCGGGCCGACACAGAGGCTGGGGAGGCTCCAGCCTCAGGGCGCTCCAGCCTCAGGGCACAGGCAGGGGCCGGCCAGAGGGAGAGGGACTGACAGGGGGGAACCGCTCAGCGCTCCCTCCTGTCATTCCCTGATTGTAGCGTGACCGAGCTCTGTCCGGTCCGCAGGTACAGAGAGCATCAGTCTCCTGTACCCAGCCGGACCGACAGGAAGTGCGCACACAGTTTGCACTTCAAGTCAGTCGGCTCGGTACAGGAGACAAAAGCTCCTCCTCCTGTACCCGCGGAGGCGCAGACAATGCAAAGCTCGGCCACGCTACAACAGAGGTAGGAGGAGAGGAGGGGGAAAAGAAGGAGCATGACAACATGGGGATGGGGAGAAGAAGGAGCATGACAACATGGGGGGGGAGAAAGAGCATGACAACATGGGGGGAGAAGAAAGAGCATGACAACATGGGGGGCAGAAAGCACGACAACATGGAGGGGAAGAAGAGCATGACAACATGGGGGGCAGAAACAGCATGACAACATGGGGGAGAAAGAGCATGACAATTTGGGGGGCAGAAAGAGCATGACAACATGGGGGCAGAAAGCATGACAACATGGGGGGCAGAAAGAGCATGACAACATGGGGGGCAGAAAGAGCATGACAACATGGGGGGCAGAAAGAGCATGACAACATGGGGGGCAGAAAGCATGACAACATGGGGGGCAGAAAGAGCGTGACAACATGGGAGGGGGCAGAAAGAGCATTACAACATGGGGGAGAAGAAGAGCATGACAACACGGGGGCAGAAAGCATGACAACATGGGGGAGAAGAGAGAGCATGACAACATGGGGGAGGGGAGAAGAAGGAGCATGACAACATGGGGGGAGAGCATGACAACATGAGGGGCGGAGAAGAAAGAGCATGACAACATGGGGGGCAGAAAGCATGACAACATGGGGGTGGGAGGAAACAGCATGACAACATGGGGGGGAGAAAGAGCATGACAACATGGGGGGAGAAAGAGCATGACAACATGGGGGGCATAAAGAGCATGACAACAAGGGGGTGGCAGAAAGAGCATGATAACATGTGGGGGAGAAGAAAGAGCATGAAAACATGGGGGCAGAAAGAGCATAACAACATGGGGGGCAGAAAGCATGACAGCATGGGGGGAGAAGAAAGAGCATGACAACATGGGGGTGGGGAGAAGAAAGAGCATGACAACATGGGGGTGGCAGAAAGAGCATGACAACATGGGGGGCAGAAAGAGTATGACAACATGGGGGAGAAAGAGCATGACAACATGGGGGGAGAAGAAAGAGCATGACAACATGGGGGGGACAGAAAGAGCATGACAACATGGGGGGCAGAAAGAGCATGACATCATGGGGGGCAGAAAGAGCATGACAACATGGGGGTATATAGAGCATGAAAAGATGGGGAGAATGACAGGGGCAGAAAGAGCATGACAAGAAGAGGGGATTATGGCAAGAGGGGGAGAATGACAAGAGGGAGAGCATGACAAATTACTACGTGGGGGCACTGCTGTGTGGTTGAGAGGGTGTGGGGACATTACTGTGTGGGGGTAGTGTGGCGGACATTACTGTGTGGGGGCAGTGTGGCGGACATTACTGTGTGGGGGCAGTGTGGCGGACATTACTGTGTGGGGGGCAGTGTGGCGGACATTACTGTGTGGGGGGCAGTGTGGCGGACATTACTGTGTGGGGGGCAATGTGGCGGACATTACTGTGTTGGGGGCAGTGTGGCGGACATTACTGTGTGGGGGGCAGTGTGGAGGACATTACTGTATGGGGCAGTGTGGCGGACATTACTGTGCGGGGGGGCAGTGTGGCGGACATTACTGTGTGGGGGACACTACAGTGTGGGGTGGCATTATACAAAAGCTCTGCAGATGCAACTCCCATGTATTGGGTCACCACAATTTGGGTGGTCATTCACTAAATGAACCCTGTTATGGGGAGAATCTGTAGATGACACATATTTGTCATCCACAGACACCCCCCCCCCACACCCCCAAAACAGGGTTAATTTACTGAATGACCACAAATAAAAGAGGTGTCGGTCACATATGCTATTTCATAATGACAGCAGGGCCCGTGCAGTGACTGTATTCTACTACACCCTCATCCCCCCCCCCACCCCCCCGCTCACTGGATATAATCTTATTAACTATATAACTGTAGTAAATCACTACAGTTATATAGTTAAGATTATATACAGTGTGTGTGTGTGTGTGGGGGGGGTGTAGTAGAATACAGTCACTGCACGGGCCCCGCTGGCGCTGTCATCAAAAAAAGCAGATACAACCCCACAGCCTCACCCCTTGTATTGGGGGTCATTCCTACACGGACCCTGTTATGGGGAGGGGGGATCTGTGGATGACACATATGTGTCCCTTACAATAGGACTGGTGGTTGGCACAGCTGGAGTAAAAATAATGGTGATATGAATTGATTATCTTTATTGCTGATAATATTACTAAGGTAGGTGGTTTTGTGCTGAAAAAAATCGCTATAAAAAGAATTATTGCCAAATGAATACCTGATAAAGCAGCTGGTGGAATTCCCTGGTGCAGCGACACTTCTGGCTGGCTGCATGTGTGGTGTAGGAGAAGCGCGCGCTGTCCAGAGGGGGGCGTAGTGAAGACGTGTGTGGAGGCCAGCCACTGCTGGTGGGGCTGGTCAGCCCGGCTGGGGCGAACGATGTGTAGCGCTGTTAGTGGGGAGTATAGGGGGTGGGGAGAACAGGAGGAAGGAGGTGGCAATGTGGCTGATGCTGCTGCGGTGATTGCGAGTAAAAGCAGGAGCCGCAGTGGGACTGGCAAGGATGGTGAAGTGGCTGCGACAGTTGGCTGGGAGAGACAGGAAGGATGTATGGGCACGATGTGGTGGAAAGATCCACCTGGAGTCATGATATGTGAGGGGAGGGGGGAGAGAGGGGGACGGGGAAACAATAGAGGGGACGGAGAGTGGCAGGGGACATGAATGACTTTGAGCGAGGCGGTCAGTGGTGGAATCTGCCAAAATATTTTGGTTTTCAGAAGCACTGGTTTTCAAGTTTTTTTTTGAGTCTGTGTGGTCTGGATCTACTCCTATACTCCAACAACAAAATCATTTTCACAAAAACATATTTAAAAAAGTGGATGGGAACAACTATCTGGACTATAAAAGTGCACACTATAGGAAATGGAAAAATAATATACCCTACAGCCAATTGAGGGTGAGTGACTTAAGCCAGGAGGAGTGCCTGACGACCAAAACTAAACCAGGGGAGATTGAAGACTCCAAGAAACACAAAACCTCGCTCATCACCACCTATAATCCCAACCACAAAACCTTGAGGGGAATACTGACAAAACACTGGCACATCTTAACAAATGACCCCTATCTGAAACCGAACATATCACAAAAACTCAGATAACGTTCAGAAGGGCAAAAACCCTAAAGAACATTCTGGCTTCTAGCAAACTAAAAATGAAAAATCTGTCTCGGCCCATATGATTAGCTGGTACCCCAATCCTGTAGGCAGTTTCAGATGTGGCCATGCCCTATGTAAATGTTGCATAAATATTACCAACAAGACCAAAACGTTCAAGAGCAACATTACCGGAGAGGAATTTCATATCAAAAGCTTCCTCAACTGTTCCACCTCTTATGTGATATACCTCCTAAAGTGTTAATGTGGATTACAGTATGTCAGCCGGTCCATCCAGGCCCTAAGGGAACGCATCAGTAAACAGGTCAAATATTACCAAAGGCAATCTATTACACAGTGTATCCAGACGCCACCCATGACAAGGATCCCTCAAAACTGGCCATCACTCCAATAGAACACATCAAGGTCAGCCGTCCAGATAGATACAGGACTCTCTAAAGATGCAAGATGTTTTGGATTTTCAAACTCCACATGCCTGAACCACAAGGACTCAACGACAGTCTTGAGAACCAGCGCTTCTGAAAAACAAAATATTTTGGCAGATTCCACCACTGACCGCCCCGCTCAAAGTTATTCATGTCCCCCAACAGTCTCTGCTCCCTCTACTGTTTCCCCTTTCTCCCTCCCCTCACATCATCCCTTGCCCCCTCCCCCCCCCGTCCCATACCACTACATCTGATCCAGCAGCTATCTGAGCCACATATGCATTTGGGACCTCAAGTCACGATCCGGTTCCCCCCTCTCCCCCAGGCCCGGCTATTATACGCACTAATCAGCTCTCCCCCAATACCACAGAGACCATCGTTGCTGTCCCCATATTCCAGCCACCAGTCTTACCCAGCAGCCACCATGGTCTCCACTGACCCCCTTTATTATCCGTCCAACATTCTTTAACCCCGCCTTCTCCCCAAGCATCCTTCACACAGTCCCACATTTCCCAAACACCCCCACAGAAGGATCTTCATTGTCCGCCATGCCAACTGAGTTACCCCACACCAATTCCCCCTCCCCCACTACACCACCTTTCCTCTCATATATCGGCACAACAGTGTCTAAACATTCATCTGCAACCCTCTTCATATAAAATTATCGTCACCCCCATGACAGCTCTTGCAAATTGCAACCTTTTACCATATTCCCCTCTCTCTTAGCAGTTTACCTATCCTCTCATATATCTTTACAATGGTGCTTATACATCCATATGCACCCCTGTTTATATCTAGTCATGCCATGGCCGCTCACTTCACACAAAAGACCAATGTCATAGGGTCATTTTTCACCAGGCTATATCCCCCCCGCCCGTAATATACCAACATCTGGTCCATATATTACTGTGCCCATCCCCTAGTACTAAGAACATACCATGCCTCCGGGGATCTTTCCACCAGATCGTGCCCATACATCTTTCCTGTCTCTCCCAGCCATCTTCACCACCCTAGCCAGTCCAGCAGTGGTCGGCCTTCACACGCGCTTCACCACGCCCCCTCGTCCCCGCCTTAAACCTCTGGACAGCGCGTGCTTCTTCTAAACCGCATGCCACACGTGCAGCCAGCCAGAAGCGCCGCTGCACCAGGAATCCCTTCAGCTGCTTTATCAGATATTCATTTGGCAATAATTCTTTTTATAGTGATTTTTTTCAGCACCAAACCACCTACCTTAGTAATATGATTAGCAATAAAGATAATCAATTCATATCACCATTATTTTTACTCGAGCTGTGCCGACCACCAGTCCAATTGTAAGGGACCACCTAGGAGATTCCCTCTGTTTACCTACGGTGAAAAGTATCCAGGTATCTATTATCCATAATTTCCAGCAGCTTGGTACAAATCTTAAAGTACACAGTTATCCATAGCGGCTCATACCCATCGCTCAACACCTGAAAGATCTAGTGCACAACACCGGTCTAACACCTATTATCTATTATGATGCTATTTTTTACTTGCCATTACGCAATTTTTGATGCATTTATTTATTTATTCATTTATTCATTGATTTTAATCATCTACGTATTGATCCAGCAATTTAGTAATAACATTTTATCAACATGTATGGACTGAACCCACCCCAATTCTGGGATTTGTGGTACCACGAACCATGTTAAATATCTGTATATTTTTAATCACACTTATATATTCACACAAAGCATTCTGATGCAAGCACGCCCCCATGGGAGTTTTTTTTATCATTAACGTTTTACCATTATTTTTCATTAGTTTTATATCTATGAATCAATAAAAAATTTAAAATAATTTTATATCTAGCTACTTCCCTTCCCAACTACTATGTATGTTGTTCACATCATTCTATCAACCACATGTTTTTATGGACTTTTTATCAACCATGTTTTTGTAGACTTGAGAAAGGGGTCCTGCGCACCACAAAACGTGTTGTCTCTCAATAAAATCTTCATACTAAAAATACGGATTGTGATATGCACCTTTTGTCCACCGGCTCATCACACGGATCCAAGCCAGACAAGCTTTTCATTGCAATTTCCAATACTCACCTAAGTGGCGATCTAACCCTCGCCCAAGGTCATTCTGGACATCAACCGGCAGCACCAATCCAGGCGACTTCAACCTTTCCAGCCTCCCTCCTCCAAGGTTGCACTCCACTCAGTGCAACGAAATCAGGTGAGTAAAACCAGTATGCCAAGTAAGCTGCTCTCTGTTGCAGTTGTTTTGGCTCACACATTACATAACCTGACGTAAACCTTTATGTTGCACAACTATTTACTGAGAAACATTGTGGGTCTCATTTACTCATGAAAATGTGCCAGTTTTTTTTTTCTCTGTAATTTCTGCTAAAAACCTGGCGTGCACTCTGCATCACATTTGCTAATCGTTTCACAAATATTTCTAAGATTTTTATGTCTCGTCTGACAAGGAGGTATAGCTTGGACGTAACTCCATGCACCAAATGTTAGCACATTTTGGAGTAAAACTATGCCAACTTATAGGCGGTGTAAACTTTGACTAGTCCCATTCTTTTTGGTGCACGGGCTGAATGTTTGGCGCACGGACAAAATTGTAGCATAAATCTGGTGAAGAATTTATGATACTCCAAATTTACAAAGGTCCATGAGCCAGAATAGTAAGTTTGTCTAACCTTAAGACTGTGATTCGTATTCTTAGACAGTGTAATGTACCACACCATTAGTAATTTGCCTCTGTGTGACCAAAGTCACCGTGAAACAAGCTCCCAAGAGTGCGCATTAGGGTTTTTAATTTTTCCAAAGATGAGATTTTTATATCACTTTGCTTAGACCCGAGTCTCAGTGATGTAAAAAATATATATGCCAAATTTCAAGAAGATTGGATAATATTTAGGGTTGCAAACAATGATCACTTTTATCCATTAGTACATTATAGTTATTACAACAAGGTTGGTTTAAAAATGACTTCAGTTACAGAATCCCAGGGGCTCTGCAATAAGCAAGGTGGAAGGCAAGGGCAATATATGCACTTAGGCCTTATTCACACGTCCGCATATATATCCGCATGTATTCCGCAATTCTGCGGAATACATGCGGACCCATTGACTGTGAATGGGGCACGGAACGATGCAGAGAGCACACACTGTGCTCTCCACATCAGTTTTTACAGAGCGCGCAGCCGATCTTACGGCTGCAGCTCCGCAAAAAAGTAAAGCATGTCCTATTCTTGCCCACAATTGCGGACAAGAATATACATTTCAATGGGGCTGCCGACAGGGTGTGTTTATGGATGCACAATTTGCGGATCCATAAACACTACGGATGTGTGAATAAGGCCTTACCCAGATGCAGACGTAAAAAAAAGTGCTCTCATAGTTGCTAAGAGACACCTTGGGTCAGGGGCAGACTGGGCCGGGGGGCAGGGGGGCAATTGCCCCCCGGGCCCCTCTGTTGCCTCTGTAAACGGGCCCCTCTGTAGTGCATGTGCCCTGCCGCGGCCCTGGTGACAAGTGGGGGCGGCCGGCGGCAGGGCACAGGGAGATGAACGCTTCCACTGTGGAAGCGTTCATCTCCATAGTCATCTGTATCGCCGTCCTCAGGACGGCGATAGAGATGGCTGTGCTGCGGCAGAGCAGGAGAGGCGTGTCCCTCCTGTTCCTCTGATAGGCTGCCAGCACTAGGCCGGCAGCCTATCAGAGGCTGGTGCAGGCGGCGCGATGACGTCATCGCGCCGCCGGAGCTGGTACAGCGAGGACACAGGCCGGAAGAGGCCTGCATCGCATCGCTGGAGGTAAGTATAACTGTTATTTGTATGTTTTTGTGTTTTTGGGGGCTACTGGCACATAAGATAAGGGAGGGGGAATCTACTGGCACATAAGATAAGGGGGAATCTACTGGCACATAAAATAAGGGGGAGGAATCTACTGGCACAAAAGATAAAGAGTAGGGGAATCTACTGGCACATAAGATAAAGGGGGAATCTACTGGCACATAAGATAAGGGGGATCTACTGGCACATAAGATAAAGGGGGAGGAGGAATCTACTGGCACATAAGATAAGGGGGAATCTACTGGCACATAAGATAAAGGGGGAATCTACTGGCACATAAGATAAGGGGGAATCTACTGGCACATAAGATAAAGGGGGGAATCTACTGGCACATAAGATAAAGGGGGGGGGGAATCTACTGGCACATAAGATAAGGGGGGTGGAATCTACTGGCACATGATAAAGTGAGGGGGGGGGATTCTACTGGCACATGATAAAGTGAGGGGGGGGGATTCTACTGGCACATGATAACTGAGGGGGGGGGGGATTCTACTGGCACATGATAAGGTGAGGGGGGGGATTCTACTGCCACATGATAAGGTGAGGGGGGGGGGATTCTACTGGCACATAAGGAGGGCTACTGGCACAATTTTTATCTTGCCTAGGGCGGCAAAAATCCTTGCACCGGCCCTGCCTAGCGTAGGAAGCGGCGGATGTCTCCTCCAAAAGTAAAGTTTTCTACGCTGAAAAGTGTAGCTGAGCCTACAGCATATACTACTTGTCGCAGTGAGAGAACAGAAAATGACAGAGGCAAGTTGAGATGAAGTGGATGACCATAAGTTAATCAATGAAGAACCGCTGGGTTGCTGGTCAAGACTAGTGATGAACGGCAGGGGCAATATTCGAATTCGCGATATTTCGAGAATATTTGGGCGAATATTCGCCATATATTTGAAAATTCGCAAATTCGTAATCTCCAGACATTATTTTCTTGTTTGCGAAAATTTGCATAAAAATTCGCATAAACTGGCATGTAAAAGATACCTTTTAAATTCCAGTTTATGGGAATTTTATGCAAATTTATGCAAATTTTATGCTTCGCTATGCACATGTTTATGCTAATTTTCGCAAGCAAGAAAATAATATTATTTTCTTGCTTGCGAAAATTTGCATATAAAAAATTCGCATAAAACGAACATTCGCAATTGCAAATTTTATGCAAATTTGCAATTGCGAATATATTTAAAAAAGTGGGTGGGAACAACTATCTGGACTATAAAAGTGCACACTATAGGAAATGGAAAAATAATATACCCTACAGCCAATTGAGGGTGAGTGACTTAAGCCAGGAGGAGTGCCTGACGACCAAAACCAAACCAGGGAAGATTGAAGACTCCAAGAAACACAAAACCTCACTCATCACCACCTATAATCCCAACCACAAAACCTTGAGGGGAATACTGACAAAACACTGGCACATCTTAACAAATGACCCCTATCTGAAACCGAACATATCACAAAAACCTCAGATAACGTTCAGAAGGGCAAAAACCCTAAAGAACATTATGGCTTCTAGCAAACTAAAAAAGAAAAAATCTGTCTTGGCCATTACGATTAGCTGGTACCCCAATCCTGTAGGCAGTTTCAGATGTGGCCATGCCCTATGTAAATGTTGCATAAATATTACCAACAAGACCAAAACGTTCAAGAGCAACATTACCGGAGAGGAATTTCATATCAAAAGCTTCCTCAACTGTTCCACCTCTTATGTGATATACCTCCTAAAGTGTTAATGTGGATTACAGTTTGTCAGCCGGACCATCCAGGCCCTAAGGGAACGCATCAGTAAACAGGTCAAATATTACCAAAGGCAATCTATTACACAGTGTATCCAGACGCCACCCATGACAAGGATCCCTCAAAACTGGCCATCACTCCAATAGAACACATCAAGGTCAGCCGTCCAGATAGATACAGGACTCTCTAAAGACGCAAGATGTTTTGGATTTTCAAACTCCACATGCCTGAACCACAAGGACTCAACAACAGTCTTGAGAACCAGCGCTTCTGAAAACCAAAATATTTTGGCAGATTCCACCACTGACCGCCCCGCTCAAAGTCATTCATGTCCCCCAACAGTCTCCGCTCCCTCTACTGTTTCCCCTTCCCCTCCCCCCCCGTCCCATACCACTACATCTGATCCAGCAGCTATCTGAGCCACATATGCATTTGGGACCTCAAGTCACGATCAGATTCCCCCCTCTCCCCCAGGCCCGGCTATTATACGCACTAATCAGCTCTCCCCCAATACCACAGAGACCATCGTTGCTGTCCCCATATTCCAGCCACCAGCCTGACTCAGCAGCCACCATGGTCTCCACTGACCCCCTTTATTATCCGTCCAACATTCTCTAACCCCCCCTTCTCCCCAAGCATCCTCCTTCACACAGTCCCATATTTCCATAACACCCCCACAGAAGGATCTTCATTGTCCACCATGCCAACTGAGTTACCCCACACCAATCCCCCCTCCCCCCACTACACCACCTTTCCTCTCATATATCGGCACAACAGTGCCTAAACATTCATCTGCAACCCTCTTCATATAAAATTATCGTCACCCCCATGACAGCTCTTGCAAATTGCAACCTTTTACCATATTCCCCTCTCTCTTAGCAGTTTACCTATCCTCTCATATATCTTTACAATGGTGCTTATACATCCATATGCACCCCTGTTTATATCTAATCATGCCATGGCCGCTCACTTCACACAAAAGACCAATGTCATAGGGTCATTTTTCACCAGGCTATATCCCCCCCCGCCCGTAATATACCAACATCTGGTCCATATATTACTGTGCCCATCCCCTAGTACTAAGAACATACCATGCCTCCGGGGGGATCTTTCCACCAGATCGTGCCCATACATCTTTCCTGTCTCTCCCAGCCATCTTCACCACCCTAGCCAGTCCAGCAGTGGTCGGCCTTCACACACGCCTTCACCACGCCCCCCTCGTCCCCGCCTTAAACCTCTGGACAGCGCGTGCTTCTTCTAAACCGCATGCCACACGTGCAGCCAGCCAGAAGCGCCGCTGCACCAGGAATCCCTTCAGCTGCTTTATCAGATATTCATTTGGCAATAATTCTTTTTACAGTGATTTTTTTCAGCACCAAACCACCTACCTTAGTAATATGATTAGCAATAAAGATAATCAATTCATATCACCATTATTTTTACTCGAGCTGTGCCGACCACCAGTCCAATTGTAAGGGACCACCTAGGAGATTCCCTCTGTTTACCTACGGTGAAAAGTATCCAGGTATCTATTATCCATAATTTCCAGCAGCTTGGTACAAATCTTAAAGTACACAGTTATCCATAGCGGCTCATACCCATCGCTCAACACCTGAAAGATCTAGTGCACAACACCGGTCTAACACCGTTACGCAATTTTTGTTGCATTTATTTATTTATTCATTTATTCATTGATTTTATTCATCTACGTATTGATCCAGCAATTTAGTAATAACATTTTATCAACATGTATGGACTGAACCCACCCCAATTCTGGGATTTGTGGTACCACGAACCATGTTAAATATCTGTATATTTTTAATCACACTTATATATTCACACAAAGCATTCTGATGCAAGCACGCCCCCATGGGAGTTTTTTTTATCATTAACGTTTTACCATTATTTTTCATTAGTTTTATATCTATGAATCAATAAAAAATTTAAAATAATTTTATATCTAGCTACTTCCCTTCCCAACTACTATGTATGTTGTTCACATCATTCTATCAACCACATGTTTTTATGGACTTTTTATCAACCATGTTTTTGTAGACTTGAGAAAGGGGTCCTGCGCACCACAAAACGTGTTGTCTCTCAATAAAATCTTCATACTAAAAATACGGATTGTGATATGCACCTTTTGTCCACCGGCTCATCACACGGATCCAAGCCAGACGAGCTTTTCATTGCAATTTCCAATACTCACCTAAGTGGCGATCTAACCCTCACCCAAGGTCATTCTGGACATCAACCGGCAGCACCAATCCAGGCGACTTCAACCTTTCCAGCCTCCCTCCTCCAAGGTTGCACTCCACTCAGTGCAACGAAATCAGGTGAGTAAAACCAGTATGCCAAGTAAGCTGCTCTCTGTTGCAGTTGTTTTGGCTCACACATTACATAACCTGACGTAAACCTTTATGTTGCACAACTATTTACTGAGAAACATTGTGGGTCTCATTTACTCATGAAAATGTGCCAGTTTTTTTTTTCTCTGTAATTTCTGCTAAAAACCTGGCGTGCACTCTGCATCACATTTGCTAATCATTTCACAAATATTTCTAAGATTTTTATGTCTCGTCTGACAAGGAGGTATAGCTTGGACGTAACTCCATGCACCAAATGTTAGCACATTGTGGAGTAAAACTATGCCAACTTATAGGCGGTGTAAACTTTGACTAGTCCCATTCTTTTTGGTGCACGGGCTGAATGTTTGGCGCACGGACAAAATTGTAGCATAAATCTGGTGAAGAATTTATGATACTCCAAATTTACAAAGGTCCATGAGCCAGAATAGTAAGTTTGTCTAACCTTAAGACTGTGATTCGTATTCTTAGACAGTGTAATGTACCACACCATTAGTAATTTGCCTCTGTGTGACCAAAGTCACCATGAAACAAGCTCCCAAGAGTGCGCATTAGGGTTTTTCATTTTTCCAAAGATGAGATTTTCATATCACTTTGCTTAGACCCGAGTCTCAGTGATGTAAAAAATATATATGCCAAATTTCAAGAAGATTGGATAATATTTAGGGTTGCAAACAATGATCACTTTTATCCATTAGTACATTATAGTTATTACAACAAGGTTGGTCTAAAAATGACTTCAGTTACAGAATCCCAGGGGCTCTGCAATAAGCAAGGTGGAAGGCAAGGGCAATATATGCACTTAGGCCTTATTCACACGTCCGCATATATATCCGCATGTATTCCGCAATTCTGCGAAATACATGCGGACCCATTGACTGTGAATGGGGCACGGAACGATGCAGAGAGCACACACTGTGCTCTCCACATCAGTTTTTACAGAGCGCGCAGCCGATCTTACGGCTGTAGCTCCGCAAAAAAGTAAAGCATGTCCTATTCTTTCCCACAATTGCGGACAAGAATATACATTTCAATGGGGCTGCCGACAGGGTGTGTTTATGGATCCACAATTTGCGGATCCATAAACACTACGGATGTGTGAATAAGGCCTTACCCAGATGCAGACGTAAAAAAAAGTGCTCTCACAGTTGCTAAGAGACACCTTGGGTCAGGGGCAGACTGGGCCGGGGGGCAGGGGGGCAATTGCCCCCCGGGCCCCTCTGTTGCCTCTGTAAACGGGCCCCTCTGTAGTGCATGTGCCCTGCCGCGGCCCTGGTGACAAGTGGGGGCGGCCGGCGGCAGGGCACAGGGAGATGAACGCTTCCACTGTGGAAGCGTTCATCTCCATAGTCATCTGTATCGCCGTCCTCAGGACGGCGATACAGATGGCTGTGCTGCGGCAGAGCAGGGAGAGGCGTATCCCCTCCCTGTTCCTCTGATAGGCTGCCAGCACTAGGCCGGCAGCCTATCAGAGGCTGGTGCAGGCGGCGCGATGACATCATCGCGCCGCCGGAGCGGTACAGCGAGGGACACAGGCCGGAAGAGGCCTGCATCGCATCGCTGGAGGTAAGTATAACTGTTATTTGTATGTTTGTTTGTTTGTTTTTGTGTTTTTGGGGGCTATTGGCACATAAGATAAGGGAAGGGGGAATCTACTGGCACATAAGATAAGGGGGGCAAATCTACTGGCACATAAGATAAGGGGGAGGAATCTATTGGCACATAAGATAAAGGGTAGGGGAATCTACTGGCACATAAGATAAAGGGGGAATCTACTGGCACATAAGATAAGGGGGAATCTACTGGCACATAAGATAAAGGGGGAGGAATCTACTGGCACATAAGATAAGGGGGAATCTACTGGCACATAAGATAAAGGGGGGAATCTACTGGCACATAAGATATGGGGGAATCTACTGGCACATAAGATATAGGGGGAATCTACAGGCACATAAGATAAAGGGGGGGGGGAATCTACTGGCACATAAGATAAGGGGGGGAATCTACTGGCACATGATAAAGTGAGGGGGGGGGATTCTACTGGCACATGATAAAGTGAGGGGGGGGATTCTACTGGCACATGATAACTGAGGGGGATTCTACTGGCACATGATAAGGTGAGGGGGGGGGGATTCTACTGCCACATGATAAGGTGAGGGGGGGGGGATTCTACTGGCACATAAGGAAGGCTACTGGCACATAAGGGGGGTGCTACAGGCACATAAGGGGGGACTACTGGCACAAGGGGGTGCTACTGGCACATAAGAGGGGCTACTGGCACATAAGGGGGATGGCTACTGGCACATAAGGGGGACGGCTACTGGCACATAAGGGGGGCGGCTACTGGCACATAAGGGGGACGGCTACTGGCACATAAGGGGGACAGCTACTGGCACATAAGGGGGACGGCTACTGGCACATAAGGGGGACGGCTACTGGCACATAAGGGGGGACTACTGGCACATAAGGGGGACGGCTACTGGAACATAAGGGGGACGGCTACTGGAACATAAGGGTGGCTACTGGCACTTAAGGGGGACCGCTACTGGCACTTAAGGGGGACCGCTACTGGCACTTAATGGGGACAGCTACTGGCACATAAGGGGGGGGGGGCTATAAGCGATGTGAGTGGCCAACATCTATCCTCTCTGCAATGCTCAGCCTCCTGTGACAGATCAGGAGAGCGGAGGTGTGGGGGCGGAGATAGCTGTCAATGCTGTTAAAGGAGGCTGTGCTCTCCTCCCACAGCTCCCCGCCCAGCCTCTTGTGACAGCGAATCAGGAAGTAGAGGGGGGCTCAGTGGGACTCTGGGTGTTACTTGCCCCCTGGGCCAAAAGTTGCCAGTCAGCCCCTGCCTTGGGTATCTGTCAGAAACAAACGTAGGATTGGCTTTTTTGGATGAACGTATTACTCAGGCTGTTAAGGAAAATATGACTAAAAATGTTGAAACCAAACCTGCAAAGAAAAAGGAAATTAAACGATTAGATGGTAAAAACCTAGTTTTAATAGTAATAACTAGTAATTACTATAATGTACTAATGGATAAAGGTGATCAACGTGTACAACCCCTAAATATTATACAATCTTCTTGAAATTTGGCGTATATATCTTTTACATCACAGAGACTTGGGGCGTAAGCAAAGTCCACAAAAATTTTAACATTAAATTTTTTGCATTACAAAATGAAACATAATAGGAATAAAACTGATTTAAAAGACAGAAATTTCAAATTATAAAAAGTAACAAACTGATACAACTGAAAATGATTGAAAGGATTATCTTAGACTTTTTCATATACAGATTGCTTATGCATCTTCAATATTGATGATTGTGTATCCTTTGAAATTCATAATTCTGTGATTTGTCACCACGGCCTGCAGCTGTTTAGACCCTTTCATGTAAGGAGTAAATTCCACTGTTACTTTTGTCTTCTCCTTGGGCTTCATTGAAATTCTGTGTTAAATGAAAATATATATCAGTTTGCTTAGTAATCAACAAGGTCTTATTTTATCTGATTTGTAGAATAGACGGCTCTACTGTTCAATATAAATGTTAGAGGAGTAGAATTCTGCAAAGTCTGAATCACCCAGTCAGGATAGTATATAGAGTAAAAATAGAGGAAGCAGGCACACTCTTATTTGGGATATAAAATAAAAATTATGTTTATTGAAAAAAAAGAATAATCGTATATAACATAGTAACATAGTATATAAGACCGAAAAAAGAGATTTGTCCACCCAGTTTGGCCTGTTTCCTACAAGTTAATCCAGAGGAGGGCAAAAAAACCCTGTGAGGCAGAAGCCAATTTTCCCCACTTAAGGGGAAAAAATTCCTTCCCGCCTCCAATCAGGCAATCAGAATTACTCCCAACAACCCTTCTCTAGTAGCTATAACCTGTAATATTATTACACTCCAGAAATACATCCAGGCCCCTATTGAATTCCTTTATTGTACTCACCATCACCACATCCTCAGGCAGAGAATTCCATAGTCTCACTGCTCTTACCGTGAAAAATCCTTTCTATGTTTGTGTACAAACCTTTTTTCCTCCAGACGCAGATGATGTCCCCTCGTCACAGTCACGGGGATAAATAGATGATGGTAGAGATCTCTGTACTGACTCCTGATATATTTATACATAGTTATTAGATCTCCCCTCAGTTGTCTTTTTTATAAAGTGAAAAACCCTAATTTTGATAACCTTTCAGGGTAATGTAGTTGCCCCATTCCAGTAAGCACTTTAGTTGCCCTCCTCTGAACCCTCTCCAGCTCTGCTATGTCTGCCTTGTTCACATAGCCCAGAACTGTACACAGTACTCCATGTGTGGTCTTAGTGATTTGTAAAGTGGTAGGACTATGTTCTCATCACGGGCATCTATGCCATTTTTGATGCAACCCATTATCTTATTGGCCTTGGCAGTAGCTGCCTGACACTGGTTTTTACAGCTTAGTTTGCGGTTTATTAAAATTCCTAGATCCTTTTCCATGTCAGTGTTACCCAGTGTTTTACCACTTAGTATGTACGGGTGACTTGCATTATTCCTTCCCATGTGCATAACTTTGCATTTGTCAGTGTTAAACCTCATCTGCCACTTTTCTGCCCAAGCCTCCAATCTATCCAGATCCCTCTGTAGCAGAAAACTGCCCTCTTCAGTGTTAATTACTTTACACAGTTTAGTGTCATCTGCAAAAATAGATATTTCACCCTCTGTTTTCTATTACTCAGCCAGTTACTTACCCACATACAGACATTTTCTCCCAGTCCGAGCATTCTCATTTTATATACTAACCTTTTATGATGTACAGTTTTAAATGCTTTGGAGAAGTCCAGATATACAACATCCATTGATTCGCTGCTGTCAAGTCTAGAACTTACATCCTCATAGAAACTGATTAAATTCGTTTGGCATGACCGATCCCTCATGAAGCCATGCTGATATGGCGTTATTTGCTTATTTTCATTGAGATACTCCAAGATAGCATCTCTCAGAAAACCTTCAAACAGTTTACCAACAACAGATGTTAAACTTACCGGTCTATAATTTCCAGGCTCTGTTTTTAGACACTTTTTGAATATTAGCACCACATTTGCTATGCGCCAATCCTGTGGAACATTCCCTGTCAGTATAAAGTCTGTAAATATCAGAAATAAAGGTCTGGCTATGACATTCCCTTAGGATACGGGGGTGTATGCCATCTGGTCCTGGCAATTTGTCTATTTTAATCTTTTTAAGTCGCTGTTGTACTTCTTCCTGGGTCAGACAGGGTACTTTTAATGGGGAATTTATTTTTACATTCTGTATTTCATCTGACAGTTTATTTTCCTCAGTGAATATAATGGAGAGAAAAATATTTAATAGTTTTGCTTTATCCTTGTCGCTCTCTGCAACACCCATCTCATTGCTGTGTAGAGGGCCGAGTCCTTCAGATTTATATTTACCATTTATATAATTGAAGAACATTTTAGGGTTAGTTTTTCTCTCTTTGGCAATTATTCTCTTGGTCTCTAGTTGGGCAGTTTTTATTAGTTTTTCACATATCCTATTTTGTTCCTTATAGTTTATCAGTGCTTCCTGACTCCCCTCCTGTTTTAGTGATTTATATGCTTTCTTTTTGTCATTTATTGCCTTCTTTACGGTTCCATTTATCCACATTGGTTTCTTAGTCTTTTATTCCTATAAGGTATCTACCTCTCACAATTAGATGTTACAATGCTTTTAAAAGTCTCCCATTTTGTGGTTGTATTTTTATTTTAGAGGACTTTGTCCCAGTTAGTTAGGCTTAAGGCCTCGCTTAGTTGGCTAAATTTAGCTTTTTTGAAGTTTGGTATTCTTGTTCCTCCCTTTAGAAACTCTCGTTTGAAGGATAATTGGAAGGTTATTACTTTATGGTCACTATTTCCTAGGTGTCCCCCAACCTGCACATCTGTTGTTCTATCAGGTCTATTGGTTAATACTAAGTCCAGTATAGCTGTCCCTCTAGTTGGGTCCTGAACCAGTTGGGAAAGGTAATTGCTTTGGCTATTGCCAAGAACCTGTTTCTTTTATTGGATGTACAGCTTTCAGTTTCCCAGTCTATATCTGGGTAGTTAAAGTCCCCCATAATAACGACTTCATTATGATTTTCCGCCTAGTCTATCTCGTTTAGTAATAGATTTTCTTTGGACTCTGGTATATTAGGTGGTTTATAATAAACTCCTATTAGTAATTTATTATTGTTTTTGCCTCCATGTATTTCTACCCACAGTGACTCCACATGTTCATGTCCCTCACAGATGTCTTCTTGAATTGTGGGCTTTAGACAGGACTTCATATAAAGGCAGACCCCTCCCCCTCTCTGGTTTTGACGATCCTTTCTAAACAGACTGTAACCCTGTACATTAACTGCCCAGTCATAGTTATCATCCAGCCATGTCTCAGTAATTCCCACTATGTCTTAGTCATCCTCACACATCACTAATTCCAGTTCACCAGTTTTATTAGTCAGGCTTCTGGCATTAGTGTACATACATTTGAGAGGTTTATGTATATTTTTTACCCTACATTTTTCATTCTGAACTGTTCTATTCCCCCTTCCATTCCTCCCCCAGTCACACTACCTCGCCCCTGGTCTCTATCTGCACTATCTTTCCCTCCTATATTGTAATTACCCTCCCCCCAGTCCGTAGTTTAAACACTCCTTCAACCTTCTAGCCATCTTTCTCCCCAACACAGCTGCCCCTTCCCCATTGAGGTGCAGCCCGTCCCTACGATAGAGCCTGTAGCCAACAGAGAAGTCAGCCCATTTCTCCAGGAACCCAAATCCCTCCTTCCTACATCAGTTCTTGAGCCACATGTTAACCTCCCTAATCTCCCGCTGCCTTTCTTGTGTGACTCGTGGTACAGGCATTATTTCACAAAATACTACTTTTGAGGTCCTTGCCCTAAGTTTTTTACCTAAATCCCTGAAATCATTTTTAAGGACTTTCCACCTACCTCTTTGTCATTGGTTCCGATAGGGACCATGACTGCTGGATCTTCTCCAGCCACACCCATCTTCTCCAGCGCCTCCCAGACTTAAATATGGGTAAGGTATATTTGTGTATATGGATTTATATAAGAGGGTAGATGCTGGTTCTGGTTATAGTGGTCTGGTACCCGATAAAGTGAGTGGTCAGGTGTTTGTGAGGTGGTAAGGTGTTAGTACTGGTTATAGTGGTTTGCTAGCAGATAAACTGAGTGGTTAGGTGTTTGTAAGAAGGTTAAAAAGAAAAGGTTTTAAAAAATATCAGTAGGATAAAATATCAGTAAGGTCACATATGGACTCAAGGTTCCTAGATAATCTAGTCATATACAGTATAGGTAGATCTGTAATTATCAATAGTCCCTAGTTGATAAGAACAGTTGATAAGCTTCCTTATATTTAAAAAATTAAATGTCTTAGTTGTGGATATAGTTCTCCGTATTTTGGACCATTAGTTAGTATATATTGGGTCTTCACAAGGAGACTTATTGTATAGGCATTGTAGATAGATTGGATAGAAAATAATCATCCATAAAAACAAACAAATGCCATATGGAATTCCTTTTGTAAGAAAGTATTGCCGCTTTAAACCTAGAAAAAATATGTTTTAAATTGTGCAGAGCACTCTATTGAAGGAGTCTTATTTGCATGTAACAGTATTGTACAATACTTGATATTTGCTGCTATAGGTTTTACTGATATGCTGCATGGTGCTGCGGGGGAAAAGGATGGTGCTTTGACCCTAAGCACAGCATCCTGCGCTGTCTCCGGCTGAGAGGTCACTTACCCACCGACCAGAGCTGTTGTCTATGCAGGCCTTCGGTAAGATCCACAGCGTCCCTCTTGGTTCCCGAGCGCAATTCACGCGCTTGATTTATGACGCTGTGATTGTCAGGGAGTCACGTGATTGGGATCTTGCTGATAGTTTGCGATGCAATGTTCTTATTTCAGGAGCGCTCCTCAGCGTTTAATTTCTTTGACTTTTGGCTGGTACAATTCAGTATTGGTGGCAATCCTCTGCAATCTTAAATGCGTTTCGGGAGACTCTCATTTATAGAGTGGCATTCATTATCCAATTAGTAGTGCAATTAGTTGTTCCAATGAAATAAATTATTTCCATATAATGGAACAGAGAGTTCCAATTAATGAGTACCTACTGTATGTGACATTTAAGGAATAAGAGATGATAAAATGGGAGTGCGCTGTCAGGTATAAATAAGTGTGATAAAAATAGACTGGTATAAAATGGTATATAATCTAGTTGGGGTGTAATTTTATGTTTTTGACTTAGTGAGGAATTATGTAGTTGTCCCTAGTCCATAATATAGATAAATCCAGTGGGGGTTAATCTCAATCCCAGTGGAGGATAATCTCAATCCCAGTGGGGGATAATCTCCCATGAGGTTGTATGGCTTGATTGATGATAAAATTAGATGTAAAATATAGGGAAAAGGAATACAGATATGATATTGTGATTAATCCTGGCAGTGCATTGTCAGGAGGTTGCTCAATTGTCCCACTGGTCCGTATAGAAAAAGACCCAGTGAGTGGGTATAGGGTCCTGTTATTTTATATACTACACAATGTAATACTTATGGTTAATATTGTGGTTGATCCTAGTAGTATATTATCAGGAGGTTGCCCAGTTGTCCCACTGTTCCGTAAAACAAAAGGCCCAGTGGGTATGGGGTCTTCCTGCTATTTTATATACTACACAATGTGATTATCGTGGTTGATATTGTGGTTGATCCTAGTAGTATATTATCAGGAGGTTGCCCAGTTGTCCCACTGGTCCGTAAAACAAAAGACCCAGTGGTATGGGGTCTTCCTGCTATTTTATATACTATAAAGTATTAATTCTTAATCTAATATTTATTGATCAAATTCCCACTGGTCCGTAAAGCACAAGATCCAGTGGGTATACTGCTTCCAAGTTATTTGAATTCAAAATGTTGTATAGAGTTGGTTCATAGCTCTCAAGACAAAATATTCATCAATTTGAAAATGAAAGTAAAAATATGTTATGACTCTTTATGAGATATTGTAATATAACCCAAAAAGATATGGGTATATATTGTACATTTTTAGTTTTGAATTTTTGTAATTATAGATTTTTGTACCAGTTTATTCTGTCTTCGGTAAGCTCCAGACTGATGTAATGGTTGGGGGAGCGCCCCCCACCCTCTCATCTAAATTCATATACACAAATATACCTTACACATATGTAAGTTTATATACGATTATTATTTTTTTTCAATAAACATAACTTTTATTTTATATCCCAAATGAGAGTGTGCCTGCTACCTCTATTTTTACACTACCTTATTTTATCTACCTTCATGAGTAATGTAGTAGGCAGTAAAATGTTCCCTTCTCCCAACTAGGCACTTGCACACCTGGCTGAGCTAGTAGGCAGTAAAATGTTCCCTTCTCCCAACTAGGCACTTGCACGCCTGGCTGAGCTAATCATGTAAGAGTATGTGGTTGGGAAGCATAGTTGTTGCGAGCCAGTGTTTAGTTGAAAGCTATCTAACTTGTATGACCACCTTAAAGGGATTTTTCTGTCCTCTGGATGGGTTATCAGTATCTGGTTAGTGGGAGTCCAAAACCAGGACTTGTACAGATCAGCTGTTTGAGAAGGCCACAGTGCTCTTCTGAGCCCCACAGCTAGAGATGAGCGCATTTTTAAAAAATTTGATTCGGCCAGTTCGCCGAATTTTCCGGAAAAATCTGCTTCGATCCGAATTTATTCGCAGCGTATCGCGTTAAGAACAGCTATTTTGGGGCTGCAGAGAGCCTTTATAAGGGTGTAGAACACTCTGCCTTGCAGTAACATGCATAGGGAGTTTGCTGTGGTATTAAAATAATACTGTGAGTCAGTGTGACATGCAGATTAGGCCTCTTGCACACAAACTTTTTTTTTCCGTTTATGTTCCATTTTTTTGCGTTCCGTATACAGAACCATTCATTTCAATGAATCCCCCCAAAAAACGGAAGATACTCCGTATGCCATCCATTTCAGTATTACCGCTTTTCCATTCCGTTCAAAGATAGAAGATGTCCTGTCCGCAGCCAGCAATTCCATTGAGCAAAAAAGGGAATGCAAACGGACATCATCCGTATTTTTTGCAGATCTGTTTTTTTAGGGACCGCAAAATACTGAAAAATCCATACTGTCGTGTGCCTCTCAGAGTGCCTCTTGCTTGTAATTTTTGACAGCACTTGCACTTTATATACCAGTAAATATACAGGAAAGAATGTTTCCTAACAATTTTTCCTCTAAAATCGATTTTATATTTGGTTTTGTGCTTATTGTTGTCAGTCTGTAAAAGTGGCGTACTACTCGGACAACATCGTTCCCAACAGCGACCCGTGAGTCCAAGATGCATCCAGACATCCTCCCCATGCTATTCCTGAACTATTTTAGTGGTGTTTCCATCAATTTATGATCTTTTCCTGTCAACCAGACACCCTCCCCTCTTCAGAGCAGGGGGTGCCTGGTTTAATGCTGTGCTTCTCCCATTGACTTCCATTGTGCTCTGGTGCTCTGTAGAGCACCCAAGCATCCCAAGTGTTTTACTTGAGCACCAGAGCACCCGAGCACTTTGGTGCTTGATCAACACTAATGCAGATGACAGGGGTCGCTCTTAGAATCACTGCACACTTCACTTATTTGGGCAGTCAAGGGGCCAAAACTGATCAAATAACTCAAGTATCAACTCAGCCTTACAGGTAGATTTTAGCGTCAATCCTTTTACACCCTTGTCAGCTGATAACACATAGATGTCTACAGAACCTGTTCTATTAAAAGCTGTTCTATTAGAGCCCCCCCCCAGACAGAGTGGAGGGGTGTCAGCAGTTTGTGTCACTAATTAGTTTGCCCTTCCTCTAATCTGTCAGAATAATAACCCACAAAAAACAGATCCTGTCTGTGGAGCATACGCCTTCACTCAGTCAGCATTTGCTTAATAATCCATCAGTATTGCTAATGCCAAAAAAACGGGAGTGGATCCAAATCAGAGATCACACGTGAATGGAATATGTGCATGTCTTCTGTGTATTGCACCCCTCCTGCTTTTTGCTACCAAATCATAACCCAATTCTGATGGGACCATGCAGGCCTTACAGCTGCTACACAGACAGGATCCATTATGCGTCTCATTTTCTCTTGCTTCTGACAGATCAGAAAAAGGTCAAATAAATGATGATGTCAGCCAGGCCAAAAGCCAAAATAGTGGGCCAGCCATGAAGTGGGGAGGGTGGGAACAGCATGAGAAGTCCACAGAGTGGACCTATGACATAGTGGTGAGGTGGAAGCAGCATGAGAAGAACACATAATGGCCCAATGACAGGGTCTGGAGGTGGAAGTAGTATGAAGAGACCACAGAGCGGCACAATGACAGAGTGTGGAGGTGGCAGCAGCATGAGTAGGCCACAGAGTGGCACAATGACCCAATCTGGAGGTGGCAGCAGCTTCAGGATATCACAGAGTGGCAAGGTGACATAGTGTGGAGATGGCAGCAGCAGCATCAGGAGACCACAAAATGGCAAGGTGACATAGTGTGGAGATGGTAGCAGCAGCAGCAGACCACAAAAAGGCAAGGTTACATAGTGTGGAGATGGCAGAAGCAGCATCAGGATACAACAGAGAGGCAAGGTGACATAGTGTGTAGATGACAGCAGCACCATCAGAATACCACAGGGAGGTAAGGTGACATAGTGTGGAGATGGCAGCAGCAGCATCAGGATACCACAGAGTGGCAAGGTGACATAGTGTGGAGATGGCAGCAGCAGGAAACCACAAAGTGACCCAGTGGGGCGGTGGGTGGCAATTCCAGTACCCGCTGATGAAGGCGGGTGAAAGAAGGAGTACTTAGCATCAGATGTGTGGCATCAGGTGGGTGGCAGCATCATAAAAGTAGCTGAGGCAGGTAGCCAGAAGAAATCAGTCTCTTTTTTCAAGGATTAAGTGAGGCGGCATGGATGATCTAATCAGATGCATCAGGAATTGGTGGGTGGAAATCTTGGCTGATCCACGCCTGATTCATATTTCAAAAGTCAGTCTCTCCACATTTTGGGTGGACAGGCGAGTTCTCCTTGGGGTCATTATTGCCCCTGCCCACTAAACACCCACCCTGATGCCACACTACTGGCCGGGCAGGACAGCTTTTCCAAGGCAAACTCAGCCATTTGCAGCCACAAATCCAGTTTGGCTGCCCAGTAGTCCAGTGGATCTTCAATGTGGGTTGGCAGGGTGATATCCAAGTATGCCACCACCTGCTGGTTCAGGTCCTGCTCCAGGTCTACCTGCTGCCGCTGGTGGGTAGTTCCTTCACTATGCGGGTGAAGAAAGCTAATCATCAGCAACTGTAGACTCAAGCTGCTGCTGATGGAGCTGGTACTTCTCCTGCCACCCCACCCCTCCCCAGCAGCCATGGCAGTGGAACGTGAATGCAGAGGGATCCCCCGGTCAGACCTGCGAGAGGATGGACGATGGCGCAGATAGGCAGACGGTCAACTGACTACATAGTATGTCTCTGTAGTAGTTCAGTTTGTCCTCCCTCTTAGTGGGTGTAAAAAAGGCCCCATTCAACAAGGTGGAGAGCCAGAAGTCATCCTTCGGCCGAATGGTGACAATTTGTCTGTTACTACGCAAGCAAGTGAGCATGCAGTGGGTCATTTGTGTAAGTCACTCGGTGGGACTCCCTGCCTCCATCTTCACTGCATACTGTCTTGATGTATCAGAGTCCTCTGTCTTGTCTTCCTCATTGCCCTGTAGCTCCTCTGGCTGCTCCTCCTCACCTGGCAGCTGAGTAGAAAAGCCTCCCATTTGGCTACACATTGCCTGTGCTCCAATGTCGTCCTCCACCTCCTTCTCCTCTTCCAATTCAGGCCCCACAGGGCTCATGTGGCTGAGAGATCTAGACGCCATGTCTCCAGTCCCCTGACCAGCCATTGTTACCACCATCCATTTCACGACATGAAGCAGTGGAATGACGTCGTTCATACCGTAGTCCTGGCGACTGACAAATAACGTGGTGTCCTCAAAGGTCCTGAGCAAATGGCAGGTGATGGCCTTTCTCTGTTCGTATAGTTGATTCAACATACGGAGGCTGGAATTCCAACTGGTGAAAACGTCGCATATCAACCTATGTTGGCTGATGCCGTTCTGCCACTGCAACTCAAGGAGGGTCTGCTTTGCGGTGTAGGAGTGACTGAAGAGCATGCAAAGTTTCCTGGCCATTTTTAGGATGTCTTGCAGATGGGTGAAAGACTTCAGGAACCGCTTGACAACAAGATTAAACACGTGCGCCATGCAGGGCGCATGGCTCAGCCTTCCTTGATGTAGCAGCGACACAATGTTTTTCCCGTTGTCAGTCACCATGGTTCCGATTTTCAGTTGTCGCGGAGAAAGCCAGGATTTGATTTCTTGATGAATCACCCGGAGAAGTTCCTCCCCTGTGTGACTTTGTTCGCTCAGGGAAACAAGGTGCAACCTGCACATGTGGTATGCTGGAGGGGCACTGTGACTTGTCCCTGCAGTAAAGACTGAGGTGGAGGATGAGGAGGCAGAGGCGGACATTGTCGCTGGACCAACAGCGTGAGAATGTAGAGGCAGAGTGACCTGGCCAAGTTGCTGGTGTGGCTTTGCAGGAACCACATGAAGCCAGTGGCCCGTAAAGGACATGTACTGTCCCTGACTGTAGTTACAGCTCTGCACATCGGCGCTGCCGTGCACTTTGGCAGACACCGACAGGCTCAAGGACTGGCCCGCCTTCTGTTCTACATATTTGGGCAGAGCTGGTACTGCCATTTTCACAAATAAATGACGGCTTGGGACTCTCCACCTCGGCTCAGCAAAAGCTATCAGTTCTCTGAAAGGCTCAGAGTCCATCACTTGGAAAGGGAGGGACTGCAGCACCAGCAACTTGGACAGGAGCACGTTCAGCTTCTGCGCAATTGGATGCATGCACACATACTGCTGTATCTTGGCAATCACTTCGTGATCGATTGCTGATGGAATGACTGATGAGGAGCAGGAGCATCTGATGATGATGAAGCCCCTTCTGCACCCGGCTCCCATGTGCGATCGGCTTCATCATCATCGAGTAGTGTCTGCACATCACTGATGTCCTCCTCAACAGCCTCTGGGTCAGGAGCCTGACTGCTCTCAACACCACCACCCACGCCACTCTCCTCATCACTACTTGCCTGCCTTGGCTGGGCAGTAACTGCCGACTGTCCTCTAGTAGCTCTTCCTCGCTTAAAATTGTAGCTGAGCCTACAGCATTTACTACTTCTCACGGAGAGAGAACAGAAAAGGACAGAGGCAGGTTGAGGACCGATGAGGGCACAGGGCCTGTTCCCGGGAAATGGCAACTAAGGGTTGTGTCTGACGAATCCACCGACTGTTGGCTGGGGGTGTTTGATGTCACTTGGGATGAAGTGGAAGACCAAGTTAACCAATCAAGAACCACTTAGTTGCTGGTCAAGACACGACCACTAGATGACAACGGGAGTTCAGGCCTCTCGCTTCGATTCCTGCTGCCATGCCCCCTTACTCTGCTGCGACCTCTGCCTGTGCCAGAAACATTTAGGCCTCTGCCACTCCTCTGTGCATAGCCTGGCAATTCTATGTCAGACATACTTTTAGCTGAACAAAATAAATGAAAAGCAAATTAAAACACCCCTTTTTGTACTGAAATAGGCCACTAAACGCTTTCAAAATCACAGAAGATAATGCACTATAATAGTAGATGCAAGCACAACATATGGACTAAGTCTTTTCTGTGATTTTGTAAATGTATCAGCCATATACATATGCGCATTTAATACCATAGCGTGCAGGATTTTTTTATATATATAAATATATATATATATATATATATATATATATATATAGTTTTTTTTGTGATTTGTTTGACTTGTCTTGAAGAAGTGGCACCTTCATGTGTGAATATGCTCCTATACTGGGAGTGATATTCAAGTGCACTTTTACCCCACCTATCTAATAGGTGACCTGGTGGTACATATAGATGTATGTGACCCTCCTCCCACCGGTTGCTAATGCACATGGAGGTAACAAGGGGCAGCACACCATATGTGCGGTACCAGTGCTCCTGAAAAATTTGCAACAGCATGAATAGATTAGCATAGGAGCCCGCCTGAACTGTGACCACCTTGTAGCCTGGTAGGTGGGCTTAGATATATTTTGATCAAAGTGTATTGACCACGTGTCTCAGATTTGATTAATAGAGTGAGGGATTAGTCCATATGTTGTGCTTGCATCTACTATTATAGTGCATTATTTTCTGTGATTTTGTAAATGTAGCAGCCATATACATCTGCGCATTTAATACCATATCGTGCAGGATGTTTATATATATAGTTTTTTTCTGTGATTCACTAAACGCTTTCACCACAAATAACGGCAACAGTGAACTGCGTATATATTTTTATTGTAATACAGAAATAAATCAGTCAATGCTGTTAACCCCAAATAACTGCAGAAGTGAACTGCGTATATATTTTTCTTTTTGTAATGAAGTAGGCCACTAAACACTTTTAGGCCCCTTTCACATGAGCGTGTCCGGATTAGGTCCGGATGCGTTGCGGATGCGTTCAGTGAAAACTGTGCGATTTCACAGGCAAAGCCATTCAGTTTTGCCTGCGATTGCGTTCAGTTGTTCAGTTTTTTCCACGCGGGTGCAATGAGTTTTGACGCGTTTTTCACGCGCGTGATAAAAAACTGAAGGTTTACAAACAACATCTCCTAGCAACTATCAGTGAAAAACGCAACACACCCGCACTTGCTTGCGGATGCAATGCGTTTTTCACGCAGCCCCATTCACTTCTATAGGGCTAGGGATGCGTGAAAAACGCAAAATATAGAACATGCTGCGATTTTCACGCAACGCACAAGTGATGCGTGAAAAAAAACGCTCATGTACACAGACCCATTGAAATGAATGGGTCAGGATTCAGTGCGGATGCTATGCGTTCATGTCACGCATTGCACCCGCGCGGAAAACTCGCTCGTGTGAAAGGGGCCTTACAGCAAATAATGGCAACAGTGAACTGCGTATATATTTTTCTTGTAGTACAGAAATACCTCACCAAATGCTTTTAACCCTAAATAATTGCAGAAGTCTAGTTCATAAAAAAAAAAAAGGAAGAGGCTGTCTAGGACCCTCGGCCAGAGCAGTGAACAGCTATAAAGAGTGTCTCTAACTCTGGAGGACCCACAATGTCCATTCATACTTATTATGATGAAAACAGTGTAATGCTTCATTTCCCCTGTTGTGGTTCTGATCAGAAGTTGAGCGTTTACTTCCAAATTTTTCCAAAAATTATAGCTGATCTCTAAGGGTCTCAAAAGAATGACTTTCTGCAATGGGAATATGCTTTAACCACTACCCGACCGCCTAACGCAGGGATGCGTCCTGCGGGCGGCCGGGTTATTTCTCATTGACGCATCGGCGCGTCATCTCGCCAGAGGAAACATATGTAAGTGCACCAATCACCACAGACCCCCCGATTAACCCCCGATTAACCCCTGATCACCCATGTCACCCCCCGTCACTAATCATCCCCCTGTAAGGCTCATTCAGACGTCCGTATGTGTTTTGCGGATCCACGGATCCGCAGATCTGCAAAACACGGTCAACGGCAATGTGCTTTCCGCATTTTGCGGATCCGCACATTGCCAGAACTATATAGAAAATGCCGTTTCTTGTCCGCAATTGCGGACAAGAATAGGACATGCTCTATCTTTTGCGGAGCTGCGGACGGATGTTTTGGAGCCGAAACCTGGAAGTTGGCGGCTGCAGCTCCGCAAATGCTGATGCGGCGAGCACATAGTGTGCTCTCCGCATCACCACTGGCCCCATTCACACTGAATGGGTCCGCATCTATTCCGCAGAATTGCGGAATAGATGCGGACATTTTTGCAGACGTGTGAATGGGGCCTCACTTATTTTTTTTTCCACATTTTTTGGCAGAGATTTTTTCATACACATTGATTGATGCGAATGAAGAAATCTGTGCCATAAATTTTTTTTTTCAGCCCAGAATATAAGGAGAGTAGCAAAAACTCCTCATGCTGGCCATACATGTAATGATTGCGGAGACCCTCAAATGCCAGGGCAGTACAAACACCCCACATGTGACCCCATTTTATAAAGAAGACACCCCAAGGTATTCCGCTTGGGGTATGGTGAGTTCATGTAACATTTTATTTTTTGTCACAAGTTAGTGGAATATGAGAGACTTTGTAAGAAAAAAAAAAAAAAAAAGTCAATTTCCGCTAACTTGTGCCAAAAAAAATAAATCTTCTATGAACTCGCCATGCCCTTCACGGAATACCTTAGGGTGTCTTATTTCCAAAATGGGGTCACATGTGGGATATTTATACTGCCCTGGCATTTTAAGGGCCCCTAATGCGTGAGAAGAAGTCTGTAATCCAAATGTGTAAAAATGCCATGTGAAATCCTAAAGGAACTCATTGGAATTTGGGCCCCTTTGCGCACCCAGGCTGCAAAAAAGTGTCACACATGTGGTATCGCCGTACTCAGGAGAAGTAGAGCAATGTGTTTTGGGGTGTATTTTTACATATACCCATGCTGGGTGAGAGAAATATCTCTGTAAATGACAACTTTTAAATTTTTTTTACACAAAGTTGACAATTTACAGAGATATTTCTCTCACCCAGCATGGGAATATGTAAAAATATACCCCAAACTACATTGCCCTACTTCTTATGAGTACGGCGATACCACATGTGTGCCACTTTTTTGCAGCCTAGGTGCGTAAAGGGGTGTAAAGTCCAACGAGTACCTTTAGGTTTTACAGGGTTGCTCACAATTTTGCCCCGCCCAAAATGCCAGAACAGTAAACACACCCCACAAATGACCCCATTTCGGAAAGTAGACACCCCAAGGTATTCACTGAGGGGCATAGTGAGTCTGTGGGAGATTATTATTTTTTTTTGCCAGAAGTTAGCAGAAATGGAAACATTATTATTATTTTTTTTCCTTAGAAAGTGTCATTTTCCGCTAACTTGTAAAAAAATATGAAATCATACAGGAACTCACCATGCCCCTCCATGAATACTTTGGGGTGTCTTCTTTCTAAAATGGTGTCATTTGGGGGGTATTTATACTATCCTGGCATTCTAGCACCTGAAGAAACATGACAGGTGCTCAGAAAATCAGAGCTGCTTCAAAATGCAGAAATTCACTTTTTTGCACCATATTTTATAAACGCTATAACTTTTACCCAAACCAATAAATATACACCTATTGGATTTTTTTTATCAAAGACATGTAGAACAAAGTGAAAAATGTAATTTTTTTGCAAAAATTTCGGTCATTTTTGATTAATATCAAAAAAGTAAAAATGTCATCAGCAATGAAATACCACCAAATGAAAGCTCTATAAGTGAGAAGAAAAGGAGGTAACATTCATTTGGGTGGTAAGACCGAGCAATAAACTGTGAAAGTAGTGTAGTGCAGAATTGTAAAAAGTGGTCTGGTCATTAAGGGTGTTTAAGCTAGGGGGGCTGAGGTGGTTAAAGACCTTTCTGGAAAAAGAAAGTGGACAATCCCTTTAAGTACTATAGTGTGTCAATTGCAATTAAATGTGAGAACTATGATAAATGGGTAAAGCTTTAAAAATATAAGACCCCAGCAATGGACATTTTGATGGTGGTCCTTTAAAATAATTTTCTATGCCCAAGGCCCTAGTTTAATGCTGTTTATCATGGTATGCATATGACAGATGGAAGAATTACTCTGATTGTTTATGATTTAGTCTACATTTGGCAAAGACATAATGGACAAGGCGACACAAGGAGGCACATTTTGGTTCCTGACCCTGTATTGTAAGGGTATTTTCGAAGTACTGTTTATTTCTGTGCCTTTAATTCAGTTCCCTTTTATTATGATCAGTCTGTATAAAGTTTTCCTTGTAATGTAGTGGGTTAGAGAAATATCCATCCCCCATTGTGCTGATAAGAGCACATTCCTGAGTGAACTCAGAGGCATGCGTGATGCACACTGGAAAAGGAGCTAAAATGTTTAAACTCTGACACACATACATTCGAGTGACTACCAGGAACTTCATCCTAGGTAGGATGTAAGTATTGATTTACCCTATCTCTTGTACACCCTGGGGTTTCATTCATGTGTTATAATGTGGTAGATAGTCATGTGCTATAGCATGATCGATAGTTTCCACCCTATTTAGGCTAGTGATGTATTTAGTTTTTATTATTCATTATGTTATATTTGTTTGTGTTATTGTGTATGTTTAATCACACTTAGTAAATATATTTATTCACTTAGTCTGCATAAGCTTATTCATTCTCAAATTATTTGAATTCACATTATGTTGCAACCTCAACAATTAAATTTATTGAGTACTGCAAGTTGGCTAAACCTCCTTTTCATGACAAACTGCCTTCAGTTACTTTGGAAGGATTATTCTACTCACACACGCTTGAGCTGCTCTTTGACGAGTCCACTGCCCTCCACACGTAGCTCACATTCATCGAGAGTTTCATTGAGTGGGTTCTCTATAGTGATTTCCACAGTTAATGGGTTATTAATGACAGCCTTGTCCAGAACCTTCAAACAAAAGAAAAACTCATAAAATTTTGATTTGTCGAGAATTATTTTAAGAATTACATAAGAACAGAAGCAAAGAACAAAACACAAAGATATAACTTAGAAAATTAACTAGGAGAATTATACAGGTGTGTTATTTGCGAAATCCATACACACAGGCTGGCACAAATTAAATTTCCCTTGACACATTAGACAACATTAGACCATGGTATATAATCGAGAAGAAAATTGACAAGATATCTTCAAATAGGTTTGTTCTTTTTGAGATTTGATGCAAGCCATTGAAAATCTTGTGAATTGCTTCTCGACTTCGACTTTACAACAGACTACAAACTGTCACTTACAGTGTGTAGTCTGTTGGCAAGGAGACAAACACTTTAAATGGCATGCTGCAAATCTCTATTTCTAAATATACCAGCCACAGCATTTATCCAACTTACGGCTTTTATAAGGTGCTTGTCCTCTACTGATCCTACTCCACCCAAGTACCTTGTAACTTAGATGCATAACGTGATCTGGCCCTTGGTCCAGCCAGTTTATGTTTGCACCTTGCTTAGATTTGGCTGCCGCTATTCATAATTTTATAGGTTGCTGTACGATAAACTGTATTCACATACCTTGATACTGAGTGAGGGGCTTTGTATTGTCATCACTTTGGATATGAGCAACTTCTGAAGGCCATCTCTGCACAAAGCTGTGACTTCCAGAACTTTATCATCCGTGAGAGAATCTATATATTTGCTATATGGGATGTTGAATGCAATTTCCTTTTCTGTAATTTAATTACAATACATTTATAAAGCTCTTAATTTACAGTTTTATCAGAGATATTTTACAGATTCTTAACTTGCTTTATTGTGTAACTTTATGAATTGACCATGTCGTCCACCACTGTGAAGTAAGATGGCAATATGTACACCAAAACTGTTGTAGTAGTAAAGTTAGTTTCTGGCTAGGGCACCGTGTATGGGGACATTCTACGGCTTGCACTGTTATGGAAAAATCTGGCATTATTTGCAGAGTCAGTCTGGATACAATTATGCTAATGTGGCCAGTACTTGAGTACTGAGATATGAGGGTGCCAGTAGAATCCCCCTGAGACCTGATCAAAAAATTTGCTGTAGACAAAGAGTTGTACAAGACTGTTTTTGCTCTGGCAAAAGATGTACATACCTAATCTCACCCCAAGTGTGGGAGCAGTGGGGAATATTTATCTTTAAAAATGTACAGTACAGAATCTCTAGTGGCATGTTAGAAGCCACACTACTTCTAAAACTAAAGAAGATCAGGCTGCTCTACACATCACATCACAAGAACACTGAGAAGCAGCATGGTGACCTCATTTGAAGGTTGTATAGAAAAATAAGGGTTTGCAACCTCATTCATTGATTATTCATTCAATAAGGAGTTTGCTAGACCTCCTGATGAATAATCACTTCAATGGGAACCACTTTAGTACTATAGCCATCAGATACAGCCACTAAAGTTAGAGATGAGCGAAGTTCTCAAAAATGTGATTCGGCTGTTTACGCCAAATTTTACCAAAAAATTCACTTTGTGATGAATTACAATGACAGAGAACTGTGTTTGCAACACCTCCCATCATTGAACCCCTCAGATGCCACATTCATTGATGATTGTGGCATCTGAGATCAATATTCGGACCTTTCAGTGGTTGATAAAAAAAAAAAAAATTTCAGTTATACTTAACTCAACATTTTGAGCATGAAGAGGCCACTCCGGCCTTCTTGCTTGAAGATCCAGTGTGAAATCTTGGGTGTCACGTCATGACGTCAGAATGTCGGTGTGGTGTCCTAATACTTTACTGCACACAAGATTTTGTGTGGGTTCTTCAAGATGGTCGCAGCGGCCTCTTTGCGCTCAAATAGATGAGGTAATTATGATTTTTTTTTTAACATCATTTCAGGGAAAATCTATTTGTTCTCATGAAACACAAGTAAATTCGTCTTTTTGCTGAAATTTGGAACGAAGGTCACTTTGTGAACTTGAATTTGCCCAACACTAATCACAGTGTATGGAACAGTGCTGTTTTGTCGCCTGATCGCAATGCACTGCAGCTCCTGCAAACTAGTGAGCAGGGAGAGCATGGGGTGTCAGGTGCTGTACCTTGGCTGATCTGATATTTGTGACCTATTTTAATGATAGGTCATTAGTATTAAAGGGAATCTGTCACCAGCCTTCCCCCTATCAACCTGTTTGGTTCACCTGATTAAAATGCTGTAACATTTCTTTTGTTAATTTGAAGCTCTGTTTCTGACTTACTTCTTCTTAATAAGCAAATTAGGCCTTTAGTGCAATGAGGGAATCACCATTGCTCTTGGTACACCTAAGCTCCATTCATTTCTGTGGCCATTCCTTCCGCCGTTGCTTTACCACTGCCTGGACTTGACAATCAAAGCTGTCAGGGAGGGGCTGGCCACAGAAATGAGTGGAGATTTAATGCAACAAGAGCAAATGTGGTGCCCTTATTGCACCAAAGGACTAATTCCCATATGAAGAAAAAGCATCATGACTCAGGAACAGAGTCTTGGATCAACAAAATAATTATTGGTTATTATTAGAGTAAGTTACCTTCATGAGGCTCTATGCTAATAGACATTGTGTCGTTCAACACACTTCTCATCAGCCGCCTGGTGTAGCCGGTACTCTTGACATTGAAATTAATTATTATATTTTTGGAAGCTGAAAAATTGTAAAGGACTAAGATTACATTCACATCTTGACCAATTACAGGGGATTCAGAATCTTTGAAATTTCCCCTTATGTTCTGTCTAGTGACTTGTCTCATCCTAGCAACTCTAGCCATCGCAGTTGGAGAGTCTATGCTTCTTGTGTCTGCGTCACCATTGATGATATTTCTCCGTCCAAAAAGTTGAAGCAAGGCATTGTGGTACACTTCTCTCTCCTCAGCAGTGCCTTCAGAAACATGAAAAGGAGGCAACATGTTACCAAGCATCAAAGAATTTTAGGGTGCCTTCACAATTTTGTGGCAGAAGATTCTGCGACTGAAAATCAGTTCCATTCACCAAAATGGGACTTGCAGAAATCTATGAAATCTATGTGGTCACTGTCCCATTATAATGGATGGAACTGGCTTTCAGTTGCTGGAACTACTGCTGCAAAATCTGCTGTAAGTGAAGGCACCCTTTTTCATTTGTAATGCTTCATGCTCTGATAGAGGTTATAGTCTATTATGCTTTCATACTTCTAAACTTTTACTAACTGCGAAGGCAATATCCAACAAGACATAGGATCTATTCTGCAGAAACACATAAAATTTATTTTTCTAGGTTATTTAAAATGAAGTTTCCATTACACGTTGCAGATAGCTTTTACAATTATTGCAAAATCTTACCTTCATCATATTTGTAGTTGGATGTAATATCAATGCGATCATTGGTGCCAACAGCTTTAGTACTTGTAAATTTTCCAATGGAACTAATGTTAGTTTCCAGTCTCTCATAAGAGCCTTCCTCATCATTGTATATCCAGGATATGAGATCTGCATTTACCTCAGAGAATACGAAAGTGCCGTCATACTTCAGCTTAATGTCTCCTTCTTTGACAGCTTTAACTGATGTAGGTCCAAGCCTGTAAATTCCTATAAACACACAAACATACATTCAAGTCAGGTTTACCTTTTTATTTCCAAGGACACTGTCTGAATCTTCTTGTCTAAGAAACACTACTTAAAGGGTCATTCCATTAATTTTCATGTACTTTTTTAAAAATAATAAAAAAAGATGGTTCTGGATATAATTTTTTAAGTCACTCCATGTATTCCACTTCCTGTCCTGGCTCTTTAACTTCCTCTTTGTTTTAACTTTTAGCAAAGGAAACAGCCTCACTTTACTCTCTCAGTCCAACCATCATTATGGCCAGAGAGCCCACCTATACTGACGAAATTTGATGACAATACATTACACTAAACAGCTATGCTCTTCTGTGGCCATCTTTGTCTATGCCTATGAAGAGCACAATACTGCTTTCATACTATTATCCTAATTCTACATCTACTGTTACTCTAGCAGATAACATATTTCACTCACAGCAGCAGGAAACTTAGAAAAGGTTTAGCTAACTGTATAGGAGGTATTTTATCATTTTTGTAGATAGCAGAAGGACAGTATTTTGTATTTAATTTTCAAAGGCATAGTACTGACAACATTTAAAAGAAAAAAAATAGCAATATATTAAAAAAAAAGTTTGAAAAAATACCCCTTCTAATAAAAAAGTCCACTTAACCTTAGATATATTAATGGGGTTTTCTGAGAGTGAAAAAAATTTGGCTTCACTGATACTGCTCTATTGGTTCCCACCACTCGTGCAGTGATGATGTGTCTGCTGCATTCAATCACTGGCCTCAACAATCTTGACATCGTCACTGCTGAGGCCAGTGATTGATTGCAGAAGTCACATCAGTGTCTAGCACATCACCTCTGCAGAAAAATCAGCTGTGCTGAGCTGAAGCAGTGGAAAACAACCACTGAGTTATGTTTTTTTTCCCTTAGGCTTCTTTTTTTTTTTGCTAAAAAAAAACAAAAAAAAAACAAAAAAACACAACACTCTAAAGGATTTGGCCACCTGTGGTTTTTTTTTGGACCACCCCTCTCCCCTGGGCGGACCTCCAAAGGGAAGCATACTTGCCTGTTTCCTGGTGTTTGATACTTGTTCCTTTGTTCCCTGGCCTCTGCTGCCTTGCTTGGGCCAAGGAGCGAAGGAGCTGGAGCCAAGCACTAGGAAACAGGTAAGTAATCTTCCCTCTGCAGGGAGGAAAAGGGGGGCCAACCCCTTTTAAATACCATGTAATGACATTTTTAATCTTTTGTTTTTTGAGATGTGCATCCATGTGCAGAACATAAATGGTTCACAATACATGAAGACCTGTACCTTATGCTTTAGAACTACATAAAGTGCTCAATCTAAACACTCTGACCTTGATTTTTTCAACACATGAGGTACAGCAAATGGGACATTGTGGGTTTTCACAAAGTGACCATGGGCAGTAGCATACTCCAGTTTCTCTTGTGCCTCACCTGCACTTGCTGGGAATAAGCAGCAATTCATGGTAAATCACTGTGGCTTTGCTGTGCAATACTCGGCCACTCAACAAACTACCACCCCATGGCTGCTCTGTGGACACCAAGCCTTACAGTATAATTGTATCAATAGGAGCAGCATAAATATCATTCAGTGCCAACTGACCGAGACAAGCTCCAGAGGTGCTCGGGGTTTTAAAAATCTGCCCCTCAACCTCATGCACTGAAGTTCCACATGATGGATAATAATTCCTTCAGTTGCCCCATCCTTCTCCATTAATATCCACCATTTTTATTATTAGCCACCTACTCCAAATGTCTGAAAAATTGGTTATTCCAACCTTCACTTGTCTCTTGTGGCGTTGCATCCAGAACCTGCCATCCATTATAGAATGATCCAAGATCATCTCTGGTAAACCAGGCTTCATTCCATACATGAAAATTCCTGAAAAGATGACAGTAATAATAATGGCAATAAACACGATTATGGATTAGAAAAACATGGCTGCTTTCTTAAAAGATACACTATCACACCTTTCCAGGGTTACCAACCATCCAGAAATTCCTGGACAGTCCATAAAAAGAGGGTGTCCTTGATTTTTTTAAGGCTAGTGTTACTTCAGCAAGTCATTGTGGTTGTTTTTGTAATTTTCATCATTTTATGGCTCACACTAAATACTGTCAATGCATTACTATCAGTATATTGAGCTGTAGACATGTATTTCATATCATCTTTATCATTCAATGTGGCTCTTCCAATTTGTCCATAAAAATTGTTGTCTGCCCATGATTTTAAATGTTTGAGAAAAATAAAAAAATTCAGGTAAACCTGTCCAAGGGATTGCGATGCAGTACCACAAAATACAGTACATATGGTGCTGTTAAAATGCTGTTAAAATTAACCAGAATTAAGCAGTGACTATTCACAATATAGGTGATTGAGTTGTAGCTAGGCTCTCCTTCCCCCTTCAAAATATCATGGCCATTGTAGAGTGGTTTGTTGGTACAATTTTGGACTGATGCCATTGATAGTGAACAAAGTGCTAATTAAACAAAATATAATAGTTTTCATATAGAGTAGATGCCCATTTGTTGTGATTGATATTAGCATGCTCATTTGATCATTATACAATTAAATAAAACTATTGAGTGGACATACAAAATAAAAAGAACGATAAAACACAACCCATGTATAATTCTAATCATTCATTCCATCAAGTGACTAGTGATTGCTTCTGATTCTTACCAAATACTGTCATTGCCTCCTAGACTGTTGCCATCAGGGTCATAAAAGGAATCAATACTTAGATTTTCATCAGTGTCATGAGCGGAGGAGAAATTAGTCACAATACGATTGGGGATTCCCAGGCATCTTAATACTAAAATAAAGTGCAAATACTATGAAAATATGTATATTGTGTGATTTGCTGACATGTACAGATCTAATTAGAATAGAATCTTAGTCAGTCTGGGTTGTCTGAGATAAGGGGCAGCAGTAGGAAACGTCATAAAATAAAAAAAATAAAAAGTCATACTTACCTCTTTTCTCCCCTGCTGCTGTCCAGCGTTGTGATCCAGTCTTCCCCACTGATGTTTGTTTTCCTAGCTGCAGTACTGATGTTCTCTAAAAACTTTGTCACTGCTGCAGCCAATCACTGGCCTCAAAATTCATGTCCTATATATTGCTGAGACCTGCGACGGTAGATGCAGCAGGGGAGAAAAGGGGTCACTTTGACTATTTTATTATTTTATGAAACTTACTGCTGCTGTCACAAGTTATCTTAGACAACCCCTTTAATCTCCAAGCTAGTACTGACAACATTGTACCAAGAACTTTCATTCATACTTAAAGGGGTTGTCTCACCTCCATCATTGGTGGTATGTCATTAGGATATGGCACCAGGATCAGAAAGGTGTGGGCCCACACCAGGAACCCACACCTATCTGTAGAACGGAGCTCCCAAACTGAACAAGAGTAAACTGCTCATGAGTGGCTGACCTTCATTCTTTTGTATGAGCGTGGTGAAAATAACCAAGCGATGACACGCTTGCATGGTGTGCACTCCATTCATTCCTATGGGACTTCAGACAGTCTCATAGAAATTAATGGAGGGTGGCCACTCATGTGCAGTGCGTTCCTGTCTCTCCTGTTCACTATGGGATCTCTGTTCTGGAGATAAGCGAATGTTCTAGAGGTGGAACCTGCACCTATCCTACAATGGTGGAATATCCTTTAACCCCTTTAACATATTGATGCTAACTGATAAAAATGGTATTTCAACATTGTTTGAACTTTTATCATTAAGCTGGATAAAATATATAAGAAATTGTGGTAAATTCTGCATTTGATAAGAATAAAACTTTGTGGCATATCTTACTGACCAAAATTCCTCTACTTACCGATCAGGCTTTTTTCCTCCTACCCCCTGAATACTCACTCTCAATTCACCGCTGAATCTATCTTGAGAGATGAGATGGATTTTGAACTCACAGAGGGATCAGGTTCACGGCACCCATAGAGGTCTATGGAGAGGGTAGGGGGGAGGAGGGTGAAGAAGCCAAGTGAGAGAGAAGCAGACAGACTTCCACAGAGAGGCTGCGACAGCTAATAGTTAAGCAGGTCATACACATTAGATAGAAGTTGGTTGATGGTTGAACAGCAGCTGAACAAGCACTTGGAAAATGTTCGTGTCGCTGACATGGCCATGCCCCCTTTAGTCCATATTGACCGTTACAGTTGTTCAAACTGCCCTTACTCGATCAACAAAATTGGGGGATTGGTGAAAGATGTTTCGGGGAACACTCTTTCAAAGAAATCTTTTGTCCAACTGTTGGCTGTAAATAATAAACGACCGACTTCTTTTCGATAATGTTATAACATTGGTCGTCCAAAACCATCGTTCATTGTTAAATTTCATAAAGACGAACGTTAGTTTTATGTAGTTGAAGTCTACTTTGACAAACTTTGGACTTATGTGTATAGCCACTTAAAATGTATTTCTTTCGTAATGGTTGTTTTGACACCTAATGTGTATTGTCTAGTCTTGTGTAAACGGTTTTGGTTGGCATTGGATTTATTTTTTCCTTTATTTGTATTGTTCCGGAAACAGCCATGTCTAAAGTCATCAGGATTCTTGTCCGTGGGCTGGAATTCCATCTTGACCCCATTCAAGTGCATATAGTTACAGTATGCTGAAATACCAGACACAGCCCATGGACAATAAGTAATGCTGTTGTGAAAAAAAGCAGAAAAGATTTTCTGATCTCATGCACCCTGTTTACTGGATCATGTAAAGGCTAATGTTTAAATAGTTTGCCTTATCTCAGTTAGTAAAAGAAACATCATATTGTACTCTAAATCTCTCTTCTGGAAGCAGAGCAAATGTAATTACCTGTGCATAGCACGCCAGCAAAGACCCAGCACTGACCATACCGAACAGGGCCAGAAACTGCCCATTTTCTCAGGATTTCAACACTTCCTGTCCAGCTTGATGGACTAATGCCACCAGCATAGTTTCCACTCCAGTTGCCCAGGATCACCCCTTTGTCATCATTACTGTTAATCTGACCGCAAAAGTAAAAACATATAAATCATTAATATTAGAAGACAAAGGTTAGACCAGGAATCTGCTTAAATAATATTACTGAATTACCCAATAACATGAAGATTTATAAAATTGTTGAAGCGTAGACAAAAAGTTAGAATTTACTTAAAAAGATTAAATGGTATTTGTCCACAAATTTGTACCTATGAAAATGGCTGACATGTAGCATGTGCGCTTGGCATCTGAAGGCACCTTTGTTGGTCCCATGTTGATACGTGCCTGCATTGCTGAGAAAAAGGATGTTTTAATATATGCAACTGAGCCTCTAGGAGCAACAGGGGCATTGCTGTTACACCTAGAGGCTCTACTCTCTCTGCAATTGACGCACCTTCTCCACTTTGCACATCTGGCATTGTTCAATTAAAGTGAAGATGGTACAGCAGAGAGAACTGAGCGTCTAGGTGTAACAGCAATGCTCCTAGGGGCTTGTTTGCATATATTAAAACTTCCTTTTTCTCAGCAATGCAGGCACATGTAAACATGAGAGCATTACAAATGCCTTCACCTGCCAATCGCACATGCAACAGGTCAGCCAGTTTCATAGGTATCTGGCTGACAAATACCCTTTAAGGTGGTAACTACTACATTTGATAGTTTACGGGCAACCTAAACACTATGACGTGAACATATCAAAGGGCAGTACAGAGATTTGTCTAATAATATAACCAATTACAGGTACTGAATTGTTGGAGAACGGAAAAAATCTTTCCTAATTATAAGCAATTAAAAACTTGGTCATAAAGGGTTGTTGTGCCTTGTTCTGGATTAATACCATAGGCTGAACTTGAGGAATGTGCTCTTTTTTCCCCAACTTTATTATGACTTACCATTGCACTGCAGACTCTTGACACTTCTTTTGGGTCATACAGAAGAGAAAAATTCACTGCTGTTTGCTTTTCCAAAATGCTTAAGCAGATCTTCAAAATGTCATCCTCAAACTACAAAGATTAAAAAAGTATAATAAATGGACATATTACAAAAAAAAAAATCTAAAAAAGTATTATTTCTGATTTGTGCTTTTTCATATTTCTGATTTTTTTTTCAGATTTCTTCTGTGTTTTTAGTCTTCAGTATTGTGTTTGTTCTGGTTGCACCTGTTAGGATACAGCCACATAGTCAGGTTTCTGGATGCAGTTTTGGAAGCCAAAATCAGGAGCGGATATATATATATGATGTCTCCTCTTTTTTTAATTCACTCCTGGTTTTGGCTTCCAAAACTGTATGCAGCAACCTGATTGTGTGGCCGTACCCTCAAGTGTAAGTTGTTTAATTTTTTTTTCTTTCTATTAGAAGACAGTGTAAAGAGTTTTCTTAGCAAATCTTCAACAGTGTTACTAAGGAGAATCTTTCTTCAGTCTCAAGTCTTCCAGAATACACCTGTGTGTAAGGGTCCTTTCACACTGGCGTTTTTCTTTTCCGGCATAGAGTTCCGTCCTCGGTGCTCTATGCCGGAAAAATCCTGATCAGGATCATCCCCATGCATTCTGAATGGAGAGAAATCCGTTCAGGATGCATCAGGATGTCTTCAGTTCAGGACCGGAACGTTTTTTGGACGCAGCAAATACCGCAGCATGCTGCGCTTTTTGCGCCGTCCAAAAATCCGGAACACTTGCCGCAAGGCCGGATCCGGAATTAATGCCCATTGAAAGGCATTAATCCGGATCCGGCCTTGAGCTAAACATCGTTTCGGCGCATCGCCGGATCCGACATTTAGCTTTTTCTCAATGGTTACCATGGCAGCCAGGACGCTAAAGTCCTGGTTGCCATGGTAAAGTGTAGTGTGGAGCGGGGGAGCAGTATACTTACCATCCGTGTGGCTCCCGGGGTGCTCCAGAGTGATGTCAGGGCGTCCTACACGCATGGATCACGTGATCGCATGGATCATGTGATCCATGCGCATGGGGCGCTCTGATGTCATTCTGAAGCGCCCCGGGAGCCGCACAGACTGTAAGTATACCGCTCCCCGCTTCCCACTACTACTATCGCAACCAGGACTTTAATAGCGTCCTAGCTGCCATAGTAACCTGAAAGCATTTCGAAGATTGATCAGGATCAGTCTTCTAATGCTTTCAGGTGACTTGCGTTCCAACGGATCCGGCGGGACGGAAGTGCCTGCCGGATCCTCAGAACGCAAGTGTGAAAGAGGCCTAACATGCAAAGACTTTCAGCCTGCCTCTTTTCACTACCCCGAACCCTGACTATGTAAATGTGCCCTATCTATCATTGTCCATCACCCTGCCTATCTGACTTCTTACACACAGATGTATTTAGTGCTCAGTAAAACACTGAAGACAGACTCTCTCCTTAGTTAGGGGTCATTCACACGATTGTATGCCATCTGCACTCGTGCTGTGGAACACAATGCACGAGCACTGGAGTTAGCAGCAGCATGATGAGGCCACAAACTGGCAAGGTGACATAGTGTGGAGGTGGCAGCAGCACCATGAGGAGACCACAGAGTGGCAAGGTGACATAGTGTGGAGGTTAGTGTTGAGCGAACATGCTCAGTTGAACACCAGTTCGGTTCCAGCATCGCTATGCTCGGCCAAACACTGTGTGTGCTCAGGCACGATGCTCTAGTCAGTGTATTTAAAGCTAATTTAGCCTCTATTTCTATACAGAAGAATCGCTGTACAGTGAAGGAATCCCTCAGTGTGTGTCCGCGGCATAGGAGTCCCTGCTCTGACTCCATATATTGCTATGTCCATATATGGAGTCAATGCTTGGGGACACCCAGTGTATTTAAATCAAATTTAGCCTGTATTTCAGAAGCATTAGAGGCAAGGCACTTAACCACTCAGTTATAATAGCTGCATAGCCAGTTACTTAAAAAAAAAATAATTGACAACTAGTAAGTATTCCTATACAGTCATTTTTTTTTAGGGATCTGGGTATGTAGCTATATAGTGTAGTGGTTAAAGTTTTGTGCTGTGGTACAGAAGCTGTGAGTTCAAATCCCATCATAAACTTTTCAGAAATAGAGGTTAAATTAGATTTATATATTTTATATTTTTAGTAATTATAAAAAAATGTATGGCACAAAATAAATGTGTAATTACAATATATATATATATATATATATATATATATATAGACAAATGAAAAATCGAGCAGCACTCCAAATATGTCCAAACAGAATGTGCGTCTTTATTCACCCATCGGCGTGGCAACGTTTCATCTCCTGCTGGAGCCTTTTTGAAAAAGGCTCCAGCAGGAGCTGAAACGTTGCCACGCCGATGGGTGAATAAAGACGCACATTTTGTTTGGACATATTTGGAGTGCTGCTCGATTTTTCATTTGTCTGCATAGTTGGGAGTGGGTTTACTCCACAGGTGAGCGTTGCACCCGCCATCCACTATACTAGGTGGTGCTGCCTCATTCTTCATTTTATATATATATATATATATATATATATATCATACTTCTGATATATATGAATGCATAATGTGTGGGAAACTACTACTGATGTTTTAGCCATAATATATTTACACATGTTAATCTATACTAATAAAATCCCTGTGTCCCTGACGTCCGTGCGTGTGTGCCGAATTCTAAAGTGCACATGTGCACAGAGGATTCGCCACACACTGCATGGACTTTACAGGGCACAGGACAGAGACGTGCAGGAAGTAAGCGGCCGTGTCCATAGTGAGCTGACAGGGCCGCCTAAGATGGAGGAGCATGGAGCCTTCACCGACTGCACAGGGCACAGGGCACAGGAGGTATATGGGACGCGGGCCGCAGCACAGTGAGGTGCAGGAGGCAAGCGGCCGCGTCCACAGTGAGGTGAAAGGGCCGCCAGATGGAGGAGCATAAAACCGCTGCGGGAGAAGCAGCTAGCTCATTTGCATATCCTCAGCTCTGCGTCTCCCGCGGCGGTAATGAAGAAAGAGCGGCCGTCCAATGTGTAGGTCACTAAGTGATGCCCCTGCCCCGCCCACTTCATGAATTAAGAAGGCGGCGCAGGCGCATGACGTAGTGACTTGCGCTACCAGTGTCTGGCAGCCCGCCCACCTGCATCACCATGTAGAAGATCATTGTGTCATCCACAGATACCCGCATAACAGTGTCGGGCACAGACTCCCCCCTCATAACAGTGTCAGCCACAGATACCCCCATAACAGTGTCGGCCACAGACTCCCCCCCCCCCATAACAGTGTCAGACACAGACTTCCCCCCCCATAACAGTGTCAGCCAAAGACCACCCCCATAACAGTGTCAGCCACAGACCTCCCCATAACAGTGTCAGGCACAGCGTCCCCGTAACAGTGTCAGCCACAGCGCCCCTGTAACAGTGTCAGACACAGCGCCCCCGTAACAGTGTGAGCCACAGTGCCCCCATAACAGTGTTAGCCACAGTGCCCCCATAACAGTGTCGGCCACAGACCACCCCCGTGACAGTGTCAGCCACAGACCCCCCCGTAACAGTGTCAGCCACAGACCCCCCCCCCCGTAACAGTGTGAGCCACAGACCCCCCCGTAACAGTGTGAGCCACAGACCCCCCATAACAGTATCAGGCACAGCGCCCCCATAAAAGTGTCAGCCACAGTGCCCCCGTAACAGTATCAGCCACAGTGCCCCTGTAACAGTATCAGCCACAGCGCCCCCGTAACAGTGTCAGCCACAGACCACCACCGTAACAGTGTCAGCCACAGACCACCCCCATAACAGTGTCAGCAACAGACCCCCCCCATAGCCGTGTCAGCCACAGTGCCCCCATAACAGTGTCAGCCACAGCGCCCCCATAACAGTGTCAGCCACAGCGCCCCCCATAACAGTGTCAGCCACAGCTTCCTCCCATAACAGTGTCAGCCACAGACCACCCCCATAACAATGTCAGCCACAGATCCCTCCCATAACAGTGCTATCCACAGATCCCCCATAACAGTGCCAGCCACAGATCTCTTATAACAGTGTCATCCACAGATCCCCCATAACAGTGCCATCCACAGATCCCCCATAACAGTGTCAGCCACAGACCCCCATTAGTGTCAGCCACAGACCCCGATAACAGTGTCAGCCACAGACCACCCCCATAACAGTGTCAGCCACAGACCCCCATAATAGTTTCAGCCACAGACCACCCCCACAACAGTGTCATCCACAGATTCCCTATAACAGTGCCATCCACAGATCCCCCATAACAGTGTCAGCCACAGATCCCCATAACAGTGTCAGCCACAGATCCCCCATAACATTGCCAGCCACAGATTCCCTATAACAGTGTCATTCACAGATCCCCCATAACAGTGCCATCCACAGATCCCCTATAACAGTGCCATCCCTCATAACAGTGCATCCGCCACAGATCCCCTCCATAACAGTGCATCGGCCACAGCCCCCCCCCCCCACCATAACAGTGCGTCGGCCACAGACCCCCCTCACGCATAACAGGGTGTTGGCCACAGATCCACCCCCATAACCGGGCGTTGGCCACAGATCCCACCCCCATAACAGTGCATCGGCCACAGCCCCCCCCCATAACAATGCGTTGGCCACAGACCCCCCCATAACAGTGTGTCGGCCACAGACCCCCCTCCCCCATAACAGTGCGTCGGCCACAGACCCCCCTCCCCCATAACAGTGTGTCGGCCACAGCCCCCCTCCCCATGACAGTGCGTCGGCCACAGACCCCCCTCCCCATGACAGTGCGTCGGCCACAGACCCCTCCCCCATAACAGTGCGTCGGCCACAGACCCCCTCCCCATAACAGTGCATCGGCCACAGATTCCCCCCCATAACAGCACTAATGTTCTAGCGCCTAGCGCCCGTTATTGTAACGGGCCTAATGTCTAGTATATTATATATTCTAAGTATATAATATGTGTAAAAATATTATGGCTAAAAACTTATATGTATGTTTAAATTAAATTTAGCCTCTATTTCTGATAAAAGTTTGTCACAGGATTTGAACTTACAGCTCCTGCATCGCATCCCAAAACTTTAAACACTACACTATTAAGCTGCATAGCCAATCTCTAAAAATAAAAAAAAATATGAGACTTCTATTGTATAGGAATACTTACTAGCAGTAAGTATTCCTCTACAGTAAAAGTGTCATATTTATTTATTCTTTTAAAGTGACTGGCTATGCAGCTATTATAGTTTTAAGTTTGAATCCCGGCAGAAACTTTTCTGAAATACGGGTTAAATTAGATTTAAATACACTGGGTGTCCCCAAGCACTGACTCCATATATGGACATAGCTATATATGGAGTCAGAGCAGGGACTCCTAAGCCGCAGACTCACACTGAGGGATTCCCCCCTGTACAGTGATCTTCTGCATAGAAATAGAGGCTAAATTATATTTAAATACACTGGGGTGTCCCCAAGCACTAACTCCATATATGGACATAGCTATATATGGAGTCAGAGCAGGGATTCCTAAGCTGAACTAGAGTCCCAACACCCTCCCCTCTTCAGAGCAGGGGGTGCCTGGTTTAATGCTAGGGTTCTCCCATTAACTTCCATTGTGCTCGGGTGCTCGGTAGAGCACCAGAGCATTGCGAAGTATTCTATTTGAGCACACGAGCGCTTTGAACACTAGTGGAGGTGACAGCAGCAGCAGCATGAGGAGGCCACAGAGTGGCACAATGACAAAGTGTGGAGGTGGCAGCTGCATGAGGAGACCACAGACTGGCACAGAGACAAAGTTGTGAGTTGGCAGCAGCATGAGGAGACCACAGAGTGGCAAAGTGACATAGTGTGGAGGTGGCAGCAGCCGCATGAGGAGGCCATAGAGTGATCTAGTGACATAGTGTTGATTTAGCAGCAGCATGAGGAGACCACAGAGTAACAAGGTGACATAATGTAGTGTGGAGGTTGCAGCAGCAGCATGAGGAGGCCACAGAGTGGCCTAGTGATATAGTGTGGAGGTGGAAGCTGCATGAGGAGACGACAGAGTGGCCCAGAGACAGAGTTGTGAGTTGGCAGCAGCAGGAGGAGACCACATAGTGGCAAAGTGACATAGTGTGGAGGTGGCAGCAGCCGCATGAGGAGGCCATAGAGTGATCTAGTGACATAGTGTTGATTTAGCAGCAGCATGAGAAGACCACAGAGTAACAAGGTGACATAATGTAGTGTGGAGGTTGCAGCAGCAGCATGAGGAGGCCACAGAGTGGCCCAGTGATATAGTGTGGAGGTGGAAGCTGCATGAGGAGACGACAGAGTGGCTCAGAGACAGAGTTGTGAGTTGGCAGCAGCAGGAGGAGACCACATAGTGGCAAGGTGACATAGTGTGGAGGTGGCAGCAGCAGCCAAATGAGGAGGCCACAGACTGGCAAGGTGACCTAGTGTGGAGGTGGCAGCAGAATTAGAAGGCCACAGAGTGGAAAGGTGAAACAGCGTGGAGGTGGCAGCAGCAGCATGGGAAAGCCCAGTGACATAGTTTTGATTTAGCAGCAGCATGAGAAGACCACATAGTGGCAAGGTGACATAGTGTGGAGGTGGAAGCAGCAGCAACATGAGGAATCCACAGAGTGGCACAATGACAGAGTGTGGAGGTGGCAGCAGCAGCATGAGGAGACCTGGGTGGTGAGGTGACAGCAGCATCAGGAGACCACAGAGTGACCCGGTGCCAGAGTGGGGAGGTGAGTGGCAATAACAGTACTCGCTGACGATTGTGGGTGTAAAAAGAAGCACTTGGCATCAGATGTGTGGCATTAGGCGGATGGCAGCATCAGAATAGTAGCTGAGGCAGGTAGCCAGAAGAAACTCGTCTCTTTTATCAAGGTTTGGGTGAGGCAGCATGGATGATCTAATCTGATGCATCAGGCATTGGTGGGTGGAAATGCTGGCTGATCCACGCCTGATTCATCTTGACAAAGGTCAGTCACATTTTGGGTGGACAGGCGAGTTTTCCTTGGGGTAACTATGGCCTCCGCCACACTAAACACCTGCTCTGATGCCACACTACTGGCTGGGCAGAACAGCTTTTCCAGGCCAAACTCGGCCAGTTGCTGCAAAAATCCAGTTTGGGTGCCCAATAGTCTAGCGGATCTTCAATGTGGGGTGGCAGGGTGCTATCCAAGTATGCCACCACCTGCTGATTTAGGTTCTGCTCCAGGTCTAGCTCCTGCTGCCTCCACCTCCCTCTTGCTCCTCCAGCTGCTCCTGCTCCTCCCCTCTTGTCACCTGTGTAGAAAAACCACCCATTTCGCTACACATTGCTTGTGCTTCAATGTCCTCCTCCTCCTTCTCCTCCAGTTCAGACCCCACAGGGCTCATGTAGCCGTGAGATGTGGGTGCCACATCTACAGTCCCCTGACCAGCCAGATATACCAGCATCTGTACCAGGATATGAAGCAGTGGAATGACATTGTTCATCCTGTAGTCCTGGAGACTGACAAATAATGTTGCATCCTCAAAGGGCCTGAGCAAATGGCAGGTGTCATAAGTTACCACTGGCTGACATCAAAGTTACACAGGGGAGTACTCTTGTCCACTTGAATCATCAAGAAATTGTTTCTGTTCATATAGTCAGTCCAACATATGGAGGGTGGAATTCCAACGAGTGGAAACATGACATATCAGCCTATGTTGGTGGAAGACTTCAGGAACCGCTTGACAAGCAGATTGAACACATGTGCCATGCGGGGCGCATGGCTCAGCCCTCCTTGATGCAGGGCGGACACCATGTTATTCACTTTGTTGGTCACCATGGTTCCAATTTTGGGTTGTCACAGAGAAAGCCAGGATTCTTGATGAAGGACACGGAGCAGTTTCTCTCCTTGGTGACTCCGTTTGCCCAGGCAAACGAGATGTATAACAACATGACACCACCGTGCCATGCACATGTGTTATGCTTGTGGACATCTGTGTACATGGTGGAGGATGAAGAGGCAGAGGCGGACATTGTCGCAGAACAAACAGCATGAGTACTGTCTGCACGTCACTGATGTCCCCCCTAACCAGCTCCCAGCTCTCCTCATCACTACTTTCCCGCCTACCGGAGGAAGTGACGGATGTCTCCTCTAGATCTTGGCTGGGCAGTAGCTGCTGACTATCTATGTAGCTTGTCTTCGCTGTATAGTGAAGCTGAGCCCACAGCAAATAATACTTCTCTGGCTGAGGGAACAGAAAACGACAGAGGCAGGTTGAGGACAGGTGAGGGCACAGGGCCTGCTCCCAGGACATGACAACTAAGAGTTGTGGCTGATGAACCAACTGACTCTTGGCTGGGGGTGTCTGATGTCACTTGGGACGAAGTGGATCACCAAGTCAACCATTCAAGAACCGCTGAACGGCAAATAATACTTTTTTTTTGCCACTAATACACGCCAATAAGGGCTGTAATTTTCTCACTTCACCACACAACGGCTACTAATTCCTTTTCTTCCCCCTAATACACACCAAAATAGGCTTTAGAACATGTAACTGCACCGCTGAATGGCAAATAATACTTTGCCCCACTAATATGCACTAAAAAAGGACCCTTAAAACGTAAATTTTATTAGGATTAAATTAAAATCCCCTTGCAAACCCACATAAAATAGATAGTTGTTATGGGCAAAAAAAATGTCCCAACAAATTTAGTACATGTAGTGTCCAAATGATGGCAAGTATGATGGCAAAAATTCATAAAAAGAAAGGGACAGTGTTAGTGGACAGTGTGAATTGAAAACAACAAGGGGGGGGAGCACTTTCCCTATAGAGGCCCTAATAAAGCCTCAGCCCAGGGACAACCCCTAATAGTGGGGTTTACCTGTCCTCATACCTGACCTAAAAGACCCTGGAATGCCCTAAATGGTTTGGATTATAATTAAAAACACTCCAACGCGTTTCCCCCGGATGGGTTCCTCAGGGGGTCAGTAATAGTTAGAAATAGTCCCATCTACATTGATAATATATTTGATATGGTAAGATGAACACAAAATGCGACAGATTAGGCAGACTTAATAATGGGTACCAGGTACATCACATGTTCCCGGCGGGCTTGTGGGAGAGGATACAACCTACAAATAAAAAAACAAATATATGTGCCCATGAAGAGAAACCAAGTGACATTAGAATATATATATATATATCGCAATATGCACCATAGATGGTCTAACTCACATGTGAAATGTCCCATCAGTCACCAGGCTGCCTCAGGTAGGGTGCTGGATGAAGCAGTGAGGCATATTAAAATGGGGGGATTTAAATAGGATGCCGGAGTGCACCACACACACACCAGAAGGAGCACTTCCGGCCGGTGGAATGCACGCCGTGCCTTCATTTCCGCAAGCAAGTGCGGATGCGCTGCGATTTTCCCGCATGGTTGCTTAGCAACGGGACCCGATCTCTATTATTTTCCCTTATAACATGGTTATAAGGGGAAATAATAGCATTCTTAATAAAGAATGCATTGTAAAATGAAGTAGAAGGGATTAAAAATAATAAAAGTTAACTTACCTTAGCCACTTGATCGCGTAGAGACCCAAAAGTCCTTTTAAGGACTATTGTTGCATCTGGCAGCAATATATTTATTAGCGCAACCTGAGCTAAATTGCATGCAATTGTTAGTGCTGCTTCTGATAGTGAAACAACATCTGCTACATCTTTTATTTTACATTTCCGCAGCCTAAATATTTGTGACATTCAGCACAATAGTTTAGCCGCTGGTGACAGTGACATTACCAGCTCCACATCTGCTGTACGGCTACGGCACAGCATGGCACTGCACGGGCGGAGTTCGGCGGACGAAAAGTCGGACATGCAGTACTTTTTCGTCCGGCGATCTCCGGCTGTGCAGTGCCGTGCTGCACCATAGCTCCGCCCCCCGCCCCATTATAGTCAATGGGGACGGAGCGGCAGCACGGCAGTGCACGGCCACTTGCGGCAGGACGGATGCGGCAGGCTGAATAGCTGAATAGCCTGCTGGATCCGTCCAGCTGCAAGTGTAAAAGTACCCTAAGCTGGTGGTGACAGCAACATTACTTGTGCTATACCTCCTGTATAACGTTTGTGCATCCTAAATATCAGTGACATTCATTCAGTGCAATTTTTTATCAGCCGGCAGTGACAGCGACATTACTTGCGCTATACCTCCTGTATAACATTTGTGCATCCTACAATTATCTGTGACATTCAGTGTACTTTTTTCATAGACGCTGTGGACAGCGACATTATCTGTGCTACATCTCCTGTTTAACGTGTGTGTATACAAAACAACTAAAAGGTTGCATGAAGCAGGATGTGCTCAACCCCAGCAATGGCGATCCCCAACAAAAATGCATACGGTGGAGGATGCCCGCAGCGGACCACAAGTACCACAATAGACGTCCTACACAAGATGGCAATTGTGTGGATGTGATAAATAATATAACAATATAGCAATAACAAATGACAAGACAGGTGCACTCTGCAGTCTTTCTAAGCCCTCAAACTGATGTTGAAATTGAGAGATTAGTCGACATGTCCTGCAGTGGTGGACATGTCTTAAGCCCGAGCACCACGCCAAGGTTTCTTAAGTAGCTCTGGACCTAACACTCACCTACCTGTGCCATTTGGGCATTACCAGGGGCCAGTGGGCAAAAATTATAGGAAAGTATTGGCTGCCTTGCAACAAACTCCTCAGTTACCTCCAGCATGTAAACATGCCTGCAATGGGAGGAGGGAGATGTCTCTGAGCCCCAGCCAAGACTGGCTGATATGGCCCTGGCCTCACAGGTGCACCTAAATGTAGCCTGTGGATGGAAAACAGGCTACATCTACATAGGAGTTTATAAACCTCCAAAAAATTACATATACAAAACAACAAAATGGTGGCATGAAGCAGGATGTGCTCAACTCAAAAATGCAGTTCTGCATATATATACAGGGGAGCAGATCCTGCACTTGTGGCCCATTGCTAATGGCGATCCCCAGCAAAAATGCATGCAGTGGAAGATGCCCGCAGGGGACCACTAGTACAACAATAGACATCCTACACAAGATGGCAATTGTGTTGCTGTGATAAATAATATAACAATATAGCAATACCAAATGACAAGACCGGTGTACTCTGCGGTCTTACTAAGCCCTCAAACTTATGTTAAAATTGAGAGATTAGTCGTCATGTCCTGAAGTGGCGGACATGTCTTAAGCCCGAGCACCACACCAAGGTTTCTCAAGTAGCTCGGGACTTAATACTCACCTACCTGTGCCGTATGGGCAATGCTAGGGGCCAGTGGGCAAAAATTACAAATTGTCATTTGTTATTGCTATATTGTTAACGTGTGTGTATCCTAAAAATATCTGTGACATTATGTATACTTTATTTGCGTATACACTTACAAAACCTGCGGTACTATACGTGTGACATACTTTCAAGCATATTTACCATTTAATTTGCGCAAGGCGAGCAGTAAGGGATGCGGAAGTGGTCATGCTGCTCTAAGTGCACGCAGAGGCCATGGCCATGGGCACGGTGAAACTGTGCCTGCTGCCAGAGCACAAGAAACACACTCATTCACGATACCTAGCTTCATGTCCCAGTTTGCAGGGCGACGCAGGACACCACTCTCGAAATAACACCAGTGCGATCAGGTGGTCGGTTGGATTGTAGCAGATAATGCTTCCAGTTGGTTAAGCACCACCCTGTCTTCAAAAAAGTCCAGTCTCAGTAGCCAAGAGTCTGGTCAACAAAATCCTCACCCTGATACTCTTTCCACCCACACTGGAGAGTCTTGGCAAACAAGTCATCCCACACTCTGATATTCCGAGGAGCTCTTTTCATCGCCATTCCTTAATTTGGGCGTCTTGACAAGCCCGCTTGAAGAGGGACATGAGGAGATCTTGTGCCCTGATTCCCAAACTCTTGAGCATCCACAGTCAGAAGAAGATGACGGTGGAGAACGTCAATTAGTGTTTCACGAGGAGGATTATGATGAAGAGACACAGTTGCCAATAAGTCAACTGTAATTAGTGTCTCAAGAGGTTAATGATGAGAATGAGACACAGTTGTCAAAAACTGAGGTTGTTTTTAGGTCAACATGTCAGGAGGATGACCAGAGTGAGGAAGTGGAAGAGGAGGTGTGGATGATGAAGTCACTAACCCAACCTGGGAAGGTGGCAAGCCGAGCGAGGAAAGCAGTAAAGAGGGGGATGGATCCACAGCACTGCAAAAGGCTGGAATAAGCAGTGGGGTGGCAAAAGGGAGCAGGCGGGCCAGACCAACCAGGCCTGCAACTGTTCCCCGGAGCAACCCCTTGCAGCAATCTCCCTTGCCAAGGGGTAGGTGTTCCGCAGTTTGGTGCTTTTTTAAGGAAAGTGCGAACGATAAAAGAATTGTCATTTGCAACCTGTGCTGTACTAAAATGAGCAGGGGTGTGAACACTAGCAACCTCACCACCATCAGCATGATCCACCACATGGCATTAAAGCACCCTAATAGGTGGGCCGAACGCCTGGGTTCACAATCAGTGTCTGCGGGTCACACCACTGCCTCCTCTTCCCCAGTGTTACATGCTGGCCAATCCCCTGTCCAAGACACAGGCCCGGATGCCTTCCGCCATGCACCAGGACCTTTGCAAGCACCATCAGCTAGCATATCAACTTCTGTGTCCCAGCGCAGCATCCAGATGTCTATACCCCAGGCCTTTGAAGGAAAATTCAAATACCCAGCCACCCACCCACCCACAGGCCATAGCACTAAAAGCGCACCTTTCAAAATTGCTGGCCCTTGAAATGTTGCTATTTTGGCTTGTGGACACTAAGGCTTTCCGAAGCCAGATGGCGGTGGCCGTCCCATGTTACTCTGTCCCCAGCCGCCAATATTTTTCACGATGTGCAGTCCCATCACTGACGGAACACTGGGTAAACCTTGTGGAGGCCGGGAGCGAGTCGTACCCTGGGATGGCACAGGTGCTACCGACGCTAAAGATTGCGGACGCTACTTTCATCAGGGTTTCCGCCACCAACTACGTTAGTGGTTGCACCCCCTTCTCCTCCTCCTCCACTTCCACCTCTAAATTACCATCTTGCAGCACCAGTCAGCCATCAGTCAGTAGCTAGAAGCAATGTAGAACTGCAGTGGGCAAGCAGAAACAGGCCGTGCTTAAACTGATCTGCTTAGGTGACAAACAGCATACTGCCGCATAGCTGGGGCAGGTGATAAGGGACCAGACTGAGCTGTGGCTCTCGCCACTCAACCTACAACCAGGCATGGTTGTGTCTGATAATGGCTGTAACTTAGTGGTGGCTTTGGAGCTCGGCAAGCTTACACACATACTATGCATAGCCCACATGTTCAACCTAGTGGTTCAGTGGTTTCTCAAAACCTACCCCAATTTGCCTGTATGCCCATTTCCGCAAGTCATTGACAGCTTCCACCAGTCTGGCAACGCTGCAGCAGCACTTGCAATTTCTAGCTCACCGACTGTTTCGCGACATGAGCACGTGCTGGAACTCAACGTTCTACATGTTGGCCAGGCATTGTGAGCAGCAGAGGGCAGTAGTGGAATACCAGCTGCAACATGGTAGTTGCCTTTCCAGTCAGCTTCCGCTCTTCACAAGCGACGAGTGGGCATGGATTTCTGACCTCTGTGCGGTTTTACGCAACTTTGAAGGAATCAACATAGATGGTGAGCGGCGATGCCGCTATTACCAGCATAACCATCCTACTTCTGTGTATACTCAAACACTCGCTGCTCACAATTAAGGCGGGCTCTTTGCATGGGGAAGAGGTGGAAATGGGGGAAGACAGTACACAGGGTAATAGACAGACCACCCTCAGATGATCTCAGTTCGAATTGGATGATGAGGAGGAGGAGGGAAAGGAGCAGGAGACGGTTGCCTCCGCTACAGAGGGTAGTACCCATGGAAGTTTTATTCCATCTGTTCAGCGTGGATGGGTAGAAGAGGAGGAAGAGGTTGAGAGTCATCCCCCTGATGAGGACAGTGAAGTCTTGTCTGTTGAGACTCTGGCACACATGGCTCACTTTATGTTAGGCTGCCTTTCCCATAACCCTCACGTTGTACGCATTTTGGCCAACACCGATTACTGGTTGTTCACCCTTCTCAACCCCCACTACAAAGAGAACTTCTCATCTCTCATTCCTGTGGTGGAGAGAATGAGCAAAATGGTGTAATACCAGAAGGTCCTTGTGGAGAAATTTTTACAAAAATCTCCAGCTGACAACGCTGGTTGCAGAGTATGTAATTCCTTGGCCAACTGAGGAGGGGAGGGGAGGGGAACACACAGCAGTTCCAACATAGGCAGGGAAACACTCTACAAGGCCTAGGACAGTTTCATGACACCCCACCAGCACCCTCAACCTGATGCGCAGCCTAGTGTCACAAGGAGGGAGAAATTTTAGAAGATGTTCAAGGAGTACGTAGCAGACCTCAGTGATCCCTCTGTGCCTTACAACTATTGGGAGTTCAAGCTGGACACGTGGCACGAACTTGCGCTCTACACCTTGGAGGTACTGGTCTGCCCTGCTGCCAGCGTTTTGTCAGAGCGTGTATTTAGTGCTGCTGGGGGCATAATAACTGATAAGCGCCTGTAAACTGAAAATGCTGACCAGTTGACCAGTTACACTGTATTCCCATGCACCCCTTCCACCACTAAAAAGGGTATATGGTTAAATCTCCCGTTTCTCGTTCTCCTCCTCCTCCATCATATCGACATGCTTATTAGGCTGCCCTCACTCCTAATGTTTTAGATGGTCAGCTCAGCAGCAGGCCCTCACCCATAATGTTCTTGAGGGTCAGATCTTAGACTCCCATGTCGATGTTTTAGATGGTGTGATCAGCAGCAGGCACTCGTCCATAATATTTTAGAGGGTCACCAGCAAGCCCTTACTCCTAATGTTTTTGAGGGTCACCAGCAGGCCATCAATCCTAATTTTTCAAGGGTGTGTATGATGCCCTCCTTTATGTGTAATAAAGGGTGTATTGGAGTGCCGATTCCTTGTAATTTTTGGCAGCCCTTTTACTTAGTGCATAGGCTTTATGAGTGTAGGAGTCCCACTACCTGAACAATCGTACCACAATGTGATTGAGGCCTTCCTTTATGTGATATACAGGTTGTATCAGAGTGCATCTTCCTTGCAATTTTTGGTAGCTCTTCCACTTTATATACAAATAAATATACAGGAAAGAATGTTTCCTAACATTGTCAGTCTGTAAAAGTGGCGTACTACTCGGACAACATCGTTCCCACCAGCGACATGGGAGTCTAAGATGCATTCAAACATCCTTCCCATCCTGTTCCTGAACCATTTCGGTGGTGTTTCCATCAATTTCTGACCTTTTCCTGTGAACCAGACACCCTCCCCTCTTCAGTGCAGGGGGTGCCTGGTTTAATGCTCTTGTTCTACTATTGACTTCCATTGTGCTTGTGTGCTCAGTAGAGCACTCGAGCATCCCGAAGTGTTCTACTGGACCACCCAGGCACTTTGGTACTCGACCAACACTACTAATAAAATATAGAAATATTTCCTATTAATACACTTTGTTAATGGCTGTATCACTCAGTACTTGCACCCCAATAAAAAGAACGGTTTGCTGGAATTACACAGGTATCATCTATTGCAAACCTAAAAGCATCAGTATAATGGCAATTTGGATCCCCAGTCAGTGCAGCAAGGTGCAATAGATTATTCCTATTACCCAGGCTGTACACTCCTCTATTGGACTCTGTTCTCCTTTTATAGTGTGGAATAATTCCTCCCTATCGTTTCCCTACACTTCTAATGATCTTTCCCTGAACTTCAATTCAGCAAAACAAAAATTTTAAAGTCTTTCCTAGCACTGTCCCTAGTGACTGCTCACATCTCTCCCTGCACTAAGTACACTGGAAAATGGCTGAATCCAAGATGGCTGAGGCTATTTATAGGGCTGTGACATCACAGGGCTGGCTGGCTGCTGATTGGCTGCATGCATGGCATTGTGGGTGATCCCTCGTTCCCAGAGTTCTTTGCTCCATGTCCTAACATGTGCAGCAACCATTTTAGGAAAAAATATGATTCATTACCACGAAGCGTGAGGACATTTGGATTTGGTGCGAATAGAATTTTTTCTGAAATTCGGATCTAATTCCACTTCCTCAAATTCGATTCACTCATCTCTAAATACCAATTCTGGAGCATCTATTTGTATGACTCTAGGTTGTGCCATTTTAGTTATTTCTACTAGAAGTTTATGAAATTGCCATCAGTCTGTAGTAAGAGTACAGAGGAGTGTTAACCAGTTGGGAAGGGGGGAATGTCCCTGCACAGTCTGGCTCTATCCAGTCAGTGCTGCCATTATCAGACTGTGCAGGGACACAACCACCCCTTTGTACCCTTACTGCAGACTACTAGCAATTAATTTATAACTTCTAGTAAAAACAACGGAAATGGCTGTCACTCTCGTGTGTGGGAAGAAATCACCACACCGAGCATAGGAGGGGAAAGGGGATACCGGAATTAGGCCTGGAAACTAGGGAATAAAGATGGTCACCTCCTAGAGAAAACCCTAACTCCAGTCCTGACAGACTACCAGTATGAACAGGCCCCAAAGGTAGGCAAGTTCATACACCGTATACCTAGTATCCTATCTCACCCTATAGGACCCTGGGACTAATGTCAGGACTGAGTCTACCTGTTCCTCCAAAGGAAAGGACGAACAGGAGTCTCCCTCAGGCCTAACAACAAACAGGGAAAGGCAACACACACATATATCAAAACAAAATACAAAATGGAACGGAAACACTTATCTTCAATGATGCTTTGGTAGCACCAGGAACTCAGCCGAGAACCAAACACAAGCTAACCACAAGTCCAACAGAAGCTAAAAATCACATAGCATAGTGGGAGAAACAACAATAAATAGAGTAGAAAAAATTTAAGATAGGTAACAGCGGCTCACTCAGCACGTTACTATAGAAAGGTGCTCACCCCTGGCAACACCCAGGCCAGAAAAGTAATGCAATTTGAAAGGAGATGGGGGGCACTCATAGATGGGAACCACAGATGCAAACCAATAGTTTTATTAAAACACCCATAAAAAATCCATAGAAAGTCATACACTTAAAATAAACAATGTTAAAAATAAACCATGTGGTATAGGTTGTGGATCCCGGATGAATGGGTATGTATAGTCCGCCTAGAGAGAGATGTCCGACCCGATGGTATGGATAGGAAATACTGTCGGCTATAGGTGGAAATAACGCTATGATAGCGTGCAATCTCTAGGAAAACCTCACAGCGGGATAGTACATAATAATAGAGAGTGCCTGCGTTTGGCTACATTACCGCCCTCCTGTGGCTGGGATAGAAAGTGTCCGGCAGTCCGTGTCGGAGCTCTGCTCAGCGTCCTGTGCAAGCCGTTCGGTCTAACGCGGCGTCCCACGTGACCGGCTGCGGATCATGTGATCAATCGTCACTGGAGTAGGCGGGTGTAGTGCAGGTCCTCTGCGATAGCAGGTGAGTCCTTCCGCTATAGGTGAGGCTGAAGAAGTAGTGCAAAACGAATGGATAGCTTCCAATATTCTTAAAAACCTCCGGAGGATATCATGGAACAAGATCTGCAAGGGCACGCCATACGCGTTTCGGGGTATACACCCCTTCCTCAGTGGTAGTGCACGCTATCATAGCGTTATTTCCACCTATAGCCGACAGTATTTCCTATCCATACCATCGGGTCGGACATCTCTCTCTAGGCGGACTATACATACCCATTCATCCGGGATCCACAACCTATACCACATGGTTTATTTTTAACATTGTTTATTTTAAGTGTATGACTTTCTATGGATTTTTTATGGGTGTTTTAATAAAACTATTGGTTTGCATCTGTGGTTCCCATCTATGAGTGCCCCCCATCTCCTTTCAAATAGAGTAGAAAAAATGACCACAATAGCAACACCTGGGGATAGAAGGTGTGGCAAGCACAAAAAAAACCACAGACATAATTTGATCCAAAAGGAAGACATGTCAGATTACACCACGTGCTGCCAGTCTCACAGATCTCCTGCCACCTGTCGCGGGAACGTCTGTATGTCTCGGTACAGCCGTGACAATGGCACAACCTAGAGTCATAAAAATAAATGCTCCATAATGCCTATTAGGCTACTTTTACATCTGCGTTTTTGCTGGATCAGTCAGGGATCAGCAAAAACGCTTCCATCATGATAATACAACCGTCTGCATCCGTTATGAACGGATCCGGTTGTATATTCTCTAAAATACCCATGATGGATTCATCTCTAAAACCATTGTAAGTCAATGGGGGACGGATCCGTTTTCTTTTGTGGTATAGAAAACGTATCTGTCACGATTGACTTAAATTGTGAGTTATGACCGATCTGTCTTGCTCCACATCCCAGACCGCACTCAAAAACGCTGCTTGCTGCGCTTTTGTGTGTGTCATAGGAATACAATGGAACAGAATGGAATGTATTCTGGTTCACTCCGTTCCCTTCAGTTCAGTTTTGTCCCCATAGACAATGAATGGAGACAAAACTGAAGCGTTTTCCCCCGCTATTGAGACCCTATGACGGATCTCAATAGCGGAAAGGTAAAGCGCAAGTGTGAAAGTAGCCTTACATGGGGAATGCAAGTAGCTATTAAAACAGGAATGTAAGGAGTGGTGATCAGGGCTGTCTTTAATATTGATTGGACCCTGGGCAAGAATTTACTCGGGCCCCCTAGATCCCGCCTTCCCACAGCCTACACTTACAGGGACAGATACACACAGCCAGGCTCTGATCTTTTTCTGGTCCGTGCTGCACTCTGAATGGACGTCGCCCAGAAGAAGACCAAGGAGAGGATAGTACAGCTTGACTTATTGCTCCCTGCACCTTCTGCATACTGATGACCGCTTTCATAAGGAGTGTTGAGCGAATTTGTGTTTTAAGTTCGGCGTCTAAAGTTCGGGTTCAGGTTATCGACTAATCCCGTTATGGATTCTGCTACCATGGACCATAATGGAATTCAGAATCCTTATGGTCCTTGGTAGCAGAATCCATAACGGGATTCGTCAATAACCCAAACTTTAGACGCTGAACTTAAAACACAAAGTTCGCTGAACACTAATTATGTAATGTTGGTGTTAAGGGTACTTTCACATTTGCGTTTTTGTTTTCTGGCATAGAATTCCGTCGTCGGGGCTCTATACCGGAAAATAACTGATCAGTTTTATCCGCATGCATTCTGAATGGAGAACAATCCGTTCAGGATGCATCCTCTCTTCAGTTCAGTCTTTTTGACATTTCAAGACGGAGATAATACCGCAGCATGCTGCGATTTTATCTCCGTACAAAACTCTGGAACGCATGACGGAATGCCGGCATTAATTCCTATTGACTTGTATTAGTGGCGGATCTGGCATTACGAATACCACAACAACGGAACTGCCCTTCTGGTCTGCGCATACGCAGACCTTTAAAACTGAAAAAAAAATCAAGACGAGTCTGTCTCTCTGTCTGAAAACGGAGAGACAGATCCGTACTTGCAATACATTTGTGAGATGAATTACTGTAGCATCCTGATCCATCTCCAAATGCTTTCAGTTGTCATGCGGTATGACTGATCCGGCGGGTAGTTCCAGAGATGGAACTACCTGCCGGATACTCTCAATGCAAGTGTGAAAGTAGCCTAGGCAGTATGTTGGTGTTATATTATGGCAGTATTATCATTATGTGAACACTGTATGGGGTTATTGGTTATATGTGTACATTGAGCAACAATAGTGTATGGTTGCTAATCTGGCAGTATTATTTAGGGACTGTATGCACACGCAGTCTCAGACCACACCACACCCCTGCCTTGCAGCCTCACAGGAGTACAGTACAGGACCAGTCCAGTATATGTATGGCATAATTGGGTTGGCAATGACATAATTGGGATGACACATGAGTTGACAGAGGTCTTTACCACCAGGCAGGCCAGCAGACACATTATTATTGCCACATGCCAATTGCCAACCTAATTATGCCATACACATACTGGACTGGTCCTGTACTGTACTCCTGTGAGGCTGCAAGGCAGGGGTGTGGTGTGGACTGAGACTGCGTGTGCATACAGTCCCTAATTGCCATGATTTGCCAGTCTACAGCCATTCAATTTCAGACAGTTCCTTCAGAAAAGCGCTCCTGCCGATATGCCGTGCACACTATTCCAGTGACTTACAGATAGAGGTGAGTAACTCTGATGGTGACGGTCCAGACCTGTGTGGGACACTTTTGCTAGTTGAGACGGCGGGAGAATGTGGAGCAGGCAGAGGCAGCGCAGCGTACGTAATATACGTCCCAATGTACCGCATAGGTACGCAAGGGCAGGGGTGGGAGGAGGAGGAGGAGGAGCACTGCACTGCACTGGCGGCAGACTGACACTAATGCGAGCCACATGCCGCTCGCTCGCATAGTGAATGATAGGACTGAGTCGGGACACGGAGATGCCTTGGGTGGCGGGCAGCTGCCCCTTTTGCCCCACGTCAAAGACGGCCCTGGTGGTGATAGTTTCTCTTTAATGTTTTAGGCCACCTAGTCTTCCCCTCCAGTACACACACTAAAAGTAGTGAGCATAGTGTGAAAGGGAAAACAGTCACACATTTTTGCTCAAAATTGGCCTGTTCTGCTGCATGGGGAAACAGATTTGCAGTTTGCCATGGGACCCAGGAGCTTTGAGTTATGCTTCTGTTGGTAGGGGTCCGGTAGGGGTTCTGTAGCTTGTGGGAGAATACCGTTAATGATCACTGTGACTTTGTATATTAAAGTTTACCTGTCATTAGTTTTTTACTTTTGTAATGTAGAGGGGCAGTGATACTGACCATTTTTTTTTATATACTTTAACTACTGAAATCGTACATTTCTATTTGAAAAATAGCTCTAAAGTGGCCCATTTTGAGCCTCAGCAATGCTTCTTTGTCTCCTGTTTACATAACTGTGGAGACTTGCTAACACTGACTGTGTTATGTAAACTGAAGACAGAGGAGCGTTGCTAAGGATTAAAATGGGCCACTTTACAGTTATTTTTCTAATAGAAATGTACGATTTCAGTAATTAAAGTATATTACAAAAATGGTCAGTATCACTGCCCCTGTATATTGCAAAAATAAAAAAAGAATGACAGCTACACTGTAACCCCTTAATGATACATGACGTACCAGTACGGCATGGTGTCCTGGTACTTAAGTGCCTGCGATGATCGGAACAAGGTACCTGCTGAAATCATTTAGCAGGTACCTAGTTACAATGCCGAGGGGTGTCCTGTGACCCCCCCCCCCCCTGTACCGGTGATCGCTGCAAACCGCAGGTCAATTCAGACCTGCGGTTTGCAGCGCTTTCTGCAGTTTCTGATCCCCACAGATCAGAAACTTCAAAATGCCTAAAATAGTGATTCCCCCCGCAGCCCTGAATGATATTGTGCCGGTGGGTGTTGTGTGCGGTGCAGGCAGTGTGGGCAGTGCGGGAAGCAGGCAGTGCGGCGGGCGGGAATCCCCCGCCCGCCTCCTCTCTAATATTCATTGGTGGAGTAGTGGGTATATCAGAGTGCTGACACTCTGGTATAAACGGCTGAAATCTGTTCTGTGATGTCAGCCATTTAACCCCTTCCATGCTGCAGTCCGTATCATTACATATTAGGTATCGCCGTGTCCGTAAAAACTTGATTTATAAAAATATAACATGCCCTAACCCCTCAGGTGAACACCATAAAAAAAAAATTAAAAATGGTGTAAAAAAGCAATTTTTGGTCACCTTACATCACAAAAATATTACCAATTACATTATTAAAAATAGTACCAAATCAAACCGCCATCTCATCCCGCAAAAAATAAGCCCCTACATAGCTAAATCGCCCAAAAACAAAAATATATGGCTCAGACTATGGAGACACTAAAACATGATTTTTTTTTTCTAAAAGGAAAATAAAAATAAAAAGTATACATATTAGGTATCGCTGTGTCGGTAAAAACTATCACATGATCTAATCCCTCAGGTAAAGAGTGAAAAAAAATTAAATAAAAACAGTGTAAAAAGAAAACTTTTTCGACACCTCACATCACAAAAAGTGTAATAGCAAGCAATCAAAAGGTTATATGCCTCCCAAAATAGTGCCAATCAAACCATCATCTCATCCAACAAAAAATGATACCCTACACAGGACAATCGCCAAAATAAAAAAATATGGCTCTTAGACTATGGAGACCTTAAAACATTATTTTTTTTGTTTCAAAAACGATATTATTGTGTAAAACTTAAATAAATAAAAGGTATACATATACATATTATATATAAATATTAGGTATCGCCGTAACAACCTGCTCTATAAAAATAACACATGACCTAACCCCTCAGATGAACAGAGCAAAAAAAAATCTACATATAGGACAGGCACTCGAGCAATACAGTTCACAAGGATTTTATTAATTTGTATAAAAATAGCAGAGCTAGAGAGGGTTCAGAGGAGGGCAACTAAAGTAATAACTGGAATGGGGCAACTACAGTACCCTGAAAGGGTATCAAAATTAGGGTTATTCACTCTAGAAAAAAGACGACTGAGGGGAGATCTAATAACTATATATAAATATATCAGGGGTCAGTACAAAGATCTCTCCCATCATCTATTTATCCCCAGGACTGTGACTGTGACGAGGGGAAATCCTCTGCGTCTGGAGGACAGAAGGTTTGTACACAAACATAGAAAAGGGTTCTTCACGGTAAGAGCAGTGAGACTATGGAACTCTCTGCCTGAGGAGGTGGTGATGGTGAGTACAATAAAGGAATTCAAGAGGGGCCTGGATGTATTTCTGGAGTGTAATAATATTTCAGGCTATAGCTACTAAAGATGGGTCGTTGATCCAGGGAGTTATTCTGATTGCCTGATTGGAGTCGGGAAGGAATTTTTTCCCCTTAAGTGGGGAAAATTGGCTCTACCTCACAGGGTTTTTTTGCCTTCCTCTGGATCAACTTGCAGGAAACAGGTCGAACTGGATGGACAAAAGTCTTTTTTCGGCCTTATATACTATGTTACTATGTTACTATGTAAATTTATTAATCTTATAAAACTAAGAATTATAGTTAAAAAGGATAGCAAAGCATAAATCTCTATATATCACGATATGCAGAAACTATATATCATCCAAAAATACAAAAGATATATATCACAACTATCTATACAGCCGCGATATAATGACCATCCTGTAACATCAGATAAAACAATACATTAAAATAAATAAAAATAAATCCATGGAATTGGAGCTTCCCAGATACTGATTTAAATGGTCAATAGGTATATATCGCTGCGAGTCACAAACTCAGTCTGGAGCATGTGGATATTAATCGTTCTTATATTCACTTAATGTGTAGAATATAAAAAATAATATAAATACGGTGTCAAAAGCCATTTTTGTCACCTAACATCACAAAAAGTGTAATAGCAAGCAACCGAAATGTCATATGCACCCTAAGATAGTGCCAATCAAACCGACGTCTCATCCCGCCAAAAATAAGCCCCTACATAAGACAGTTGACCAAAAAATAAAAATAAAATATGGCTTTCAGAATGTGGAGACACTAAAAAAATCATTTTTTTCAAAAATGCTTTATTATGTAAAACTGAGACAAAACCCCCCAAAAAGTAGTCATATTTGGTATTTGCGCATCCATAACTACCTGCTGTACACAAATAGCACACGATCTAACCTGTCAGATCAATGATGTAAATAACAAAAAATAAAAACTGTCCCAAAACAGCTATTTTTTTTAGCAAATAATAAAAAAAAAATTAATCCACTTTTTTAGAGTTTTTACTGTAGGGGTGCATCAGGGGGGCTTCAAAAGGGACATGGTGTCTAAAAATCAGTCCAGCAAAATATGCCTTCCAAAAACCATATGGCGTTCCCTTCCTTCTATGCCCTGCCGTTTGGCCATACAGCAGTTTACGATCACATATGAGGTGTTTCTGCAAACAGAATTGGGGCAATAAATATTGAGTTTTGTTTGGCCATTGCTTTGTTACTGGAAAAAATGGATTTCAATGGAAATTTTGCCCAAAAAAAAAATTTGAAATTCTGAAATTTTATCTCCACTTGCCATTAACTCTTGTGGAACACCTAAAGAGTTTACAAAGTTTCTAAAATCAGTTTTGAATACCTTGAAGGGTTTAGTTTCTAGAATGGGGTCATTTTTGGGTGATTTTATTATGTAAGCTTCACAAAGTGACTTCGGACCTGAACTGGTCCCTAAAAAGTGGGTTTTGGAAAATTTCGGAAAAATTTCAAGATTTGCTTCTAAACTTCTAAGCCTTGTAATGTCCCCCCCAAAAAATGGCATTCCCAAAATGATCGATCCATGAAGTAGACGTATGGAGAATGTAAAGTAATAACTATTTTTGAAGGTATTACTATGTATTATAGACGCAGATAAATTGAAACTTGGAAAACTGCAAATTTTATAAACTGCAAATTATATTTTTTTTACTCCATTTTACCAGTGTCATGAAGTACAATATGTGACGAAAAAAGCAATCTCAAAATGGCCTGGATAAGAGAAAGCATTTAAAGTCATTCGCACATAAAGTGACACTGGTCAGATTAGCAAAAAATGGCCTGGTCCTTAAGGTGAAATACGGCCATGTCCTTAAGTTGTTAAGCTGCATTAATTCACCTGTCCCAGGTTCCAGCCCTCGTCACCGATGTAAACTTCATTTCCATAATACAAAATTGTGCTGTCACTTAGGACATATTCCTCCCTTTCTAATTCATTATCCAGATACACATCATCTTCTGAAAAGACAAAGTTATAAAGTTCACAGAACTCATATGCATTTCAACTTAAATGATATAGTACAGTCTGCATTTGCAGTATCTTCTTTAGTGTTAAATATACTTTATTATCTTTATAAAGTCATTTTTGTGTGAAATTAAAGAGATTGGTCATTTTACAGTGGAATGTCTCAAAAATATTACAACAATAATAATAATAATAAAACAAAATATCATAAACAGTCATGTATCCTCCATACAAGTATACATGACTTTGTACCATCACTCATCCATCATAGTGAAGGCCATCAACTACCCTGGTATCGACAGAGTAAAAACACTCACCAGGCATCCTCCGCATCCATGTGCTACAGGATATGACTTGCTCTTGTAACTGCTTCCTCACACTGTTTTGGGTATCATACTACTGTACAGGCCCTGCATTGCAAATGGGCATGTGTAGGCGCTTTCTCAGATGCAGGTGGTTATGCTGCCTCTATCTGCATGTGCTTAGCAACTGAGCAGAAGTACCGTAACCAATGAACAATCCGAAGAACCGGTCATTTAAACAAGTCATGTGACCAGGGGTCTAACTATAGGGGGTAGCAGAGTTAGCAATCTCTATGGGCCCAGGAGTCTAAGGGGGCCCAAAAACCCTTGTGCCTCATAAGAAGACACCGGTATTATAGAAAGGGCATGCTGGTCAAGTTACACCTCTTTCTGAATGTAAGGGGTTAGGTCAAGAATTTGCCATGGTTCCATTTCAATTATTGCCTTAGACAGCACAAAGACTATGTGCTTCCCTGCCCCTGGCCACAAACCACTGAGGGAAGGAGGGCTCAAGCTGAACTCTTGCACCAGGGCCCATGGGCCTTTGGCTACGCCCCTGCATGTGACTATTGCCATCTAGCAGCCCATGGCAATAGTCAAGAGCGGATGGTCACTGATTTCTGGGCAGCCGGGGCTTTCACTATGACAGCTGAAGGACACTACAAAGTCATGTATGCTTGTATGGAGAATACATAACTGTTTATTGTAATTTGGGAAATGCCCTTGAAAAATGGCCAACCCCTTTAAATGGCAATTAACATTTTGGCAACCTATTCTTTTATTGCCCCAGTGCATTTTAAATATTTAAATGAAGCAACTTTGCAAATACAGTAGTTTTCATTTTTATAAAAGTCTTCTTTTCTGCATACATCTTCTGTGCAGACCTATGCGTTTCCATGGTTACAGATTATGGAAAACATAGTCTGTAGTCTGATTTTAAGCCTCACATTTAATAGGTTGACAAGAAGAATAGGGCAAAATGGAAGAATGCATAGCCATTTGCATTTTGTAACTATGGAGACGCATAGGTCTACAACGGAACTATATACAGAAATTCAAAGGTTGCAAATTGCAAAGTTGCCTCATTTTGAATATATTGAAGCAGATGCCTATCAAAGGGTTCTTAATTTTGGTCACTTTTACCCTTGAAGCTGAAGCATGGCCGCATCTATTCCTTCATAAAGAATTTTAATGACTCATTTTGGACACAGGATGGCAGAAACAAGAATAGGTATTTGTAACATAGCATATAAAAGATGAAGGAATATCCAGCACTCCAAATTTTTCAGAAAAAGCCTTGTAGTCCTTTATTTCATTGAATATAATCAACATACAGCAATAAAAACTCCAGCAGAAAAACACACGCAACAAGCGTTGACCGCAACAAGCGTGTGTTTTTCTGCTGGAGTTTTTATTGCTGTATGTTGATTATATTCACTGAAATAAAGGACTACAAGGCTTTTTCTGAAAAAGTTGGAGTGCTGGATTTCCCTTCATCTTTTATATTGTATACCCAAGGACTTCCTTGTTTCATCCATGCACCACAGGAGGATGGAATTTATTAGCAGGTGAGCTGGACAATTACATTGGTTTAAGATTTGTAACATAGCGCGGGATGTGCAGAAGGGGGAAAATGCAGGTTGCACACGGGCAGTATCCATGTTTTGCGGATCCACGATTTGTGGGCTGCAAAACAGATATGATCGTGTGCATAAGGCATAATGGATAACAGATGACAAAACAACAGGAATCCAGCAATTTTTGCAGCAATCACCTTATTTATTTCAACCATAAAAATGGAAGTGACCAAAAATTAACACTTGCACACGTGTGCTGCCAGAAGTCCAGCCCGTTCCCATTATACTGAATGGGGTCGGGCCAGACCTCCGGTTGCACACGTGTGCAAGTGTTAGTATGGATCAGGCAGGCTGTTCCCCTGCGGTAAAAGAGTGCTGGACAAGCCTAACGCTAGTGTGAAAGAAACCCAAATCTAAAATGTTTGCATTATCATGACAAATATGCAATGAATAAACCAGGAAAATTTTGTATCCATTTTACTGTTTAACAATTAACTTGTACTTTACAGCAGTGAAAAATGATAACCTCTAAACTTCTTTGGAAATTAATTTGAAACTAGGAAAAATTCTAAGTTAAAGCAATACATATTTTTGAGAAACTAAAAAAAGCTATAAAAGTGAATAGAATATATTTTTTGTCCAAAGTGAAGGTACCTAGTCAACACCAAAGTTATATTTACTTGGTCCATGCCCTTAAGAAGAACCATGTGCGTTTTCATACAGGTGGCCACATGTTCAGTTCCCAAGGAAAAATTTACATCAGCCACCCAGGAACTTGTACAAGAAATAACTCTCTGTGTACTCAGATTATTATTTCCAGTTTATGACAATTCCTCCTTCAGATTTGATAATGTAGCCATGATGAAGGAGCCAACTATATGAAGACTCCCATGGGTCTATATACCACATACGTTTAACTGTAGGAATGGTGGCATTTTAGTCATTTTCCTGACTCATGTCAAGACCATTTGAAAAAGGTTTTAACAATTCTTGTAGAAATAAGTTCTCTGATGTGTAAAACAGAAGAAAGCAATTAAGAGGACACCAAGCAATAATTACAGAAACCAAGAACAAGGCATGGATAAGTGTAAAGACCCAACCAGAAGAAAATATATTTTACTACATGTATTGTCACAAGGTGTTGAAACTCAATGGAGGTCATATAACAGTAATAACAATGATAATTCTCATTAAACAGAAACAAGACACATTGGTCTTACCAAATGCCCAGGGATTGAAGAGTAGAATGAAATCTCCAATCACATGAGATGTGAAGCCTTCAGAGAAGAGCTGGGCAGTCAGACTGTATGACCCAATAATGGAATTAACTGGTGAGGTGATTGAGACATTCACAGTTGGTGATGTGAGAGAGTCTGCAACTGCAGACCAAGATCCTCTGATGGGTTCAGTTTTAGATAACGAGAATGTAGCCTTTATTTTATTTTCCTCAGGTAATTTTCCTTAGTAAAAGAAAGTAATCAAATTAAAGTTGTCAACTATAAGGTGACCACATATATATGTGAACTGGTTTTTGGTTTGGAAAGTGACTTTGAAATATGAAAGTTACAGTAATAGTATTTTACCTATTTTTACCAAAAAGTTGATAGTATCATTGGGTTTCAGTGCTCTGTTGAGTTTGAGGGTGATCACAAAACTTTGTCCTCTCCTCACAATGAGCTGGCTGTTCCTATAGTCAATAGTATGATGAGCAAGTTTGTTCTGTGCTAAGTTCAGGTTGACACTGGTAAGATGGAGGACATCTATAAATATAAAACACATTTTAATTACCTGGAAACATCCTTAACATATTTCTCTTTATGAACATTACATCATGTTACTTAGTTGATGGAACTTTTAGTTGTCTGGTGGCCAAAAAAAAAAATGATAAAAAGGTGAAAAAGTCAGAGCGGATATCTTCTTTTATCTTCAAAAATGTCTGTCAATGAGGTGGCAAGCTGAGAATAGTATTTAAATAATTACATAGTCTGCTTTAGATAACCTGATAAAATATGCTACTCTAAGGCACAGACCATAGAAAGTATAACTCCAACAACAGTCCTTGTATCCTCAAAATCTTCTTGGCATCCATATTAAAAAGAAATAAAATCATGTTGCATACTTCACATTTCTGGCCTATTGTAGCCCTTAAAGTGTAACTGCCATTCTATTTTTATTTTTGTAATGTATAGGGGCATTGACACTGACCATTTTTGTAATACACTTTAATTGCTGATATTGTACATTTCTATTAGAAAAATAGCTGTAAATTGGACCATTTTTAGCCTTAGCAACTGCCATTCTATTTTTATTTTTGTAATGTATAGTGGCATTGCCACTGACCATTTTTGTAATATACTTTAATTACTGATATCGTAAAGTTGCCCATTTTGAGCCTTAGCAACGCTCCTCTGTCTTCTGTTTACATAACACAGTCAGAGTTAGCAAGTCTCCACAGTTATGTAAATAGAAGACAGAAGAGCGTTACTAAGGCTCAAAATGGTCCGATTTACAGCTATTTTTCTAATAGAAATGTACAATATCTGTAATTAAAGTATATTACAAAAATGGTCAGCATCACTGTCCCTATACATTGCAAAAATAAAAATAAAACGTCAGTTACACTTTAATCATAGCAAACACCTATATTATGCTTAAGGATCTTGGTAGGCCAGAAACGCGTCACTGGTATGCAACATGATTTTATCTCTATTTAATATAAAGAAGATTTTTAATGATATAAGGACTCTTGATGGAGCTCTAATTTCTATGGTCTCTACTACCTGGTAACCAGTCCAGTGATTTCAGCTGTTTTCCATGCAACACAGCCACTGACAACTGGACAAGATTGCCTGGAGTTGGGGAGTACACAGAACGGGCTCAGGATTATTTCATATGATATTTTAAGGCATGATGACGTGGGAGACTTTTTTTTGTTGTTAGAACCAAGATACATGTTAAGTGGGGGTTTCTACATCCAAAGACTATTGGTGTCCAATTATGTCAATGAGCTGTGATGAGAACATTTACACTGCTATTCTTTTATCTAAGCACTGGAACTCATAGATGCAGACCCCATTTATAAAGTAAAGGATGACTTGCCTTTACACATTGCTTAAGGGTAGGTCCAAATGATCTGAACATGCTACACAATATTTCTGCTGTAGATCTGAAAAATCTGCAAAGAAAGTTGCATTGGAACCAATTTGCAACAAATTATTTAAAAGGGGTTTTTTATATTGATGACCTATCCATCATCAATATCATATTGGCAGAGGGATGACTGACGGCCCCCCTGCCGATTAGCTGTTTGAAGAGACCGCAATGCTCGTATCAGTGTTGCCTTCTCTTCATTGTTTACCTGCTCACTGTCGTAACTCCAGCGAAGAGCAGGTGTAATTACAGCTCAGCCATCCCATTCCCTTCAATTTACTTCCCATTAAAGTGAATGGGCTGGCATAGTAGTAATTACGCCTGCTTGCCGCTGCAATTACGAGCAGGTAAACAGAGCAGAGAAGGCAGCGCTCGCACTAGCAATGTCGTCTGACGATAACCCCGCCAAACTGAGCTGAGCGAAGCGAAGCATTAGGAGCAGAATTCAGTCCGAAGTTTAGGAAAATAAATCCAAATTTCCTTGTGATTCGTTGTAACAAATACATTTTTCCTAAAATGTTGTTTGCACGTGTTACAAAGTGAAAGTAAGAAGCCTGGGAACGCGAGATCAGATCACCCATAATGCTGTGCAGCCAGCCAATCTTCAGATGAAACCCAAAAAGCAAGGAATAGTTCCAGCACCAAATTCTTCTAATAAAAACTTCCTTTATTTCGGCACATAAGAGAACAGACACGTTCACATTACAAGCAGTAGTTTATGCGTTTCAGACAGTCTTGTCCTTAGTCGTAACACTGTGATGTCACAGCCCTATAAAGCCCTCTTCCTGTGAGGTCTCTGCCATTATCCTGTGAGTTGAGCATAGAGAGAGATGTGACAAGTGCTTATGCACTAGCCAAAGTGTTTTTGAAAAACGATTAGTAGAAGAATATTGGAGAGGAAGAGTGCAGGGAGCCTACAGGGGGCGTTTTAGGGAGACTTATGCTGCATCAGTTTTATTTATTTGTTTATTCCTACATTTACTTATTCCTACATCAGCCGTAAAAGAAATTCAATACCAATAAGATGGATGAATTTATTATTCTGGTGCCCGCATGACAACCAATACCATGCAGTCTAGACTCCTTACGGGGTCCAGGTCTTAATGATGACCATCCTCATTGTTGCTGGCTTTTCTTCTGCCAAATCATCCTTCAAAGTCTCCATGTCCTAGAAAAGCCAGCAAGATGCAGAGAGGAGAAGCCGGATGTTCCTGATGACATATTCTCTTTGATATTAGATTATGTGGAAAAGGAGAAAAAGCAGATAACAAAAGAAGGGCTTCCACCTGTAGGACAGGAGAGTGCTGGGGTTGGAGAAGTGGGTATGCCAGAGCTGATTAATATTCTGTGTTTACTGTCAAATAATCTGCAGGAGATTGCAGGCAAGAATAGCAATAATATTGTTCCTCCACCCAACCAGCCAAACCCATACCAGCAAAAGCCCCTGCTTAAACGTTCATTAAAGGTGGCGCGCGGCCATTAACAATGAAGAAGGACTTTACAGTACGATCTTCATTAATAAATGAAAGGCAGCTGTGGGCTAATTGTTCTTCACCGCAGAATGGCCACAACCCACCCGCCGCATGGCCGCTCCATATGCCCGTACCCTAAGGCCTGATTTATAGCGATTTATTACAAATTCTTTCGTAACAAATCAAATTTCTTGGCTAACTTCGGAGAAGTGGCCGAATCGAATTTTTGAAAACTTTGCTCCTCTCTATTCATCAGTATAAAAAAGAAAACAAACCCCCTAAGAAAAGAATCATTAAATCATTTATATGAAAAGAAGAAACAAAGGAAATAGGTTTGAAATCTGCAACAATAAATTTTAGTTAATGTGGATTTTCACTTTTCAATTTTTCCAGCCGACGTGATGAAGTCATCACATGCCGAGCAAGATTTCGCGCTTGGTCTTCAAGCAAGAAGGCCGCAACGACCTCTTCGCGATCAAATGGATGAAGTACAATTTAATATTTTTTTTTAATGAACCGCAACTAAAATGTTTTAATATTGATCTCAGATGCTGCTATCAGCAATGAACGTGGCATCTGAGGGATTCAATGGTGAGGGGTGGCGCAATCACCATTCCCGGTCTTTGCACCTGCTACTTACAAAAAAATGCTCCTTGTGATGAAGTAATTCTTCACAAAGCAAAGTTTTGGGGAAAATTCAGCGAAGCAGCCGAATCGAAGCTTGGAATTTAATTTAAATCACTGGGGAACAAAAAAACAAAAACACAGAGGACAGAATGGAAACTAAAATGATACTCCAACCATATGCAGAGTAGATCAAATATATACTGTATGTAAAAATATAAATTCCTGCTCTACAAGCAATACACTGCGTGTAATTCCAATACCCATTTACATTTAAAGCAGCGTTTTGATTTCTATGAAAATATAATTTTGCAATGTAAACATGTTTTATATGATACCCTCTCTGATGAATTACTCACCAGTCATGGTGCTGGTCTGTGGATTTCCTTGCACCCTGCAGACTCGTAGTAAAGCCTACTGATATTTATGCTCAGATTAAACTGATGTGATCCTCGTAGGAAAGATTATGGGTTTTATATATGCCATGGTCTTTACACAGTGCACATGCAATTTCCTCTCGAATGCTGGTTGTAAAGAGGAAATGTTTAACAACTAGTGACTAAGCACATGAAATGCCAATAGTCAGGAAAATGTAATAAATCTAGTGCATGCTTAATCAATAGGAATAATATACTGCATAGAATGACATTGAGACATTGAGTATGTTTATCTAAATGGGAAAAATATGTGTCATGTTCAGTTGCATGTGCAATTAGGTAGGGATAGTGGCTGGCAATGGGTAGTTCAGGGTAAACTGCTCCCGCGTTGATACATACTTTGACAAGCCCTTGACAAAAACTATAAACTAGTTGATACTACATGTCCATACATATATTAGTTATGTGAACAAACTGGAAGTAAATGCCTATATGGCTTATCTCCTTCTCATAGTCCTCACCAATGAATTCCAGTACAGACTGCTATTAACTGACCTAAAATCCCCCTTTTCCAGACTGAATGTACTTAAAGAGGACCTTTCACTGGTCCACAGTTTGTCAGTTAAAGCTATGTACATTGAGAGCGGCACCCAGGGATGTCCCTGCACTTACTTGTATCCCTGGGTGCCGCTCCGTTCGTCCTCTGTAGCACCCGGTACCAGCGCTCCTGCTGCTGTAATTTTGCCTGGGGCGGAGACTTCTTCTTCTGCCCTGGGCGTCTTCTTCTCCCAGGGCTGGAGCGCTGGCAAATCGCAGCGCTCAGCTCATATCCTGAATATGAGCTGAGCGCTGCGATTGGCCAGCGCTCCAGCCCTGGGAGAAGGAGACGCCCAGGGCAGAAGAAGAAGTCTCCGCCCCAGGCAAAATTACAGCAGCAGGAGCGCCGGTACCTGGGGCTACAGAGGACGAACGGAGCGGCACCCAGGGATACAAGTAAGTGCAGGGACATCTCTGGGTGCCGCTCTCAATGTACATAGCTTTAACTGATAAACTGTGGACCAGTGAAAGGTCCTCTTTAAGTAGCCCTTTCTATACCATAGAAACACTATCTATCTTGAAATATTATTACACCCGTGGCTCGATCGGAGACAGGAGGAGCCACTGTCAATCAGTCCTGAGAACCTACAAAGGACTCCAGGGCTGTCTAACCAGTAAGATGTTAGGGCACATCAGTGTTCCCTAAGAGCCGGCTATGTCATAATGCAAAAAGTTACAACAGCTGGAGCTTCTTGCTGGCTGATGTAACATGATCCAAGAAAGAGAGGGGATGAGAGTCTGTAGAGAACAGCTCAGGCAGGTAGCAAGCTCTTCTCTCCACAGCTCCTCCCCATTGCTGGGATGTAATTGCCATTTGCAGAAGAGGTAAGTATGTGTTATGTATGTATAATATGTATGTATGGTGTTAATATGTATATTCATTGTGTATATACAGGTATGTGTGTAATATTTATATCTATGTGTACAATATAGCAGCACAATATAAGTGAGGTATAGTAGTACTATGTGCTGTATATGTTATATAGTAGTATGCTAGGTTACATTTTATGGGTGGGGGGCACACTGACACCATCAACATAGTTGCAGCTCTGCCATGCAGATAATTAGGACAGTAGCAGAAATTTTTGCAGTGTCTATGACAGAATAACATGACTGGGTAAAAAAAACTAAACAATGGGTTTTTCCATTCAGATGACCTCTTAAAAACCTTTACGTGTTGACTGAAACCATAAGGCCCCTTGCAGACGAGCATGACGGATTAGGTCCGGATGCATTCCGGATGCGTTCAGTTAAAAATGGTCGATTTTGCAAGCAAGTTCAGTCAGTTTTGTCCCCGATTACGTTCAGTTGTTCAGTTTTTTTCACGCGGGTGCAATGCGCATTGATGCGTTTTTCATGCTCGTGATAAAAAATGGAAGGTTTACAAACAACATCTCTTAGCAACCATCAGCCCCATTCACTTCTATGGGGCCAGGGCCAGGGCTGCGTGAAAAACGCAGAATATCGAACATGCTGCGATTTTCACGCAATGCACAAGTGATGCGTGAAAAACAACGCTAATGTACACAGACACACAGACACACAGACACATTGTACTGAATGGGTCCAGATTCAGTGCGGGCGTAATGCGTTGACATCACACATAGCACCCGCGTGGAAAACTTGCTCATGTGAAAGGGACCTAAGGGTATGGCCACATGTGCTGAATATGCTGCAGATTTTCCACCACAGAATTGCAGATGCAAAATCATCAGCATTTACGGTAGCAGCAAACATTGTACCAAATCATACATTTCTCCATGGAATCTGCAGAAGAATTGACCTGTGTTACACCATAAATGCAGTAAAAGGTAATATATTTCACTGATGAGACATGATCTTCTCCTATCATTTACAGCTATAGCTGGTTTGGTTCTAGAAGTTCATGGTATTCTTAATAACTCCCAGATACAGGGGCATAGCTATAGGGGGTGCAGAGGTAGCAGTCGCTACCAGGCCCAGGAGCCTGAGGGGGCCCAAAGACCATTGTGCCGCATAAGAAGACATACAAAGCACTGAGGGAAGGGGGGCCCAAGCTGAACTCTTGCACCAGGGCCCATGAGCCGTTAGCCCAGATAGAATGAAAATTGTTCATATTTTCATGTTTCGATTTACTTGGAGTTTTTGCAGAGCTCTTTTCTTCTTCCTGTTATAACATTTACTGGTTTTGTTAATTAGCAAATTTCATGCAACATCCTTTATGTGATAAGTGTGCTTTGGTTGTGCAAGATACCCAAGACACCTGGAGGAATTTTGCAATTTCTTGTGTAATGCAATTTCATATAGTTGGTTCTAAATAAATAGACTATACTGTACATAGTGTCACAAGTTTCTAAAATATTCACCCCTAATACATAAATTATGACCAGTTCATCTCAGGGGAGCAACTTGAAACACCTTTGCTCTAATACAAAATCTTCAAGATTTGTCATTTATAGGACTGCTATTCTCCAATGGGATGGAGGGGCACATCCCCTATAATTGTGCATCTGTTTTTCGTACACAGGTGATACACAGCAAAATCAAACATGACACTTGAAGTTGTGTGGTGTTCCTGATAGTGATTACGTAAAGGGTTTTTTCAGGATTTGGTCCTCTTTTAACTAGGCCTCTAGCATGTAGTATCTAACTTAGTGAAAGAATCATACTCACCTGCTTCCTGCCAATACAGACCCTTGCTTCATTTGGCCATTGTCTGGTCTCCGGCTTGCTTACTGCTGGCCAGGGTGCGGACGGGGTCACATGCATCACTACAGTCAATGACTGGATTCAGTGGTGATGTGTTTCCCAAGTGGCGTTTAGGGACATGTCACTAGTCATTGGCTTCATGGATACATAGGACCCATCTTCAGGCAATGACCTAGGTCCATGTTGTGCTCCACTTCCTGCTGACACCACAGGAAATGGCTCAGAACGCTACTCAATCAATCACTGGCGGGAGGGATAACCCGCCTCAACCGTTGATTGCCGAGTAGCATTCTCATCCATTTCCTGTCATGTCTGGGCATAAGCAGGAAGTGCAGCACAGCCGGGACCCAGTCACCATCAGAACAGCAGAGAGGTGATGAAATTTCTGGTCCGATCTCCTCCGCATCAAAGAAGACCTGTCCCCACCTGTGACATTTGTGTTTTAACAGATACTTATATTCCCATATGAAATAACAATCCAGGAGCATATTTTCCTACAACTCTACATTGTGCTGTTCCTATATTATTCCTCCTACAAATTTATAAATAAGTTTAACTGGAATACCTCTTTAATTCCAAATATCAATTACTGGAGGTCTACTGCTGTTTAGTGGTGAACCCTTAAAGGGGTTTTCCATCTTAGGGTGCCCCCCCCCCCCCAAGCATACTTACCTGATCCACACTGCTGGATTATGGCTCCTTCAATACCCGGCAGTGGCCGGGAACTGAATGTTTACATGCAGGGACTGAACCGTGGCAGTAATAATGGAGGAATGAAGGACCTGAAACCCAGTGGTGGGAAGCAGATATGTATATTTTCTTCCACAGTTATAGCCACATGGGGTGGTCGGCCTAAAAGGCCCCCAAAGATGGAGAACCTCATTAATAGTATACAGTATAAGAATATAATTGAGATATGTAGTTCCTGTCTCTGCCACTGGAGAGAGCTCACTACAAAAGGAATTTCTACATCCCCATTGAGCTCAATAATAAGTCAATATGCTGTGAGCACCGTCTATTGGCCACATAATAAATTTTTATATTTAATTGTATTTTTTTCCCCTGAACTGTGAGAGGGAATTTTGCAGGCATTATGCTTCCCCCCCCATCCCCCTAAGTGTGCACTTGGAATATTTAAATACCAACATTGAAACACGGATGCTTACACTTGCTCGCATGGACCCTGATAAAATTTGGCCATGTGCACTAAATCTGCAGAATTGAAGCAAATACACTGCTTGTATAACAGGCCCAATAGCAATGATGGAATCTATTACAAAAGTTGGTCTGTTTCTTTCCTCATACCTCATGTTAGTCATACATAATACAGTAGGTGACTGATATTTTCCCCTAAATATAGCTGAATCGCTAATAGAAGTATATTAAAAAATACCAGACCTACCACTGCTTTGAATAATGGATTTTGCAATTCCAATTATGACTGATAATAATTAGTAGACACGTATGACGTCTCACCATAGCAAATAGTAAATTCCTAAAATGCCTAAGATGAGCATTACATTACACCACCTTACACCACAGCTCATGTGCCTGCATGGATTACGTGATGCACAATATTTGTATGAAGTATGATATTGTTACCAATCACATTCATGATATGATATTAGTAATTCTCAGGGACAGTCTGGGAATAAAAATGAGTCCTAGCTCTTGACAGCGGCAAGGCGCCAGCACATGTATTTAGCAGGCACATAGACATTTATTACTATCATGTATATGCCAACCACGATATGAGCTGCAGCAGCCTGAAGCAATGATGAGACGGGAGGGTGTCTCAGACTACCTTACACTCTCTGGAGGCACCATAGCTAAACTACAGCATAGATCAGAGATGTACCTCAGTGAAGCTGAGCTACTGTAAAGAGCAGCCAAGATCTAAAGAAGATTAAAGGGGTATTCCAGTTACATTCAGTTATCCCCTATCCACAGTATAGAGAATAACTATTTGATCAGTAGATCCTACTGCAGGGACCCCCACCGATCATGAGAATAGGGGTCCCGTACCCCATGCAGCATCCTGAAATGAACGAAGCAGCCAGTAGGACATGATTGTGGCTGCTCCATTCTTTTCTGTGGGAATTCCAAAGCTATTTCCAGAGCCCCCGTAGCAATGAATGGAATGGCCATGCGCATGCCAAACGAGCCACTCACTTTATTTCAGGGAGCTGTAGCAGGTATGGGGCCCCCGTTCTTGAGATCGGTGGAGGTCCCATTGGTAGGAAACCCACCAATCTAATAGTTATCCCCTATTGTTTGGCCGTAAGCTATCTCTCCTGACTCCCTTCCAGCTTCACTATACACAAACACGTTCGGTTCAGCCAAACATGTATGTTTATTCTATGGGGAGAGCTGAGAAAGCCATTGCCTGACAATTCGAGCAGTGACTTATCGCCTGGAGGAAGAAAAGCATCATCTGTTGGGGGAGAGTCGCGAGCTCCCCCACACACATTACAGTTTCGGCTGATACTGCAATTCTCTGCAGTTTTGGCCGACAAAATGTGTATGGCAGACTAATGTTTATGGCCAGCTTTAGCAGTCAAGACCTGCCAAGTAGGCTTAAAGAGAAGCCTCATCCAGGAAACATGATTTATGAGACTGAAAAACTACCAAAGACTAACTTAATTGAAAGACTACCTCTGAGGGAAAGAGAACAGACATTCACAGGCGGTTGAGAACCGTCAAGGCCTTGAAGGATCCAGACAGTAAGGTACTGCACATTTATAGCAATAAGACTTTACTACTTGTGGAATGGGTATATTGCTTCATACTCTGAGACGGACTGGCCATCCAATTTAAGATCTGAACCCTGCAACTGGGAACTGCAGAAAGAGTTAATGAGAAAGTAATTGAACACCTGTGATTATTTTGGAAGATTGCAAAGTGAATGTAGAGTGAGACTCAGGGAGAACTATTACTACCATAATTGTTACTGCCTATACACAACTATTGGGAGAAGCCTACTCTGACATATTCCAGAACTGTCACTTTCGCTGTTATATGTACTACTACTCCCATATCAATTCAGTAAAGAGAGACTTTATTTATTGCAACTCAATGGGACTGGTCATTGACTCCACCATCCAACATCCGCCAGCTCTGAATTCTTCCCTCCTGCCTTGCATCCATCTACCTAACATCAAGGACACCCAAGCTAATACAAGGCGGAAGCCCCCAAAGCTCCCAGGGTCTGCCCGAAGGGAAGAAAAGGTACATCCTCCATTCACTGCATTGCCAGAAAAACTGACAGAAAAAACGTCCTGCATGCACAAAAAATGGCTCTCAGAAAAAAATGGCTCAGATCACAACTTATGCAACAGGATCCGTTTTTTTTACAAGATCCTGTTTTTTATTTTTCTCTTCTGACGGATCAAAAGAACAGAAAGCTAAATGGTGATGTGAACTCAGCCCATGTGCTCACTCCTCAGAGTACTCGGTCTGAACTCCAGACAACCACTATCTCTGAGAGATCCAAAGAGAGAAAACCATCTCTACTTCACAGTACTTTAGGAAAAGAGAGAAAGTGAAGAACTAGAAAATCCAGAATTTGAATGTCTGAGCATGGGGTCAGTCAGTAAGGTATTTGCTGTTTAAAGCTGATAGAGACTTTACTGCAGTGAGGGGGAAAGTGCTTAAACATCCTTCACACTTGGACATGGCCTGGCCTACCGTATCTTAATCCTGTACCCCAGCTAGTAATTACAGTCAGTATTGCAAGAGTAATATTGCCAGCCTTAGATTCTACAGAGAGAGACTTTGGTCTATATTGTAAGGGATCTTCTCTCTCCAGCAAGGCGGCGGTGACAGATTCGCTTACATACAGTACAGTTCAAATCAAAGGGGTGCTTTATTTTTCTTCACTCCAGTAACACAGGCAAGACCCAGTTAAACCTCACTGGGCCAAGTGAAGGACAGTAGCAAAAAAACACAAATTACATAAAATAAAACCGTGCCCGTCTGGGCCTGGCTAACATAGCACAGCCTATCTCACCTTCAGAAAAATCACACTGAGAGTCTGGCTTCTCTACAGCTCTCCCTGACTGACATTCTGGGCTGTGTTTTTATTTACCCTTGATGATCCCAGCTGGCTTCAGCTGAGGATCCCTCAGGCTAGGGGAAAAACTTTTCCTGGAATGGGGAGGGTGGATTGGGAGGTCCCACTGCCTCCTACCATCCCAATCCAATAAAATCCAGCCCATTAAGTAACAAAACTGTCTCAGCAACCTACACATTGCTGAGACCCTTATAACAAATCTGGATTTTATTTACCTCACCCAGTTGAGGAACCTTGGTGGGATATACACTCCCTCCAGGACTTTACCACACACTTTGCCACAATATCCATACATTGATATCTGGGAAGATTTGCACTGAGAATTGTAGGGGACTGTGTTTTATTTTGTCTGATGTATTACAACTCCCATTCTAAACTTTAATAAAGAGAGACATTTATTTTCTACAACTGGTCTGGTTTCTGACTCCAGCTCCATTTGCCAGCCACTGCACCTGCCTGCATCCATACAACACTCATAACACCAAGAACACCCCAACTACTGTCAGACAAGAGCCCCAATATCAGGGTATTCTCTGAGGGAAGAAAAGAAGCGGACCCCCCCTGTCAATGTTTGTCCCTAGGGAGCATCTGTGTGAGGATTGCCACAGTAAATGGTTATCTCTGCCAGAGCCACTACCACTCCCATCCTTCGCTCCTGCTAGGCTCACTGCACATTTGCTATTGCGCTTTCAAGTTTTATGGCTTAACTGTGAAAAAATGAGTATTTGGAGTACAGTTGTTAACTCAAATGAGACCTGCTTATTTACCTCAAGTGGGTCCATTATTTCAGCTAGGAGCATTTTTTGTTGGTGTGCTGTTAATTAACTAAACACTGGAAAAGTGAGGTGTACGTCCACTAAGTTAAAGCAAAACAAATATAAATAGGACTTTGGAATTAACAAACAAAACAAAAAAAGTTTATTAATAAAAAGGTGTGAACTGGGTCAAAAAGGGGGTAGTGTATGTGATAAACTAATATGGCAACAGACTTGCCACTGATACACCAATTAGAGAACACACTATTAAACTGACCCTCGAGCCCAAGGAATGAGCCCCTCAATGCACAATGGAGGGTGATCAGCTGAATATGTACAGCGTTATACCCTCAACAACCAGCCAGAGAGGGAATGCTGTGAGATGGTGTTTGGTGTAATACACAGTTAACCCACAGATACACCCACTCGGTGATACGTTGTGCATGAAGCACTCAGCCGAGGGGTATGTACTCTGGACTCAGATAAATAAAGTGCTCAGTGTATAGGTGTAACAAGACACCATTACAAGGCAACTGTCCCCTTAGAGATAGCCGTGTACTTAGCTATCAAACACGGACAGACCAAAGTACATCCAGTGGACCCCACGCTCAATAGACCACTGACATGGCTCATATACAGTACAGCCAACTATCAGTGCCAGTGATGTGACCGCTGGATGCAATGCAAGGATAATAGCAGGGAGTATATCTCAGGCTGGGCTATTGGAAAACAGCTGACAAGGCTCATACACAGCTCACTGTCAGCCTGCACCAGCGTTTCTGTGCGCCTACTTAGCGACTTTCCTCGGGAGCCCAAAAGCAGATATATTCAAGCCCTACCTAAACCGCACTGTCTAGTGTGAGAGTCGGCATGTAACACAGTGGCCTAGTGTATGCCACGGCACTCATACTGGCCACGAAGCGGCCGTGAACACGCTCACATACATTTACCGTGGAGAGACCACGCCCCGCAGGTGTGCCTCTCTCCAACCAGACAATGCGAAGGGAGACACACCTCCAGTGATGGCACACAGCTGGTAGGACAGAGGAATCTGTAACACCTTGGGGACCCGCATCAGCGCTACTATACAGGGAGGGGGGGGGGGAACAATACTGGCGGCCATACTGGACATATATATAGAACCTAGATACGGGAAAAAAAAACAGCAAAATCAAAACTAAAGAGAAGGAAGTACCTGGCTCCCAACCTAAAAATGTCACAGCAATATAAATATGGCAGTATAGTAAGCCTGACATACCTATGGGCTAAAAAGACAGCCCACAGGAACAAATGAATGATAGCAATATAGTCATAAAGCTGATACATGGGGAGGAAGAAAATACACAAAATGAACCAGAGGGACCAGGAGGGGAATGTTATGAAGGCCTAAGTAAATATCAGGGCATGGTGAATATACAGTTGGTCCCAGAGATGCCATACGTCTGCCACCAAATCATCCATCTACGATTAATAAATCCTACAGGGACATACACTTAGTCCCCAAGAGACAGTTATATGAATGGGGTGAATGAGATAGACTGATTGAGGCCATAGGGTTTGATGGTATGCAATTTAAAAATCCACTGTGCCTATTTTTGTAGTAGAACGCGATCAAAATCACCACCTCTGGTCGGCATCATCATCTGTTCAATGCCTTGAAATTTCACAGATATGACCCTGCCCTCATGACATTCCGACACATGCCGTGCAATCGGCGTGTCATTGGCTTTTGTGATGTCAGAAATGTGTTTGCCAACCCGTCGCCTCAACTCAAGGTTAGTTTTGCCGACATATTTTATGCCGCAGATACATGTCATAAGATAAATCACCCTCGCTGATTTACAATTGATAAAGGACCTCGTATAAAAGGTTTTCTTCGAGGTACTGTCTGTGAATGATTTTCTTTTACTTATAAACTTGCAAAATTTGCAAGTTCCACAAGGGAATGTACCCATTAGAGTATTCCGTAGCCACATTTGGTCTTTAAGACTCTGATAGAGGCTATGCACTAGCATATCGCGAACATTTTGGCTACGACGGTACATAATGATAGGTCTATGAGGAATCAAACTGCCCACATCAGGGTCTGATCTTAATATGTCCCAATACTCTATTAGGACATGGCGTACTTCCTCGTGGGCCCTGTCAAAAGTCCCAATAATCCTCACAACATCATCCATTTCCCCTCTTTTCTTGGGGGAGAGGAGTTCATCACGATTAGTGCTCAAAGAGTGCTGATACGCCTGCTTGAGCACCTTCTGTGGATAGCCACAGTGATTAAATCTCTGTTGAAGTTCTTTGGCCGCAGATCTAAAGTCAGCCAATTGTAAGCAATTCCTTCCGGCCCCTTAAATATTGCCCTTTCGTTATACCTCTCTTCAAGGCCGCAGGATGCCCACTTTCCCATCTCAGGAGGTTGTTAGTCGCTGTGGGCTTCCTAAAGATATTAGCGACTATGCTGCCCGAGGAATTAAGGGTCACCGATAGGTCAAGAAAAAAGATTTACTTAGACCTTCATGACGTTCCCCTCCTGGTCCCTCTGGTTCATTTTGTGTACTTTCTCCCTCCCCGTGTATCAGCTTTATGACTATATCATTATCATTCATTTGTTCCTGCGGGCTATTTTATTTAGCCCATAGGTATGTTAGGCCTACTATACTGCCATATTTATATTGCGGTGACATTTTTAAGTTGGGAGCCAGGTACTTCCTTCTCTTTAGTTTTGATTTAGCAGTTTTTCCCCCTTATCTAGGTTCTATATATATGTCCAGTATGGCCGCCAGTATTGTCCCCCCTCCCTGTATAGTAGCGCTGATGCACGTCCCCGAGGTTTTACAGATTCCTCTTTCCTACCAGCTGTGTGCCATCACTGGAGGTGTGTCTCCCTCCGCATTGTCTGGTTGGAGAGAAGCACACCTGTGGGGCAGGGTCTCTCCCCGTTAAATGTGAGCATGTTCACAGCCGCTTCACGGCCAGTATGAGTGCCGTGGCATACACTAGGCCACTGTGTTACATGCCGACTCTCACACTAGAGAGTGCGGCTTAGGCAGGGCTTGAATATATCTGCTTTTCTGCTCCTGAGGAAGTGCGCTAAGTAGGCGCACAGAAACGCATCGAGCTGTCCTTTTTAGTATATCCTGGGTGGTGCAGGACGACAGTTGGTTGTGTATGAGCCTTGTCAGCTGTTTTCCAATAGCCCAGCCTGAGATATACTCCCTGCTATTATCCTTGCATTGCATCCAGCGGTCACATCACTGGCACTGATAGTTGGCTGTACTGTATATGAGCCATGTCAGTGGTCTCTTGAGCGTGGGGTCCACTGGATGTACTTTGGTCTGTTCCTGTTTGATAGCTAAGTGCACGGCTATCTCTAAGGGGACAGTTGTCTAGTAATTGTGTCTTGTTACACCTATACGCTTCATTCACACGTCCGCAATTCTGTTCCGCATTTTGCGGAACGGAATTGCGGACCCATTCATTTCAATAGGGACAGACGATGTCCCTCCTGGGTCCGCAATTGTGGATCCGCACTTCTGGGTCCGCAATCGCGTTCCCGAAAAATATAAAACATGTCCTATTCTTGTCCGCAATTGCGGACAAGAAAAGGCATTTTCTATGAGAGTGCCGGCGATGTGCGGTCCGCAAAATGTGGAACGCACATTGCCGGTGTCCGTGTTTTGCGGATCTGCAAAACACATACGGACGTGTGAATTAGCCATACACTGAGCACTTTACTTATCTGAGTCCAGAGTACATACCCCTCGGCTGAGTGCTTTGTGCTTCGTGTATTACACCAAACACCATCTCACAGCATTCCCTCTCTTGCTGGTTGTTGAGGGTATAACGCTGTAAATATTCAGCTGATCACCCTCCATTGTGCATTGAAGGGCTCACTCCTTGGGCTCGAGGGTTTACTAGTGTGTTCTCTAATTGGTGTATCAGTGGCAAGTACTCGCCATTAGTCTGTTGCCATATTAGTTTATCACATACACTACCCCCTTTTTGACTCGGTTCACACCTTATCGGGCATATACCCCTGTTTTTAACGTATATCATTAATAAACTTTTTTTGTTTTGTTTATTAATTCCAACGTCCTATTTATATTTGTTGTGCTGTTCATTAACTCAGAAGTAGAAGTCAGTGGTGCTATTCATACATCTGTTATTCCACACAGACCAAGGGAAACTCGGGACATGCACTACTTTGGTCCCTCTCTCCCAAAATACGAACTTGAAGACCACTGGAGATAATTACCCTTGGCGGTCTTCTGGTCCATGTCCTACATGGACATTTGGACTTCACTGCGTATTAGAAAGGATCCATGTTGTAATAATGCTGTCTGAACGGTGCCAAATGATAATGCTTTACCCTGCTCTACATGATTCACTGTACTTACTGTATAATTACAGTAACATACTTACCCCATATATAAATAATGATAAGCTTTATTATAAGTAACTATTGACTCAGGTCATAGAAACCAGTAAGAATAGATTAGAGACGATCACACATGCATTACCTCGCTTTAATGCATCATCATATAAAAGCTGAATGTGATAGCAGTAGGGATTGCAGCCGTTACGCTCACTACCCCCATGTCTGCCCTTAGTGGTTGGTGCAGACACTCCGTGATATACACTGAGCCTTGCACAATTATACGATTATGATAAGTAGAGCAGTCTCACTATACAAATTTGACTAGCTTCACACTAGCGCTAGCGTTCCATCAGGCTGTTCTGGCAGGGAACGTCCTTTCCGGATCTCTCCTCATTCTGGCATTGCCAGAAGCTTGACAGTCTCTATCCAACTCCATTACCAAAACAGGGACTGGCATTGCCGAGATTTGGCCAGAAGGAAACCACTTTGTGCAGCCTGCCGGATCGCTAGCGGTAGTCTGAAACTAGCCTTAGTGTTTCATTATTATAGTGCATGTATGAACCTATACAGCAAGGCATCATCCTCATTTACATTATTATTGGTGAGGTGATGGACCTCTATGTAGCCTTATATACGAGGACAAGTAATGACCTCAGTTGGGTTATGATATACTGTACTACATAGTTGCCAACTGTCCCGAAATGGCAGGGACTGTCCCTGACCCTGATTTTAAGAGTCTCTGCAAATTTGGGTTGTCCCAAAATAAAAAAAGGAATGTTTAACGAGAACACTGGGCCAGGGTGGAATCGGGACGTTACTGGGGGAGTTGGGGGTTTGGAGAGCTTTGGATGCCCCGATTTTACCAACCTAAATGTTGCTAATTATGTCATTTCGGGCAGGTTTATAAAAACCTGTCTTTGTTGCCAGTAAGAACCAATCACAGCACAGCTTTAGTTTCTTATAGTGCTCCAGAAAAATGAAAGCCGTGCAGGTTGACTTTTAAAAATGACAAATAAGTTTTACCTGGATGATGGGACTCCCGACCCGTTACTATATTGTAAAACTGTCCTTGGATCCTGGGCTTCTTTAGGCCTCTTTCACACTCTTTCACACAACCGTATGGTTTTGCAGTCCGCAAAAAACGGATCTGCAAAAAAAAAATGGATGACATCCATGTGCATTCCGTTTTTTGCGGAACGGAACATCTGGTCTCTAATAGAACAGTACTATCCATTTACTTGATGCGGACAATAATAGGACATGTTCTATCTTTGAACGGAACAGAAGTACGGAAACAGAATGCATATGGAGTACCTTCCGTTTTTTTTGCGGACCCATTTAAATGAATGGTTCCGTATACGGACCGTATACGGAACGCAAAAAACTTCCCGTACACTCCCAAAAAAAAAAGTTCGTGTGAAAGAGGCCTTACTCAGAGTTTGTGGCAATAGAGGGAGAGGCGCTCATAGGGTAGTAAGTTCTTAGTGAATTGGTTTAAAAAGAGGTAATGATTATGCTCACTTTTTTGTGTTGTGCAAGCATAGACACAACACTAGTATAGTCGTATGTTTAAATCGTGGTCAGTGCTGCCGGGATCGTTCACTCCTTACTTGTGGAGTGGCCAGTCCTCCTGAAGGAGTGATGAGAGACAATAGAGGGGTGTGGAGTATTGTTGGTCCACCGTTTTCAATGCCTCCTGGCGCAATAACATGACCTCAAGTGGTTGTAGACAATTCCTTTTAATGACATATACGTGACAACTCATTTCGGAGTAGACAAACAGTCCTTTTTCAAGTCTGAAGCTGTATGTCCAAGTGCATATAGAAGAAATCGCCTGGTTCTGCATAACGGAAATGGGACGGATGCGTTATGCAGCCCATAGACTTCTATTATGACAAAATGAATAACGGAATGCCTCTAAAAGGATTCCGTTATGCATTCCATCATAGAATTGCGTTATGGTCCGTAGTAACGGAATGCATAACGCAATTCACCTTTTACCAGTGAACGAATCTCAAACTAATTTCATAACTGGAAATTCGCTCATCTCGAATTATAAACTCAATAATTAAATTACACCCATAATAATATCCATAAAATTATAATAAAGATTCAGACAAGTATAATTGGCTTAATCAGGTATCAGGGTTAACAACAAATTAACAAAAGCTAAGCTTTACACAATCGTGCTAATAACTACAAAATGTATTAATCCATACTTTCCCTTGTTTTAGTTGGTAAAATGTTAAGTAAATTTTCTGACGTTGGTTCGCCAAATTTGCTGGGAGTGCCTCTGAAAATAAGGGACAGTCATTTCAAATTTGGGACAGTTGGCAATTATGTTAATCATACAAACCACGTCCACCCAGCTAATGAGTTGGGTGACTCAGCCTTCTAACAAGCACGCAGCATATACTTTTTTTTTCAGTATCATGAGTGGGCGGGAGGGAATTTCTTCTTCTTTCAATCCTGTCAGAAAAAGGTTGCTGTGACAGGAATGCAGGGCAAAATATCATCTTCTGCTCCCTACTTGAAATCCAGAGACCAATTAGCTGAGTGGAATGTGCAGTGCCCCAGACCTGTTATATTATATAATATCATGTAATGTTATGTATTGATCATTTATTCGCTAACCATCCTGTTCCTCCCATCTTTGTAGGAGTGGGCTGATCCTACCTCCAGCCAGGAGGTGGAGTTCAAGTTCAGATAGTGAAGGGAGAGGAAGCACATGTCAGAGCTCATACTCCTCAAAACCATAACCGATTCTCCTGTGAGACCAACACTCCAGAGGGATCATCAGCATCAAGAGCACAGCTTCCACATACAGTTGTGTTCAAAATTATTCAACCCCCAATGATGTAAAGGGTTTTAGGGAATTTAGTGTACATTTGTAATTGTGTTCAGAATGAAATCTTACAAGGACTTTTTAAAGAACCAAATGCAACTAAAAGGACATCAATTGTTTTTGTAATACAGTATTAAATGTTTTTTTTTGTGATTTCTTCATTGACACAATTATTCAACCCCTTAAAGACTACCACTCTTAAGAACAGAGGTTCATTCAAGTGTTTTAGATCAGGTATTGAAGTCAAGGAGCAGCAATCAAGCATAATAAGCACCAATTAGGCAGATGTAAAATGACTGTGATACTCAGCTCCTTCTAGACATTTACTGGTGTGTTTACAAACATGGTGAAGTCAAGAGAATGGTCCAGGAAGACAAGAGAAGAGGTGATTTCTCTTCACAGGAAGGGCAATGGCTATAAGAAGATTGCAAAGATGTTAAACATACCAAGAGACACCATAAGAAGCATCATTCGCAAATTCAAGGCAAAGGGCACTGTTGAAACGCTACCTGGTCGTGGCAGAAAGAAGATGCTGACTTCGACTGCTGTGCGCTACCTGAAGCACATAGTGGATCAACGCTATGTTTGGAGGAGGAAGAACAAGGCCTATGAAGAATAGAACACCTTGCCTACTGTGAAGCATGGCGGGGGGTCAATCATGCTTTGGGGCTGTTTTGCTTCTACAGGTACAGGGAAGCTTCAGCGTGTGCAAGGTACCATGAATTCTCTTCAGTACCAGGAAATATTGGATGAAAATGTGATGCAGTCCGTCACAAACCTGAGGCTTGGGAGATGTTGGACCTTTCAACAGGACAATGATCCCAAGCATACCTCCAAGTCCACTAGAGCATGGTTGCAGATTAAAGGCTGGAACATTTTGAAGTGGCCATTGCAATCACCAGACTTAAATCCGATTGAGAACCTCTGGTGGGACTTAAAGAAAGCAGTTGCAGCGCGCAAGCCTAAGAATGTGACTGAACTGGAGGCTTTTGCCCATGAAGAATGGGCGAAGATACCCGTAGATCGCTGCAAGACACTTGTGTCAAGCTATGCTTCACGTTTAAAAGCTGTTATAACTGGAAAAGGATGTTGTACTAAGTACTAAGATTGAATGTCACTTGGGGGTTGAATAAAACTGATAATGATGTGAGCACAGAAAAGACATTTGTGGTTATTTCATTATAAATGTTATGTTATATTTGTCTGACTTACAAGTGCCTCTTTGATTTAATTGTAAACAAGATGACTGAAATGATCAAAATCAATGTCAAACTGGCCAAAACACTCAATTTCAGTGGGGGTTGAATAATTTTGAACACAACTGTAACATCAGTGTAACAGCAGAGTGGTTAGGAAATTGCAACTTTACAGACAGTGCTGCAAGATGAGGGACTACAGAACAGACACTCATCACCGAAACCACCAGTAGGCCAGGCAATTATCAAGTCTGTATCTCACAGTGGAAACCTATATCCACAAATGCCTGCGAGAGTCATTCAATTGTCATATAACTAGCCATCATACCTCTTCATCTGGTGTCAGAAATGGCACTTTGTACTTAACACTGCTGGATGTGCCACAAATTATTTTTTGCGCTCATTAAGGAGAGACTTTTATACTTCTGGCCTGATTCTTCAGACCACCTTTTCATAGCACTGATTCCCAGGAAACAACGGTCTGGGGGAGTACACAACATCTCATCAGGGCCACGTCCACTCCCATCCTCTGCACAGACCCCTCAGGGGATTGTAGCTTGAGACAACCACAGAAGCTTCTGGATTCTCCTTGTCCGCTTTAAGCACACTAAACCCTTTAGACTCAAGGTAAAATCACAAACTTGCATTGTACCATTTCGTTATAATCCCATTGGCCACCTTCTATTACTTATTACAGGTGCCTGTCATTCTTGGAGCGCTCTGGAAGTAAGATAAGAATTGAGCTATAATGATTATAAATTCAGAGATAAGGAGCCGTCAGCTGAGATGTCTTACAGAACAGAGTGGAAATTTAGATCCTGTTCCTAGAGAAACTCAAGGCTGCACAAAGACAGTGGTTCAAAATTGTTATTAAAGACCAAATTAAATAATCATTTTTAGCTCAAAAGGAGTATAATGCAATAATAAAAAAAACTATGCAATGCAATCCCATTCTCTTTAGTTATTTGCAGTTGCAAGTCAGGCTGCAATGCAGTGCGATCTTTGGTTGTGTGTCTTATGGCCAAAGGCACCTTTTAGCCCCAGCCTTACTTTTTCCAGAATTCTGTGGGTAGCCTTTTACCAGAATGTAGTGCATTGTGGAAATTTACATGACAGACTCATATGACAGTAAATATCTAGTCCAAAATGATCAAAACTACACCACTTTTAATTAAACTGTAAAGAGTTATGTTTTTCATTTATATCACAAATACTTGAATATAATGTACAAATGTAGCAGTGCTCAATGCATGACTTATGGGGTACGGTCATGTACAAATAAGGCTTTGTTCACATTACGTTTGTGAAATGCATTTACAATATGCATAAGCCCCAACTACCTAGGTTGAAAAAGACAAACAGGGTCCTTTTGGCACATCGCAGGATAGTCTTCAACAACAAACCTTTTATTACCTGTATAGAATGGTAGAATGGTGCAGTAGACTGTGCTATTTCATACAGAGTAAGATGGAAGGCGGTATATGTTTTTTTATTATTATTGTGGAATCCAACAGTTGTGATGAGGTGCAGGGGCAATTCAAAATATATATCACTATATTCTAAATATTTGCAAATTCTCTAAGTGCCGATATTCACGATTAATATTCATGATTCGAATATTCGCACCCAACACTATCTAACACAGTGCCCAATGATGCGTACTTCAATTGAAGGTATATGTCAGGAAATCCTCCCAGTGTATACTGTAGTATGATTGGCAGGGCCAAATGTAATGTAAACAGAGACTAACTTGTTGGGTTTACTTGTAGCCTTATGGAAACCCACACATATCAAAATCAATTAACGAGGTTGTGCCACAAAAAATATTCAGCATTTTTCAAACCGGCAACTGCATTTGAAAACCTTTGTAATTGTATGTAATTAAAAATGTAATATAGTTATATTTAAATGTAATATAGCCATGGAATTATTCATTAAAATGTATCTGTATAGCATCTGCTGTTTGGTGGTCGCACATGTTCAGTTCCATTCTTCAGCTGCCACCAACCAGATCTAATGTTTGAAGCTGTGACAAACCCCCTCTGCTGCATCGGTACATGGATCAGTTACTGAAAACCTGATCGTTTTAATTACATAGAGTCCTCATAGACTTCATCATCTTCATATTCTCCACCCTCCGCATATGCATCACCGTCTTCATGGCCTTCACCACCCTCATATGCTCCACCCTCCTCATGGCCTTCACTCTCCTCATGGGTTTCACCTTCTCCTAATACGTTTATTTTGTGAAATCCTTTAATAGCTGAAAAATGTTTGGAAGTAAGATCCACGGTGAGCTGTCTGCTTCCACTTTGATATGGTGTTATTTCTATTGTCATTCTGCCTGATTCTTTGGGCTGCAACTTTGGTACCCTGTAATAAGCAATAAATGGTTAGATTTTTTATCAGTGTGCCTACTGCAAATGAGATGCAGAAAACATTAGAAGTTTAAAGGGGTTGTTTGGCTTTTAAAACAAGTGGCTACAAATAGGGTCTTTTGGTCTTGAGAAGGGATGCTCAACCTGCGGCCCTCCAGCTGTTCCAAAACTAAAACTCCCAGTATGGCCTAACAGTTTTAGGCTGTCCAGGCCTGCTGGGAGTTTTAGTTTTGCAACGGCTGGAGGACTACAGGTTGGGTATCCCTGTTCTGGGGGAACCAGCATCTCAAACATCTTATTGAGAACGGTGTAATACTTTGTTTCTCCTGTGGTGGTGCTGCACCTCTCACTATTCACTTGTGTACAAGAGGACTTGGGCAGTAGGACTGAGTTCCTAACCTTGTGTGATCATTGGTGCTGGACACATTCAGTAAGTATACAGGATGTACAGGAAGAGGGAATAGATGAGAAAAGAGGTCAGCATGTCAAGTATGTAGCAATTTTTACATTGTTTATGATAATTTATAGGGATCGTCCAGTTAGGACTAAGATATTGAGGAATCAAAATCATTGGTGAATTTCATTCCCTGTAGTCAAGGCGAATAAATAGATCAGTGCCATAAATGTTGCCTCCGGTAAAAAGCAAAAGCAGGGCTTTTGCATTAGTCACTGTCTCATATGAGGGCCCTTCTAACCAACAGCCTATATATAAAACAGCCTATATATAAGCTTCCTGGGCTCATACACTGTGAAGACTGGAGATGCCTACATTTAAATATTTTTATTTTATTTCCAAAAATGACTTACTTTCGCCTTCTGCTTTTCTTGACCAAGCCACTGCCACCAAAGACTAAGAGTCCATCGTTCAGAGGGGTAGATAACGGATTAGTATATGTAATCTCCACGTCCAGAGGGTTATTTACAAATGCATAGCTGTAGATCTGTGAAAGACAATTTTCTGCAATTAATTTCAGAATTTCAGCTACAGGTCTTATTAACTATCCAGAAAACGGTGGTTTAAGGCTTTTTTCATATTTCCGTTAGTAGGTCCGACAAGCTGTTCAGGCAGACAACAGCCTGCAGGAGCTCGCTGAATCCGGCATTGCTGGATGTCACCGGAATGCCTCTGGAGTCCGACAGAGATATGGTTGCAACCTGGAAAATATGTGGGAATTTGGCCGGAAAAGAAACGTAGAGTGGCTGGATCTCAATGGTGTCAGAGGGCATTGAGGTAACATCTGACAATGCTGAATCCAGAGAGCTCCAGCAGGCTGTTCCCTGCGGATAGCCTGCCGGACCTACTGTACTAATGGTAGTGGGAAATTAGCCACAGATGGAATAGAATGATAGATGCCAACCGGAAGAAAATATACATGGCAAAAATGGAAGTTCCCAGTGTTTCACAAAGAAGTTTCAGGGAGATTGCAGGGATTTTTTTATTTTATCCTGATCTATAGGCTGATTGACTGAGGATTAAAATGGTGTCGGTCCTCAGAGGTGGGACATACATCTGTCAGGCATTTATGGCATATATTGTGGGTAAAGATGGGAACTTTCCTTTAACCCCTAAACTCAAAATGCCCTTGCTTGAGGATGAATGAACAAGTTCGTACTGAACCAGGTTCGGTCTGAACTTTGCTATTTTTCAGATGGCAGATGAACGCAAATCTTTTCAGGTTTGTTACAGACGAATCCACTAGAACTGAGTGTATTGCCATTTTAGTGAACATGTTGGTGGAAAAAAAGCACTAGGAAGGAAGAAGAAGGGTTCTCACATGACCCTGAGAGGAAGTGGGGGGAGGGCTTGCCCTGATGGTCCCCTGAGACAGCCTGTGCTACATCAGTGCTACAGCCGGTAGGGAGGTACCCTAGCAGAACAAGCAGAGTGCCATTCTGACCTGATCTGTGAATGAGGGTGGATGGGTTTTACCAGTGTCTGCCAGAAAAAACTAACAAATAATCGTAGGGAGTGCGGGATAGTCAGAAATCAATCAAGCTTGTACTCTGCTGTAAGGGACACTAAAGGGAAAGACTAGAATTACAAAGAAGAATTGTGTGTGTATAATAGGGAGGCAGGGAAGCAGTCAACCTGGGGGGAGAAGTGAGGAGCTGAGGCTGCCTTTTCCCCCTGGCTGAACTGCAGCTGCGGCAGAACTTAAAAGCAGCTACCTACAAGCACATCTTTTTTCTCATTCTCACAGAAATAATTTTTATTTTATTTTTTGTGTGTGGGTGTGTGTCTGGGGGTAATGAGTGGTGGAATAAGCTAAAACTGTACAACATGTGTTCTACCATCAATCTAGCATGGCATACAGAATAGTGGTGAGAACTCTGTGTCGGATGATCTCACATATTGAATTAAATTTTTTTTTGTTTAGTTTGACAAATTGCATACATCAGTAAAAGAGAATGTAATATTAGGGCTAAATTCATTTATTATTTCCACACACAGTTCCTTTTTTTTTTTTGGGGGTGGAGGGGATGTCGAAAAGGAGGAAAAGCAGATGGTAGAGAAGGGCTCCAACCTGTAGGGCAGGAGAGTGCTGGGGTCGGAGAATTGGCTATGCCAGAGCTGATTAATATTCTGTGTTTAATGTCAAATAACCTGCAGTAAATTGCACGCAAGAACAGCAATAATTTGCATGTTGTGCCCCCACCTTACCAGCCAAACCCCATACTAACAACAGCCCCTGTTTAAAGGTGCATTAAAGATGACGCACAACCATTAACAATGAAGATCAACTATACTATACACCTGGAAGTTCGGGTTTCCCTGGTTCTTTTTCGCCGCAAAGTTCGAGTTCTGTACCCGAACTTGAACCCGAACCCCATTGAAGTCAATGGGGACCCAAACTTTGGGGCTCTAAAATGGCTCTAAAAAAGTAATGGAAAGGGCTAGAGGGCTGCAAAAGGAAGCAAAATGGGGGTAAGAGCTGGACAATTGCCATGCAAACAAATGTGGATAGGGAAATTATTTAAAATAACATAAAATACATAATAATTAAAAATTATAATCTTGAACTAGGAGGTTGGAGGTAGGAGGTTGAGATGTAGGTGGAAGCAGTGGTGGAGAAGGTCATCGCCAACAACAGTTTTTTATTTTTATTTGGGTAGACCCCAAAACATTGGGAAATATAGAAAAGAAAACAAAGAAAAAGTGCGCTGGAGTGACAAAGACTGGGTGAGGCCGATATGCATGTCTATTCTGCACAAGGTATGGACAAGTCCTGTGGGATCCATGCCTGGTTCATTTTAATAAACGTGAGCTTGTCCACATTGGATGTGGACAGGCGGGCTGCGCTTGTCTGTGATAATGCCCCCTGCCGTGCAAAACACACATTCAGACAATACACTGGCTGCAGGGCAGGCCAGCACTTCCAAGGTGCAAAGGGCAAGCTCAGGCCATGTGCCCAATTTGGAGACCCAGAAGTTGAATTGGGCAGACCCATCAGTTAGTACATGTAGGCCTGTGCACACATACTGTTCCACCATGTTGCTGAAATGCTGCCTCCTGCTAAGAAGTTCCATATCAGCTGGTGGTGCTGGTTCTTGTGGCTTGCAGACAAAGCTTTCTCACATTTTGGCCATGCTAACCCTGCCTTCTGAGGTGCTGGCGGTGCCCCAGCTGCGTTGGCGACTTCTTCCTCCTCCTCTGCCTTCGCCTTGTGCTTCCACTGAGGCCCCGGTGTCAGGTGGTAATGCCATCAGCAGCGCGTCTACCATCGTGCAGAATATATTTCCCAGTCAGGTATGCAGTGCAGGGGTAGTGTGAAAGAAAAAAGGGGTACAGATCACCCAACAATCTAAACGCTGCCGAATTTACAGAATATATTTCCCAGTCAGGTATTCAGTGCAGGGGTAGTTTGAAAGAAAAAACGGGTCATCCCAGTCATCCGACATCTATTCGCCCTGCTGAAGGATTATTTTGAAAGTGTCTAGAAGCCACACGGGGCCCCCACGCTGCAGATTTATCATGGAGACACCGTGGAGATTTTACAGTATATAACTACAGCACCCAGCAATCTAAACGCCGCCGAATTTACAAAATATATTTCCCAGTCATGTGTGCATTGCAGCAGGAACACAACCTCAGATTTGCAGAGCAGACCGAAAAGGCACTTTATTGGAAAAAAAAAAGATTTTTCACTCACAAATGAAACCGATCAGATTTAACCGATTTTCTTTCACTATCACAAATGCAGTGCAGGGCGCAAATGTACTTGGTGACAAAAATTAAGTGTTTTTTTCACCCACAACATCCCAGTTGTATTTACTGATTTTTCTTTCACTATATTTCACTATTTCACCATATTTCACCATCACATTTGCAGTGCAGGCCGCAAAAGGTACTTTATGGGGAACAAAATGATGATTTTTTCACCCACAGTGAAACAGATGGATTTAGTGATTATATTTCACTGTCAGATTTGCAGTGCAGGGCGCAAATAGCTGAGGGAATAAGGCTGTAGGAGATAGCTGAGGGAATAAGTTGTCGTAATGGACAACCTCTTTAAGATGTACACTCCATTTTTCCCAAAGACTCATTTATCTAAAAAAATGAGTTTTGTGGAAAACCTGCTGTGGTTTCCTTGCCAGGGACCGATGTTCATACAAAAAATTGTCTACATGGAGATGAATCGGTCAATGTCCAGGCCGGGTGGTGTCCATTCTAAACTTTAGCCCCAGGACGGAAACATCGTTGATGTAAAATTAGCCTTAGTATCATGCACATTGCGCTGGGTTGTTGTTACCTGTATGTCCACAGGAGGCCTCTCAATAACGATGACTTTCCGAACAAGCATTTTCTTTCTATTTTTCAATTCACATAATGCCACAACTTCCATCAGATTATGGTTTGTCAGATAATTTTCATAATCTGAAGCAGGTATGCTTACAGAAAGCTTTTTCTCTGTAATGAACACATAGACAGTGGTTATATGGGTGTGACAGACTGACGAATTTGGCCTTCACACGGATATGTAAAGGATTACAGAGGCTGAAATAATGCTTACTAATGGATGCATTACCACTCCTAACCACAGGGTGGCAATGCAGAACCTTCAGACTCAAATTGAATTTTATTACATCCTCTAATTAGTATTTTAGTGTAGTAGTCAAGAATACTATCATTAGTCAGCAGTGCGTACTGCTACTGTTCCTAGGTTTTTTATTGCTATAAAAGTAGTCCGGAAAATTCAAGATAAAGAAAATGAATCCTCCTTTATACTGGGCTACCAGATAAGGGTGGGTAAAGTAATGTGTGTGCAGTGATAATGGGAAGACGCTTTCCACACCAGCATGGTTGCAGGCAGAAAACCAAGTAGGAATAGAATACTGAATTACCTTTCTTGGGTGGCACAGTTAGAGTGGTATCATCAGAATATACTTCAGTATCCGGTCTGCCGGTATATTCAATGGTAGAGGAGCTTAATTTTATTTTAACGGGTTGAACGATTTTGCTGGTGTTCTTCAAGTGCAGGTTCAGTTTTATGTCAGCTCCAAACTTTGTGGATGAGTTCAGCTCAAATGTCCCTTGAATATCGAATTCTTTTTTCTTCTCATCTAGGTCATCTAATGGAGATCCTCCAGTTCTTTTTTTGCGACGTTTCTTTGCAATGCCTCGCTTCTCAGCGCTATCCTTATTAATGATTCCCATTCCTATTAGCTTTTTACGAGCTTTCATGTATACAGATCTTTCTTTTTCAGAACCTGAAAAACAGTGATACAGTAGTATTATAAGATATGGTTTGGTTTATTGGCCTTTCATGGGACAGAGAACACCTAAGTAAATGCATAGTACAGTTTTTGTATTATTACTGCATCTACGTATTGGGAATTTTCATTTGTAGGATGTGCCATGACATTAACCACCTCAGCCCCCCTAGCTTAAACACCCTTAATGACCAGGCCACTTTTTACAATTCCGCACTACACTACTTTCACCGCTTATTGCTCCGTCATACAACTTACCACCCAAATGAATTTTACCTCCTTTTCTTCTAACTAATAGAGCTTTCATTTGGTGGTATTTCATTGTTGCCGACATTTTTACTTTTTTTGCTATTAATAAAAATTTAACGACATTTTTGCAAAAAAATGCCATTTTTTGCTTTCTGTTGTAAATTTTTTTTTTAAAAACTACATTTCTACATAATTTTTTCTCTAAATTTATTGTTCTACATGTCTTTGATAAAAAAAAAATCCAATAAGTGTATATTTATTGGTTTGGGTGAAAGTTATAGCGTTTACAAACTATGGTGCAAAAAAGTGAATTTCGGCATTTTGAAGCAGCTCTGACTTTCTGAGCACCTGTCATGTTTCTTCAGGTGCTAGAATGTCAGGATAGTATAAATACCCCCCAAATGACACCACTTTAGAAAGAAGACACCCCAAAGTATTCGCGGAGGGGCATGGTGAGTTCATGTATCATTTCATTATTTTTCACAAGTTAGCGGAAAATGACACTTTCTGAGGAAAAAATAAAAAATAAAGTTTCCATTTCTGCTAACTTCTGGCAAAAATAAAAAAATCTCCCACGGACTCACTATGCTCCTCAGTGAATACCTTGGGGTGTCTACTTTCCGAAATGGGGTCATTTGTGGGGTGTGTTTACTGTTGTGGCATTTTGGGCGGGCACACATGTGGTATCGCCGTACTCAGAAGAAGTAGGGCAATGTGTTTTCGGGTGTATTTTTACATATACCCATGCTTGGTTAGAGAAATATCTCTGTAAACTGACAACTTTGTATAAAAATTTTTAAAAAGTTGTCATTTACAGAGATATTTCTCACACCCAGCATGGGTATATGTAAAAATACAATCCAAAGCACATTGCCCTACTTCTCCTGAGTACGGCGATACCACAAGTGTGACACTTTTTTGCAGCCAAGATGCGCAAAGGAGTCCTAATTCCAATGAGTACCTTTAGGATTTCACAGGGCATTTTTACGCATTTGCATTACAAACTTCTTCTCACGCTTTAGAGACCCCTAAAATGCCAGGGCAGTATAAATACCCCACAAGTGACCCCATTTTAGAACGTAGACACCCCAAGGTATTCCGTGAGGGGTATGGCGAGTTCATGTAAAATTTTATTTTTTGTCACAAGTTAGTGGAATATGAGACTTTGATTTTTTTTTTCTTACAATTTCCGCTAACTTGTGCCAAAAAAAAAAAGTCTTCTATGAACTCGCCATGCCACTAACGTAATACCCTGGGGTGTCTTCTTTCTAAAATGGGGTCACTTATGGGGTATTTATACTGCCCTGGCATTTTAGGGGCCCTAAAGCGTGAGAATCCAAATGTGTAAAAATGCCCTGTGAAATCCTAAAGGTACTCATTGGAATTAGGGCCCCTTTGCGCATCTTGGCTGCAAAAAAGTGTCACTCATGTGGTATCACCGTACTCAGGAGATGTAGGGCAATGTGTTTTTTGGTGTATTGTTACATATACCCATACTGTGTGTGAGAAATATCTTTGTAAATGACAACTTTTTAATTTTTTTTATACAAAGTTGTCAATTTACAGAGATATTTCTCTCACCCAGCATGGGTATATGTAAAAATACACCCCAAAACACATTGCCCTACTTCTCCTGAGTACGGCGATACCACATGTGTGACACTTTTTTGCAGTCTAGGTGCGCAAAGGGGCCCAAATTCCAATGATCAGGGGTTAATCAGTGACGGGGGGTGGGGTGGATGGGGGGTGGGGTGGATGGGGGTTGGGGGGTCTGTAAGGTGATTGGTGCACTTACATATGTTTCCTCTGATGGTCCCAAGCGAAAGGGACCATTAGATAAGCAGGCAGCAGGCATATTAGACGCTGTTAACAAAACAGCGTCTGATATGCGGTTTTTTAAACTACTACAGGAAATCTCGCCTCTCGCGAGATGACGCGCCGATGCGTCAAGGAGGAATAACCGGGCCGCCGAGATCACGCGATTCCGCGTGAGGTGGTCCGGATGTGGTTATTAGGTGGGCTCCAACCTCCATGAGATTTTTGTAAGGTGAGACAAATATAAATATTACTCTTAGATCGTGCTGGTTTCCCGCATATCACTCTATGACTGGTCCGTCAGAGGAGCAGAAGAATGAAAATACAGGAAGTGCCGGATTCGACAAATAACTGACTGGAACAGATCCCACTGACTATAATGGGATCCGCTGGTTTCCATTCTGGAGGTTTTTTTAATGGATAAAAAAGTCCTGCTTATTTCATGCTATTTTTTATGAGTTTCCATGCCGGAAGCCCTGAACTGAGCTTCAAACACAGATGTAAAGGCAACCTTAGTTGAAAGGGTTTTTTCCATCATAGAAATTATATGCTGTAATTTTTTGATTGGTGAGGATGTGAGATGGGGAAACAGCTCTCATTGTTGAACACTGTGGATTAAAGGAAATGTTCTGGACTGACGTTCTGCTGTTTGGCCACAAGATGCCGCCGTTTCCTAGGCACAGCTGACTGACTGCATATACATATTTCCATATTCATGAGAGGTGTGGTTGCCAAGCTGAAGGAGAAAGAGGAAATCTCCATATTGGAAGGACACAGAGAGGAGTGAATCAATTCACATCCAAGCATGGGATCAACATTTTGCGACCACAGCTACAGTCAAGTTAAGCTGATTGTTGCAAGTTAAGGTCTCTGTTTCGTGTGTCAGGCCAAAAAGGGTTTCTGCTGTTCACAAAAGGACTCCTTTAAAAAAAGAGATATACGATTGACGTCTCACTGGCTCAATCCAGCTCAGCGTAATACGCAGGCACATGCCATCGGACTAGTTACAGGAGGGGCAATATTGTAGTTTAATATACGATTGTGAACTTTTGTGTTGTGTTGTGTCATTTCTAGGGTAATAAAAGGTACAGTGTGGCGTTTTAGTTGTGCCCACAAGTAGGCAAACTAGTGTAATTCTTTCTGGCATCCATTGCAAGGCACCGTGCTGTGCAGAACAAGGGTCTTGGCCTGCGGGCTGAGTGTATGTAAATCCATTTTATGTTCCCAGAGGTTGGGGTTTGCGTTCAGTGTCATATTGCAGTGAAAAGTCTGGTTTGCAAAAGCTGGTGTCAGAGTTGCTTTTCTCGTTCGTGACTTCGCTGTATCCTGGGAAGCCCACCCCGGTACACGGCTTACAACTTGGCATAGTCAGCAGGATACAGTGACCGTTATGGACGGGAACGCGGCAGGAGACCTTCCCCCAGCACCAATGTCACCGGTCCAGGACCCAGCTCAGGGTGCGCCAGTGCAAGGCCAACTTGCCCCAACACCGCTGGTACAGCATGCCCCGCCATGTCCGCCACTGTAGGGTACACTCCTGTGGGGGAGCTGTTGCGTCATCTGCCAAAATTTGACGGTAAAAACATGATGTTGCAGGACTGGACTGAAAGGGTGCGGAGTGCAGTTAGAATTTGTAACCTGACCCCTGAGCTGCGGGCAGAGGTTGCTCTGGAGACTCTAGAGGGTGAAGTCAGACGGACAGTGATGGTAAGGCCCGAATCTGAGAGAGAGACCCTAGAGAAAAATATTCTCCCTGCAGGACAGAACCCAAAGGGGGAGTGCTAAAGTAGTGCAGTTGCGGAGCCACTTCTTCAACCGACCACAGCGAGAGGGCGAGACCCTGATGCAGTACAATGCCCTACAGGAGATGTTAAATGAAATATAGCGGCGAGACCCAAAGGCCATGCAATCCTTCCGGGAGACGGACCGGCTACTAAGAGACCAGTACAGGACAAATTCCAAGAGATGACTTGGACGACGGCCGACATGACATTCTACAGCATCTACCTAGCCGCTGTGGAGAGAGAGGTAGAGCACATGCCTGTGACGGCGAGAGTAGCGAGTAGCACCCATGCTACGGGACGTCAGTGCATCTGAAGACTAAGATTCTTTAAAAGGATGTGGTCCAGGCCCTGCGGACAGAATTGAGAGAATTTTGGCTGGAAGTGTCCCAGATGAAGGCAGGATCACCCCGGCTCTCGGAAATGACCCCAACACCCCACGCCACTCCATCCAGGATAACTCACGTGCGGAGGAATGTCAAAAATGGGTCCCTCTGCTGGGCTTGTCAACAGTACGGCCATATGGTCAAAGAGTGCCCCGAACAGATGATGTCCGAGCCGACGTTAAACTTTCGACCGCCGCAGTAGCTGGGCATCCTGCGGTGGTACACCAGAAGCTGAGCCCTATGCGTAAGGAACACGACATGTATGCCAGCAGCCCCGTTATGGAAGCAGAGTTAGAAGGCCAAAAGGTACGCTGCCTAGTTGATACAGGATCGGAGTGCACCCTTATGCCTCTCGAGCTCTTCGAAAGACACTTTAGACATATGATGGAGTCGGAAGACGGGAGCATCATTAGGGTCCGACTGTTTGGGAAAGACATCGGCAAGAAGGGGGTTGTGTTCATGGACCATTCATCCCAGAGAGGAATAGACGTGACACTAGGTATGAATGTGCTGACAGACCTAGACCATTAACTCTCGGCCAAAGAAGGGCCGAAGTATTGGCAATGGGCCACCACACAACGGCCAACGAATAAGGTTCTACAGCAGATGTTGAGGAGCTGTAGTCTGTGAAAGAGCAACATGTCCAGTCGGCCCATTGGACACGTGAAGGTGCCGCAGAGGACTCCAGTGAAAATCCCACCTCGACAAGAATATTGACGTTGCCGGTGGGGGCTGGACGACAGCTGAATGGACTGGAGGTTCTGATCAAGCTCGCTTACCAAGAGGAAATGCAGACTCATCCACTGGTAGCCTGGGCCCTCGCTATTGTGAAGGCTGGATGTGTGCCTGTACGCTGTCTCAATGTTGAAGACTGCGAGTTAACCGTTCCTGGGAATACCTTACTGGCCCAAGTTTATATGTCTGAAGGGGACATCCTTCGACGAAGGGTCTTCACGCTACAGCCAGATAGGAGATCAGCCTGGACCTATGCTGTAGAGGTCCATCAAAGGGAGACCCTAACAACACAGTGGAACGGTCAAGTGATCATGGCCTGAATGGGGGTGGACTGCAAGACCCTAACTCCATCCCCTTCCGCGAATTGAGGAGTCATTGTCCGCCCTGAGTCATGCGAATTTCTTCTTGACTCTTGACTTGGCCAGTGGGTATTGGCAGGTACCGGTGGCCAAGAAGGACAAAGCGAAGACGGCCTTTATTCTACCTATGGGACTCTACGAGTTCAACCGGATAACATTCAGCCTTTCCGATGCTCCGGGAACATTCCAGCGGTTGATGGAGTACTGTCTGGGAGATCTTAACTTCGAGTCGGTATTAATATATCTGGACTACATAATAGTGTTTGGAGACTCCTTTGATAATCATCTCCAAAAGCTGCGACAGGTCCAAATACGGCTGTGACACCATGGGCTCAAGATCAAGCCCAAGAAGTGCCAACTGTTTCTACAGCAGATAGAGTATTTGAGACTGAGTACACTACAAATGGTGCGGGTGTTCGTGGGACTTGCCGGCTACTACAGGAGGTTTATACCCAAATTCGCTCATTTGGTGGGCCCATTAAATGAGTTATTAAGGGGCACTGCGAGGGGGCCCAAAAAATCGTCCCATCTAATGGGGACCCTGGCAACAAGAGGCCTTTGAAGCAGTCAAAGAGGTGCCAACCAGTGCTCCGATTTTGGCTTACACGCTGTTCGACACTCTATTCCTGCTGTACACTGATGGACGTCTACATGGTCTGGGGGCCATGTTATCCCAAATCCAAGATGGATGTGAGAGAGTCATTGCCTGTGGCAGCCGGTCTCTGAGGGAGTCAGAGTGCAACACTGACAACTGTAGCTCCTTTAAACTGGAACTACTGGCACTGGTGTGGGCAATGACCAACAGTTTAGCGGAGTACCTGACAGGTGCAGAGGTGACCGTGATGACGGACAACAACCTGTTAACACATCTGGAGAATGCCAAGCTCGGGGTGCTTGGGCAGAGGTGGTTGGCTCGCCTCTCTAAGTACCATTATCACTTTAAGTTACGGTCAGGTAGGGAGAATGGCAATGCCGATGCACTCTCCTGAGTTCCTGTAGAATGCAGATGAAGAGCTAGAGGACACTGAAACTCCTGACCTTGGTTTATTACCCATGTTCGAGGACGTGGAACATTCAAGTGGGTTGGCGTCCGGGATGTCCCTGGTGTTGAGAATGACGTTGGCTGATTGGGAGAGAGTCCAGAACAGCTGTCCGGACCTGTGGTAGGTGAAAGAATGGGTCCGGACCAAGATCTGGTCTTGGCTAGAAGAGCGGTCCCATCTGACTATAGAGGGCCAAAAGTTGTTGAGGCAGTGAGATAAGCTGACTGTTACCCAGGGCCTCCTGTGTCAGACCATATACTTGCAATCAGAGTTGCAGTACCGGTGACAGATTGTCATTCCCATCTCATTGGGACCGGAGGCTGCCCGGGAAGTCCATGAGAGGGGTGCCCATTTTAGGAGTGATAAGATGTTTAAGTGGTTCCAACGGCTGGTATACTGTCCAGATTTGGCAAACATGGTGGCCGAGGCATGTCTTAAGTGTCGGCCCTGCGGGCTGAGTAAGAGTACTGAGCAGCAAGCTCCTGTCCAGGCCATCCAGACCTCAGTGCCCCTAGAGCTCCTCATGATCGATTACGTACAGATTGGGTACTCTACCTCAGGACACTCATACTGTTTAGTCATGACAGACCATTTCACAAAGTATGCGGTGGCTGTGCCCACCAGACACCAGAATCAGCCGCTGAAGCGGTCTGCAAACAGTTTATACAGATGTTCGGGTGTACACGGAGGATACATTCGGACCAGGGGGGAATGTTCTCAGGGTACTCTTATAAATGAGCTGTACTAGCTGTATTGGATCAAATGTTCCCGCACCACCCTGTATCACCCCCAGGGAAATGGGTCATGCAAACGATTCAACCACACCTTACTCCAGATGCTGTGGACTCTGAAGGACAGCCAAAAGTGTTGGTGACCTGAGTACCTACTCCCCACATATTCTCATGTTTGGGAGAGCTAAACGAGAGATTGAGGATCTCCACATGCCTGATCCAATGGAGCCACCACCAAGAAGTACCACCACATGGGCGCGAGAGCACCGCTGCTGGTTGAGAGCGATCCACAAGGTTGTGGGGGAGTGCCTGGAACAAGTGGTACACCCTAACCCGAGACGAGTTCAGAGGGATGGGTATGCCCGGGGTGATAGAGTGATGGTCAAAGCCAAATGGCCGCCTCGGAAGTTGAATGGGCGGTGGGAGGCGGTCCCATACACGGTGAAAAGGAGGGTAGACTCTGCCATCTCAGTTTCTTAAGTAGAACCAATATGAACTGGGGGCCCTCTTGAAACTCGCACCGTAACATGTTGAGGCGTTGTAATTATGATGAACCAGTGTGTAGAGGAGATGCCTCCTCCTGCTCAGAGTACAGAGGAAATTCCCTTAGAGGAGGAGGAGGAATGGTTTGTTGCCCCTGCCCCGCACCTACCGAGGCGCCAGCCGTGGCAAGTTTGCCACCCAGGGAAAGTGTTCAGTGGTCACCAGCCCCTCTCCCATTAGATATGTCTGACGTTCCTAGTGCTTCTGAGCCTATCACTCTACGTAGGTCAACAAGACCCAATGCTGATGTGCCCCCACAGCGTTATGCCCAGGATGAGTTTATATGGGGAGGGTTGCCAAGTGCGACAACCTCTAGTGGGGTGGCATGTGAGATGGGGAAACAGCTCTCATTGTTGAACACTGTGTGGATTAAATGAAATGTTCTGGACTGATGTTCTGATGGTTGTCCACAAGCTGCCGCTGTTTCCTAGGCACAGCTGACTGACTGCATATACATATTTCCATATTCATGAGAGGTGGGGTTGCCAGGCTAAAGGAGAAAGAGGAAGTTGAAATATTGGAAGGACACAGAGATACATAGAGGAGTGAATCAATTCATATCCAAGCATGGGATCAACATTTTGTGACCACAGCTACAGTCAAGTTATGCTGATTGCTGTTCAGGACCCAGATTCTGCCCAGGGGACAGAGGAATTCTCCCAGGAGTGCTAATGAGAGCTAAGGAACAAACTACCTGCTCTGTGGTACCGCATGTTTGTTGAATAGATTGCTTGTTCGGTTCAGAGTCATCAGAGTAGAGTTTGTTGAATAGATTGCTTGTTCGGTTCAGAGTCAGACAGAGCAGACCCGGGTCGGTAAGATCTTGCACTATTGGCGCCTAGAGACTAGACCAGGCCTGTAGTTAGCTAGTTAGGGCCTTTTGTGTGTCAGACCAAAGTGTTTCTGCTGTTCACAAAAGGACTCCATAATAAAAAGAGATATTGCACACTTGAGAGCCGATAGACGTCTCACCGGCTCAGTGCAGCTCAGTGGTTTGCACAGAAGTAATACGCAGGCATGTGCCATAGGACCAGTTACGGGAGGGGGAATATTGTAGTTTATTATAAGATTGTGAACTTTTGTGTTGCACCGCAGGCCAGCCCGTATCATACACCCACATAATCGTTCGTGTCATTTCTAGGGTAATAACAGGTATGGTGTGGCGTTTTAGTTGTGCCACCAATAGGCCAACTAGTGCAATTCTTTTTGGCATGCATTGCAGAGCGCCGTGCTGTGCAGCACAAGAGTCTCGGCCTGCGGGCTGAGTGTATGTAAATCCATTTTATGTTCCCAGAGGTTGGGGTTTGCGTTCAGTGTTATATTGCAGTAAAAAGTCTGGTTTGCAAAAGCTGGTGTCAGAATTGCTTTTTTCGTTCGTGACTTCGCTGTATCCTGGGGAGTCCACCGTGGTACATGGCTTACAGGGACCACACTTGGTGGGATCCTCACTCAAACTGAGAATTAAGAGCCCTTCCCTTGTGCATTTCTTTGCACCACAGGTGGCACTTTCTTTGCTCTCAGAATCAAAGTGGAGTCGCAGAAGTCTGATCTCAATATATTTGACATCAAATGTCAAATTCTAACATTTGTTCAGTTTCAATTGCTTAAAAGGAATGTATTGTCAGAAAATACATTTTTGTTAAATATATATTTTTAAAATGTTGCTCCTGTTTTTTTTTTACTTCCTTTGTCATAATGTATGTTTGATCCTGAAATCTTACAGTTTTTGCTCTGGCTATTGAGCGTCCTTATAGGCTGACACTTCCTGTTCTGTATAGATCAACTCTCAGCAGCAATCTTATTACCATCAGAGTCAGGAAAACAATAATAGATAAAACTTCTGTGTAGGTAACACTGTGTACACCATTCACAATAGGTGATGGTCACAGCTCATCTCCTTCCCTCCCTGCTCAATAAGCTCTGTATACGTCATAGAGCACACTCACAATACTCTCCCATAAAAGTCAAGCAGCTGTTTACAGGCTTCTAGTGTCCATATGGTTGCTGTTAACTGCAGCTCAGACAATATGGACACCGCCACCATCATCTACAGAAAATAAATAAAAAGAAAATCTTCAGTACAAACAAAACATGGATCAGAAAAAAATAAAATAAAATTCAGCATGGAGTAGAAAAAAACATGTTTCTGAAAAACATGTTTTGTATAAAAATAATGTTTATAAGAGAAGTTGGTGCAAAATGTGGTATCTTAAGCCACACCTATTTTAGTTAAGCCATACTCCTTGAAGGATGATGCACAGTGAACTATTCCTTTTGCTCCCAATTGCACAAAAGTGCTTAAAATTTTGGTGTAATGTACGCTAGAATTCAGGCACAATCATAATAGTAAATGTGGACTATGTTATGACGTTTTTTTGGCTCTCTTTGTTTATCGTAACTCTTTGTTTGAGGATCACACACAAATCAACATGGAACATAATCAGTCATAGGGCACAAATACTTTTTCTATTTTACCACTGTATATAGCATCCATAGGACAAACCTTCTGGATATTTATAGTTGTCCGTTATATCTATCCATCCATTGCTCCCCACTGCTTTGGTGCTGATAAATTTCCCCACCGATTCGCTGTTGGTGTAGACTTTCTCCTTCAGATCTTTGTCGTAATAAACCCATGTAATGCGGTCAGCATTAACCTCTGAGAAAACGAATGGGCCATCGTAATCAAGATCAATGTCTCCTTCTTTGATGGCATGGACTGAGGTTGGGCCACAGCGGTGAATTCCTATAGATAATAATCAATTAAATTAGTCCTTAAGTTAAAGGGGTGGAACAGTTTAGAAAACTCCTATATGCCTGTTAAGGTTTTGGAGTTAATAGAGATGAGTCCTTTGATGGGACCCTCATATAATAGCCAGAGTAGACAACAGTTAAAACATTGTTCCTCTTTCTGGAGGACCTGTCCTGTCCCGTATTACACAGATAAACTAATTATATGAATGAGCACTGTGTAATGCTCAATTTCCCCTGTGGTGGCACTGCAGGGAAATTAAGCACCTAATTACAGGAACCAGAACAGCTGATCACTGGAGGTTCCAGCAGGAAGACATTTTAAGATTTGTTTATTGTCAAGGAAGAATCACTTTTAGAAACATCTGTATAGAAAGTAATAGACCTCATTCTGTACCTCCACTTAGCTCTTGCGGTGTGGCATCCAGCACTTGCCATCCTCCATAACTTGAACCCAATTCGCTTCTAGAAAACCAACTTTCATTCCAAACATGGAAATTCCTGCAGATAACACCATGTATTGAACACACATTATTTATTTTAGTAAAATATTCCTAGAAAATATTACAAAGAAGATCCTAGAAAATATACACTAACCATGAAGTTAAATGGGTTATCCCTCAACATTTAAAACTCATTTTCACTCAAATATCTGGAGGACTATCTTCCCTTTTGTGCGTGGGTAGCAGTTTGTTATATTAGAAAAAGTGGTTGCATCTACTACAGTTAGCTCTTGCAGGGCCTTATTTGGAGTTCATGCTGCCCTATGCACTTTAGTGCCCCCCTTTCCACATTGAGGTCCATAAAATTTAGGGAGCATATGGCCGTCAGCTATCCCTCCCAACTTCCCCATAAACACACACATTTATGTACACTGAAAAAAAAATCTACAAAATGCCACTGGGCTTATTAAGAGGCGTATACCTCTTAATAAATTAGGCATCTCTTTCAACAGTCCATGCAACTAAATACAAAGGAATGTCAGTTATGAGCTGGCAATGATCTGCATTATAATTTGTGTCAGTTTCTGGCCAAAATTATAATAAATGTGTTGGGTTATGCCTAGTCGCAGCCCCTCCCACTGAGCTCCACTCACTCTAACCAAAAGTGGTAAGAGCAGCGTAGAAAAAGGCACAAATTTTGGTGTACAGTATATACACCAGTCTATTCACTAGCAGTACACTGTATATATACACCGGACCATTTTCTAGCAGTATACAGTATATACACCAGTCTATTCACTAGCAGTACACTGTATATATACACCGGACCATTTTCTAGCAGTATACAGTATATACACCAGTCTATTCACTAGCAGTACACTGTATATATACACCGGACCATTTTCTAGCAGTATACAGTAAATACACGGTCCCTTCTCCAGCAGTATACAGTATATACACGGTTCATTCTTTAGCAGTATACAGTATATACATGGTTCATTCTCCAGCAGTATACAGTATATACACGGTTAATTCTCCAGCAGTATACAGTATATATACAGTTTATTCTCCAGCAGTATACAGTATATACACAGTTCATTCTCTAGCAGTATACAGTATATACACGGTTCACTCTACAGCAGTATACAGTATATACACTGTTCATTGTCTAGCAGTATGCAGTATATACATGGTTCATTCTCTAGCAGTATACAGTATATACACGGTTCATTCTCTAGCAGTATAGAGTATATACACGGTTCATTCTACAGCAGTATACAGTATATACACAGTTCATTCTCTAGCAGTATACAGTATATACATAGGTAGAAAGGTAATTTGCAGCAAAGCAAAGGCAGCTCACCCCTGATGACCGCTGAGTGGGAGCACGGAAAGGTCCTCTGGTGGACACATCGAAGTAATGCGAAAAACTCCAGCTCACCAAAATCCAAGCGATTCTTTATTGAAGTTCATAAAAATTCCAAAACATAGGGACAGACATACGACACCGTTACGCGTTTCGGGCCTCTTACAGATATGGGCCCTTCATCATGACTGGTGCAACATACAAAAAGAGACATCTTAAAAGCCCAGCTCACACCTGAATTCCTGATTGCCAGGTCACATGGTGCAAACACCTGTGCCGACTAAATCAGGAAAAAGGGAGGAGCAGGGTACTCTAAAGTACACAAAGGTATAGATAAAATATATACCATATAAAATCAAAGGAAAATGACATGCTCTCTCAATACTGTAATATCAGATCATATTTCCTATTTAAGCCTTGCGGGATGCGTGTTTTTAATTTAAACATCCAGTAGGATTCCCGGTTCAATAATTTTCTCCTCATATCCCCTCCTCTGGTTGGCACGAATACCCTTTCAATACCCTGTACTCTAAGTTTGCTGGTGTCGCCGCCATGCACAACCGCAAAATGTGCACTGGCGGCTGAAACATTCCGGGTGCGATAGTGCGGCACATCAGATATGTGCTTTCTTATGCGAACCTTCAGGGGGTTGGACGTGCAGCCCACATACTGTAGGTTACAGAGATTGCACATGATGACATAAATCACATTTCTTGTGTTACAATTAATGTAACTATTTATCGTGTGCTCTTGGCCATCTGCACAAGAGACAACCACTTTAGCCACATGCAGGTAATCACAGCAAAGACATATATGATGGCCACATTTATAGCAACCCTTGGTGGCTAGCCAGGTTGGTATAGTTTTTGCCCCTCACTAAACAGACTGGGACTGACCATGTTACCTATAGTCGGAGCCCTTCTGGCTGCACACCTGATCCCATCATCAATAATATTAAACCATTCATTTTCGTATTTCAAAACTGGCAAGTGTTTCTGAATAATTTTACAGATTTCTCCATATTCAACACTATATTGTGTGACAAAGGTAACCGGCATTTTTGCTTACTATTCTTTTTCTCCTATATCCAATTTTTTGATCAGCTTGAGTGATTAGAGAATCTCGATCTAACCTTGCCACCTGATCTTTGTGTATTTGCATATGACGTTTCACATAGGACCTGGCTGTCAATCTTTTCATGAGTTCATTACTCTCCTGATCAAATACCGCAGGGTCTGAACAGTTACGTCTGATGCGCAACAGCTCCCCCCTGGGAATGTTTCCTACTACATGTTTTGGATGACATGATGTGGCATATAATGTGGTATTACCAGCCAGATCCTTCCTGTGTATTGTAGTTTCAACACATGTTTTAGGGACATTGCCCTGTAGTTTCAAATCCAGGAACACAATCCAGTCCCTGTTATAACACAAAGAAAAGGCTATAGAAGAGACACATGAATTAAGGTATCCACCGAACAGCGGTATGGCCGCCACATCGCCCGACCAAACCAAGAGCAGGTCGTCGATATAACGACCATACCACTGCAGGTGACCCCCAAATGGAAGGGTGTCGATGAGGAGAAAGGTCCTCTCCCACCATGCCATAAAAATATTAGCTATGGAGGGGGAGAACCTGGCCCCCATCGACACCCCCGACAACTGCAAATAATAATTTTCATCAAACATGAAAAAATTATGACGTAGCAAAAAATCAACAGCCAACTCCAGAAATTCTCTGAGGGACTCAGTGTAATTGCTGTAGGTTCGCAAGAACCACCGCAATGACATCAGAGCCAAATCATGTGGTATGTTGGTATACAGGGACACCACGTCAGCCGTAATCCAGACGTAACCCTCCTGCCATTGGAAGGAACGCATGGATCCCAAAACTGACATGGTGTCCTTAATATATCCTGGAATAAGAGGGATCAGGGGCTGGAGAAGTGAGTCAACCCATTCAGACAGGCGTTCAGAAAAACTGCCAATTCCTGCCACAATAGGTCGAAGTGGCGGCGGAAAAACATCCTTATGCACTTTGGGTAACGCATGAAATATAGCAATAATCGGGCTGTCCACATAAATATAATCCATATCCTTTTGCAAAAGACAACCTGAGTTAACTCCCAGTACTAAAAGATCCTGCAGTTTTTTCTGAAACAAAGGGAGAGGGTTGCCGCCCAGGACTTTATACACTGAATTATCATTCAACATGTTTAATATTTGAGATTTGTATATACCTTTGTCCAGGACGACAACCGCTCCCCCTTGTCAGCTTGCTTGACTATGATATCCTCTCTGCATTTTAAAGCTGTTAACGCACATTGTTCCCCTTAGTGAGATTTGGGGATATAAAGCCTCCTTCTATACCCGTTTTTCTTTCATGGAGTTTGCATAAATCCATTTCTACCAGCTCCTGAAATCTGTCAAGGGCTGGTGAACGGGATTGTAAGGGGTAAAAATCCCTATTGGAAGGCTTAAATGTGCAGGAGCGGCCAACCTTCTCCCCAGTGACACATTCTGCTCTTAGATCTTGGAGCTCCGCCGTACTGCGGAGCTCAGAGAAAGAGCTAAGAACTGGGGTCAGCATAGGGTCGGGCGTGGCCTCCTGTGTGTTAGTAATCAAGACGGCTGGGCTAATCTCCTCCTCATCCAAACTATTCGAAAAATGCTTTTTCAGGGTTAATGTTCTGGCCAACCTATTTACATCCAAAATGGTTTTATAAAGATTAAAATGGTGTGTTGGGCAGAACATTAAACCTTTACTCAAAACATCGATCTCCCCTGGGTAAGGATGGAGGCCGACATATTAATCACTTGGATATCCTCTATTTTTTTCTTGTGACGAGTCGGATAGCGCTGCATTTCTCCTCTTATGCTTTCTACCCGCTCTTCGTTTTTTGTATCTTTGGCATCATTGTGCTTAACAGGAGCAGGTTTGGATTTCGTATCACGTCTAGAAGCTGTCATGTTGTCCCCTGAGGTTGATTCAGCCGAGTCCATATCTGTAGAACTAAAAGACACCCGACGTGCGGTTTTTTCTTGCTATTACGGAATTTCCTTAAGATTGAGCGTGGAGTATGAGCCTTATCTTCCGCCCAGTGGTAAACTTTATTGTCCTTATAGTCCAATAAATCACGATTGTATTTACGTTGTTTAAACTGTATCAATTCCTCCTCCAATTTTGCCAGCTTTTCATTCAGATTCTTATCCATGTCCACGAAAGTGGGATTATTAATAAATATTTTCAGGGAATCCTGTGAGGTTTTTATTTTGTCCCGCAAATCCTTGAGCAAGATTTGCTCTTGTTTAATAATAAGATCCATTAACTTAAAAGAACAGTCCGAGAGTATCGATTGCCATTCTTTGATGAAGGATTCTGAATATTCCGTGGTGGGTTTCTTTTTAATTCTTAGACCCCGAGGGATCATATCTTTCTCCACATATTTTTGAAGTGATGTCGAATCCCACCATGTGCGTAATTCTTTAACAAGCAATCCCTCTAGTGTAGCCATAAGACTTTGTATGTTCAAGCTGTCCTGTGTAACAACATCCGTGGCCTCAAAAATAGCATTTATCCTTAACCGCCGCTCCTCATTATCTTCAACGGAGCGTAAGGACATATGGGCCATAATTTCAGATGTTTTGCCATCCATAATCAGAAACGGCAGGAAATGACATAAAAATCTTCCAAACAGGGGTGCACGCCAACCAGACACAAGCATAGGTAGAAAGGTAATTTGCAGCAAAGCAAAGGCAGCTCACCCCTGATGACCGCTGAGTGGGAGCACGGAAAGGTCCTCTGGTGGACACATCAAGTAATGCGAAAAACTCCAGCTCACCAAAATCCAAGCGATTCTTTATTGAAGTTCATATACAGTATATACATGGTTCATTCTCCAGCAGTATACAGTATATACACGGTCAATTCTCCAGCAGTATACAGTATATATACAGTTTATTCTCCAGCAGTATACAGTATATACACAGTTCATTCTCTAGCAGTATACAGTATATACACGGTTCATTCTACAGCAGTATACAGTATATACACTGTTCATTCTCTAGCAGTATGCAGTATATACATGGTTCATTCTCTAGCAGTATACAGTATATACACGGTTCATTCTCTAATAGTATAGAGTATAAACATGTTTCATTCTCCAGCAGTATACAGTATATACACGGTTTATTCTCCAGCAGTGTAGAGTATATATACTGTTCATTCCCTAGCAGTATACAGTATATACACAGTTCATTCTCCAGCAGTATACAGTATATACACTGTTCATTCTCTAGCAGTATACAGTATATACACTGTTCATTCTCTAGCAGTATAAAGTATATACACAGTTCATTCTCTAGCAGTGTACAGTATATACACGGTTCATTCTCTAGCAGTATACAGTATATACATGGTTCATTCTCCAGCAGTATACAGTATATACACGGTTCATTCACCAACAATATACAATATATACATCACTCCATTCTCTAGCAGTATACAGTACATGCCCCAGTCCATTCTATAGAAATATACAGTATATACACCAGTCCATTGTCTAGTAGTATACAGTATATACACGGTTCATTCTCTAGCATTATACAGTATATACACCGATCCATTATATAGCAGTATAGAGTATATACACGGTTCATTCTCCAGCAGTATACAGTATATACATGGTTCATTCTCTAGCAGTATACAGTATATACATGGTTCATTCTCCAGCAGCATACAGTATATACACTGTTCATTCTCCAGCAGTATACAGTATGTACACGGTTTATTCTCCAGCAGTATACAGTATATACACGGTTCATTCTCTAGCAGTATACAGTATATACACGTTCATTCTACAGCAGTATACAGTATATACACTGTTCATTCTCTAGCAGTATGCAGTATATACATGGTTCATTCTCTAGCAGTATAGAGAATATACACGGTTCATTCTCTAATAGTATAGAGTATATACATGTTTCATTCTCCAGCAGTATACAGTATATACACGGTTTATTCTCCAGCAGTGTAGAGTATATATACTGTTCATTCCCTAGCAGTATACAGTATATACACAGTTCATTCTCCAGCAGTATACAGTATATACACTGTTCATTCTCTAGCAGTATACAGTATATACACTGTTCATTCTCTAGCAGTATAAAGTATATACACAGTTCATTCTCTAGCAGTGTACAGTATATACACGGTTCATTCTCTAGCAGTATACACTATATACATCGGTCCATTCTCTAGCAGTACCCTGTATATACACCAGTCCATTCACCAGCAATATACAATATATACATCACTCCATTCTCTAGCAGTATACAGTACATGCCCCAGTCCATTCTATAGAAATATACAGTATATACACCAGTCCATTGTCTAGTAGTATACAGTATATACACGGTTCATTCTCTAGCATTATACAGTATATACACCGATCCATTATATAGCAGTATAGAGTATATACACGGTTCATTCTCCAGCAGTATACAGTATATACATGGTTCATTCTCTAGCAGTATACAGTATATACATGGTTCATTCTCCAGCAGCATACAGTATATACACAGTTCATTCTCCAGCAGTATACAGTATGTACACGGTTTATTCTCCAGCAGTATACAGTATATACACGGTTCATTCTCTAGCAGTATACAGTATATACACGTTCATTCTACAGCAGTATACAGTATATACACTGTTCATTCTCTAGCAGTATGCAGTATATACATGGTTCATTCTCTAGCAGTATAGAGAATATACACGGTTCATTCTCTAATAGTATAGAGTATATACATGTTTCATTCTCCAGCAGTATACAGTATATACACGGTTTATTCTCCAGCAGTGTAGAGTATATATACTGTTCATTCCCTAGCAGTATACGGTATATACACAGTTCATTCCCTAGCAGTATACAGTATATACACAGTTCATTCTCCAACAGTATACAGTATATACACAGTTCATTCTCTAGCAGTGTACAGTATATACACGGTTCATTCTCCAGCAGTATACAGTATATACACGGTTCATTCTCTAGCAGTATACAGTATATACATGGTTCATTCTCCAGCAGTATACAGTATATACACTGTTCATTCCCTAGCAGTATACACTATATACATCGTTCCATTCTCTAGCAGTACCCTGTATATACACCAGTCCATTCACCAGCAATATACAATATATACATCACTCCATTCTCTAGCAGTATACAGTACATGCCCAATCCATTCTATAGAACTATACAGTATATACACCAGTCCATTGTCTAGTAGTATACAGTATATACACGGTTCATTCTCTAGCATTATACAGTATATACACCGATCCATTATATAGCAGTATAGAGTATATACACGGTTCATTCTCCAGCAGTATACAGTATATACACACTTCATTCTCCAGCAGTATACAGTATATACATGGTTCATTCTCCAGCAGCATACAGTATATACACAGTTCATTCTCCAGCAGTATACAGTATGTACACGGTTTATTCTCCAGCAGTATACAGTATATACACGGTTCATTCTCTAGCAGTATACAGTATATACACAGTTCATTCTCTAGTAGAGTTGAGCGTACCGAATTTTGGGGTGTTTGGGACACGGACCCAAACCCAAACATTTTCAAAAAAGTTCAGGTTCGGGTCCGTTGTTCGGCGATTTCTACCCGCTTTCTGAAGGGCTGCAAAGCAGCCAATCAGCAAGTGTTTTACTTCTTGCCCTAAGAAGCCATCACAGCCATGCCTACTAATGGCATGGCTGTGATTGGCTGAGTGCAGCATGTGACCCAGTCTCTTTATAAGCTGGAGTCATGTAGTGCCGCAAGTCAGTCTGCTGAATTGAGATTAGAGCAAAGTTGCTGCTGGTGCGATCAGGTACAGAATAGGGCAGAAATCTGAAGAACCTGTGCAACTTTAATCCACAAGATACAGCACATAGAGAGGGAGGGAGCCTCAGCAATCCAACATTTGTGTACCCAGCCACTGCCAGGGAGATTTTTTTTGTAATTCATCTGTTACTGAGGTGGGGGTCGGCGCCATTTTAGGCACTGCAGTGTACTGCATGTCTGCCAGCCTGCCAGGGACATCAGCCTAATCCTATTTTGTAGCTCAGTGAAGACAAACAATTCTGGCTGCTCAAGTCCCCTATATTGCCTTTTGTATGTTTAAGGGGTGACATAGTCCATTTGTCTAGCCTGGGCTCTGTGGTGCCACAGAGCACTTGTGTATACAATGCACTAAACCGTATATTCCATTTCAGCTACCAAATAGTGCATCAGTGTATTTTTGTTTAAAAAAAAGTTGTCATCCTGATCCACCAAGTCCATTTTACACCGCCAAAATATATATTTGACATTTTTGCGGTGAAATAGAGAATCTGTGTAATTTTGGGGGAAAAAATGTATTCCTTGTCCACAAAACAGTTCTGCCTACACCGTCCAACAACATATTTTATATTTATGCATGGAAATAGAGCTTCTTTGTTTTTTTTTAGAAAAAAATGTTATTCAAGATCCACCAAACAGTCTGAAATACCCATAACAACCACCTATTTTACATTGCTGCTGACGGCATAAGTGTATTTTTTTGATAAGAGTGGTGATCCTGATACATAGAGCATCTTGAAATATACCGCTTAAATACCGATTTTACATTTCAGCTGAGAAATAGTGCATTATTATTTTTTGTGTGAAAAAAGCAATATTCTTGCTTCACAAAGCAGTTGTACATACACGGTATAAATATCTAATTTAAGTTCACAGCAGTAAAAACAGAATTTTGGGGTTTTATTGAAAAAGCCGTGTTTTAGGCCGAAAAACAGTTGTGCAGCCGTCGTTTAAATAATTATTTCCAATTTATAACAGTCAAATACTCCATTTATGAATTTTGGTGACCAAATCCGTGTTCTGGGTCCCCAAATCTGGTGTCCATACATAGTATAAATATTTAGTTATAATGTTCAGCAGTTAAAAACTGCATTTTGGGGTTTTATTGAAAATAGCCATGTTTTAGGCAGAAAAAACTGTTGTTCATCCATCGTTTAAATACTATAATTTTCGCCCTATAAGACGCAGCGGCCCATAAGATGAACCTAGGTTTATGAGGAGGAAAATAAGAAAAAAAATATTTTGAACAAAAAGGTGTGCATTTTGGTGGGTTTTGAACTAATGGTGTTATGGGGGATCTGTGGATGGCACAGTTATGGGGGATCTGTGGATGGCACTGTTATGGGGTGGATCTGTGGATGGCACAGTTATGGGGATCTGTGGATGGCACAGTTATGGGGGATCTGTGGATGGCACAGTTATGGGGGTCGGTGGATGGCACAGTTATGGGGGTCGGTGGATGGCACAGTTATGGGGGTCGGTGGATGGCACTGTGATTGGGGGACTGTGGATGGCACTGTGATTGGGGCACTGTGGACGGCATGGTTATTGGGGACTGTGGATGGCACTGTTATAGGGGGATATGTGGATGGCACTGTTATGGGGGTCGGTGGATGGCACTGATTGGGGGACTGTGGAAGGCACTGTTATTGGGGACTGTGGATGGCATTGTTATCGGGGACTGTGGATGGCACTGTAGTGGGGGCGTCTGTGGGTGACACTATTGTGGAGATCTGTGGATTACGCTGCTATGGGGGTGATCTATGGATGACAATGAATAGCATTTTATGCTATGTGTCATCCACAGACCCCCATAACAGTGCCATCCACAAATTCCCATAACATCACCATTCACTGAATGATCCCCAATAGGGTGGTGGGGGCAGGCATATACAATAACGTAGTTCTGTAATTACAGTGGGCCCGGTGTAGTCACTGTATTCTGCTACACCGGGCCCGCTAACTGTAGGAATCCTAACTGTAAGCGTATGTATAGGTTTATTAAATCTTCTATATACCCTGTGCTTACTATACTACTAACATCCCAGGCAAGAGGCAGGAAGCAGGAGGCTGGGTCGGCGGGTGGGCACTGGCAGCGTAACTCACTATGTCACGTGCCAGCTCTGTCCACTTTATAAATGAAGCTCCAGCCTCCTCTCCTTCCTCTTGCCTGGGATGTTAGTAATATAGTAAGTAAAGGATATATAGACGATTTAATAAACCTGTACATACTGTACGCCTACAGTTAGGATTCCTGCAGTTAACGGGCCCGGTGACTGCAACGGGCCCGCTGTCATTACATAACTAGATGCCAGCTTCTCCTCCCTGCCCGCTTATACACTCCGCCGACCGCATGCTGCCCAGCATGCAGTCGGCGGTATACAAGTGTAACGCTAGCATTCGCCCCATAAGATGCACTGCCTCCCCCACACTTTTGGGGGGGAAAAGTGCGCCTTATAGGGCGAAAAATACGGTAATTATTTCCAATTTATAACAGTCTAATACTGCATTTGTGAATTTTGGTGACCAAATCCGTGTTCTGGGTCCCCAAATCTGGTGTCCATACATAGTATAAATATCTACTTATAAAGTACAGCAGTTAAAAACTGCATTTTGAGGATTTATTAAAAAGGCTGTGTTTTAGGCCAAAATAACTGTTGTGCATCCGTCGTTTAAATAATTAATTTCAATTTACAGCAGTGAAATACTTATTTTCTGTATTTTATTACAAAAATACTTGTTCTTGTTCCACAAACCACTTGTGCATACAGTGTACCAAAACATTTTTTTGCATTTCCGCATAGAAATTGAGAATCAGTGTATTTTGGGCACAAAAAACATTATTCTGGGTCCACAGAGCATTTTTATGACACGGGCACTGCCTTAGTGAATGTAATTGTTGACTAGTGGCAGGTAAATTGACACCAGAGAGAGACCAATCTTTCAGCTTGGTGGGTGAACGCAAATAATGAGGAGAACATCAAATAAGGGATGTGGGCATGGTCGTGGTGGTGTTGGTGGAGCTCCTGTTGCTGGGAGAGGACGTGGCCGTTCAGCGCCAACTACCGCTCCAAGTCAAACACCTTCCTCTGGTGCGAGTAGGTGACAGAATCTGCAGCGTTATTTGATAGGCCCAAATGCCGCTCTACGGATGGTGAAGCCAGAACATGTACAGGAAATAGTAGATTGGGTGGCTGACAGTGCCTCCAGTTCCTTCACAGAATCTAACACCCAGTCCTCTGCAGAAAGCTCACAGTTAGCACCTGCAGCCCATGCCCATGCGTCTTCCACCTCACCCCTTGCATATCAGCCAAGCAGTCAGAGCCCCAAATCATGCAGGTAAGTCTCATGCTTTTTGATGACTCTGTTGGCAGGGTTTCCCTGGCCCATCCACCTAGCCCTGCCCCAGTAGAGGAAGACCTTGAATGCACTGATGCTCAACCACTTTTGTTGCAGGATGAGGACATGGGAATACCGCCACAAAATGTCTCTGATGATGATGAAACACAGGTGCCAACTGCTGTGGCTTTCTGCAATGTGCAGACCGACGAGGAGGCCAGGGGTCATGAATGGGTGGAAGATGATGTGGAGGTCCTAGATGATGAAGTCCTAGACCCAGACTGGACTGAAGGTCATGCTAGTGAGGCGTGCAGTTCTGAGGAAGAGGCGGTGGTTGCACAGAGGCAACAGCACAGCAAAAGAGGGAGCAGGGTGCAAAAGCGCAGCGGCCGTTCCAGAGACAGTACGCCTGCTACTGTCCACCGCATCCAGGCACCGAGCACACCAAGGCCTGCTCCAATGCGTGGTAGTCATTGGCGTGGCAGTTCTTCACACAATGTCCTGACGACAAGACACGAGTGGTTTGCATGTTGTGCCATCAGAGCCTGAAGTGAGACACCAACGTTCTTAACCTGAGCACAACCTGCATGACCAGGCATCTACATGCAAAGCATGAACTGCAGTGGAGTAAACACTTTAAAAACAAGGAACTCTCTCATGCTCCTCCTGCTCCCTCTTCTGCTGCTGGCTCGGCCTCTCCCTCCACCTCTGGCGTCACCGTGGCACGTGGCGACCAGCAAACAGAGGATGTTCCACCAACAACACCACATACGACACCATCACCAAGCATCTCCACCATGTCACATGGCAGCATTCAGCTGTCCATCTCCCAAAAATTGGAGAGAAGGAGGAAATACCCACCTACACATCCTCGAGCCCTGGCCCTGAATGCCAGCATTTCAAAATTACTGGCCTTTGAAATGCTGTCATTCCGTCTGGTGGAGACGGACTGTTTCAAACAGCTGATGGCGGTGGCTGTCCCCCAGTATGTTGCTCCCAGCCGCCACTACTTTTCCAGGCGAGCTGTCCCTTCCCTGCACAACCAAGTGGAGGATAAAATCAAGTGTGCGCTGCGCAACGCCATCTATGGCAAGGTCCACATATCCACAGATACATGGACCAGTAAGAACGGCCATGGCCGCTATATCTCCCACACTGGGTAAATGTAGCGGTGTCTGGGCCCGAGGCGGATAGCGGTTTGGCGCATGTCCTTCCACCACCGAGGATCGCAGGGCATTATTCGTTGCCTCCTGTTGCTTCCTCCTCCTACTCCGCATCATCCTCCTCCTACTCCTCCTCTTCTACCACCCCCACATCCGGTCATCGAAAGAACCTCACCCGCAACTTCAGCACAGCCCGGGTAAACGTCAGCAGGCGATTTTAAAACTCATGTGTTTGGGTGACAAACCCCACACCGCACAGGAGCTTTGGAGGGGCATAGAACAGCAGACTGATGAGTGGTTGCTGCTGGTGAGCCTCAAGCCCGGCCTGGTGGTGTGCGATAATGGGCAAAAATTCGTTGCAGCTCTGGGACTAGCTGGTTTGACGCACATCCCTTGCCTGGCGCATGTGCTGAATCTGGTGGTGCAGAAGTTTCTTAAAATCGACAAAGACATGTCAGATCTGCTGCAGAAAGTGGGTCCATATGTGCGTGCTTTCAGCATTCTCACCCTGCTGCTGTTCGCCTGTCTGCGCTGCAGCGTAACTTTGCCTTCCTGCTCACCGCCTCATATGCGACATGCCCACCAGGTGGAACTACACCTTACATATGCTACAGAGACTGTGCGAGCAGCAAGCGGGTGATAGTGGAGTTTCTGATGCAGTATGCACGGGTCAGTCGCTCTGCGGATCAGCACCACTTCAGCACCAGTGACTGGGCCTGCATGCGAGACCTGTGTATCTTGTTGCGGTCTTTGGAGTACTCAACCAACATGGCCAGTGCTGATGATGCCGTTGTTAGCATTACAATACCCCTTCTATGTCTCCTTGAAAAAAATATTACGGCGATGATGGAAGAGGATGCGGCACAGGAAGAGGAGGAGGAAGAAGAGGGGCATTTCACAGGGTTTCATGCAGGTCATACAGAAGTGGCTTAGAGGGTGGGTTCCTGCACTAGCAGAGGCTAGGTACACATGTGGACAACCAGGGCACACTTCTGGAGGAGGATGAGGTAGAGGAGGAGGAACCGGTTTCACTGCAGGGTGGGACCCTACGCAGCTCAGGGGCATCACAGGCTGGGGGATACGGAGGACACAGACGATACACCACCTACAGAGGACAGCTTATCGTTACCTCTGGGCAGCCTGGCACACATGAGCGACTACATGCTGCAGTGCCTGCGCAATGACAGCAGAGTTGCCCACATTTTAACTTTTGCTGACTACTGGGTTGCCACCCTGCTGGATCCCCGGTACAAGGACAACGTGTCTTTACTCATTGATCTTCCTCTTTTACTGTACACACTATCGACACTCAGATTTGAATCCTTGTCATGAGCGGAATCAAAATTTGTGACTTTTCTTGTTGGGATTCCCAAACATCGACGGCCAGCTCCCCAGACAGCAAGGTTAGCATGGCCGAGATGTGGAAAATTTTGTCACCGCGCCACAGCAAACTGCACCACCAGCTGATAGGGAACGTGTTAGCAGGAGGTAGCATTTCAACAACATGGTGGAACAGTATGTGTGCACACGCCTCCACGTACTGACTGATGGTTCTGCCCCATTCAACTTCTGGGTCTCCAAATTGTCCACAATTGACCAGAGCTTGCCCTTTATGTCTTGGAGGTGCTGGTCAAATGACCGCCCCATTGTCTGGTTGTCAGGGGCCTATATTTCGTTTCATCACTTGCTGCATTGGTGGGAGACATTAAACTCTTTTTACTGTCAAATGACCGCCCCATTGGTTGTCAGGGGCCTATATTTTGTTTCATCGCTTGCTGCATTGGTGGGACACATTAAACTCTTTAGACTGTCAAATGACCGCCCCATTGCCTGGTTGTCAGGGGCCTATATTTTGTTTCATCGCCTGCTGTATTGATGGGAGACATTAACCTCTTTTTACTGTCAAATAACCGCCCCATTGTCTGTTTGTCAGGGGCCCATATTTCTTCTAATAGCTTGCTGCATTGGTTGGAGACATTAACCTCTTTTTACTGTCAAATGACCTCTCCTCTGTCTGGGTGTCAGGGGCCTACATAAATGATAATGGCCTGTTCTATTTCAGGTTGACCTGAGGTCTGTGTTGCTGTTACGCGACCGCTCTCCTCTTTGCGGGTGCCATTGTTCTGAATTAGTGAATGAGGCCTGTGGCACTACAGGGTGAAAGCAATACTGTTTTGGAATGATTGTAACTCTTCTCTTTGTGGGTGCCATGGGTCTGAATCTGTGAATGAGGCCTGTGGAATTGCTGGGTGAAATCAATACTGTCTTGGCGTGATTTTAACTCTCCTCTTTTTGTCCCGTAGGCTTGAATGTTTGAATGAGGCCTGTGGCCCTGCAGGCAGACATGAATCCTTCTTGGCTGTGATGTGAACTTCAACTCCCATGTATGGTTGCCATGGCCTTGAGTCTGTAAATGAGGCCTTTGGCACTGCAGGCAGACATGAATCCTTTTTGGCTGTGATACGAACTTCAACTCCCATAGCATTCCCACCTGACGCCACCCCAACCTCCTATTCCACCTCCTCCTCCAAGTTGCCAATTGATATTGGTTAACTTTTATTCATTTTATTTTATGTAATTTCCCTATCCACATTTGTTTGCAGGGGATTTACCTACATTTTGATGCCTTTAGCAGCCTTCTAGCCCTTTCCAGGGCAATTTTACAGCCTTTTTAGTGCCCAAAAGTTTGGGTCCCTATTGACTTCAATGGTGTTCGGGGTCCAGTTCGGGTGAAGTTTGGATCCCGAACATTTTCGTGAAGTTCGGCCGAACTTCTCGAACCCGAACATCCAGGTGTTCGCTCAACTCTTTTCTCTAGCAGTATGCAGTATATACATGGTTCATTCTCCAGCAGAATACAGTATATACATGGTTTATTCTCTAGCAGTATACACTATATACATCGGTCCATTCTCTAGCAGTATACAGTACATGCCCTAGTCCATTCTATAGAAATATACAGTATATACACCAGTCTATTTTCTAGTAGCATACAGTATATACACTTGTCTATTTAGGTTTTGATACACAGCTCAGTGGACAGTATCACACATGACAGGTTTAGACACATAGTCCAGGGAACAGTATCACGCATGAGAGGTTCATGTAAACAACTAACTCAGCGGACAGTATCATGCGTGAGGGGCTTAGATATATGGTCCTACAGACAGTATGACATGATTAGATTGATGAGCTGGCTCAGCAGACAGTATAACATCATAAGCTTAGACACAGCAGGGTGCTCCTGTTCCACAGAGTGAGGCAGACGAGCACTTAGAGTGAGTTACATGCTCCTTAGATCCTTGACTCTGTGGAGTAGTACAGAGGAGCCGGAGGAGAACCGCTCTCCTCTCTTCCCCTCTTCTGCCTTACGTACAGTCTGCAGACTGCCTTTGAGCTTTGCAGCTGAGCTCACACTGTGTCTGTAGCCTGCAGCCCCTCACACCAAACCCCATAACTCTAACCCCACCCATGGCACCTGGTTACCTGGAGGGTGGAAAATTAACAAAACTTTTTCTTACAATGAAAAAAATATAAACTTGCCTCTCTGGTGCCGCTCCTCTGCAGGGAGGCGCCTTAGGCACGTGACCACAAGTGCCTATTTAGAAATACGGCCCTGTGCTCTTGTAGACCCCTTCCCCACTGCATAGAAAATAGTCCCTCACATAGAGCCCCAGAGATACATATGGTACTATATGTAATGCCCCACAATTTTCTTCTTCAGTGTCTTCTATGAAGTAGGGATGAATGAATGAAAGGTGTCTGCAGAATAAAAATACATAATTTGCGAGCAGCAGATTGTATTGTCTAATCATGCTCTACTGCCGGCAAATAAAGATTTTGTAGGGTAATGAGCAATGGCATTAGCAATCTGCGCACCGCGCACTGCACTGAATAGCTAGCACAGGTGCAAGCGCACCACGTCTTCTGCTGCTTTCCGAGCAGCTAAGATGATTAGTGCATACACACCATTGACGTCACTGAACCTGGAAGTGGAGGTGACTGCAGATGAAGCCGATTGCACCTCCACTACTGGGTTCCGGGTTCAGTGACGTCTTCTCCTTGGCAAGCAGCAGAAGACGGAGTGCGCACGTACCTTGCTAGCAATTCAGTGCAGAGGTGTGAGAAATCAGCCCTTTATAGGGGCGATTCTGATGACAGAGCCTCTTTAATACTTATCTGCCATTTACTTGTTACTGCCTAACATATGGGGTTAAACTTATGACTCTTGCCATCTTTACAGTTGCAGGTCGTCCATCTTATCCCTAAATTCTCTGATATATACGGTTTTATTGACTGTGTGTTTTTGACTACTTAACATGGGGTTTTGTTATAATATTGGGGTGTTTTCTTTATACAATACTGGTTCTGCAGTGGAGCAAAGGTACACCAAGTGGTTAGGGCCTATCTTTAGTGCACTTAAGCCTTTATTTGTGAAATTTGTAAAACAATGATTTCTGCAAGAAGGAAAACGCAGTGGCATGCTTAACATGGACGGCAGACAATGCAACTGTTGGGGGCCTGGATGCCAGAGGGGCATGGAGCTGAAATGCTTCTCCTGTTCCTGAAAAAGATTTTTGGCATTTTTCAGCAGTCACCACTAGGGGGAGCTCAGTGAAAAGAAATTATTTTTAGGAAAATAAAAAATAGTCACCTAGGCTCCATATCCACAGTACTATGCATGTTTTACTTTAGATAGTGGTCCACGATCGGGTGACAGATTCCATTTAATGCTGTATACACCACACCAATAGAGACAGAGAATATATATACCACGTACCATAATGTGTCTTTACTCATTGATCTTCCTCTTTTACTGTACACACTGTCGACACTCAGATTTGAATCCTTGTCATGAGCGGAATCAAAATTTGTGACTATTCTTGTTGGGATTCCCAAACATCGAAGAACTAGACATGAATAAAAGAGGACAAAAGTCAAGCTTTTCAAAATTAGCTTAAAGGGCATCTGTCAGCAGATTTGTACCTATGACACTGTCTGACCTGTTCCATGTGCGCTGGCAGCTGAAGGCATCTGTGTTGGTCCCATGTTCATATGTGCCTGTATTGTTGAGAAAAATGAGATTTCAGTATATGCAAATGAGCCTCTCAGAGCAATGGGCTGTTGCCATTTCACCTTGAGGCTCAGCTCTCTCTATAACTACTGCGCCCTTTGCACTTTGATTGACAGGGCCAGGGAGTGAAAACAGCATCATGCCTTCCTGACCCTGTTGATTAATGTGCAGAGGAGCAGCAGCTGCAGAGATAGCAGAGCCTCTAGGTGTACCAGCAATGCCCCTATTTCTCGTAGAGGATCATTTGCATATATTAAAACATTATTTTTCTCAGCAATGCGGGCACAATGTTGACGGTGGTCTGTAGCTCCGGCACCGACTTCCAGTGACAGAGCTACACAGAACATCTGATGTAGGGGTGGGGGTTTCAGACAGCTGCCAGTCAGCTAGCGATGGCCTATTCTAATCACAGACAAGGTTGGACAGCCCCTTTAATTTGAAGTAGACCATATAATTTATACTAGTAAGATACAAATCTCCACCTTTTAACCCCATGTAATATAGAGGTCCAATATTCAGTGTTGATTAATTTAGTAATACATCTTTATACTGTTTGGGGCTGAGTTAATCTGATATAGGAAATCAAAGAGTAGTGTAAATATGAAGTTTTATTCTGCCACATTCTGCTCCTTAAATGCCAAGGAGGTGGAGCTTTTACTGTTAAATGCTGACTGCGTTGAGCTACATCTCATTCCCTTTCCTATGATTCGAGTGACAACTGTAGAAGGCTCCTGGTTGAAAGCTACAACTATGTCTCAGAGCAAAGGAAAAGGGCTGTGATGTAACTCAATGCAAAGAGCACTTCACAGTGAAGCTCCGTCTTCTGGGCACTTTCAGGAGCAGAACCTGGCAGAATAAAACCTCATATTCACACTACTCCTGATAATAAAAGCTCCACAAAAGGAATGTTTGTTCTGCTCTCCTCAGTCCCTATTCAGTGTTGTCAGCAGTTTAGCATGGTCATAAACATGGACAGGCTCCCTTTTATAAGAGGTTATGGTTATTATTTTGTACATACACTGTACAAGTATTATAGTTTCCTGTATGTAAGCTCTAAGGACGTGGACATCAAAGCATATGTTTATGAAGGGCACACCTGGTTCTCTTTAAGATTAAGGAGAGCTTTTGAGCATGAAAAATATACAGCTGTCATATAAAGATTTAAGAATATTCAGTTATATCCTAGTGAGGCCTTGTCATATGCACAGCCACTCCCTGTTTCACTACACCTTAGATTAAGGAAACACTTTATAGACCATCATACTGGATGCCATTATCTGTCATCAGCTTCATTCTAGCCAGTACTATGTTTCATTATATAGTTTTCAGAATTATGCTCTGAATTGGTGCTTTTTGACAAAGCCAAAATAGGAAGAGGGCTTGTGGATATTAATAGAACAGCAAACTGAACTACATTAACTAGTGTCAGGCAACTACTAGCAAGGCCAATAAGATCATAGACTGCATCAAAAGTGGCATACAGTAGATGCACATAATGAGAACATAATTCTACCACTTTAAACATCACCCACGGAGTATTGTGTACAATTACAAGAAAGACATAAAAGACATGCAATGGGTTCAAAAGTGGTCAACCAAAATAACATATGGTATGTGTGGACTGCAGGCTACACATTACAGTTTTAAATATTGAGGTTATTTAGTTTTGAAATAAAAGTGGTGAGTGACCTTTAGTGTTGTGCGCGAATATTCGAATAGCGAATTTTTATCGCGAATATAGCAACTTCGATAATTCGCGGATATTGCGAATATAGCGCTATATATTCGCAATTTCGAATATTGTTTTTCTTTTTTTTTTTTTGTTGTTAATCCATGTTGCTCTCTGGTTGTCTTCCCACTTCCCAAAAGCTGTTCTTACCTGTCCGAAGGATTCATGGCTCCCTGCCCGCTCCAGTTAATGCCTGTTGCTGCTTTTGCCGACTTCCTGTGTGCATGGAGCGTCCCCATCCCAATGGGAAGGCCTCCATGCTAAAATGTACTGTCGGATGTGAGAATCACGATCTCACAAATTTGACTAAGTTGTAATCGCAATGCGATTAATATAACCTGAATTATTCACATTGCGATATTCGTTATATTCTAGCAATACAACCATTAGGAACCCAGCTTTAAGTTGAATTCGCAATGCGAACATATACTCGCATTGCAAAATCAACTTAGAGCTGAGTTCCTAATGGCTGTATTGCTAGAATATAACGAAGATTGAGAATATAGTGCTATATTCGTGAATTCATGATATTCGTCATCTTCGTTATATTCTAGCAATACAACCATTAGGAATTTAGCTTTAAGATCAATTCGCAATGCGATTATATGTTCGCTTCGTGAATAAAACTTAGAGCTGAGTTCCTAATGTTTGTTGCTAGAGTATAACGAAGATTGAGAATATAGTGCTATATTCGTGAATTTGTGATATTCGTCATCTTCATTATATTCTAGCAATACAACCATTAGGAACTCAGATCTAAGTTGTAATCGCAATGCGATTAATATAACCTGTATTAATCGCATTGCGATTACAACTTAGATCTGAGTTCCCATTGGTTGTATTGCTAGAATATAACGAAGATTGAGAATATAGCGCTATATTCGTGTATATTCGTTATCTTCGTCAATTATAGCAATACAGTAAAGTTACAACCATTAGGAACTCAGCTCTAAGTTTAATTCACGATGCGAATATAAATTCCCATAACATTCGCAATATATAGAATAATGACGAATATTCGATTTCGACGAATATATGACGAATATTCAATCGAATATTCGCAAAATATCGCAAAATCTAATATAGCACCTCCCACTCATCACTAGTGACCTTTAGTGATGAGTGACAGGGGCAATATTTGAATTTGCGATATTTCGCTAATATTTGGTAGAATATTTGTCATATATTCGCAAATTCGATAATTTGTGGTTATTTTCTTGATTGCAAAAATCGGCAATGTAATATGTGCGTAATGGGCTCGCAATACAGCGGTGGTTCACTATAGCTACATTTTTCAAGCTGCTAGAAGTTTCCTGAGACTGGAGAAAATGGTTGGCTTGGCAGACCATTACAATAGCTTTATATGCAGATAGAGTGCTCCAATATATTTGCGATTACGCAAATCGGCACTAATGACGCTGAATATTTTGGCACAATATGTGCAAATTCACATTTTAGCAGGTGTGACTACATATTGGTGCACTAAGTATTGTTGTGACCTTGTGACATCACAGCACTATGAATGTATGGACAGCTACCTAACACCCTGCACTGGAACTTATCAGCTACACTATATCACAATCTAACATACACTGACTATCTCCCACTAACTATCTGTAATATATATATAAGTTAACTATCTACTGTAATGACACAGGAAAGCAGAGAGCACAGCAATAACACTGATGTCTCTCTCAGAACTCTAATAAACTGTAGAAAATTGCTGCTGGGGAGGTTCTTATATAGTAAGGGGTAGGCAATTTTCTTATTGTTTGCTAGGGATGTTGCTAAGCTCAGACAAAGACATTGCAGCCTTCTCATTGGCCCACAAGTAAAAGGAAGGTTACTGATGAAAAAAACCGCAGAATATTCAAAAATACGAATATATATCACTATATTCTAAATATTCGTGAATTCTCGAAGTGGCGATATTCGCGATTAAAATTCGCAATTCAAATATTTGCGCCAACACTAGTAACCTTATAGTTATGTATAACCATACAAAAGGTCACTACAGAGATCTGTCCCATGATCTGTTAATACCCAACACTATAGAGATATGAATGGGACATCCTCTACATCTGGAAGAAAGAAGGTTTCTACACCAACATACATGTAGAAGGATTCTTTATGGTAAGAACAGTGATATTATGGAAGTCCCGACTCCTCAGACGGTTGTCATTGTCAGGGGTTGTCCAGTGACAAACACTGATCCCCTGTCTACAGGATAGGGAATATGTATTAGATTGATGGGATAAGACCATCTGCCCCTCTCCTACCAATCTTAAGAATGGGGCCATGTGTTCCACCATTTGAATAAATCAGGGGTCACATATGTACATTGCCGCCACTCCAATCAACTTCAATTGGACTGCTAGAAAAGCTGCTATTGTTATTGTTAAAAGACCACTTATATGGAACCAACTAGTTTTGTGCCTCAACATGCGTGTAACTGACAAGCTTATGCCTAATGACTGAGTGGTAACCAATGAGAGTTTTGCCTCCTGAAAAAAAAAAACATAACGTCTTGTGATGCAAGATTTCTGACATTGGCCATTGCAATAATATCATGAGTTATGGGTGGTGATGAGCGAATTTCTTAAAAGTTTGATTCGGCTGCCTCGCTGAATTTTACAAAAATTACTTTGTTATGAACCACATTTCTTTGTAAGTAGCGGGTGCAATGATGGGAACGTCCGATGCCACGTTGATTGCTGATCGCGCCATCTGAGATTAATATTAAGGCCTTTCAGGGGTTAATTACTTTAAAAATTTAATTTTACTTACCTTATCCATTTGAGTGCGAAGAGGCTGCTGCAGCCATCTTGCTTGAAGATCCAGTGCAAAATTAAAAGATACACTTTTTTTTTTACACTATTTCACTTCAACTGGGGTAACCAAAGGAGTCCCTCTCGAAACAGAAATGTGTCTGCCCAACCAATCACATACAGCAGCGGTGACCTGCTATGGCCTTTTACAGCTATGGCTGCAGCATCACATGTCTATATCAAGACAGACCAGGAAGCAGAGTCAGGAGGGTATCTGGGAAGCATTGGATCATGAGTACCAGGGGATCGGTGAGGTGAGGTGAGTGAGTGAATCATTTTTTTTTTTTTAAGCATTCTGAGCCTCTATAAAAAAATAAAAATACTGTCCAGGCAACCCCAAGTAATTAGTTCTAATTTAAACTAAATATCTATGTAGTTCTACTTTGTATATAAATTACCAGTGCACAGGACTCCAGCGAAGACCCAGCATTGTCCGTATTTGACTGGTCTATAACCTCTTTTACGCCACATATGGAGGATGTCTACACTACCATTCCAATTCTGAGGATTAACCCCACCTAGAAATCTACTAGACCAGCTGCCCTCCAGCACCCCTTCATCTTCAAAGCTGTTGATCTGTAATAAAATAAGAGGTAGAAACATCATCATTATCATCTTTATTTTACTTATATTCTGTTGTATTATTGTACTTTCTCTTCTTGCACATGACATGTATGTATGACATGTTGAGTGACCCTGCCTATCACAACCCTGTGGTTGAACATATTTGCAAAAAATATTAAAAAATGTAATATTTTAACAATCAATACATTTTCACCATTAAAATTCCTCACCGTTACAATGTTGATGTTCAGGTCCCACACCGATCCTTTATGTACACTATAATATGATGACATTCTGTCCATGATGATATGTGGCATGACCAACGAGGTCTCTTGCCATTCCGATCAGTGACATCCATATGTGCAACATTTTACCACTAATTGAAGAAATCAATGAGATGTCACCAGCAGGCTTCAATGCCTCTGGGTGTGGTAAGTTTTTATGATGATAAAGTAGCAGTAGATCCTCTAAGCCAAGGATGCCAAACCTGCAGCCCTCCAGCTCTTGCAAAACTACAACTCCCATCATGCTTTCATGGCATGTTGAGAGTTATAGTTTTGAAACAGCTGGAGGGCTGCAGGTTGGGCATCTCTGCTCTAAACCATAATCCAATTGGTGCAGGCTAAACTAGAGCGTGGAGCCTAAGGAATTTAGTCATTATAGGACCCTATGCCTCCGACGAGTGGGGATGTACCTTCTGGCTGCAAATCCCCAGGTTAGATTCACCCAAACTAGTCTCAGGTTGATGGTTGTGATGTAAAAGAGGAAGAAGCACAGAATAACAAGTGACGCAGAGTGAGCTGAAGTCCAGAACCAGCCAAGTACAAACCATAGAACAACAAGCAACAGGAAGAAATCTGGATCAGCAACCACAGCAAAGGCAAAATTAAGCAGAATCATAAACAGTATTAGCTAAGTGTCAGGAATGTGGAATTATTATGATCTAATTCCAGCCATTTGCTGTCAGATAGCAGAGGAAGTAAACTCCACAAGGGACCCTGCTTCAAGTGCGGCCACATGTGTACAGTTCACACCTCACTCAGCTAACATGGAGACTAACTCATCCTATAGGAACCAACCCCCCAGTAGGGGCTCTTTGCTAATTACCCAGATCACTCAAATCCATCAGACATCATGGAACCGGGGGTTCATAAGGAATTATGAATTGCACTTCTATCACAGGCATAAACCAGTTACATGTCATGCGACCCTGGGGCCAAGTTTGACATGCCCCTGGTTGTAGTTTAGGGTAGGATGCCAGGACGGGGAGATACAGAGATCTCCCAGCAGGAACCTAATAACGGTGCCATGTTTGGTCTCCAGCTGTAGCGGGAACCCAGGCAGATCCATTGATCCCAGAACCATCTCCTTGTGACCTTCCGGTATGCAGCTATGAGCCATAATGGATTTTGTGGATCTTTGGCTACCAGGACCAGGAAGAAGGAGTGGACTCCTCCCAGAGGGAGGGAGGGGCCGACTACAGGTGAAAAGGCCTATTCGGGCCAGAAGCCATGGTCTTTCTTTCAAGGAGGTCACATCGACTAATGTGTTTGGAGGAACGTAGACAAACTGCTGACATCACTGCCCACATGTGACCACAGCCAAGCATTACAGCAACCTAGAATTCATCATAACTCAAAAGTCTACTCATCCACCTGGTAACTGACCCTTGCTCTGTTTAACCCACCTGTATTTGCATATCCGACCACTGTATACATTCTCAGTTTATTGTGTATTGTCTAGTGCGCCATTAAGGTAATTAAATATATAATTTAATCTTGTGCTGTCCTTGTATCTCGGCCCACGAATCCCCACATCTGTGTTTTCGGCATAGGTATACGCTACTGCAGGTTGGTTTCTCACCCTATGTAATCCCGTTAGCGGACCGGGCTTATATCAAACGAGGAATTGGTGGCAGTCTACCAGGCTGAGAAAGCTCTGTTTTACTGGGGCAGTGGAAAGGCTCTCTAGCTTGTCAGGGTTGTGAGCTAGTGTGGAGTTATGCCAGAGGACACGTAGACTACTGTCTCTCACCCCCTGGCTCCCTGTGCCTGCGTGGACTGTACCAAGCTGACCTTACGTGCTCCCAGGGAGGCGTAACGTCACATTTTTGAAACCAGTGACGAAACTTGTATCTCGTGATCTCGACATAGTTGACGCCAGGCGGGCAGACGAGGTGCGATATTCGTCACACTAAGGTATACCTATATATGGGCACAAAATTAAGGAATTGACTAAGGTTAAAGGTGAGACAAGATGGTGCGGCTGGCTCACTCGGCAAGTCAAGCCCATTCGCTGCAGCCACTGTTAAAGTAAATATTAGCAGGTCTGCAGTAACCAGCTCCATCTACGACAAAATACACAGAGTTTTATAGAATAACAGTGCCAAATTCTGGAGCTACTGCAGAACAGCTGTTCGGTGGAGGTGTGGGATGTCAGAACCCTACTGATCAGATATTATAGCCTATAGTGAGGATAAGCCATCACTTGTAAAATCCTGGACAACCTCCTTAATCATTGTTTTATCCTGCTGGGAAGCAAAAGAAAAAAAAACATGAAGGGACCTGGGGACCGTATGTGACAGAAGTGCAACTATTAAGTTGTCCTTGAAGATTGAAGATATGTTTTTTTTTTTTTTTTTTTTACTTAAAGTACAATGAATGATTTTTTTTACTTATAAAAATGAGTGATTAAATGTTAACAAAATGGCCAGTAATATGTTGCCAATGTAGAGGCCAGTTGGAGTATTGATAATCGAAAATAGTAGTTTCCCTAACAGAGATTTGGTTGTAACTACAAGAAGATGCTGTCAACTCTTTGTATGTATTATTATGTAAAACTGCTGCAACCAATGTATATTCAGTTGTTTAGTCGGCTTTGTATAGTAATTTATTTCCATAATTAGCTTCATAATGTAGCTATATAATATAACATACTATAAGCTATTATTTGAGCCCCTAGGGTTGTAAGTCTTACATTGTACTAAAACTACAATGGTGGTCTCTAGAGATGAGCGAATTGACGGAGTGGAATACGATCCGAATTTCAGGAAAAATTTGATTTGCACAGAAGCTGAATTTCCTCGCACTTTTTAGGACATGGAGCAATGGCTGCTGCACTTGTTAGGACATGGAGCAAAGAACTCTGGGAACGAGGGATCACCCACAATGCCATGCAGGCAGTCAATCAGCAGACAAACAGCCTCTGTGATGTCACAGCCCTAAAAATAGCCTCAGCCATCTTGGATTCAGCCATTTTCCAGTGTACTTAGCAGGGGCGTTACTAAGTTAAAACATTCGGCCTGGGCCCTGATGTTTTGTCCCAGGCCCTGAATGTCCTGCCTGCTAGATACAATTGTATTGCTGTCCCTGGATGGCAATACAATTGCATCTAATGCACTGGAAGAGCTGAAGGACATGACATCACAGGTCATGTGACCAGTAAAACAGGCAGTGGTTGAGAAGGACCTGCGATGATGTCTCCATCACATGACCAGTGCAGGTGAGGATGGCAGTGAAGAGGAGAAGTCCTGGTGGGTAGAAGCTGTGGTGATGTCTGCTACATGAGGAGAGGTAAGTGAAGGGAGAGGTAGAGCAATGCTCGGAGTTGTTGTTATTTAACTGGGACTGTACGTCACGGCTGAAAAGAGGGATGCTATTGAAGAACTGTGTGTTGGAGGTGGCTGGGGAGGGGGTCATGTTATTTACATGGCATTGTATGTTGATGGTGGCTGTAGGAGGAAGTGATGTTATATACATGGGACTGTATGTTGGAGGGGGCTTGGGGAGGGAGTGATGTTATTTACATGGGACTGCATGTTGATGGCAGCTGTGGGAGGGCGTAATGTTATTGACATGGAACAAAATGGTGGAGGGGCTGGGACAGGGTGATGTTATTTACATGGGACTGTATGTTGAAGGCGGATGTGGGAGGGGATTGTTATTTACATGGGACTGTATGTTGGAGGCACTTGTGGGAGGGATTTATGTTATTTACATGGGGCTTATTGTTGAGGAGTAGTGCTGAGCTAGCATGCTCGGCCGAATGTCTGTTCGACTTCAGCATTGCTATGCTCGGCACATGGTGGTACTCGACCAAGTACTGCATGTGGTCGAGCACAATGCTCGAGTCTCCGCCCTGCACATTTCCGCGAGTTTTAAGCAGCTAATAAAGATGCAGGTAAGTACTGCCCTCACTGTAATGCCAGTAGCCATGTTGGATGCTGGCATTACAGTGATTGGCTGGAGAAACGCGTCATTGTGTCCTATAAGGAACCCGATGACACATGTTCAGCTCAGACATAGACAGGAGAGCAGAGCATAGGAAGGGAAAGACAGTGTAGGGAGCGATTTTCACAGATTTTATTCAGAGAAAGCTTTTCCAAGACCCAAAAGTCCTTTTAAGGACTATTGTGTGTGTGTGTGTGTTTCAGAGCAGCAATCTATTTACCTCCTGCAGTCTCAGGGATAGTGCTTCAGAAGGGACAGATAGTGCAGGGATAGACATTTGCTGTTTCTACTACCAAAAGCTTTTCAATGACCCCAAAGTCCTTTTAAGGACTACTGTGTGTGTTTAACAGCAGTAAGATATTTTTATTTTATACCTATTAGTGACATATAGTGTACATCATCTGCAGACTGTGTCTTTAATAATCTGGGCCAAATCTAGTGTCCATAATCTGTGGTTTTCTTTAACCAATACTGTGGAACATATGTAAACAGTGTCTGTATTACACATTCCAATAATCTGGACCACATCTAGTGTCCATAATCTGTGGTGTTCTTTAACCAGTGTGGACCAGTCGGACCAGTGCGAATAGTTGGTCGGTTGGATCGCTGAAATTAATGTAAATTAATTAAATTAAGTACCACCCTCTCGTCCAGTCTCTGTAGCCAAGAGCCTGGTCAACTGAATCCTCACTCTGATCAACCTTCCTCCCACCATGGAGAGGCTTGCCAAATAAGTGATCCCACACTCTGATATTCCGAGGAGCTCTTTCCACTATTAGATTTGACCCTCGCGCCCAGCACGCTTGAAGAGGTACCTGAGATATTGTGCCCTGATTCCCAACCTCTTGAGCCTTCACAGTCTCAAGAAGATGACGGTGGTGAACGGCAATCATTCGTTCACAAGGTAGATGATGAGACACAGTTGTCAATCACTGAAGTTGCGGTTAGGTCAAGTCAGGAGGATGATCAGAGTGAGGAAGTGGAAGAGGAGGTGGTGGATGATGAGGTCACTGACTCAACATGGGAAGGTTAAAAGCCGAGCATGGAGAGCAGTACAGAGGGAAATGATCCGCAGCACCGCAACAGTCTGGAAGAGGCAGTTGAGTTGCAAAGGGAGAAGTCGGCCGACACCAAATAGGCCCGCAACCGTTACACCGAGCACCCCATGTGCAAATCTACCTTGCAAAGTGGTAGGTGTTTCATAGTATGGCGCTGTTTTGAGGAAAGTGCAGGCGACAAAAGAGTGGTAGTTTGCAACCTGTGCCGTACAAAAATGAGACGGGGCGTGAACACTAGCAACCTCACCACCACCAGCATGATCTGCCAGATGGCTTCCAAGCACCCTAATAAGTGGGCCAAACACCTGGGTCCACAATCAGGGCCTGCGGGTCACACCACTGCCTCCTCTTCTCTTGTATTACGCACTGCTGGCCAATCCCCTGTTGAAGGTATAGGCCAGGATGCCCCTCACCCTGCACCTGGACCTTTACATAAACCGTCACCAACAACATCCACTTCCCTGTCCCAGGTCAGCGTCCAAATGTTGATAGCACAGGCATTTGAAAAGATGGTGACAGAATACATTGCAGACTGTGTCAGCATCCTTAATGATCCCTCAGTGCCTTACAACTACTGGGTGTCGAAGATGGACACGTGGCACGAACTTGTGCTCTACGCCTTGGAGGTGCTGGCCTGCCCTACTGCCAGTGTTTTGTCTGAGCGTGTATTAGTGCTGCTGGTGGCATTATAACAGATAAGCGTATCCGCTTGTCCACTGGCAATGCCCCTGACTTCTCAACTTCACCAGAGGAGAGCTGAGCTGATGAGGAAAGAAATTTCAATCTATTATTCATAATTTACTTAATCTATTGCACCTTTTCCACCACAAAAAGAGTATATGGTTGAATCTTGTTTTCTCCTCCTCCTCCAGATTGTATATATTCTCTACACTCTAATTTTTTCTATAGGGTCAGCTCAGCAGCAGGCCCTCGCCCCTAACATTTTAGAGGGTCACCGGCAGACCCTTGCTCCGAATGTTTTTGAGGATCACCAGCAGGCCACCAATCATAATTTTTAAGGGTGTGTATGATGCCCTCCTTTATGTGTAATAAAGGGTGCATTTTAGTGACGGTTCCTTGTAATTTTTGGCAGCCCTTTCACTTAGTGCATAGGCTTCATGAGTGTAGGAGTCCCACTACCTGAACAATTGTACCACAATGTGAATGAGGCCCTCCTTAATGTGATATACAGTCTGTTTCGAGTGCCTCTTATTTGTAATTTTGGCAGCACTTGCACTTTATATACAATTGAATATACTGGTAACAATGTTTCATAGCATAAAATTCGGACAACATGGTTCCCAGCAGTGACCTGGTGGAAGTCCAAGATGCATCCAGACATTGTCCCCATGTTGTTCCCGATCCATTTTGGTGGTGTTTCTGTCACTTTCTGTCCTTTTGCAATGGACCAGGCACTCTCGCCTCTTTATAGCAGGGGGTGCCTGGTTGTCTCCCATTGACTTCCATTATAGTCTGGTGCTCGGCCGAGCACACGAATATAGCAATGTGTTTGGGCAGTACACCCAAATACTTTGGTGCTTGCTTTTACTATTGAGGAGGTGATGTTTACATGGGATTGCATGTTGGAGGAGTCTGGGGAGTGGGTGATAGATATTATTTACTTAGGACTGTATGTTGAAGGCAGCTGGGGAGGGGTGATGTTATTTACATGGGACTGTATTTTGGAGGGGCTGTAGATATAGAGGGATGTTATTTACATGGGGCTATATATTGGATGGGGCTGGAGAGATGGTGTGATGTTATTTACTTGGGACTCTATGACGGAGGGAGGGAAATAGTGTTATTTACATGGGACTATATATTGGAAGGGCTGAAAGGAGAGATGTTATTTACATGGGACTATATTTTGGAGGGAGAAAGAGATGGTGTGATATTATTTACATGGGACTTTATGGTGGAGGGAGGAATATAATTACCGGTGACACTGCAGAGGGCATTATAAATACTGGGGACCCTTCAGGGTGACCATTATAACAGTAGGGGGCTGTATTGATACTGGGGGCACTGTAGGGGTTTTAGAAATCCAGAGGACATTATAGGCGTTCTTATTACTACTGGGGGCTCTATTGGAGGGACTTATATATCCACCATATTTCTACTAAGAACACTATGGGGGCTTATTACTACTGAGGGGTCTGTAGAGAGCTTTATTACCACTGGGGAAACAATAGAGGCCTCATTTCTACTGGGGCTGTGTGAGGGTATTATTAACTCCTTCCCGACCGCTATACGGCTATATACTTCGTATCTGCATATACCCTGTGCAGATAGCACGTGTATAGACGTCATGGCGGATCTTTAATCCAAGCGCTTCAAAGCGCTTGGATTAAAGCTTCTCTCCCTGCTCTGCAGCTGTCACGGACAGCTCAGAGCCCAGGAATGCCGGCTAGGGACCAATAGGAGTGGTCCCTTGCCGGCAAGCACTCAGATTGGTTAGTCTTGTGCAGACTAACCAATCAAGCGCAGCACACCATGTCAAAATGCCGGTTTCAAGCTGCGATCTCCACTCTGGAGATCGCAGCCTGAAATCGGTAAGTGCCCCAGTGCCCAGTGCCCCCAGTGCATCTTTATTAAATAAATGCCCCCACTGTCCCCTCATGCGGCCATCATTGCCCCCATATGCCTCAGTATGTCCCGCTCTGCCCCCTCCGTTTCTCCATGCTGCGCGGTAATGACAGGGCTTAGTAACTGAGCCGCTGCCTCTGCAGCAAGTGTAAGCTGTGACTTACAGCTAAAACTCTGCTGCTACACCCTAGATTGGTGCTGGGACCCAATAGATGCCTACTGCAATGCACTGTATAGTGATCAGGCCCACTAGATCTTCAGTGGGCCTGATCACTGAAGTAAAAAGAAAAAGTATAAAAAAAAAAGAAAAAGGGAAAAAAATAAAAAAATATAAATGAAAATAACGATCTGCTCTATAAAAATAACACATGATTTACCCTGTCAGATAATTCTTTTAAGAAATAAAAGATGAAAACTGTGCCGAAACATCTCTTTTTGGTTACCTTGCCTCACAAAAACGTAATATAGAGCAATTAAGAATCATATTTACCCCAAAATAGTACCAATAAAACTGGCACCTTATCCCCTAGTTTCCAAAATGGGGTCAATTTTTGAGAGTTTTTACTGTAAAGGTGCATCGGGGGCTTAAAATGGGACATGGCATCTAAAAACCAGTCCAGCAAAATCTGCCTTCCAAAAACCATATGGCGCTCCTTTCCTTCTGTGCCCTGCCATCCGCCCTTATATCAGTTTACGACCACATGTGGGGTGTTCCTGTAAACCGCAGAATCAGGGCAATAAATATTGAGTTATTTTTGGCTCTTAACCCTCGATGTGTTAAAGAAAATAAATGGATTAAAATGGAAAAAATACCAAAAAAGTGAAATTTTATCTCCATTTTCCTTTATTTCTTGTGGAACACCTAAAGGGTTAACAACGTTTGTAAAATCAGTTTTGAGTAACTTGAGGGGTGTAGTTTCTACAATGGAATCATTTATGGGGGTTTCCACTATATAAGTCTCACAAAGTGACTTCAGACCTGAACTGGTCCTTAAAAAAAGTGGGTTTTGGAAATTTTCTTATAAATTCTAAGAATGGCTTCTAAACTTCTAAGCCTTCTAACGTTCTAAAAAATAAAAGTACATTTACAAAATGATGCCAACATAAAGCAGATATACGGGAATGTTAAGTAATGGAAATTTTATGAGGTATCACTTTCTGTTTTAAAAGCAGAGAAATGAAAATTTAGAAAATTTGGGATTTTTTCATAAATAAAGGTGAAATATATTCACTCAAATTTATGACTATCATGAAATATAATGTGTCACGAGAAAACAGTCTCAGAATGGCTTGTATAAGTTAAAGCGTTCCAAAGTTATTACAACATAAAGTGACACATGTCAGATTTTTACCTGGACACTGGGGCATCAATGAACCTTGGTCATGATTCATGAAAGGGTTAATACTGGAGGGCTCTTCTACTAATGGGCACACTCTTGGGGAGCGTTATCACGGTTGGGAGCACTGTAGGGGGCAGTATTACTAATGGGGGCATTCTTGATGAGCATTATCACTGTTGGGGGCACTGAATGGGGCAGTATTACCAATGAGGGCATTCTAGGAGGGAATGACTATTGGTGGTGGGACTATGAGGAGTATTATTACTATGCGGGGCACAAATTTTTTTAAGATAGTTTTTGGGGGTATTGGGGAGCACAGCGATCAGCAGGATAACGCTGTTGGGACTCCAGGTTGGGGGATGATGATAGAAATGTGAAGAAGCTAAGATGTCTGTATGTCACACTCGGCAGAGATGAGGCACGGCTAAAAGAAGTTGCACGGACCAAGCAGAAAAGAGGATGACAGAGAAGATCTACATCGGAGGAAGTGTCACCTGGAGGCACTGGATGTGACAATATTAATAGGGAAAAAAGAAAAATATATGTCATAATTGCCGTTCAGCGGTGAAGTTACATTGTACTACAGCCATTTATGGGGTGTATTAATAGGAAATATACGTACCTCCTAATAGCCATTTTGAGGTGATTTTACATTGTTTTACCTTTTGGGGGGTTTAATAATAGGAAAAAAAGGAAAAAATATGTAGTAACTGCCATTCAGTGGTGAAGTTACATTGTACTACAGCCATTTATGGGGTGTATTAAAAGGAAAGAAACGTTCTCAGAACTCCAATACAAGTGAGTGGAGCATGCTGGATGTTGTAGTTTTGCAACAGCTTTAGTGGCGGAGTTTGCTGACCCCTCTCCTAGCTAGTTCATTATAAATGTGGCATACTTGTACTTACCATTGCACTAAGTACCCTGCCCACGTAGCCAGGGTCATATCTCTTTGAGCAGTCCAGTACACTGTCCTCCTGATAGTCTAAGCTTCTATCCAGGATCTGGAAACAGATGTCCAAGATGCCTTCTTCAAACTGGAAAAGGAAGCGAATATACAGTAAACATCTATCATTGTCTTCAAAGCAGCAAAAGTGGTAAACTAGTTAGGAATATCCTTCTGTGCATCATAGAGAAATGGCCTCCATCGTTCACCATAAGCTGAATTTACATGGCCCGATGTTCGAGCTGATTATCCACAAATCTTTCACGCTCTTTCATCGGGCCAAACGGTCTGAGATCATCGTTCCTAAACAGCTGATTGTGCTGTCTAAAGAGCACTCTGCTGCCTAGGAACAATGATTTTGTATGGGGACAAGCGATAGCAGCAATTGCTGGTCTTCATACAGTGATCTACTCCACTTAGCGAGCTGTCGATTGTATTTGGGAAGGTACACGTCCTTCCTGACAATGGCCGGCTCCTTAAAGCAACTAAATGCGCCTTTAGACATTTATGGCTTATCTACACAATATATCACAAATGTCAGAGAGATGTGATTCCCACATGTACCTATTGCCAAAGTTGGGTTTCCTGACTCCCTGTCCTGCTTGGAGCTGTGGCTGGTGTGAAGGGAGAGGTTGCTCCACATGCGTAACTCTCTCCGTTCACTTGTATCCAAGTTCTAAAAACAGCTGAGAACACATACTGATCATTTACTACTACCAATACTGTGAGATCATGCCAGTTCCAATAGTCTGAGTAACCAAATAACCTGTTAAGTCAACAGGAAAACTTTTCAGTATTAACTAATATTTGCATCTTTAAGGTATAATGAGGTTCTCCACTTATTAGGGGAGTCCAGTGTCCTACTACTATATTTATTGCAGAGCAGGAAAGTTGTTTCAATCATGGCTTTATGGGCTTAAAAGCTATGTATATCTTTGGGTTTAATTTTTTTATGCATTTTACTCATTTTGCGCTAAAATTATTTATTTATTTGGTCTTTATTAAAAAAATTGAGCCGTTCTGTCACAAAGTGTTAACTATTTTTCTAGCTGTGTCTATGGTATTTTCACTTTCACTTTGTGCAGGTCATCTAATAACCCTTATCTCTAAATTACTAAGGCCTCTTTCACACTTGTGTTGTTAGGATCCGGCGTGCACTTCAGTCGCCGGAAGTGCCCGCTGGATCCGTGAATAACGCAAGTGAATTGAAGCATTTGAAGACTGATTAGTCTTCAAAATGCTTTCAGTGTTACCATGGCAGCCAGGACGCTATTAAAGTCCTGGTGGCCATAGTAGTAGTGGGGAGCGGGGAGCAGTATACTTACCACCCGTGCGGCTCCCGGGCGCTCCAGAATGAAGTCAGAGCGCCACATGGATCACATGATCCATGCGATCACATGACGTCACTCTGGAGCGCCCGGGAGCCGCACAGGCGTTAAGTATACTGCTCCCCGCTCTCCACTACACTTACCATGGCAACCAGGACTTTAGCGTCCTGGCTGCCATGGTAACCATTCAGAAAAAGCTAAGCGTCGGATCCAGCGATGCGCCGAAACGACTTTTAGCTAAGGTCGGATCCGGATTAATGCCTTTCAATGGGCATTAATTCCGGATCCGGCCTTGCGGCAAGTGTTCAGGATTTTCGGCCACAGCAAAAGCGCAGCATGCTGCGGTATTTTCTCCGGCCAAAAATGTTCCGGTCCTGAACTGAAGACATCCTGATGCATCCTGAACGGATTTCTCTCCATTCAGAATGCATTGGGATAATCCTGATCAGGATTTTTCCGGCATAGAACCCCGACGACGGAACTCTATGCCGGAAAAGAAATTTGCAAGTGTGAAAGAGCCCTAAAAGGTAATAAACACTTATTTATGCCACATTCTTATCAGTAAGATTAGAATTGAGCTTTTGCAGCATACGGGTGTTAATACCCGACACTGCAAAAGGCTTATTATGTGTATGTACCTTTAAAGGGAATCTGTCACTAGCTTTTACCCTTGTCAGCTAAACATATGCTGACATTAAGGGTCTCCATAGCAGTCCTAATGTGTGTTTATTTTAGATATTCAAGGCTTTATTTTCTCAAAAACAGGTTTTACCCACCTGTCAATCATCAGAATAAGGAGCCCAGGGGAGGTCTGGCCATGCAGGGTGCTCGTCCGCACCCTCCTCCATCAGTGCCGCACGCCGCCTCTCCAAACTTCTGCGCCGCCTCCTAAGCGCAGTGCCGCCTCTCCTCTCCCTCCCTCCCCTCCTTCCCCGTCAAGATCCGCGCGTGCGCTAGCGCACTGCGCGATGCGCCCGTGTGGACTCCGGCAACCGGCTTCAGGGAGCGAGTGCGCATGCGCGGGATCTTGACGGGGAAGGAGAGGAGAGGCGGCACTGCGCTTTAGGAGGCGGCGCAGAAGTTTGGAGAGGCGGCGTGCGGCACTGATGGAGGATGGTGCGGACGAGCACCCTGCATGGTCAGACCTCCCTGGGCTCCTTATTCTGATGATTGACAGGTGGGTAAACCTGTTTTTGAGAAAATAAAGCCTTGAATATCTAAAATAAACACACATTAGGACTGCTATGGAGACCCTTAATGTCAGCATATGTTTAGCTGACAAGGGTAAAAGCTAGTGACAGATTCCCTTTAATTCATTTCCTGGTACAGGCCTGCAGGGGTAGTGTCTACTACAGCCACTAGAGGGAGATAGTACGCCCCACTATATAGGTAGGCCCAAGCAGATAGGAAGGGAGTTCAGTGCAGACATGTGAGTCTGTGAAGTGTGTGCAGACCGAGTAGGCTGTGTGGTGGACTCCTGGAATGTCCTCAGCAGGTAGCAAGGGTAATCCTCCAAGTGTAAAGTACCAAGGATAGAAGCCGACTAAGAGGTATTTGGGCCTTGGTTTATAAAGTAACCCAGGAAAAGACAGGTCAGAAGAATTGAAGTCACCTGTATCTATAGAGAACCTGAGGAAATAGTGGAGAGTCAAATCCCTGTGCAGATTTAGGCCTGCTTGATCTAAGAGGAATTACCACCTATATTCATCTGTTATCTATTCATCCGAAACTACTCTGCAACTGCTATGTACTAAGGAACTGCGCTTCCATCCATTTATATGCCTGATTACTATCCAAGCTTCAGTAAAGTTTAAGTTCTGTTTTATTGCAACGTGGTTCCTCAATTATTCCTACTATCAACAAACTGTGTGCCACCGTTAATTGGCACTGGCGTCACGAACTCTACCTATAACTACCTGTCCTAGAAGAAGATCCAGAGAGTCGGCCTGTCCCAGGTTAGCGGTCATAACTGCACTACAACACCCAGGTACACTATTGAACCCTAACTTGAGTACGCTGCACTTTAATAAGTGTTTATAGGGTCAGAGAGCAGAGATAAGGAGCAATTAGCTCCCTGCCTGACAGAGCAGAGAGAAAATACAGATCATGCTACTAGATAAACTCAAAGCAGTCCAGGAAAACGGCTCATCATTTTTCATAGAGACCAAATAAAATAAAGACCAATAGCTTAAAATTATATAATGCAATCATGAAAAATTGGCACTAAATGTGTACATAGCTTTCAAGCTGGCCATACACAGCATACTTTTGTCCTTGGTGGGTCCGGCTGACAAACTAATTTGTGTGTGGGGAGCTTTTGACTGTCCCCCGATAAATGATGTGGGGAGACAAGGATCAGGCAAAATGAATGTTTTTGCCTGATCCTTTTGCCCTTCAGGGAGATAAGCCGCTGCTCGAAGTGTCTGGCAGAGGCTTTCTCTGCTCTCTACACAGCGTACACAGACATGTTCAGCTGAGCGGAACGTGTATGTATGGGTAAGCTAGGAGGGAGATAGAAGGGATCGTTCGGCCAACAACTATTGAAAAATTCTTTTGTTTCAGTCAGAAAAGGGTTAAAATCTACTTACCTGCCCATAATTCCACCCCATTTCGTCAATGTAGTCCTTGAGACCAAAGTAAATAATTCCGCTGTCATTTAAAACATATTCAAGTCTTTCATTTTCCTTCTCCATGTAGACAACGTCATCTGAAAACACATGATGTACATGTACAGTATATACGCTGTTTCATGAACAGTCCTATGCATCCCCACTACTGTTATCAGATACAATCCCCAGTATCCACGACAGACAGCTGATTTTACTGGGAGAAACCATAGCATGACTTGTGTTTCCTCTACATGTCGCCTATTCACATGAATTGGAGTCCTTGTCATACAGTTGTTGATACAGAGCGGCTCTGTGTTCTGGCTCATAGAGAGGGATAGAACTCCAGCGGGCGATGCAAAAGAATAGTTTTTATTGGATAATGCGGCTGTATGATACATGTGACATTTCGGCCACTCACTGGCCTTCATCAAACTGGTGCCGCTTTGTAGATGAATATCCGGAAGATGGGCGTGAGGAGAGAGTGCAACTGCACTATGAGAGAGACGCCTCTCTCATAGTGCAGTTGCATTCTCTCCCTCATGCCCATTTTCCGGATATTCATCTAAAAAGCAGCACAAGTTTGATGAAGGCCAGTGAGTGGTCGAACGTCACATGTATCATACAGCCCCATTATCCAATAAAAACCTATTATTTTGCATCACACGCTGGAGTTCTTATCATTGCTACGAGGTGGGGTGGTGAGCCTACTCCCAACAGCAAACAGACCGCAGAATGCCACAAAGTTTTATCTATTCATAGAGACGATTGGGGGGACCCAAGAGTATGGACATGTGTTTTCTTCATGAGACAACCGCTTTAATTTGTTTTCTATCTTAACAGGGTCACAGCCTAAACACTACATACCTGTCCTGTTAAACCTGCCGTTCTGGACCTGACCACCTTTTTAAAGGGGTTGTCCAGGATTTTTATATTGATGGTCTATCCTCAGGATAGATCATCAATGCCAAATCGACAGGGATTCACCCTCAAGCATCCCCACTTATCTGCTGTTTCTGAATAGCTCCAGAGCCAGAGCTACACAGCTCTGAACATAATGTAGTGAACAGAGCAGGCAACTGCAGCACTGACCCCATTCATTTCAAATGGATCATGCATGCAGTGACCAGTTCTGTTTACTACACAATCAACTACAGCCACCTGGCTTTGGTGCCTATTTCTGATGCTGGAGCTACAGGGAACAGACACTCAATGAGGGATGTTGGGCCCTCATCGGTCTGATATTGATGACATATCCTGGGGATAGGCCATCAGTATAAAACTCCTATAAGCGCTGTCAAATTAAAAATTGAATTCAACTATTTTGTTGACTTACCTTTAGCCCAAGGATTAAACAATAGTATGATATCATCTAATTTGAAATAGCTCTTCTTATTTTTGGAGGTGATGCATAGATTTATTTTGTAATGACCGATTGGTGAGTGTGGAGAAGTCTTAATAGTGATGTTCACTTCAGCCGTGAAGCTGGAGTCCATGACAGCCATCCAGGTACTGTTATTTTTAGATCCAGAGAGTTGTAAGACAGCAAGTGTCTGGTCAGACTCCGCAGGGGCAGGGCCTATGAAAAGATTACAAAGTACTACTAATTTGGAGCAAAGGGCAACTTATTCAGGTTGTAGGAAAATACCTGAAATGTAAGATAACTGTGGCAATTAGGTAACATTAAAAGGAATGTTTCACCTATATTTTTTCTGCCAATTAATACTTGATAGCAACACATATCCTTTTTGATTTTCTGAATTTAGATTTTTAACTCTATTTCCTTAATATGATTGTGGGGGCAACCATCTTACCTGTGCTGTTCTTAGCATTTAGAGATATGCTTTACACCAGCCACCATGGACCATAGAAATGGACATGCCCACCATGCCATGGACAGGAGGAGACCTCCGTGACTTTTATGAGAGAGTTTTCTAGGCATGTTCTGTGACCTGTGCAGAGGTCAGGAGGAGGAGGAGTAGATAAGCTGTGATATCATCTATTGTAAATGGTGGATCCTGCATTGCAAAATAGTTGAATATGGAGGAATCACCACCTCAAATTAGAAAACATTATAATGCATCAGTACCCGTGCTAGCAATGAATTCTATCTTGTCTCCTTTCTGGATGGGTCTATTGAAGTGAAGTTTGATTCCAAATTCTTGCCCTCTTCTGAGAATGAGATTCTTGCTGTTATAGTAGTTGGTTCTGTGTGCCTCCATGTTTGACTTCTTTTCCATGCTGAAAGTTTTCATCTTTAAGGCTATAAAGAAAAAAGTGTATACCATGAAATCTAATATCAGGTTCATGCAGACTGAGGTGTTTCCTATTGGTACTTTTCATGTACTTTTCATATTACTACTTAAACCTTCGGATCCATTTAACAGTATTATAACATATTACTGGAAGCTTCTGTAACATCCCAGAGTGGCATTACCACTTCTTCGCCCCACTACTGTCTCTAATTGGCTAATATAATGTCATCTTATGTATTTTGTTCAGCTCCACTACACTGTGCAGTCCTAATCTGTTTACAACTGTTATGTTCACATGTAATGTGCCTGGTTCACCAGCAGGTGGCAGCAAACATGGCAGAGCTATAGTTAGGTAGAATGGAGCCTTCCATTCCATTCTAACCCCCTCTCGAAAGAGGTGGCAAGTCCTACTTACTGCAGGAAGGGTGGGTCCCAGTTTCTAGTCAGTTCTAGCTTACCCTTTGCTAAGGGAAGGTGTGCAGGGCACGTCCCTGCTGGATGTGCCCAAAGCAGCCAGAGTACCCTCAGATCTGCTGGTCATGGAGGCCAAAGCTTAAAGCCTTTAGAAGCCAGGAGCATAGTTCCCTGGCACAACTTAAGTCAGACTACAGAGAGAAGGTGCAGCAGACAGAAGAATCTGAGTTATACAGTCAGCCTGTCAGTACAGCAGGTCCAGAGAGAAACAGATCCAGCAGAGTTGAGTTTGCCCGCCAGTTTTAATTCTAAAGCCTGCTAGGACCTAGACAAAGCTTGAAGATTGTTTCTGATGAACGTTTACCAAAGGAAAGCTGCTGTTTAACTACATACACGGTCTGGACTCAATCTTTCTTTCAAATCCCTCAATTATTCCCCCTATTTATTGCTTCGAAGCCAAAGCCTGGGGTCCAGCCATATCCAGGTAGGAGCACGATGACACACATAAAGGGACACTTTAGGCTGCACTATACCATTTGGCATTCCTAATCCTGGGTCATGACATAGAGGGTCCTAGGGGAGCGCCCGTTGCACTTACTTTTGTCATCGAGCACTTGAACAATATACAGGCCTTTATGGGTTAGAAGGCCACTAAATGTAATGTACGCATCCCAGTCCACTATAAGTTCCCAGTCCACCCCATCTTCTATCTTGCAGTTCTATCAGATCTATTGTTTAGTTACTATGGTTGCAATAGTATATTTGGGAATTGTTATTTGTCCAATTCGTTATCCCTTTTATATATGAGTCAGTTTGGCAATCTATTGTACATGTGAGTTGGGTAAGACTCAGAATGAACCAAAACAAAATTACAAGACAATTACGACATCATTGCCCGATCATCTTCTTATTGTTTACTATTGTGAATTTTTGCAGATTATTCAGAAGGTCAATCCTTTCAGGTTTGCCTTTACTTTGTTTGTAGTAAAACGAAATCTTGCAGAACAATGAAGCATCACAAAGATGACTTCATGGTGCCGGCCTGCTGCGACCCCAGGGCGGATTAAGTGCATGATAGGCCCAGGGCTGTCTACCCAACTCGGGCCCCTCCCTTCATTTTAGTTTAATTTTTTCTGTATGAAGAGGCTACGGTGCTTCTTGAGCACCACAGTCTCTTCCTAGGCCATATGACATCACATACATCGTTTACATGGCCTAGGTGCAGCTCAGTCCCATCCAAATAATTGGGGCTGAGCTGCAATACCAAGCACAGTGCTATCAAATGGACAGGGCTGTGTTTGGTAAGGAGCAAAGACAGCTGATTGGCGGGGGTGCCAGGAGTCGGACCCCCACCATCTCATAACTCTCTGAGTACAGATGTCATAGATGTTATCTGCAGTCTTATGTAACACCCCACATAACGCAGTGAACTATTGTGTTACATAGGACTGCATGGAACATCTACTACATATTCTGCACAAAGAAATTTATCACTGTTATCTGGGCTGTTACATAGGACTGCAGGTGACAAATTAAAATTGTAGTTGCCAAACTTAAAATACATATGATTATGATAAAAAGACTTAAGGGAAAAGATGAGACGCAGGTCACAGTAGTGAGCAAGATCTACATATAGGAGAAAACAGCCCCACATACCTCTTATATCCAAGGACATCTCCTGTCATGTAGACCTTCTCTTTCCTCTTCTCTTCTGTTTGACCCAGACCGCCATGACTAATTCTTTCAGACTCATCTCTTCTCTACAGAGTTTGTTACACAGACACGTAAAATTTCTCATAATTGGGGTCATTTATCAAACTGGTGTAAAGTAGAACTGGCTTAGTTGCCCATAGCAGCCAATCAGATTCCACCTTTCATTTTCCAAAGGAGCTGTGAAAAATAAAAGGTGGAATCTGTTGCTCTGGCCTACTAAGCCAGTTCTACTTTATGCCACTTTGATAAATTATCCCAAAGGTCCCTATAGTGTCTACAGCAGTTATAATGTCCCCTAGAGTGCCCTCAGGAATAATAACACCCTATAGTTTTCTCCAGTTAATAATACCTGTATAGAGTCCCCCATATAGTAATTTCCCCACACTGCCCTCCCATAAAATTATTTGCCCCCACACTGCCCCCATTAAGTAATCCCCCACTGCCCCCATGAAGTAATTTTCCTTATGAAGTAATTTGCCCCCATGTAAAAATCTTCCCCCAATGAAGTGATTTGCCCCCATGTAATAATTTGCCACCATACTGCGCCCCTGGTGATATGCCCCCACCCTGCCCCCAAAGTTAGCACACACAGAAAAAACAAAAACAAAACTAAAAGCTAATACTTGCCTGTGTCTGGGATGGTGAGGCAGGCTGCAGGCGCGCAATCCTCATTGTTCTGGTTCCCGACGCAGGTGCGCGATGATGTGATCTGCACTGGGATTATACTACCACATAGGCCTCAGGCCTACTAGGCCTGAAACCTATGGCTTTGATCGGCAGCGGGGCAGGGAACTATGTGCTCCCGTACCCAGGCGCAGTATGTAGGCTTTCGGGTTGCGTTGGGCGCCCCAGCTATGCCGTGCCCTGGGCTGCCGATCCGAACGCCCTATGTTAATCTGCCACTGGCAACCATCTGCACAGACCAGCAGTGTGGAGCGCAAGCAGGGGGAGGAATGATGACGCAGGGAGCTCCCTGCTTCATCTTTACAGGCAATTGTCTCTGCATCCTATGGATGCAGAGACAACTTCTCAAAGCAGGACATGCCTCACCCATTCTCGGACCACAAGACAGACACTGAAATCTGGGACTGTCCCGCGGATCTCAAGCGGTTGGGAGGTATGGGACAGGAAGAAGGTAGCGGTGGTTGCTATGTGGTGCTGCTTCACATGTTCCCTCTTCTACAATTCACAAAGAAGCTTTCCTGCTCTCCAGAACAGTCTGCACCTCTGACTTCTCCGATCCACTCTGCACTTTGAATGATTCCAGTCCAAGCAATAAACTCTGGCTCAGAGAGACTGTATAATTCATAGGGCCCCATAGTAAAGTGGAATTGATAATAGCGATCGATATATATATATATATATATATATATATATATTATAAACAGAAATCCACCAACTTGCTATTTCCTACAAAATGTACAATGTTCTTGCCTGAGTGGGCCCCTCAACCTCTGGGCCAAGCATATCTAATTTAAGCATAGCATTAGCAATATTAATACTTTTTGTACTTTATTTGGATCGCAGAGTGCTGTTGCATTATATATTTAGTTTTGATTTGTTTTCAGCAATAGCAACGCACACCTGCATATTGGGATGAGCTGACTAACCCTCTTTTGTTATTTTTTGGGGTTTGTACTGGAGTTGTGGCTGACTATAGTTGGCCGTGCACTCCTGAACTGCCTGCTCGCCTCATAAGGTTGATTTAAATTAGCACGAGTATAAAGCTTAGCCCGCCCTCCCCACTCACTGAAAGCCTTGTGGCATCAGGAGAGGTATGGGGTGTATTCTTACTGCATCCACAGGTAGCCATTTGGCACCAGGGGATGTGTGGAGTGGGCTCGGCATGCATGTTGGTACCTGTATTCTTTAGATTCAATGGAGGCCTTTTTGGCACCAAAATGACAAAATTAAAAGGGGCCCAGCATGCATGTGGGGCCTATGCTCCCTCAATGTTATGGTAGTAGCTGTTTATGGCACATAAACATGTGTGGTTTAGTGTTAGGAACCCGTCTAATCAGAAATCGCCTTGACGTGTGGCAGACTGGCTCAAATAATCTTGTACAAAATGTATTTGCCAAGCATCTCAAATTTAAGCATAGCATTAAAAATATAAATACTTTTTGTACTTTATTTGGATCGCAGAGTGCTATTGCATTATATATTTAGTTTAGTTTTGTTTTCAGCCATAGCAACGCGCTCCTGCATATTGGGATGTGCTGACTAACCCCTTTTGTTATTCTTTGAAACCTCTGGGACTTATAGCGGCTGCTATGGCTTTAACTTTGCCCCTTTCATCATGGGTTGTGTGCACAAGCAATGTGCCTGGTACTTCAAACCATCATGTTTCAGGCATAGCTACATTGTACAGACATCAGGCTATGTTGTCAGGGTATGCTGGGAGTTGTAGTATCAAAACTCAGCTAGAGAGCCACATGTTGGAGACCATTACTCCAGAATTCTAAAACTGATATAACACAATAAGGTTATATATTAAATCTATATCTATCTAATATATAATCCATCAGGTAGTTTTTTTTACACTATGATCAGGAAGGCTACACTCCCTTTCTTCAAGCATGGAGCAATGCACATTGAACCTGTATTCATTGCCAGTCTATTATAAGTATAGTTTAAATATATTTCATATGCAACCTAAGCCTTGACATACAAAACGCTCCTTTTACTCACCCGCCATGATGACAGCTTCTCAGCAGTAGATTGTGGTAGATCTCCTTCTCATCAGCATGCAAACTACACTTCTGAGGCACAACTGAAGAGTCAGCCGGTGACTGATTGTAGGAGGAGTTCATGGCCCCAGTTGACTTCTTAAAACCTAAAACCTTGGCAGTGATGTGCATTAATATATTTTAATTTTATGCAAGATAATTTTCTGGATCATAATTACCTGTTTGGCCGGTCCAGAGGTTTGAAAGCTATGGTCATAGAGGGAAGAACCTTTAGGCAGATTTCTGAATCATACAGAGGAATCTTAAGGGGAGTGGAAATGATTGCAGGGACAACATTGTATGTTTTCTTTACTACTTATAGAGATAAATAATGAGATCTGTCATCTGACGGCTTAGTTTAGCATTACTAATGGGGACCTTTCACCTTGTATGTGCAGTACTATCTGCAGGCAGCAGGTTGCAGAGCAGAGGGTTTTGTGGGGACATTTTGTAGTCTAACGTGTACATTATTCACTTAAATCTCTATTCTTTTCTATGCTTAGGAGTCCTGTGGGTGGTCATGAGAGTTATCATGCCCAACTATACAATGAAGGCTGTCAGTCACTGATTACAACTGCCCACTGGACTCCTAACTAGAGATTAGCAAATCGAAGTTGAGGAAGTGGAATTAGATCCGAATTTCAGGAAAAATTCGATTTGCACCAAATCCAAATTTCCTCACACTTCATGTTAATGAATCGCATTTTTCCTAAAATGGCTGCTGCACGTGTTAGGACATGGAGCAAAGAACTCTGGGAACGAGTGATCAGATTCACCAACAATTCCATGCATGCAGCCAATCAGCAGCCAGCCAGCCCTGTGATGTCACAGCCCTATAGATAGCCTCAGCCATCTTGGATTCAGCCATTTTCCAGTGTACTTAGTGCAGGGAGAGATGTTAGCAGGAGCTAGGGAAAGTGGTAGAAAATACTTTTTTGGGCTGAATAGAAGTTCAGGGAAAGATAGGGCGGAATCATTCTGCACTATAAAAGGAGAACAGGGTCCAATAGCGGAGGTTACAGCCTGGGTAATAGGAACAATGCTATTACAACTTGCTGCACTGACTGGGGACCCAAATTGCCATTATACTGCTGGTCATTTCAGATTTGAAATAAATGATAGCTCTGTAATTCCAGCAAACCTTGTTTGTTATTGGGTTGCAAGTGCTGTGTGACACAGCCATTAACACACCCCAATGACGCACTCCCAATGGAAAAGATGTTTCCTATCAGATGACAATGAGACCCCTTCCTCCTGACATGATCATTACACAAAGAGGTAGTCAAAATGAGACGTGAACACTGTGTATGGATATTTAATTTCTCGACAACTCTGTTAGATCAAAGAGAAAATTTACGATGCTGGGTATGAGTGTAATGTGAATGCATAGTAAATATCTGTTTGAGACATCAATGTTTATTGAAAAATACATGTAAACTGAAGTGATGAGTCAATGCATACACACCCTGTATTAATTAACTGGAAAGCCACAAGTGCATGTGGATATAAGCATATACCGTATGTAACAAAAAGACATTAAAACATCATAAAGAAGGTGATTATTTGCCATAAGTAGTGATGATGGACGAACAACGGCCAGGACATTTCGCGAACCGCAATTGTTCATGAACTGCGCGCTCACGGCAGGCCCCATTGACTTTAATGGCAGGCGAACCTGAAAACCTTGAGGTCATATTTGCAGCCACCAAATTCTTAGTAGAAGTGCACAAATTGTCCCACAATATGGACAGTGACATACCACAGGGGGATTAATGGCAAAAATTCCCACAGAAAATATGCATTTTAATCAGGGGCCATTTTTATGCATCTTAAAGGGAATCTGTCACCTGCCTATCACCATTTTTTTTTTTCTTTAGCCATAGTAACATAGTAACATAGTATATAAGGCCGAAAAAGACATTTGTCCATCCAGTTCGACCTGTTTTCTGCAAGTTGATCCAGAGGAAGGCAAAAACCCCTGTGAGGTAGAGCCAATTTTCCCCACTTAAGGGGAAAAATTCCTTCCCAACTCCAATCAGGCAATCAGAATAACTTCTTGGATCAACGACTCTCTCTAGTAGCTGTAGCCTGTAATATTATTACACTCCAGGAATACATCCAGGCCCCTCTTGAATTCCTTTATTGTACTCACCATCACCACCTCCTCAGGCAGAGAGTTCCATAGTCTCACTGCTCTTACAGTGAAGAATCCTTTTCTATGTTTGTGTACAAACCTTCTTTCCTCCAGACGCAGAGGATGTCCCCTCGTCACAGTCACAGTCCTGGGGATAAAAAGATGATGGGAGAGATCTTTGTACTGACCCCTGATATATTTATACATAGTTATTAGATCTCCCCTCAGTCGTCTTTTTTCTAGAGTGAATAACCCTAATTTTGATACCCTTTCAGGGTACTGTAGTTGCCCCATTCCAGTTATTACTTTAGTTGCCCTCCTCTGAACCCTCTCTAGCTCTGCTATGTCTGCCTTGTTCACGGGAGCCCAGAACTGTACACAGTACTCCATGTGTGGTCTGACTAGTGATTTATAAAGTGGTAAGACTATATTTTCATCACGGGCATCTATGCCCTTTGATGCAACCCATTATCTTATTGGCCTTAGCAGCAGCTGCCTGACACTGGTTTTTACAGCTTAGTTTGTTATTTATTAAAATTCCTAGATCCTTTTCCATGTCAGTGTTACTGAGTGTTTTACCATTTAGTATGTACGGGTGACTTGCATTATTCCTTCCCATGTGCATAACTTTACATTTGTCAGTGTTAAACCTCATCTGCCATTTCTCTGCCCAAGCCCCCAATCTATCCAGATCCCTCTGTAGCAGAAAACTGTCCTCTTTAGTGTTAATTACTTTACACAGTTTAGTGTCATCTGCAAAATTGATATTTTACTGTGCAAGCCTTCTACAAGATCATTAATAAATATATTGAAGAGAATAGGGCCCAGTACTGACCCCTGAGGTACCCCACTAGTTACCGTGACCCAATCTGAGTGTGTACCGTTAATAACCACTCTCTGTTTTCTATTACTGAGCCAGTTACTTACCCACATACAGATATTTTCTCCTAGTCCAAGTGTTCTCATTTTATATACTAACCTTTTATGTGGTACAGTGTCAAATGCTTTGGAGAAGTCATGTGTAATAAATTACCTTATATCCGGATCTGTTCTTCTTTTGCTTTGTCTCTTGTCTCTTGTCATTTTCCTTAAAAACAATTTTTCCATTATGCAAATTAGGATCCAAGGAGCCCAGAGGGGCGTTTTTCTCTGCCAAGGAGCCCAGGAACACCCCTGATGTGCCCAGCCCGCCTAAATTTGAATCCACAAGAACGCCTCCAGCAGCAGAAATCGCCAGAGGCGAGGCTAACAGCTCCGCCCCCGGCTATCTCTGCTTTCAGGCAGGAATAAAGCCCCGATCTTCATCTCGCCGACCGCAGGAATACTCGCGCAGGCGCAGTGCCGGCGATTGCCTGCGCCTGCGCGATGCTACGCCAACTGAGGACAAAAGCCTCAATAGTGTCACTGAGCCCAGCGCATGCGCAAGCAGACCAGCTTCAGCACAGCCTGTTCGCGCTTACCCACAGCAGTGCAACACTGCTTCCAGCTAGCGATTGATGACTGACTGCTGCTGTAGGTGGAAGTTGAGGAGGAGGTGGCGGAGGAGAAGAAGTGGGGGTTAGAGCCAGTAACATAGATTCTGGCAGAGACCCTGACAGACGTAGGGCCTGCAATCCTGCTCGTGGGTCGCACCTGTGCCATCCCAGGGTATGACTCCACAACATTTACTCAGTGTGCAGTCAGGGAAATGTAGCGCCCCTGGCCACCAGCACTTGTCCATTTGTCCGTGGTCAAGTGGACCTTCCCAGTAAGTGTGTTGGTAAGGGCACGGGTGATGTTCTGGGACACATGTTGGTGTAAGACGGGCATGGCACACCTTGAAAAATAGTGGTGGCTGGGGACTGCATACCGAGGGACGGCCGCTGACATCAGGCTGCGGAAGGCCTCAGTGTCCACAAGCCTAAATGGCAATATTTTAAGGAAAAGAAATTTCAAAAGTTGCATATTTAGTGCTATGGCCTGTGGGTGGCTGTCTGGGTATTTGTGCTTGCGTTCAAATGCCTCTGTTATCGACATTTGGACGATGCGCTGGGAAAGGGAAGTGGATGTTGTTGCTGACGGTTCATGCGAAAGTCCAGGTGCAGGGCGAGGGGCATCCGGGCCTGCGCCTTCAAAAGGGGATTGGCCAGCAGTGCGTAACCCCGGGGAAGAGGAGGCAGTGGTGTAACCCGCAGACCCAGATTGTGGACCCAGGTGTTCGGCCCACCTATTAGGGTGCTTGGATGCCATGAGGTGTATCATGCTGGTGGGGGTGAGGTTGCTAGTGTTCACTCCCCGGTTCATTTTGGTACGGCACAGGTTGCAAACTACCACTCTTTTGTCATCTGCACTTTCCTCCCCAAAAGCGCCATACTGCGGAACACCTAGCCCTTGGCAAGGTAGATTTACGCATGGGGGTGCTCGGTGTAACAGTTGTGGGCCTGTTTGGTGTGGGCCGACTTCTCCCTTTTGCAACCCCACTGCCTTTTCCAGACTGTTGCGGTGCTGCGGATCCCTCCCCATCTCTACTGCTGTCCTCGCTCAGCTTTTCACCTTGCAATGTTGGTTCAGTGACCTCATCGTCCACCACCTCCACTTCCTCACTCTGCTCATCCTCCTGACTTGACCTAACCACAACCTCAGTGATTGACAACTGTGTCTGATCACCATCCACCTCGTGAACGAATGATTGCTGTTCACCACCGTCATCTTCTTGAGACTGTGAAGGCTCAAGTGGTTGGGAATAAGGGCACAATATCTCAGGTACCTTTTAAATGTCTTGGGCGCAAGGGCCAAATCTAATAGTGGTGCTGGAAAGAGCTTCTCGGAATATACGAGTGTTGCATCATTCATTTGGCAAGCCTCTCCATGGTGGGAGGAAGGATGATAAGAGTGAGGATTCGGTTGACCAGGCAAGACCAGTGGTGCTTAACCGACTGGAAGCCTTATCTTCAGCAATCCAACCGACCAACTGTTCGCACTGGTCCGACTTGGACAGTGTCACGCCCACATCCCCGTCCCTTAGTGCTCGCCTTCTTCATATTAATAGTTTTCTCACTAGATATGGCACAGATTGTTTTACTGTCCACTAAAGACACAGTTTTTAGATGCAGGACAATATACGGTATGTCACAGAAACCCACAGAATATCGACACTAGATGTGGCCCAGATTATTGGAATTTGTAATACAGACACTGTTTGCAGATGTTCTACAGTATTGGTTAAATAACACCACAGATTATGGACACTAGATGTGGCCAAGATGATTGGAATTTGTAATACAGACACTGTTTGCAGATGTTCTACAGTATTGGTTACAGAACACCCCGATTAGGAACACTAGATGTGGCCTAGATTATTGGAATTTGTAATACATACACTGTGTGCAAATGTTCTACAGTATTCGTTAAAGAACACCACAGATTATGGACACTAGATGTGGCCTAGATTATTGGAATTTGTAATACAGACACTGTTTGCAGATGTTCTACAGTATTGGTTACAGAACACCACAGATTATGGACACTATATTAGGCCCAGATCATTGGAATTTGTAATACAGACACTGTTTGCAGATGTTCTACAGTATTGGTTACAGAACACCACAGATTATGGACATTAGATGTGGCCTAGATTATTTGAATTTTCTAATACAGACACTGTTTGCAGATGTTCTACAGTATTGGTTACAGAACACCACAGATTATGGACACTATATTAGGCCCAGATCATTGGAATTTGTAATACAGACACTGTTTGCAGATGTTCTACAGTATTGGTTTCAGAACACCACAGATTATAGACACTAGATGGGGCCCAGATTATTAAAGTCACAGTCTGCGGATGATGTACAGTATATGTCACTAATAGGTATAAAAAAATTGTTTTTGCTGCTTAAATGGACTTTGGGGTTGTTGAAAAGCTTTTGGTAGTAAAAACAGCAAATGTCTCTCCCTGTACTATCTGTCCCTTCCGAATCACTGTCTCTGAGACTGCAGGAGGTAAATAAATTGCTGCTCTGAAACACAAACACACACACAGTAGTCCTTAAAAGGACTTTTGGTGTCTGAATAACTTTTGGTCTCAGCTTTCTCTGAATAAAAACTGTGAAAATCGCTCCCTACACTGTCTTTCCCTTCCTATGCTCTGCTCTCCATCTGAGCCGAACATGCGTCATCGGGTGCTATAGCACCCGATGAAGTGTTCGGCCAAACAATGACTGTAATGCCAGCAGCCAACATGGCTACTGGCATTACAGTGAGGTCATTACATACCTGCACCTGGGCTCCTTGGCAGAGAAAAATGCTCCTCTGGGCTCCTTGGATCCTAATTTGCATAATGGAAAAATCGTTTTTGGGCCACATCTAATGTCCATAATCTGTGATGTTCTGTAGCCAATACTGTAGAACATCTGCAAACAGTGTCTGTATTACAAATTCCAATAATCTGGGCCATATCTAGTGTCCATAATCTGTGGTGTTCTGTAACCAATACTGTAGAACATCTGCAAACAGTGTCTGTATTACAAATTCCAATAATCTGGGCCAAATATAGTGTCCATAATCTGTGGTGTTTTGTAACCAATACTGTAGAACGAGAGACAAAGCAAAAAGAAGAACAGATCCCGATATAAGGTCCTTTATTACACATGGCTAAAGGGAAAAAAACATTGTGATAGGCAGGTCACAGATTCCCTTTAAAAGAATTCTAATTCCTCGGTGGGGAGGTTGAAGCAGGCTCGGACTGGGTACAAGGAATCCCCGGTGGGCCCCTGAGCAAGGTGGGCCCCTAGTCTCTCACTCCCTGCAGAAGTGGCACATAACACATTATATTTACTGCACTACATACATATATTCAATGTACAGGACCTCAACCAGCCTATGTTCATGTAAAAAACTTGTTAGATTATTTTTATACATGAATGTACCCGCACGATGGGCCCCCAAAATACATTTCACTGGTAGGCCCTAGGTACCCCAGTCCGACACTGGGCTGAGGTATAGGTGTCTTGAGTTTATCCAATACCTCCCTCCCCGTAAAGTAAGTCCTTTACCGTTTTATGGAAATACTTCTACTCACCAATGATTATCGATCACTTTATAGTGGTGTAAACGGAAGGAAATACGTGTATGGTTTTATATGTTTTTATGTATACCTCCTTTTATTTATTCCCAAATATCCTGATTGGTCTATAGATCCCTGTCTTACCCTTCATTGTCAATAATCGTTGACAACTATAATTCTCTCATCTCCATCCTAAACCGTCTCTGTGGCGCCCCTCGGTACTCTCAGGATCACCCTGAAAGAGCACCGTAGACCATTTTCTCACTCATACCAGAAAGAAGGCGTACGGTATGATGTCACTGATGGTGCCCTGGCTGCAACTGACCAGTTTGGTGATCTCATCAAATGGCTGCAGAAGTCTGCATGCGTTGGTATGAGCAGCCACTGGTGCAGTGAATAGAAACCAAGCTCCCCAGAACCTGTCCTGCTGCAGAGTTCGTACAGGTATTCATTATCGGCACGTTGCTGCTGGAGCAGCCTATCAAGAATATACAAGGTGGAGTTCCAGCGCGTCGGGCTGTCACAAATCAGACGTCTGATGGGCAGGTGGTGTCGCCACTGAATGTCAGCAAGGCGAGTCATGGCCGTGTAAGATCTTCTAAAATGGCCAGAGTATTTGGCAACAAATTGCTGCACGACTAAGTTCTGGACGTGTGCCATGCATGGCACGTGTGTCATTTTTCCCTGTTTCAGCACACTCAGCAGATTGGCACCATTTTCGCACACCACTTTACCAACTGTCAAATTGAGCGGGGTTAGCCACTGATTGGGCTGTGATCGCAGAGCTGAAAGCAGTGCAGCACCGGTGTGGCTCTTGGCTACCAGGCACAACAGCTCACCTGGCACGTCAAATAGGTTCTGGGGAGCTTGGGGGCGCAGCGGAAGAGGTAGTAGCAGTGGAATAGGAGAAGTCAGCCGAGGAGGAGACGGAGGATAGAGGAGGAGGAGGAGAAGAAGAGGCAGGCCTACACATGAGCCACGGATTACATGCTTGATGGCCGTCAGAAGGTTCACCCAGTGGGCAGTAAAGTTATGTACCTTCTGCCAGATGAATGCGACGAAGGCATGGTGGAAGGTGGAGTGGAGGACAAATGGGAGAAGAGAGTAGAAGGAGAAGAGGCAGGATGTGTAACGCTGGGATTGTGACTTTGTGGGTTCTGACGGCATTGCTCCCACTCGGCTCGGTGATGGGAGGCCAGGTGCCTTCTTAAGGCGGTCGTCCCTAGGTGAGTGTTGGGCTTACCGTGACTTATGAATTGACAGCACAGGCTGCAGATGGCAACACAATTGTCAGCAGCTGACACGTTATAAAAAGCCCACACTGCGGAGCTATGTGGTGGCATCCTGGGAGCGCCAGATGTGACCGTGCATGGTGGATGGCTCGCTGCAGATACATTTGCAGTCTGCTTTTTGCCTCCTGTGCCCTGCGAGCTATGCCTGCTTCTGTTCCTTCTACTTCCTCTGCTGCTAAGTCTCTCCCTCTAAACTCCTCTCCTTTTCCTCTCTTGTAGGCACCCACCTTCATCGACACGTCATCATCGTCACCTTTACCACCACTAACAATTGAGTTCTCGGAGTAGGCAGCAACAGCGGGGACCTCCCTCCTTGAACTGATCTGGGTACTGTCGTCAGACCATTGGGTGGCGGCCATTGCTACCTTCTCTTCCTCATCCTATGCCAGCAAATAATGGAAAGGAGAGAGAAAGGCGCTCATAGGGAGAGTAAGTCAAATAATAGTACCCTCACAATAGGAGAGGTCATTTGCTCACCTATTTAAGTTGCAACAAATTGGGCGCAACCACAATGAAAGCTGGTTGGTTGGTGCTGCCAGACTTGTCCAATACCCTTAGGCGGGAGCCAGAGCGCCAGTCGGGTGAACAATAGTACTGGAGAGCCGCTGGACCATAGAGGCTAAGTGAGCGTGAGGACAACACAGGGCGCACAGGTCACAACCAGGTTTCATATAGGTTTCCATTTATTCAGAGACAACGCGTTTTAGGGTTCATGACCCCTTTATCAAGTCTAAGACAAGGTAAAAGTAATGTGTATATATATACATCTGTAAATAAAATATAATAGGTTGTGCTATAAAAATAATTATTTGTAGCAAGCGAAAAATAAACCATATGAAATAAAGAGAAATAAAAAATTATTTTTAGTTGTACAAGTAAAAGGGTGATCCCAAAAACAGATCATGTAGATGTGGGTACACTTAGGGGATGAGCAGGGTAGGGTGACTTATATTTGGGTTATTTCTCTGGTGCCGTTGCCCATTGTAATTATGTTAAAAACATGTATTATAAAAAGAGAGGGGAATGGGCATGAGATGAGATAATAGTGGTCATTATTTAGGTGCCCAAAAACAGAGGGGCATCGATAGAGAATGCTTAAATCATGTGATGGTAATGATATAACAATGATATAATGATAATATTCAAACGTGGGCAAAATCCCCACTCAGGGTGCCTAACTAAAGTGGATAGGCTGCTCAATAATTATCCTCAGGAGTACACTACTGGGAAGGATACTCTGTTAGAAAGATTGTTACCTGGATGCTGACAGCTGGAACAGAGGCATGGCTGCTGCGTGCTGACACGTGGAATGCAGACAAGGGAGGAGGAATAACACTACAAAATAAAGATGATTACATAAGTGAGGCAAACAAGATCCTTGGAGACTCACTATATTATAAACTCCTCCCCACCAATCCACTCATAAAAGACAAGAAGAGCCTCATCACCCTGTTGAAACAAGCTGAGGAGGACCACGTTCTAACAAAAAAGAAAGGGAATACATAATGATTGACCACCCGAATACAGCATTGTTTTATCACTTACCGAAAATCCACATGGACGTCAATAACCCACCGGGAAGACTGATCATTTCCGGGATAAATTCATTAACTAGTATATGAGTAGTTATATGGACATTTGAATCTCCCATCTTACCTAAAAGATTCTTCACAACTCATTTCATTACTAAAGGACATTAATTGGGAGTCATCTTTCAGCTGGCTTACCATGGATGTGGCCACATTGTATTCTAATATCCCACACAAAGCCGGAATCAGCACAGCGTATGTTGAAACTGACTGCTTTCTCTCTCCCAGACATAACATTTTCATTTCGGAAGCAATGCATTTTATCCTCATACACAATCTGTTTTCTTTTGAGGGTCACATTTTCAGACAGCGGAAGTGGACCGCGATGGGGACGCATTTTGCAAATCTGTATATGGGCCGCTTTGAAGAAGAATATAATTTCAAGGGACACCACTGGAAAGACAAGATTGTGTTCTACAAACGCTTTTGATGATCTAATCCTCATATGGAGAGGTAGCAATCAAGAGGCTCAAGACTTCATCTCTTACCTCAATACCAACATCTGGAATCTTTCTTTTACAGCCAATTGTTCCACCACATCCATTAAATACCTGGATCTTATTTTATATTCAGAAAACGAAACAATTATGTCCAAGACGTTCTTCAAAAAGGTTGATGGACATAGCTACTTGTACTATAGGAGTGCGCACTACAAAAAATAAAAATGGAAGGATAACATCCCTTTTAGTCAGTTTAAACAACTAAGAAAGAATTGCACCAATATTGCTGGCTTCACTGCACAAAGTCAAATTTTACATACAAGGATCACTAATAAAAAATACCCGAGAGGGATCATTGAAGGAGCTTTCATGTGGGCCAACAAACAAAGTCAGGAAGAATGTTTGAGGATCAAGGATAAAGCCAAAGTGGTGGAGGACACCAAAAAGTATAAATCTTCATTCATTACCACCTATAACCCCAACCATGAGATCACGAGAAATATGTTGCAAAACACTGGCATATATTAAAGAATGATCGCTTTCTTAAGGACGCCATTCCCTTTAGCCCGCAGATCACCTTTAGGAGAGCGAAGTCTCTAAAGAATGTATTAGCACCTAGCAAATTGAAAAAAAAAAACATCAACATCAACGATCACCACTGGAGGTTACCCCGATCTTGTGGGAAGCTATACATGTAACAATACCCTATGTAAATGCTGTACCAACATCTCTAATCGAATTAAAACAGTCAAAAGCAATGTAACGGGTGAGGAGTTCCCCATAAAAAGCATTTTGAATTGCTCGTCCTCATATATCGTTTATTTTTTGGACTGTGATTGCGGTCTACAGTATGTGGGTCGTACCATCCAGTCTCTCAGGGAATCGGTGGAACATCACACAGGGCTTCTTAAAACACAGTGTGTCTCAACACTTTCTCTTCAGCCACGACAAGTACCCCTCCAAATTGATCATCACACCAATTGAACAGATCAATGACACCTGCTCGGACAGATTCAGAACACTACAAAAAAAGTGAGATGTTGTAGATTTTCAAGTTACAGACCCAGGGCCGGACTGGGACAAAAAATTGGCCCGGGCATTTTTGACTGAGCAGCCCAATCACATGACCCCCAACAGGCCCCACCCCTTGAAGACTAGGGGCGGAGCCAAAACCAGGAGCACAATTGAGGGGCAGGGCCAGCCACCAGTAAGATAGGAAGGCTTCAGCCAACACACAAGCTTTGCAACAACCAACATACAGACCTTGCAACAATATAGGAAGCTACAGAAAAGTCTTATAATATCCTCAATGGATCTCAACCTCCCCATCCTCCATACCCTGTACAGGTCAGTGCCCCCGAAATAGCACTCACAGTTCTCCAGCAACTCTGCAAATACCACCAATTCCGTACACAGGCGAACCACAACACCACCTCACTGACAGTTTTTTCCTGTAGGCCCCTCTATAATGTGCCAGTAGCCAATAGCCCCCCATAATGTGCCAGTAGCCAATAGCCCCCCTATAATGTGCCAGTAGCCAATAGGCCCCCTTATAATCTGCCAGTAGCCAGGTACATATTACTATAATAATCATATCCACTGGCTTATGTCCACCTTCCCTGTATCTTCTGTACCGATTCCATCATAGGTTCATTCATCCATCTCCCCAAAACTACATTAACTTTAATAATCCATTCCCTAATTTAGTCAGAATCAATCTCCCTCTGTCCCTGTATCCCTCCTACATAATTCTATATTCTCATTCTATAGTTCACTAGCGCAATCTTTTCCACGCCCAGCCCTCCACCTCTACCCTATCTGCGTGTCCCTACCCAACCCACACCACTGCTCTGAACTTCCAGCAGTAAGCGCTCTGTTTCATGAGTTGGATAATGCAGATGAGACACAGTTGTCAATAAGTGAGGGTCTTGTTAGGTCAACAAAACAAGTCAGAAGGATGACCAGAGTGAGGAAGTGAAAGAGGGGGTGGTGGACGATGACATTACTGACCAAACCTGGGAAGGTGACAAGCTAAGTGAGGACAGCAGTACAGATGGGGAGGGATCCACAGCACCGCAACAAGCTGGAAGAGGATGTGGGATGGCAAAAGGAGAAGTTGGGCGTCACAGAAACACACACAGTATAGACACTACATTAGACATAGATTATTTAAATTTGCGCTACAGACACTGTTTTCAGATGCAGGACAGTATATGTCACAGAAACCCACAGAATATGGACACTATATCAGGCCCATATTATTGGAATTAGCAATACAGACACTGTTTTCGGATGCAGGACAGTATATGTCACAGAAACCCACAGAATATGGACACTATATTAGGCCCAGATTATTGGAATTTGTAATACAGAAACTGTTTGCAGATGTTCTACAGTGTTGGTTACAGAACACCACAGATTATAGACACTAGATGGGGCCCAGATTATTAAAGTCACAGTCTGCTGATGATGTACAGTATATGTCACTAATAGGTATAAAATAAAAATATCTTGCTGCTATCAAACACACACAGTAGTCCATAAACTGACTTTGGGGTCTTTGAAAAGATTTTGGTAGTAAAAACAGCAAATGTCTATCCCTGCATTATCTTTCCCTTCCGAAGCACTGTCCCTGGGACTGCAGGAGGTAAGACCCGCAGAATATGGACACTATATTAGGCCCAGATTATTGTAATTTGGAATACAGAAACTGTTTGCAGATGTTATAAATTATTGGTTAAAGAACACCACAAATTATTGACACTAGATGTGGCCCAGATTATTGGAATTTGTAATGCAGATACTGTTTGCTGATGTTATACAGTATTGGTTAAAGAACACCACAGATTATGGACACTATACTAGATGTGGCACAGATTATTGGAATTTGTAATACAGAAGCTGTTTGCAGATGTCATACATTATTGGTTACAGAACACCACATATTATGGAAACCAGATGTGGCCCAGATTATTGGAATTTGTAATACAGAAACTGTTTGCAGATGTTATACAGTATTGGTTACAGAACACCACAGAATATGGACACTATATTAGGCCCATATTATTGGAATTTTCAATACAGACACTGTTTTCAGATGCAGGACAGTATATGTCACAGAAACTCATAGAATATGGACACTATATTAGACCCAGATTATTGGAATTTGCAATACAGACACTGTTTTCAGATGCAGGACAGTATATGTCACATAAACCCACAGAATATGGACACTATATCAGGCCCAGATTATTGGTATTTGCAATACAGACACTGTTTTCGGATGCAAGACAGTATATGTCACAAAAACCCACAGAATATAGACACTATATTAGGCCCATATTATTGGAATTTGTAATACAGACACTGTTTTCGGATGTTATACAGTATTGGTTAGAGAACACCACATAATATGGAACCCAGATGTGGCCCAGATTATTGTAATTTGTAATACAGAAACTTTTTAAAGATGTTCTACAGTTTTGATTACAGAGCACCAGAGATTATGGACACTAGATGTGGCCCAGATTATTGGAATTTGTAATACAGAAACTGTTTGCAGATGTTATACAGTATTGGTTAAAGAACACCACAGATTATGGACACTAGATGTGGCCCAGATTATAGGAATTTGTAATACAGAAACTGTTTGCAGATGTTATACAGTATTGGTTACAGAACACCACATAATATGGACACTATATTAGGCTTAGATTATTGGAATTTTCAATACAGACACTGTTTTCAGATGCAGGACAGTATATGTCACAGAAACCCACAAAATATGGACACAATATTAGGCCTAGATTATTGGAATTTGCAATACAGACACTGTTTTCGGATGCAGGACAGTATATGTCGCAGAAACCCACAGAATGTGGACACTATATTAACCTCAGATTATTGGAATTTGCAATACAGACACTGTTTTCAGATGCAGGACAGTATATGTCATAGAAACCCACAGAATATGGACACTATATTAGGCCCAGATTATTGGAATTTATAATACAGAAACTGTTTGCAGATGTTATACAGTATTGGTTACAGAACACCACATATTATGGAAACCAGATGTGGCCAAGATTATTGGAATTTGTAATACAGAAACTGTTTACATATGTTCTACAGTGTTGGTTACAGAACAATACAGATTATGGACACTAGATGGGGTCCAGATTAGTAAAGACACAGTCTGCGGATGAAGTACAGTATATGTCACTAATAGGTATAAAATAAAAATATCTTACTGCTATCAAACACACACAGTAGTCTATAAAAAAGACTTTGGGGTAGTTGAAAAGCTTTTAGGAGTAAAAATAGCAAATGTCTCTCCCTGCATTATCTGTCCCTTCCGAAGCACTGTCCCTGAGACTGCAGGAGGTAAATAGATTGCTGCTCTGAAACTCACACACACACACACACACAGTAGTCCTTAAAAGGACTTTTGGTTCTTGGAAAAGCTTTCTGTGAATAAAACCTGTGAAAATCGGTCCCTACACTGTCTTTCCCTTCCTATGCTCTCTCTGTCTTCGTCTGAACCGAACACGCATCATAGGGTGCTATATAGCACCCGGATGTGTTCCAGCCATCCAATCACTGTAATGCCAGCAGCCAACATGCACCTCTATTGGCTGCTTAAAACCCCCGAAACGTGCCGGGCAGAGACTCGAGCATTGTGCTCGAGCACATGCGGTACTCGGCCGAGTACCGGCATGTGCCGAGCATAGCGATGCTCGAGCCGAACAGATATTCGGCCGAGCTTTCTCGCTCATCACTAAATATTATCGTTATATCATTGTTATATGATTATCATTATCACTACCATCATTACCATCACAGGATTTAGGCCTCTTTCACACTTGCATTCTGAGGATCCGGCAGGCACTTCCGTCCCGCCGGATCCGTCAGAACGCAAGTCGCCTGAAGCATTAGAAGACTGATCAGGATCCTGATCAGTCTTCGAAATGCTTTGAGGTTACTATGGCAGCCAGGACGCTATTAAAGTCCTGGTTGCCATAGTAGTGGGAGCGGGGAGCGGTATACTTACAGTCCGTGCGGCTCCGGGCGCTCAGCATGACGTCAGAGCGCCTCATGCGCATGGATCACGCGATCCATGAGATCACGCGATCCATGCGCGTGGGGCGCCCTGACGTCACTCTGGAGCGCCCTGGGAGCCGCACGGACGGTAAGTATACTGCTCCCCCGCTCCCCACTACACTGTACCATGGCAACCAGGACTTTAGCGTCCTGGCTGCCATGGTAACCATTGAGAAAAAGCTAAACGTCGGATCTGGCGATGCGCCGAAACAACGTTTAGCTTAAGGCCGGATCCGGATTAATGCCTTTCAATGGGCATTAATTCCGGATCCGGCCTTGCGGCAAGTGTTCAGGATTTTTGGCCGGAGCAAAAAGCGCAGCATGCTGAGGTATTTTCTCCGGCCAAAAAACGTTTCGGTCCTGAACTGAAGACATCCTGATGCATCCTGAACGGATTTCTCTCCATTCAGAATGCATTGGGATAATCCTGATTAGGATTTTTCCGGCATAGAGACCCGACGACGGATCTCTATGCCGGAAAACAAAAACGCTAGTGTGAAAGAGCCCTTAGGCATTCTCTATCGATGCCCCTCTGTTGTTGGGCACCTAAATAATGACCACTATTATCTCATATTATACTCGCCTCATGCCCATTCCCCCCTCTCTTTTTATAATACATGTTTTCAACATAATTAAAATGGGCAACGGCACCGGAGAAATAACCCCAATATAGATCATCCTACCCTGCTCATCCACTAAGTGTAACCACATCTACATGATCTGTTTTGGGGTCACCCTTTTTGCTTGAACAACTAAAAAAATTATTTTTTATTTATCTTTTATTTCTTATGGTTTATTTTTTGCTTGTTGTTACCAATAATGATTTTTATAATACAACATAATATATTTTATATACAGATGTATATATTTACTGTACGTTACTTGTACCTTGTTATAGACAAAGGGCTCTCCATCATTTGCTAAGCAGGTGTGTTCTGGCACTTCACACGTGATCGCTCCTAGGAGTGGGCGGACAGGATGGGCGGTGTTCAACTGCGGCTATAAGCCGTGCCCCTTGCCCTTCCACTGGCCGCTCCAGAGGCTCGATCTGGCTAAGGGAAGGGACCTCCCCCTTATAAGCGGTACATCCTTGCGGCCGCGTACGTCCATTTTAGTGATGTTGCCGCAGCCTCTGGATGGAGGCTGGCGGCTTTCGTGTTCGTTTGTCCATCTCCACATCTAAACTGCTCCTGACGAGCCTAAAATGGCGAAACGCATCGAGCTACTAGTGGGGACAAACTTATGATTCATACAGTGAGGTCTATCCTGTTTGATTCGTGCTCACACCACAACAGTGGTTTGCATCCTTAAACCCTCTGTTGAGTGTGGTCACATGTTTATCAAACAGTTTGCTGATACCCGGAATATACAGGTGTTATAGGGTGTCATAGAGTTGCCTAGCTAATACTCCCCTTGATTCGTGCTCATGCAGCAGTCATTGACAGCACCTGCACCACACGCCTTAGGGGGCATGTGTGTTGAGTCACATGTGCAACTGCGTAGCATGGGAAGATGTCTAGCAATGGGCAATTATATCTAGGGCAAGTCATTTAGTGGCACGGCCAGGTAATTAAGCATTGGCAATTATTTTTTTTTGGCATTCATACCACTGTGAACACACCCGCTCTGAACGTACAAAAGTTCTTTGGTACTGCTCGGGATTACAGAGTAGTGTACACTGTTCAGTGCTACTCCATTGTGGGGTGTATTTGTGGGCCAACACATTCTGCAGTTGGTTCCACTCACGTGGTTTCCCAAATTGACTCGAGCGACAGGGCATGCTGTCTCTTGTGTACCTTGATCAGACCAGGTGGTAATGCCTCATCTGTCGCCTGCATTGGTGTGGATATATGTTTGTCAATTGGGAGGTCTTATAATAGGTAGAGTTTCCCTCCTGTTTAAATCTTTTAATTTGGTCTCAATAAAGATTTAGTTTTATTATTTATTTTACAGTGTTCCTTTGATCAGTGAATGGTATTTGATGGTGGAATGTAAACCGCTATTTGTTTGTCAGTGAATTGGTTGATCTATCTGAAACCTGTGCGCCCTGTGTTGTCCTCACGCTCGCTTGGTCTAGCGGCTCTCCAGTACTATCATCCGATGCCAAGAATGGCTGTGCATCGGTAAGGTCTGGGAATGGATGGGAAAATAATTCCTCTGAATAGAATAGAGGGGCTATGGTGGTGGAGGTGTCTTTGGGGGTGCACACAGCAGAGATTGAGGAGGGTGCAGATACAGAGAATGAGGAGGATGCAGAAGTGGAAGGCTGAGTGAGCCACTCAACAAACTCTGGTCTCAATCAGAATTTGGTGGAAGCAGGTAAATTAAACCCCTTAATCAGTATTTTGTGGAAGCAAGTATATCGCAAGCCTCAATCCGTATTTGGTGGAAGCATGTATATAAACCCCCTTAATCAATATTTGGTGGAAGCAGGTATATCACACCCCTCAATCAGTATTTTGTGGAAGCAGGTATATAGAACCCCTTAATCAATATTTGGTGGAAGCAAGTATATCGCAGGCCTCAATCCATATTTGGTGGAAGCATGTATATAGAACCCCTTAATCAATATTTGGTGGAAGCAGGTATGTCGCACCCCTCAATCAGTATTTTGTGGAAGCAGGTATATCGCAAGCCTCAATAAATACTTGGTGGAAGCAGATATATCACACCCCCAAAAATCTGTATTTTGTGGAAGCAGGTATATCGCAGGCCTCAATCAATACTTGGTGGAACCCGGTATATCGTACCCCTCAATCAGTATTTTGTGGAAGCAGGTATATCGAAGGCCTCAATCGATATTTGGCGGAAACAGCTATATCAAACCTCTCAATCAGTATTTTGTGGAAGCAGGTATATCGCAGGCCACAATCAATATTTGGTGGAAGCAGGTATATCAATCCCCTAAATCAGTATTTTATGGAAGCAGGAATATCGCAGGCCTCAATCACTATTTTGTGGAAGCAGGTACATTGCAGGCCTCAATCAATATTTGGTGGAAGCAGGAATATCGCAAGCCTTAATCAATATTTGTTGAAAGCAGTTATATCGCACCCCTCAATCAGTATTTTGTGGAAGCAGGTATATCGCAGGCCTCAATCAATATTTGGTGGAAGCAGGTATATCCCAACCCTCAATCAGTATTTTGTGGAAGCAGGTATATCAAACCCCTTAATCAGTATTTTGTGGAAGCAGGTATATCGCACTCCTCAATCAGTATTTTGTTGAAGCAGGTATAGTGAACCCCTTAATTGGTATTTGGTGGAAGCAGGTATATCGCAGGCCTTAATCAGTATTTGGTGGAAGCAGGTATATCAAACCCCTTAATCAGTATTTTGTGGAAGCAGGTATCTCACAGGACTTATCCAATATTTGGTGGAAGCAGGTATATTTCACTCCTCAATCTGTATTTTGTGGAAGCAGGTATATCCAACCCCTTAATCAGTATTTGGTGAAAGCACCTATATCGCAGGCCTCAATCAGTATTTGGTGGAAGCAGGTATATCAATCCCCTTAATCAGTATTTTGTGGAAGCAGGTATATCGCCGGCCTCATTCAATATTTGGTGGAAACAGCTATATCAAACCCCTCAATCAGTATTTTGTGGAAGCAGGTATATCGGAGGCCTCAATCAATATTTGGTGGAAGCAAGTATATCGCACCCCTCAATCAATATTTTGTGGAAGCAGGTATAACGCAGGCCTCAATCAATATTTGGTGGAAGCAGGTGTATCAAACCCCTTAATCAGTATTTTGTGGAAGCAGGTATATCGCACCCCTCAATTAATATTTAGTGGAAGCAGGTATATTGCAGGCCTTACTCAATATTTGGTGGAAACAGGTATATCACACCGCTCAATAATTTTTTTGGTGACAATAATTATATCACACCACCCTATTTATTTGGGGCAACAGATATATCGCAGCTCTCAATCAGTATTTTGTGGAAGAAGGTATATCACATCCCTCAATCAGTTTTTTTGGGGGCAACAGGTATTCACACCTTTTGCAAATAGTTGTTCCAATAGCGCTTGTCACTCTAAATACTATGTTAGAAAGTATATTATAAGTATATCACACCCCTCAGTATATCACACCTATCGATAGCACACCTATACCAGTCCTGAAAAGGACTTCTGTGGCCCTATTAGCTAACATTTGGTGTCCCTAACAGTCTGTCCCTGCTCCACAAAGCAACCTCTCCCTACACTGGCAAAACACAGAATGTAAAAAGTCTGACAGATTGGGTTCTGTTATTGAGTGGGGTTGTGTCCATGTGCTGAAACGTCTCAATTGGCTGTCCTGTCCCACCTGATAGATGTGTCATGGGTCAAAGTTCGGCGCAATGCTAAACAATATGGTGCCGGCAGACATCGCCATATGTTTGCATGTTTGGGAAATCTCAAATGCCCAAAGTTTGCCGCGAAATGACCGCTGGGTGAACCACAAGGCCATCACTAACCATAATATCCCTTTTAAACACTAGAAGGCTACAGATTCATGGCCTGTGGGTCCTTCCACCACTGAACTAATTGGACAATGTGACCTACTATGGACCAAATACAGTACCTACAGGGGCGTAGCTAACGGCTCATGGGCCCTGGTGCAAGAGTTCAGCTTGGGCCCCCCTTCCCTCAATGCTTTGTGTGTCTTCTTATGCGACACAAGGGTCTTTGGGCCCCCTCAGGCTCCTGGGCCCGGTAGCGACTGCTACCTCTGCACCCCCTATAGCTACACCCATGAGTACCTATATGGGTATACGTATAAAAAATACATGCACGAAAAAATTTAAATGTTCATAAAATCATTTAAATGTACTGCTGCAAGTTTTCCAATGAAAAAAGATTGCTAAAATATAGATTTGCAATACAGATGTGTGAATGAACCCTTAGAATAAAGTCATACACAACAGAAATTTCCATGACTGTCCTTTTAATTAGTGATGTCGCGAACATAAAATTTTCAGTTCGCGAACAGCGAACGCGAACTTCCGCAAATGTTCGCGAACAGGCGAACCGGGCGAACCGCCATAGACTTCAATAGACAGGCGAATTTTAAAAACCAAAGGGACTCTTTCTGGCCACAATAGTGATGGAAAAGTTGTTTCAAGGGGACTAACACCTGGACTGTGGCATGCCGGAGGGGGATCCATGGCAAAACTCCCATGGAAAATTACGTAGTGGACGCAGAGTCGGGTTTTAATCCATAAAGGGCATAAATTACGTAACATTCCTAAATTGTTTGGAATAACGTGCTTTAAAACATCCAGTGTGTGTATACGATCAGGTATGATGTTGTATCGATCAGGTAGTGTAAGGGTTACGCCCGCTTCACAGACATTGACAGACCAAACTCCCCTTTTAATGCACTGCAAACAACCGCAAACAGTCCATTTTCACAAGGTTGGATACCAAGCTAGCCACGTCCTGGTGATGTCATTGAAGGTTTCTTCCTCCACCCAGCCACGTACAACACCAAGGGTCCCCAAAAGGTGAATTGAATTGATTTTTCGAACGGGGAGATGGTTAAAAAAACGCTGGCTCCCTCCCCTTTGTTTTAATCCACGGTGACTGCGTCTGTGCCGTGCAATTTACTGTCACACCCGATATGAGTGGTATTTTCTGTAGTATTATTCTCATCAGTTTAATTAACGTCCCCAATCTGGGGGCCATTTATTGAATAGATTTTTCGAACGGGGAGATGGTTAAAAAAACACTGGCTCCCTCCCCTTTGTTTTATTCCACGGTGACTGCGTCTGCGCCGTGCAATTTACTGTCACACCCGATATGAGTGGTATTTTCTGTAGTACTATTCTCATCAGTTTAATCCCTGTTACTTCCCATATCAGGGATTGCCTTTTGTGAAAAAAAATTTAGGCCGGGTACCTTCGACTGCCTTCACAGTGACAGACCAAACTCTCATACACCAAACTGAATTGATTTCAGGAACCGGGAGATGGAAAAAGCAGCTTGGTCGGTCCTCATACTCCCAAATTGGGGCACTGCGCGTGCACAGAGCAATGTGCTGTGACACCCTATATGAGTGGTGTCTTAACTAGTACTATTCCTATCAGTGGCGGGCGGGTGCGTGGTAACTTGAGAGCAGGTGACCGAAGCTGAGCTGGAGGAGGATGGTGCGTCAAGGTTCTTAGCGGAAGCTGTTGAAGATTGGGTGTCCTGTCTAAGCCAGTCAACTATGTCCTCAGAATTTTTCGGGTTCAGGGTACGTGGCCTCTGAACACTGGGCATTATTCCAGGGACAGTGGAAATCACAGCACCACGACCACGACAGCCCCTGCGGGGTGGCCTGCCTCTGCCTGTCATTTTTTTTTAGATAAGTGGTACTACGCGTGCTAGGTACTGTGCCACCCGGTATCAGTGGTGGGCACTGGCAGTGGGCACACTACAGTCTGTGGAAGTGGGCCTGACACACACTAGCAGCAGGCAAGCAGCTGAAATTACACTAAAGTGTAAAAATTAAATGCCTATTTTGATGCAAAGTCCTCTGCCAGCCGGTATGAGTGGTAGGCACTGGCAGTGGGCACACTACAGTCTGTGGAAGTCGGCCTGACACACACTGGCAGGCAACTAACCTTAGATTAAAGTGTAAAAATGAAATGCCTTTTTTTGATGCAAAGTCCTGTGCCACACGGGATGACAGAGGTGGGCACTGGCAGTGGGCACACTACAGTCTGTGGGCCTGCAGCTCCTCACACACAGGCAGGCCAGGCAACTGCAATATGCATATAAAGGGAAAAAAAGCAGACTAATGTTGCAGCCCTAAAAAGGGCTTTTTGGGGTGCTGTCAGGAGGCTGTCCTTACAGCAGAGATCAGATGAGTCTTTCAGGACTGGAGTGGACACTGAATACACTAGCCTAGCTATCGATTTCCCTATTAAATCAGCAGCAACTACACTCTCCCTCCTCTCACTAAGACTGCAGCTTCAGAATGAATCTAAAATGGATGCTGTGCAGGAGGTGGGAGGGTCTGGGAGGGAGGGTATGCTGCTGATTGGCTGGAATGTGTCTGCTGACTGTGAGGTACAGGGTCAAAGTTTGCTCAATGATGATGTATAGGGGGCGGACCGAACATCGCATATGTTCGCCCGCTGAGGCGAACGCGAACAAGCTATGTTCGCTGGGAACTGTTCGCCGGCGAATAGTTCGGGCCATCTCTACTTTTAATCTGAATGAGGCTTGATGAAATCTATGTAAATCCAGCAGAAACAATTCCATTCAGATGTGATATTTCTGCAACCAATCTGCCAGATGTGTACATTCCCTTATAATTTTTTTATTTAAATTTAGATTAGGTATGATCAGTGACTGAATGCTAGTAGGATAAAATTACTCCACACAGCTGGCGACAAGCTGTTCCTTTGTTCCTTATTGACTATGCTCAATGGCGGCAACTTACTGCCTGGTATGGTTGATCATGCTGTTTAAAATGATTCCTTTTTTTTCTGTATGTTAAACAGCTGCAGAGGGATCTGTGTTTTTATTCATATGCAAATACGAATATTGGAGCACCAGGGGGCAGGGATGAATCCTTGGAGCACTGCTTTTGTAACATCTCTGTGTTCTGTATACTCCCCCTCCCCTTGATTGACAGCGCGATACATCAGCATGCTGAGGACAGGACCTAGAGTTGTGTCCTAGCATGTACATATCATATATACAAATTACTATAACCATACCATATTGAGAATAGAGGTTCTCTATACTTAGAAGCCTAATCCATATTATTGGTTTATTCATAGGTACAATATATGTTTATAAATAATCCAGTGATATGTATTAGCTCTCTGAGTATAGGAAATCACTCTGCTCAATATGATAAGGCTGTAGACTTGAAGTTTATTTATTTTCTATGTCGGGTTCTAATTTTTTGAAAGAAATACAACCGACGATATTTCATTTCCACTGTCATTTAGGAAACACATCTCGTTTTATTGAAGCAGACCAAGATTTGAGACTGAGTACACTACAAATGGTGCGGGTGTTCGTGGGACTTGCCGGCTACTACAGGAGGTTTATACCCAAATTCGCTCATTTGGTGGGCCCATTAAATGAGTTATTAAGGGGCACTGCGAGGGGGCCCAAAAAATCGTCCCATCTAATGGGGACCCTGGCAACAAGAGGCCTTTGAAGCAGTCAAAGAGGTGCCAACCAGTGCTCCGATTTTGGCTTACACGCTGTTCGACACTCTATTCCTGCTGTACACTGATGGACGTCTACATGGTCTGGGGGCCATGTTATCCCAAATCCAAGATGGATGTGAGAGAGTCATTGCCTGTGGCAGCCGGTCTCTGAGGGAGTCAGAGTGCAACACTGACAACTGTAGCTCCTTTAAACTGGAACTACTGGCACTGGTGTGGGCAATGACCAACAGTTTAGCGGAGTACCTGACAGGTGCAGAGGTGACCGTGATTGACGGACAACAACCTGTTAACACATCTGGAGAATGCCAAGCTCTGGGTGCTTGGGCAGAGGTGGTTGGCTCGCCTCTAGGTACCATTATCACTTTAAGTTACGGTCAGGTAGGAGAATGGCAATGCCGATGCACTCTCCTGAGTTCCTGTAGAATGCAGATGAAGAGCTAGAGGACACTGAAACTCCTGACCTTGGCTTTATTACCCATGTTCGAGGACGTGGAACATTCAAGTGGGTTGGCGTCCGGGATGTCCCTGGTGTTGAGAATGACGTTGGCTGATTGGGGAGAGTCCAGAACAGCTGTCCGGACCTGTGGTAGGTGAAAGAATGGGTCCGGACCAAGATCTGGTCTTGGCTAGAAGAGCGGTCCCATCTGACTATAGAGGGCCAAAAGTTGTTGAGGCAGTGAGATAAGCTGACTGTTACCCAGGGCCTCCTGTGTCAGACCATATACTGCAATCAGAGTTGCAGTACCGGTGACAGATTGTCATTCCCATCTCATTGGGACCGGAGGCTGCCCGGGAAGTCCATGAGAGGGTGCCCATTTTAGGAGTGATAAGATGTTTAAGTGGTTCCAACGGCTGGTATACTGTCCAGATTTGGCAAACATGGTGGCCGAGGCATGTCTTAGTGTCGGCCCTGCGGGCTGAGTAAGAGTACTGAGCAGCAAGCTCCTGTCCAGGCCATCCAGACCTCAGTGCCCCTAGAGCTCCTCATGATCGATTACGTACAGATTGGGTACTCTACCTCAGGACACTCATACTGTTTAGTCATGACAGACCATTTCACAAAGTATGCGGTGGCTGTGCCCACCAGACACCAGAATCAGCCGCTGAAGCGGTCTGCAAACAGTTTATACAGATGTTCGGGTGTACACGGAGGATACATTCGGACCAGGGGGGAATGTTCTCAGGGTACTCTTATAAATGAGCTGTACTAGCTGTATTGGATCAAATGTTCCCTGCACCACCCTGTATCACCCCCAGGGAAATGGGTCATGCAAACGATTCAACCACACCTTACTCCAGATGCTGTGGACTCTGAAGGACAGCCAAAAGTGTTGGTGACCCGAGTACCTACTCCCCACATATTCTCATGTTTGGGAGAGCTAAACGAGAGATTGAGGATCTCCACATGCCTGATCCAATGGAGCCACCACCAAGAAGTACCACCACATGGGCGCGAGAGCACCGCTGCTGGTTGAGAGCGATCCACAAGGTTGTGGGGGAGTGCCTGGAACAAGTGGTACACCCTAACCCGAGACGAGTTCAGAGGGATGGGTATGCCCGGGGTGATAGAGTGATGGTCAAAGCCAAATGGCCGCCTCGGAAGTTGAATGGGCGGTGGGAGGCGGTCCCATACACGGTGAAAAGGAGGGTAGACTCTGCCATCTCAGTTTCTTAAGTAGAACCAATATGAACTGGGGCCCTCTTGAAACTCGCACCGTAACATGTTGAGGCGTTGTAAGTATGATGAACCAGTGTGTAGAGGAGATGCCTCCTCCTGCTCAGAGTACAGAGGAAATTCCCTAGAGGAGGAGGAGGAATGGTTTGCTGCCCCTGCCCTGCACCTACCGAGGCGCCAGCCGTGGCAAGTTTGCCACCCAGGGAAAGTGTTCAGTGGTCACCAGCCCTCTCCCATTAGATATGTCTGACGTTCCTAGTGCTTCTGAGCCTATCACTCTACGTAGGTCAACAAGACCCAATGCTGATGTGCCCCCACAGCGTTATGCCCAGGATGAGTTTATATGGGGAGGGCTGCTAAGTGCGACAACCTCTAGTGGGGTGGCATGTGAGATGGGGAAACAGCTCTCATTGTTGAACACTGTGTGGATTAAATGAAATGTTCTGGACTGATGTTCTGATGGTTGTCCACAAGCTGCCGCTGTTTCCTAGGCACAGCTGACTGACTGCATATACATATTTCCATATTCATGAGAGGTGGGGTTGCCAGGCTAAAGGAGAAAGAGGAAGTTGACATATTAGAAGGACACAGAGATACATAGAGGAGTGAATCAATTCATATCCAAGCATGGGATCAACATTTTGTGACCACAGCTACAGTCAAGTTATGCTGATTGCTGTTCAGGACCCAGATTCTGCCCAGGGGACAGAGGAATTCTCCCAGGAGTGCTAATGAGAGCTAAGGAACAAACTACCTGCTCTGTGGTACCGCATGTTTGTTGAATAGATTGCTTGTTTGGTTCAGAGTCATCAGAGTAGAGTTTGTTGAATAGATTGCTTGTTCGGTTCAGAGTCAGACAGAGCAGACCCGGGTCGGTAAGATCTTGCACTATTGGCGCCTAGAGACTAGACCAGGCCTGTAGTTAGCTAGTTAGGGCCTTTTGTGTGTCAGACCAAAGTGTTTCTGCTGTTCACAAAGGACTCCATAATAAAAAGAGATATTGCACACTTGAGAGCCGATAGACGTCTCACCGGCTCAGTGCAGCTCAGTGGTTTGCACAGAAGTATTACGCAGGCATGTGCCATAGGACCAGTTACGGGAGGGGGAATATTGTAGTTTATTATAAGATTGTGAACTTTTGTGTTGCACCGCAGGCCAGCCCGTATCATACACCCACATAATCGTTCGTGTCATTTCTAGGGTAATAACAGGTATGGTGTGGCGTTTTAGTTGTGCCACCAATAGGCCAACTAGTGCAATTCTTTTTGGCATGCATTGCAGAGCGCCGTGCTGTGCAGCACAAGAGTCTCGGCCTGCGGGCTGAGTGTATGTAAATCCATTTTATGTTCCCAGAGGTTGGGGTTTGCGTTCAGTGTTATATTGCAGTAAAAGTCTGGTTTGCAAAAGCTGGTGTCAGAATTGCTTTTTCGTTCGTGACTTCGCTGTATCCTGGGGAGTCCACCGTGGTACATGGCTTACAGGGACCACACTTGGTGGGATCCTCACTCAAACTGAGAATTAAGAGCCCTTCCCTTGTGCATTTCTTTGCACCACAGGTGGCACTTTCTTTGCTCTCAGAATCAAAGTGGAGTCGCAGAAGTCTGATCTCAATATATTTGACATCAAATGTCAAATTCTAACATTTGTTCAGTTTCAATTGCTTAAAAGGAATGTATTGTCAGAAAATACATTTTGTTAAATATATATTTTTAAAATGTTGCTCCTGTTTTTTTTACTTCCTTTGTCATAATGTATGTTTGATCCTGAAATCTTACAGTTTTTGCTCTGGCTATTGAGCGTCCTTATAGGCTGACACTTCCTGTTCTGTATAGATCAACTCTCAGCAGCAATCTTATTACCATCAGAGTCAGGAAAACAATAATAGATAAAACTTCTGTGTAGGTAACACTGTGTACACCATTCACAATAGGTGATGGTCACAGCTCATCTCCTTCCCTCCCTGCTCAATAAGCTCTGTATACGTCATAGAGCACACTCACAATACTCTCCCATAAAAGTCAAGCAGCTGTTTACAGGCTTCTAGTGTCCATATGGTTGCTGTTAACTGCAGCTCAGACAATATGGACACCGCCACCATCATCTACAGAAAATAAATAAAAGAAAATCTTCAGTACAAACAAAACATGGATCAGAAAAAAATAAAATAAAATTCAGCATGGAGTAGAAAAAAACATGTTTCTGAAAAACATGTTTTGTATAAAAATAATGTTTATAAGAGAAGTTGGTGCAAAATGTGGTATCTTAAGCCACACCTATTTTAGTTAAGCCATACTCCTTGAAGGATGATGCACAGTGAACTATTCCTTTTGCTCCCAATTGCACAAAAGTGCTTAAAATTTTGGTGTAATGTACGCTAGAATTCAGGCACAATCATAATAGTAAATGTGGACTATGTTATGACGTTTTTGGCTCTCTTTGTTTATCGTAACTCTTTGTTTGAGGATCACACACAAATCAACATGGAACATAATCAGTCATAGGGCACAAATACTTTTTCTATTTTACCACTGTATATAGCATCCATAGGACAAACCTTCTGGATATTTATAGTTGTCCGTTATATCTATCCATCCATTGCTCCCCACTGCTTTGGTGCTGATAAATTTCCCCACCGATTCGCTGTTGGTGTAGACTTTCTCCTTCAGATCTTTGTCGTAATAAACCCATGTAATGCGGTCAGCATTAACCTCTGAGAAAACGAATGGGCCATCGTAATCAAGATCAATGTCTCCTTCTTTGATGGCATGGACTGAGGTTGGGCCACAGCGGTGAATTCCTATAGATAATAATCAATTAAATTAGTCCTTAAGTTAAAGGGGTGGAACAGTTTAGAAAACTCCTATATGCCTGTTAAGGTTTTGGAGTTAATAGAGATGAGTCCTTTGATGGGACCCTCATATAATAGCCAGAGTAGACAACAGTTAAAACATTGTTCCTCTTTCTGGAGGACCTGTCCTGTCCCGTATTACACAGATAAACTAATTATATGAATGAGCACTGTGTAATGCTCAATTTCCCCTGTGGTGGCACTGCAGGGAAATTAAGCACCTAATTACAGGAACCAGAACAGCTGATCACTGGAGGTTCCAGCAGGAAGACATTTTAAGATTTGTTTATTGTCAAGGAAGAATCACTTTTAGAAACATCTGTATAGAAAGTAATAGACCTCATTCTGTACCTCCACTTAGCTCTTGCGGTGTGGCATCCAGCACTTGCCATCCTCCATAACTTGAACCCAATTCGCTTCTAGAAAACCAACTTTCATTCCAAACATGGAAATTCCTGCAGATAACACCATGTATTGAACACACATTATTTATTTTAGTAAAATATTCCTAGAAAATATTACAAAGAAGATCCTAGAAAATATACACTAACCATGAAGTTAAATGGGTTATCCCTCAACATTTAAAACTCATTTTCACTCAAATATCTGGAGGACTATCTTCCCTTTTGTGCGTGGGTAGCAGTTTGTTATATTAGAAAAAGTGGTTGCATCTACTACAGTTAGCTCTTGCAGGGCCTTATTTGGAGTTCATGCTGCCCTATGCACTTTAGTGCCCCCCTTTCCACATTGAGGTCCATAAAATTTAGGGAGCATATGGCCGTCAGCTATCCCTCCCAACTTCCCCATAAACACACACATTTATGTACACTGAAAAAAAAATCTACAAAATGCCACTGGGCTTATTAAGAGGCGTATACCTCTTAATAAATTAGGCATCTCTTTCAACAGTCCATGCAACTAAATACAAAGGAATGTCAGTTATGAGCTGGCAATGATCTGCATTATAATTTGTGTCAGTTTCTGGCCAAAATTATAATAAATGTGTTGGGTTATGCCTAGTCGCAGCCCCTCCCACTGAGCTCCACTCACTCTAACCAAAAGTGGTAAGAGCAGCGTAGAAAAAGGCACAAATTTTGGTGTACAGTATATACACCAGTCTATTCACTAGCAGTACACTGTATATATACACCGGACCATTTTCTAGCAGTATACAGTATATACACCAGTCTATTCACTAGCAGTACACTGTATATATACACCGGACCATTTTCTAGCAGTATACAGTATATACACCAGTCTATTCACTAGCAGTACACTGTATATATACACCGGACCATTTTCTAGCAGTATACAGTAAATACACGGTCCCTTCTCCAGCAGTATACAGTATATACACGGTTCATTCTTTAGCAGTATACAGTATATACATGGTTCATTCTCCAGCAGTATACAGTATATACACGGTTAATTCTCCAGCAGTATACAGTATATATACAGTTTATTCTCCAGCAGTATACAGTATATACACAGTTCATTCTCTAGCAGTATACAGTATATACACGGTTCACTCTACAGCAGTATACAGTATATACACTGTTCATTGTCTAGCAGTATGCAGTATATACATGGTTCATTCTCTAGCAGTATACAGTATATACACGGTTCATTCTCTAGCAGTATAGAGTATATACACGGTTCATTCTACAGCAGTATACAGTATATACACAGTTCATTCTCTAGCAGTATACAGTATATACATAGGTAGAAAGGTAATTTGCAGCAAAGCAAAGGCAGCTCACCCCTGATGACCGCTGAGTGGGAGCACGGAAAGGTCCTCTGGTGGACACATCGAAGTAATGCGAAAAACTCCAGCTCACCAAAATCCAAGCGATTCTTTATTGAAGTTCATAAAAATTCCAAAACATAGGGACAGACATACGACACCGTTACGCGTTTCGGGCCTCTTACAGATATGGGCCCTTCATCATGACTGGTGCAACATACAAAAAGAGACATCTTAAAAGCCCAGCTCACACCTGAATTCCTGATTGCCAGGTCACATGGTGCAAACACCTGTGCCGACTAAATCAGGAAAAAGGGAGGAGCAGGGTACTCTAAAGTACACAAAGGTATAGATAAAATATATACCATATAAAATCAAAGGAAAATGACATGCTCTCTCAATACTGTAATATCAGATCATATTTCCTATTTAAGCCTTGCGGGATGCGTGTTTTTAATTTAAACATCCAGTAGGATTCCCGGTTCAATAATTTTCTCCTCATATCCCCTCCTCTGGTTGGCACGAATACCCTTTCAATACCCTGTACTCTAAGTTTGCTGGTGTCGCCGCCATGCACAACCGCAAAATGTGCACTGGCGGCTGAAACATTCCGGGTGCGATAGTGCGGCACATCAGATATGTGCTTTCTTATGCGAACCTTCAGGGGGTTGGACGTGCAGCCCACATACTGTAGGTTACAGAGATTGCACATGATGACATAAATCACATTTCTTGTGTTACAATTAATGTAACTATTTATCGTGTGCTCTTGGCCATCTGCACAAGAGACAACCACTTTAGCCACATGCAGGTAATCACAGCAAAGACATATATGATGGCCACATTTATAGCAACCCTTGGTGGCTAGCCAGGTTGGTATAGTTTTTGCCCCCTCACTAAACAGACTGGGACTGACCATGTTACCTATAGTCGGAGCCCTTCTGGCTGCACACCTGATCCCATCATCAATAATATTAAACCATTCATTTTCGTATTTCAAAACTGGCAAGTGTTTCTGAATAATTTTACAGATTTCTCCATATTCAACACTATATTGTGTGACAAAGGTAACCGGCATTTTTGCTTACTATTCTTTTTCTCCTATATCCAATTTTTTGATCAGCTTGAGTGATTAGAGAATCTCGATCTAACCTTGCCACCTGATCTTTGTGTATCTGCATATGACGTTTCACATAGGACCTGGCTGTCAATCTTTTCATGAGTTCATTACTCTCCTGATCAAATACCGCAGGGTCTGAACAGTTACGTCTGATGCGCAACAGCTCCCCCTGGGAATGTTTCCTACTACATGTTTTGGATGACATGATGTGGCATATAATGTGGTATTACCAGCCAGATCCTTCCTGTGTATTGTAGTTTCAACACATGTTTTAGGGACATTGCCCTGTAATTTCAAATCCAGGAACACAATCCAATCCCTGTTGTAACACAAAGAAAAGGCTATGGAAGAGACACATGAATTAAGGTATCCACCGAACAGCGGTATGGCCGCCACATCGCCCGACCAAACCAAGAGCAGGTCGTCGATATAACGACCATACCACTGCAGGTGACCCCAAATGGAAGGGTGTCGATGAGGAGAAAGGTCCTCTCCCACCATGCCATAAAAATATTAGCTATGGAGGGGGAGAACCTGGCCCCCATCGACACCCCCGACAACTGCAAATAATAATTTTCATCAAACATGAAAAAATTATGTCGTAGCAAAAAATCAACAGCCAACTCCAGAAATTCTCTGAGGGACTCAGTGTAATTGCTGTAGGTTCGCAAGAACCACCGCAATGACATCAGAGCCAAATCATGTGGTATGTTGGTATACAAGGACACCACGTCAGCCGTAATCCAGACGTAACCCTCCTGCCATTGGAAGGAACGCATGGATCCCAAAACTGACATGGTGTCCTTAATATATCCTGGAATAAGAGGAATCAGGGGCTGGAGAAGTGAGTCAACCCATTCAGACAGGCGTTCAGAAAAACTGCCAATTCCTGCCACAATAGGTCGAAGTGGCGGCGGAAAGACATCCTTATGCACTTTGGGTAACGCATGAAATATAGCAATAATCGGGCTGTCCACATAAATATAATCCATATCCTTTTGCAAAAGACAACCTGAGTTAACTCCCAGTACTAAAAGATCCTGCAGTTTTTTCTGAAACAAAGGGAGAGGGTTGCCGCCCAGGACTTTATACACTGAATTATCATTCAACATGTTTAATATTTGAGATTTGTATATACCTTTGTCCAGGACGACAACCGCTCCCCTTGTCAGCTTGCTTGACTATGATATCCTCTCTGCATTTTAAAGCTGTTAACGCACATTGTTCCCCTTAGTGAGATTTGGGGATATAAAGCCTCCTTCTATACCCGTTTTTCTTTCATGGAGTTTGCATAAATCCATTTCTACCAGCTCCTGAAATCTGTCAAGGGCTGGTGAACGGGATTGTAAGGGGTAAAAATCCCTATTGGAAGGCTTAAATGTGCAGGAGCGGCCAACCTTCTCCCCAGTGACACATTCTGCTCTTAGATCTTGGAGCTCCGCCGTACTGCGGAGCTCAGAGAAAGAGCTAAGAACTGGGGTCAGCATAGGGTCGGGCGTGGCCTCCTGTGTGTTAGTAATCAAGACGGCTGGGCTAATCTCCTCCTCATCCAAACTATTCGAAAAATGCTTTTTCAGGGTTAATGTTCTGGCCAACCTATTTACATCCAAAATGGTTTTATAAAGATTAAAATGGTGTGTTGGGCAGAACATTAAACCTTTACTCAAAACATCGATCTCCCCTGGGTAAGGATGGAGGCCGACATATTAATCACTTGGATATCCTCTATTTTTTTCTTGTGACGAGTCGGATAGCGCTGCATTTCTCCTCTTATGCTTTCTACCCGCTCTTCGTTTTTTGTATCTTTGGCATCATTGTGCTTAACAGGAGCAGGTTTGGATTTCGTATCACGTCTAGAAGCTGTCATGTTGTCCCCTGAGGTTGATTCAGCCGAGTCCATATCTGTAGAACTAAAAGACACCCGACGTGCGGTTTTTTCTTGCTATTACGGAATTTCCTTAAGATTGAGCGTGGAGTATGAGCCTTATCTTCCGCCCAGTGGTAAACTTTATTGTCCTTATAGTCCAATAAATCACGATTGTATTTACGTTGTTTAAACTGTATCAATTCCTCCTCCAATTTTGCCAGCTTTTCATTCAGATTCTTATCCATGTCCACGAAAGTGGGATTATTAATAAATATTTTCAGGGAATCCTGTGAGGTTTTTATTTTGTCCCGCAAATCCTTGAGCAAGATTTGCTCTTGTTTAATAATAAGATCCATTAACTTAAAAGAACAGTCCGAGAGTATCGATTGCCATTCTTTGATGAAGGATTCTGAATATTCCGTGGTGGGTTTCTTTTTAATTCTTAGACCCCGAGGGATCATATCTTTCTCCACATATTTTTGAAGTGATGTCGAATCCCACCATGTGCGTAATTCTTTAACAAGCAATCCCTCTAGTGTAGCCATAAGACTTTGTATGTTCAAGCTGTCCTGTGTAACAACATCCGTGGCCTCAAAAATAGCATTTATCCTTAACCGCCGCTCCTCATTATCTTCAACGGAGCGTAAGGACATATGGGCCATAATTTCAGATGTTTTGCCATCCATAATCAGAAACGGCAGGAAATGACATAAAAATCTTCCAAACAGGGGTGCACGCCAACCAGACACAAGCATAGGTAGAAAGGTAATTTGCAGCAAAGCAAAGGCAGCTCACCCCTGATGACCGCTGAGTGGGAGCACGGAAAGGTCCTCTGGTGGACACATCAAGTAATGCGAAAAACTCCAGCTCACCAAAATCCAAGCGATTCTTTATTGAAGTTCATATACAGTATATACATGGTTCATTCTCCAGCAGTATACAGTATATACACGGTCAATTCTCCAGCAGTATACAGTATATATACAGTTTATTCTCCAGCAGTATACAGTATATACACAGTTCATTCTCTAGCAGTATACAGTATATACACGGTTCATTCTACAGCAGTATACAGTATATACACTGTTCATTCTCTAGCAGTATGCAGTATATACATGGTTCATTCTCTAGCAGTATACAGTATATACACGGTTCATTCTCTAATAGTATAGAGTATAAACATGTTTCATTCTCCAGCAGTATACAGTATATACACGGTTTATTCTCCAGCAGTGTAGAGTATATATACTGTTCATTCCCTAGCAGTATACAGTATATACACAGTTCATTCTCCAGCAGTATACAGTATATACACTGTTCATTCTCTAGCAGTATACAGTATATACACTGTTCATTCTCTAGCAGTATAAAGTATATACACAGTTCATTCTCTAGCAGTGTACAGTATATACACGGTTCATTCTCTAGCAGTATACAGTATATACATGGTTCATTCTCCAGCAGTATACAGTATATACACGGTTCATTCACCAACAATATACAATATATACATCACTCCATTCTCTAGCAGTATACAGTACATGCCCCAGTCCATTCTATAGAAATATACAGTATATACACCAGTCCATTGTCTAGTAGTATACAGTATATACACGGTTCATTCTCTAGCATTATACAGTATATACACCGATCCATTATATAGCAGTATAGAGTATATACACGGTTCATTCTCCAGCAGTATACAGTATATACATGGTTCATTCTCTAGCAGTATACAGTATATACATGGTTCATTCTCCAGCAGCATACAGTATATACACTGTTCATTCTCCAGCAGTATACAGTATGTACACGGTTTATTCTCCAGCAGTATACAGTATATACACGGTTCATTCTCTAGCAGTATACAGTATATACACGTTCATTCTACAGCAGTATACAGTATATACACTGTTCATTCTCTAGCAGTATGCAGTATATACATGGTTCATTCTCTAGCAGTATAGAGAATATACACGGTTCATTCTCTAATAGTATAGAGTATATACATGTTTCATTCTCCAGCAGTATACAGTATATACACGGTTTATTCTCCAGCAGTGTAGAGTATATATACTGTTCATTCCCTAGCAGTATACAGTATATACACAGTTCATTCTCCAGCAGTATACAGTATATACACTGTTCATTCTCTAGCAGTATACAGTATATACACTGTTCATTCTCTAGCAGTATAAAGTATATACACAGTTCATTCTCTAGCAGTGTACAGTATATACACGGTTCATTCTCTAGCAGTATACACTATATACATCGGTCCATTCTCTAGCAGTACCCTGTATATACACCAGTCCATTCACCAGCAATATACAATATATACATCACTCCATTCTCTAGCAGTATACAGTACATGCCCCAGTCCATTCTATAGAAATATACAGTATATACACCAGTCCATTGTCTAGTAGTATACAGTATATACACGGTTCATTCTCTAGCATTATACAGTATATACACCGATCCATTATATAGCAGTATAGAGTATATACACGGTTCATTCTCCAGCAGTATACAGTATATACATGGTTCATTCTCTAGCAGTATACAGTATATACATGGTTCATTCTCCAGCAGCATACAGTATATACACAGTTCATTCTCCAGCAGTATACAGTATGTACACGGTTTATTCTCCAGCAGTATACAGTATATACACGGTTCATTCTCTAGCAGTATACAGTATATACACGTTCATTCTACAGCAGTATACAGTATATACACTGTTCATTCTCTAGCAGTATGCAGTATATACATGGTTCATTCTCTAGCAGTATAGAGAATATACACGGTTCATTCTCTAATAGTATAGAGTATATACATGTTTCATTCTCCAGCAGTATACAGTATATACACGGTTTATTCTCCAGCAGTGTAGAGTATATATACTGTTCATTCCCTAGCAGTATACGGTATATACACAGTTCATTCCCTAGCAGTATACAGTATATACACAGTTCATTCTCCAACAGTATACAGTATATACACAGTTCATTCTCTAGCAGTGTACAGTATATACACGGTTCATTCTCCAGCAGTATACAGTATATACACGGTTCATTCTCTAGCAGTATACAGTATATACATGGTTCATTCTCCAGCAGTATACAGTATATACACTGTTCATTCCCTAGCAGTATACACTATATACATCGTTCCATTCTCTAGCAGTACCCTGTATATACACCAGTCCATTCACCAGCAATATACAATATATACATCACTCCATTCTCTAGCAGTATACAGTACATGCCCAATCCATTCTATAGAACTATACAGTATATACACCAGTCCATTGTCTAGTAGTATACAGTATATACACGGTTCATTCTCTAGCATTATACAGTATATACACCGATCCATTATATAGCAGTATAGAGTATATACACGGTTCATTCTCCAGCAGTATACAGTATATACACACTTCATTCTCCAGCAGTATACAGTATATACATGGTTCATTCTCCAGCAGCATACAGTATATACACAGTTCATTCTCCAGCAGTATACAGTATGTACACGGTTTATTCTCCAGCAGTATACAGTATATACACGGTTCATTCTCTAGCAGTATACAGTATATACACAGTTCATTCTCTAGTAGAGTTGAGCGTACTCGAATTTTGGGTGTTTGGGACACGGACCCAAACCCAAACATTTTCAAAAAGTTCAGGTTCGGGTCCGTTGTTCGGCGATTTCTACCCGCTTTCTGAAGGGCTGCAAAGCAGCCAATCAGCAAGTGTTTTACTTCTTGCCCTAAGAAGCCATCACAGCCATGCCTACTAATGGCATGGCTGTGATTGGCTGAGTGCAGCATGTGACCCAGTCTCTTTATAAGCTGGAGTCATGTAGTGCCGCAAGTCAGTCTGCTGAATTGAGATTAGAGCAAAGTTGCTGCTGGTGCGATCAGGTACAGAATAGGGCAGAAATCTGAAGAACCTGTGCAACTTTAATCCACAAGATACAGCACATAGAGAGGGAGGGAGCCTCAGCAATCCAACATTTGTGTACCCAGCCACTGCCAGGGAGATTTTTTTTTGTAATTCATCTGTTACTGAGGTGGGGGTCGGCGCCATTTTAGGCACTGCAGTGTACTGCATGTCTGCCAGCCTGCCAGGGACATCAGCCTAATCCTATTTTGTAGCTCAGTGAAGACAAACAATTCTGGCTGCTCAAGTCCCCTATATTGCCTTTTGTATGTTTAAGGGGTGACATAGTCCATTTGTCTAGCCTGGGCTCTGTGGTGCCACAGAGCACTTGTGTATACAATGCACTAAACCGTATATTCCATTTCAGCTACCAAATAGTGCATCAGTGTATTTTTGTTTAAAAAAAAGTTGTCATCCTGATCCACCAAGTCCATTTTACACCGCCAAAATATATATTTGACATTTTTGCGGTGAAATAGAGAATCTGTGTAATTTTGGGGAAAAAATGTATTCCTTGTCCACAAAACAGTTCTGCCTACACCGTCCAACAACATATTTTATATTTATGCATGGAAATAGAGCTTCTTTGTTTTTTTAGAAAAAATGTTATTCAAGATCCACCAAACAGTCTGAAATACCCATAACAACCACCTATTTTACATTGCTGCTGACGGCATAAGTGTATTTTTTTGATAAGAGTGGTGATCCTGATACATAGAGCATCTTGAAATATACCGCTTAAATACCGATTTTACATTTCAGCTGAGAAATAGTGCATTATTATTTTTTGTGTGAAAAAAGCAATATTCTTGCTTCACAAAGCAGTTGTACATACACGGTATAAATATCTAATTTAAGTTCACAGCAGTAAAAAACAGAATTTTGGGGTTTTATTGAAAAAAGCCGTGTTTTAGGCCGAAAAACAGTTGTGCAGCCGTCGTTTAAATAATTATTTCCAATTTATAACAGTCAAATACTCCATTTATGAATTTTGGTGACCAAATCCGTGTTCTGGGTCCCCAAATCTGGTGTCCATACATAGTATAAATATTTAGTTATAATGTTCAGCAGTTAAAAACTGCATTTTGGGGTTTTATTGAAAATAGCCATGTTTTAGGCAGAAAAAACTGTTGTTCATCCATCGTTTAAATACTATAATTTTCGCCCTATAAGACGCAGCGGCCCATAAGATGAACCTAGGTTTATGAGGAGGAAAATAAGAAAAAAAAAATATTTTGAACAAAAAGGTGTGCATTTTGGTGGGTTTTGAACTAATGGTGTTATGGGGGATCTGTGGATGGCACAGTTATGGGGGATCTGTGGATGGCACTGTTATGGGGTGGATCTGTGGATGGCACAGTTATGGGGATCTGTGGATGGCACAGTTATGGGGGATCTGTGGATGGCACAGTTATGGGGGTCGGTGGATGGCACAGTTATGGGGGTCGGTGGATGGCACAGTTATGGGGGTCGGTGGATGGCACTGTGATTGGGGGACTGTGGATGGCACTGTGATTGGGGCACTGTGGACGGCATGGTTATTGGGGACTGTGGATGGCACTGTTATAGGGGGATATGTGGATGGCACTGTTATGGGGGTCGGTGGATGGCACTGATTGGGGGACTGTGGAAGGCACTGTTATTGGGGACTGTGGATGGCATTGTTATCGGGGACTGTGGATGGCACTGTAGTGGGGGCGTCTGTGGGTGACACTATTGTGGAGATCTGTGGATTACGCTGCTATGGGGGTGATCTATGGATGACAATGAATAGCATTTTATGCTATGTGTCATCCACAGACCCCCATAACAGTGCCATCCACAAATTCCCATAACATCACCATTCACTGAATGATCCCCAATAGGGTGGTGGGGGCAGGCATATACAATAACGTAGTTCTGTAATTACAGTGGGCCCGGTGTAGTCACTGTATTCTGCTACACCGGGCCCGCTAACTGTAGGAATCCTAACTGTAAGCGTATGTATAGGTTTATTAAATCTTCTATATACCCTGTGCTTACTATACTACTAACATCCCAGGCAAGAGGCAGGAAGCAGGAGGCTGGGTCGGCGGGTGGGCACTGGCAGCGTAACTCACTATGTCACGTGCCAGCTCTGTCCACTTTATAAATGAAGCTCCAGCCTCCTCTCCTTCCTCTTGCCTGGGATGTTAGTAATATAGTAAGTAAAGGATATATAGACGATTTAATAAACCTGTACATACTGTACGCCTACAGTTAGGATTCCTGCAGTTAACGGGCCCGGTGACTGCAACGGGCCCGCTGTCATTACATAACTAGATGCCAGCTTCTCCTCCCTGCCCGCTTATACACTCCGCCGACCGCATGCTGCCCAGCATGCAGTCGGCGGTATACAAGTGTAACGCTAGCATTCGCCCCATAAGATGCACTGCCTCCCCCACACTTTTGGGGGAAAAGTGCGCCTTATAGGGCGAAAAATACGGTAATTATTTCCAATTTATAACAGTCTAATACTGCATTTGTGAATTTTGGTGACCAAATCCGTGTTCTGGGTCCCCAAATCTGGTGTCCATACATAGTATAAATATCTACTTATAAAGTACAGCAGTTAAAAACTGCATTTTGAGGATTTATTAAAAGGCTGTGTTTTAGGCCAAAATAACTGTTGTGCATCCGTCGTTTAAATAATTAATTTCAATTTACAGCAGTGAAATACTTATTTTCTGTATTTTATTACAAAAATACTTGTTCTTGTTCCACAAACCACTTGTGCATACAGTGTACCAAAACATTTTTTGCATTTCCGCATAGAAATTGAGAATCAGTGTATTTTGGGCACAAAAACATTATTCTGGGTCCACAGAGCATTTTTATGACACGGGCACTGCCTTAGTGAATGTAATTGTTGACTAGTGGCAGGTAAATTGACACCAGAGAGAGACCAATCTTTCAGCTTGGTGGGTGAACGCAAATAATGAGGAGAACATCAAATAAGGGATGTGGGCATGGTCGTGGTGGTGTTGGTGGAGCTCCTGTTGCTGGGAGAGGACGTGGCCGTTCAGCGCCAACTACCGCTCCAAGTCAAACACCTTCCTCTGGTGCGAGTAGGTGACAGAATCTGCAGCGTTATTTGATAGGCCCAAATGCCGCTCTACGGATGGTGAAGCCAGAACATGTACAGGAAATAGTAGATTGGGTGGCTGACAGTGCCTCCAGTTCCTTCACAGAATCTAACACCCAGTCCTCTGCAGAAAGCTCACAGTTAGCACCTGCAGCCCATGCCCATGCGTCTTCCACCTCACCCCTTGCATATCAGCCAAGCAGTCAGAGCCCCAAATCATGCAGGTAAGTCTCATGCTTTTTGATGACTCTGTTGGCAGGGTTTCCCTGGCCCATCCACCTAGCCCTGCCCCAGTAGAGGAAGACCTTGAATGCACTGATGCTCAACCACTTTTGTTGCAGGATGAGGACATGGGAATACCGCCACAAAATGTCTCTGATGATGATGAAACACAGGTGCCAACTGCTGTGGCTTTCTGCAATGTGCAGACCGACGAGGAGGCCAGGGGTCATGAATGGGTGGAAGATGATGTGGAGGTCCTAGATGATGAAGTCCTAGACCCAGACTGGACTGAAGGTCATGCTAGTGAGGCGTGCAGTTCTGAGGAAGAGGCGGTGGTTGCACAGAGGCAACAGCACAGCAAAAGAGGGAGCAGGGTGCAAAAGCGCAGCGGCCGTTCCAGAGACAGTACGCCTGCTACTGTCCACCGCATCCAGGCACCGAGCACACCAAGGCCTGCTCCAATGCGTGGTAGTCATTGGCGTGGCAGTTCTTCACACAATGTCCTGACGACAAGACACGAGTGGTTTGCATGTTGTGCCATCAGAGCCTGAAGTGAGACACCAACGTTCTTAACCTGAGCACAACCTGCATGACCAGGCATCTACATGCAAAGCATGAACTGCAGTGGAGTAAACACTTTAAAAACAAGGAACTCTCTCATGCTCCTCCTGCTCCCTCTTCTGCTGCTGGCTCGGCCTCTCCCTCCACCTCTGGCGTCACCGTGGCACGTGGCGACCAGCAAACAGAGGATGTTCCACCAACAACACCACATACGACACCATCACCAAGCATCTCCACCATGTCACATGGCAGCATTCAGCTGTCCATCTCCCAAAAATTGGAGAGAAGGAGGAAATACCCACCTACACATCCTCGAGCCCTGGCCCTGAATGCCAGCATTTCAAAATTACTGGCCTTTGAAATGCTGTCATTCCGTCTGGTGGAGACGGACTGTTTCAAACAGCTGATGGCGGTGGCTGTCCCCCAGTATGTTGCTCCCAGCCGCCACTACTTTTCCAGGCGAGCTGTCCCTTCCCTGCACAACCAAGTGGAGGATAAAATCAAGTGTGCGCTGCGCAACGCCATCTATGGCAAGGTCCACATATCCACAGATACATGGACCAGTAAGAACGGCCATGGCCGCTATATCTCCCACACTGGGTAAATGTAGCGGTGTCTGGGCCCGAGGCGGATAGCGGTTTGGCGCATGTCCTTCCACCACCGAGGATCGCAGGGCATTATTCGTTGCCTCCTGTTGCTTCCTCCTCCTACTCCGCATCATCCTCCTCCTACTCCTCCTCTTCTACCACCCCCACATCCGGTCATCGAAAGAACCTCACCCGCAACTTCAGCACAGCCCGGGTAAACGTCAGCAGGCGATTTTAAAACTCATGTGTTTGGGTGACAAACCCCACACCGCACAGGAGCTTTGGAGGGGCATAGAACAGCAGACTGATGAGTGGTTGCTGCTGGTGAGCCTCAAGCCCGGCCTGGTGGTGTGCGATAATGGGCAAAAATTCGTTGCAGCTCTGGGACTAGCTGGTTTGACGCACATCCCTTGCCTGGCGCATGTGCTGAATCTGGTGGTGCAGAAGTTTCTTAAAATCGACAAAGACATGTCAGATCTGCTGCAGAAAGTGGGTCCATATGTGCGTGCTTTCAGCATTCTCACCCTGCTGCTGTTCGCCTGTCTGCGCTGCAGCGTAACTTTGCCTTCCTGCTCACCGCCTCATATGCGACATGCCCACCAGGTGGAACTACACCTTACATATGCTACAGAGACTGTGCGAGCAGCAAGCGGGTGATAGTGGAGTTTCTGATGCAGTATGCACGGGTCAGTCGCTCTGCGGATCAGCACCACTTCAGCACCAGTGACTGGGCCTGCATGCGAGACCTGTGTATCTTGTTGCGGTCTTTGGAGTACTCAACCAACATGGCCAGTGCTGATGATGCCGTTGTTAGCATTACAATACCCCTTCTATGTCTCCTTGAAAAAAATATTACGGCGATGATGGAAGAGGATGCGGCACAGGAAGAGGAGGAGGAAGAAGAGGGGCATTTCACAGGGTTTCATGCAGGTCATACAGAAGTGGCTTAGAGGGTGGGTTCCTGCACTAGCAGAGGCTAGGTACACATGTGGACAACCAGGGCACACTTCTGGAGGAGGATGAGGTAGAGGAGGAGGAACCGGTTTCACTGCAGGGTGGGACCCTACGCAGCTCAGGGGCATCACAGGCTGGGGGATACGGAGGACACAGACGATACACCACCTACAGAGGACAGCTTATCGTTACCTCTGGGCAGCCTGGCACACATGAGCGACTACATGCTGCAGTGCCTGCGCAATGACAGCAGAGTTGCCCACATTTTAACTTTTGCTGACTACTGGGTTGCCACCCTGCTGGATCCCCGGTACAAGGACAACGTGTCTTTACTCATTGATCTTCCTCTTTTACTGTACACACTATCGACACTCAGATTTGAATCCTTGTCATGAGCGGAATCAAAATTTGTGACTTTTCTTGTTGGGATTCCCAAACATCGACGGCCAGCTCCCCAGACAGCAAGGTTAGCATGGCCGAGATGTGGAAAATTTTGTCACCGCGCCACAGCAAACTGCACCACCAGCTGATAGGGAACGTGTTAGCAGGAGGTAGCATTTCAACAACATGGTGGAACAGTATGTGTGCACACGCCTCCACGTACTGACTGATGGTTCTGCCCCATTCAACTTCTGGGTCTCCAAATTGTCCACAATTGACCAGAGCTTGCCCTTTATGTCTTGGAGGTGCTGGTCAAATGACCGCCCCATTGTCTGGTTGTCAGGGGCCTATATTTCGTTTCATCACTTGCTGCATTGGTGGGAGACATTAAACTCTTTTTACTGTCAAATGACCGCCCCATTGGTTGTCAGGGGCCTATATTTTGTTTCATCGCTTGCTGCATTGGTGGGACACATTAAACTCTTTAGACTGTCAAATGACCGCCCCATTGCCTGGTTGTCAGGGGCCTATATTTTGTTTCATCGCCTGCTGTATTGATGGGAGACATTAACCTCTTTTTACTGTCAAATAACCGCCCCATTGTCTGTTTGTCAGGGGCCCATATTTCTTCTAATAGCTTGCTGCATTGGTTGGAGACATTAACCTCTTTTTACTGTCAAATGACCTCTCCTCTGTCTGGGTGTCAGGGGCCTACATAAATGATAATGGCCTGTTCTATTTCAGGTTGACCTGAGGTCTGTGTTGCTGTTACGCGACCGCTCTCCTCTTTGCGGGTGCCATTGTTCTGAATTAGTGAATGAGGCCTGTGGCACTACAGGGTGAAAGCAATACTGTTTTGGAATGATTGTAACTCTTCTCTTTGTGGGTGCCATGGGTCTGAATCTGTGAATGAGGCCTGTGGAATTGCTGGGTGAAATCAATACTGTCTTGGCGTGATTTTAACTCTCCTCTTTTTGTCCCGTAGGCTTGAATGTTTGAATGAGGCCTGTGGCCCTGCAGGCAGACATGAATCCTTCTTGGCTGTGATGTGAACTTCAACTCCCATGTATGGTTGCCATGGCCTTGAGTCTGTAAATGAGGCCTTTGGCACTGCAGGCAGACATGAATCCTTTTTGGCTGTGATACTGAACTTCAACTCCCATAGCATTCCCACCTGACGCCACCCCAACCTCCTATTCCACCTCCTCCTCCAAGTTGCCAATTGATATTGGTTAACTTTTATTCATTTTATTTTATGTAATTTCCCTATCCACATTTGTTTGCAGGGATTTACCTACATTTTGATGCCTTTAGCAGCCTTCTAGCCCTTTCCAGGGCAATTTTACAGCCTTTTAGTGCCCAAAAGTTTGGGTCCCTATTGACTTCAATGGTGTTCGGGGTCCAGTTCGGGTGAAGTTTGGATCCCGAACATTTTCGTGAAGTTCGGCCGAACTTCTCGAACCCGAACATCCAGGTGTTCGCTCAACTCTTTTCTCTAGCAGTATGCAGTATATACATGGTTCATTCTCCAGCAGAATACAGTATATACATGGTTTATTCTCTAGCAGTATACACTATATACATCGGTCCATTCTCTAGCAGTATACAGTACATGCCCTAGTCCATTCTATAGAAATATACAGTATATACACCAGTCTATTTTCTAGTAGCATACAGTATATACACTTGTCTATTTAGGTTTTGATACACAGCTCAGTGGACAGTATCACACATGACAGGTTTAGACACATAGTCCAGGGAACAGTATCACGCATGAGAGGTTCATGTAAACAACTAACTCAGCGGACAGTATCATGCGTGAGGGGCTTAGATATATGGTCCTACAGACAGTATGACATGATTAGATTGATGAGCTGGCTCAGCAGACAGTATAACATCATAAGCTTAGACACAGCAGGGTGCTCCTGTTCCACAGAGTGAGGCAGACGAGCACTTAGAGTGAGTTACATGCTCCTTAGATCCTTGACTCTGTGGAGTAGTACAGAGGAGCCGGAGGAGAACCGCTCTCCTCTCTTCCCCTCTTCTGCCTTACGTACAGTCTGCAGACTGCCTTTGAGCTTTGCAGCTGAGCTCACACTGTGTCTGTAGCCTGCAGCCCCTCACACCAAACCCCATAACTCTAACCCCACCCATGGCACCTGGTTACCTGGAGGGTGGAAAATTAACAAAACTTTTTCTTACAATGAAAAAAATATAAACTTGCCTCTCTGGTGCCGCTCCTCTGCAGGGAGGCGCCTTAGGCACGTGACCACAAGTGCCTATTTAGAAATACGGCCCTGTGCTCTTGTAGACCCCTTCCCCACTGCATAGAAAATAGTCCCTCACATAGAGCCCCAGAGATACATATGGTACTATATGTAATGCCCCACAATTTTCTTCTTCAGTGTCTTCTATGAAGTAGGGATGAATGAATGAAAGGTGTCTGCAGAATAAAAATACATAATTTGCGAGCAGCAGATTGTATTGTCTAATCATGCTCTACTGCCGGCAAATAAAGATTTTGTAGGGTAATGAGCAATGGCATTAGCAATCTGCGCACCGCGCACTGCACTGAATAGCTAGCACAGGTGCAAGCGCACCACGTCTTCTGCTGCTTTCCGAGCAGCTAAGATGATTAGTGCATACACACCATTGACGTCACTGAACCTGGAAGTGGAGGTGACTGCAGATGAAGCCGATTGCACCTCCACTACTGGGTTCCGGGTTCAGTGACGTCTTCTCCTTGGCAAGCAGCAGAAGACGGAGTGCGCACGTACCTTGCTAGCAATTCAGTGCAGAGGTGTGAGAAATCAGCCCTTTATAGGGGCGATTCTGATGACAGAGCCTCTTTAATACTTATCTGCCATTTACTTGTTACTGCCTAACATATGGGGTTAAACTTATGACTCTTGCCATCTTTACAGTTGCAGGTCGTCCATCTTATCCCTAAATTCTCTGATATATACGGTTTTATTGACTGTGTGTTTTTGACTACTTAACATGGGGTTTTGTTATAATATTGGGGTGTTTTCTTTATACAATACTGGTTCTGCAGTGGAGCAAAGGTACACCAAGTGGTTAGGGCCTATCTTTAGTGCACTTAAGCCTTTATTTGTGAAATTTGTAAAACAATGATTTCTGCAAGAAGGAAAACGCAGTGGCATGCTTAACATGGACGGCAGACAATGCAACTGTTGGGGGCCTGGATGCCAGAGGGGCATGGAGCTGAAATGCTTCTCCTGTTCCTGAAAAAGATTTTTGGCATTTTTCAGCAGTCACCACTAGGGGGAGCTCAGTGAAAAGAAATTATTTTTAGGAAAATAAAAAATAGTCACCTAGGCTCCATATCCACAGTACTATGCATGTTTTACTTTAGATAGTGGTCCACGATCGGGTGACAGATTCCATTTAATGCTGTATACACCACACCAATAGAGACAGAGAATATATATACCACGTACCATAATGTGTCTTTACTCATTGATCTTCCTCTTTTACTGTACACACTGTCGACACTCAGATTTGAATCCTTGTCATGAGCGGAATCAAAATTTGTGACTATTCTTGTTGGGATTCCCAAACATCGAAGAACTAGACATGAATAAAAGAGGACAAAAGTCAAGCTTTTCAAAATTAGCTTAAAGGGCATCTGTCAGCAGATTTGTACCTATGACACTGTCTGACCTGTTCCATGTGCGCTGGCAGCTGAAGGCATCTGTGTTGGTCCCATGTTCATATGTGCCTGTATTGTTGAGAAAAATGAGATTTCAGTATATGCAAATGAGCCTCTCAGAGCAATGGGCTGTTGCCATTTCACCTTGAGGCTCAGCTCTCTCTATAACTACTGCGCCCTTTGCACTTTGATTGACAGGGCCAGGGAGTGAAAACAGCATCATGCCTTCCTGACCCTGTTGATTAATGTGCAGAGGAGCAGCAGCTGCAGAGATAGCAGAGCCTCTAGGTGTACCAGCAATGCCCCTATTTCTCGTAGAGGATCATTTGCATATATTAAAACATTATTTTTCTCAGCAATGCGGGCACAATGTTGACGGTGGTCTGTAGCTCCGGCACCGACTTCCAGTGACAGAGCTACACAGAACATCTGATGTAGGGGTGGGGGTTTCAGACAGCTGCCAGTCAGCTAGCGATGGCCTATTCTAATCACAGACAAGGTTGGACAGCCCCTTTAATTTGAAGTAGACCATATAATTTATACTAGTAAGATACAAATCTCCACCTTTTAACCCCATGTAATATAGAGGTCCAATATTCAGTGTTGATTAATTTAGTAATACATCTTTATACTGTTTGGGGCTGAGTTAATCTGATATAGGAAATCAAAGAGTAGTGTAAATATGAAGTTTTATTCTGCCACATTCTGCTCCTTAAATGCCAAGGAGGTGGAGCTTTTACTGTTAAATGCTGACTGCGTTGAGCTACATCTCATTCCCTTTCCTATGATTCGAGTGACAACTGTAGAAGGCTCCTGGTTGAAAGCTACAACTATGTCTCAGAGCAAAGGAAAAGGGCTGTGATGTAACTCAATGCAAAGAGCACTTCACAGTGAAGCTCCGTCTTCTGGGCACTTTCAGGAGCAGAACCTGGCAGAATAAAACCTCATATTCACACTACTCCTGATAATAAAAGCTCCACAAAAGGAATGTTTGTTCTGCTCTCCTCAGTCCCTATTCAGTGTTGTCAGCAGTTTAGCATGGTCATAAACATGGACAGGCTCCCTTTTATAAGAGGTTATGGTTATTATTTTGTACATACACTGTACAAGTATTATAGTTTCCTGTATGTAAGCTCTAAGGACGTGGACATCAAAGCATATGTTTATGAAGGGCACACCTGGTTCTCTTTAAGATTAAGGAGAGCTTTTGAGCATGAAAAATATACAGCTGTCATATAAAGATTTAAGAATATTCAGTTATATCCTAGTGAGGCCTTGTCATATGCACAGCCACTCCCTGTTTCACTACACCTTAGATTAAGGAAACACTTTATAGACCATCATACTGGATGCCATTATCTGTCATCAGCTTCATTCTAGCCAGTACTATGTTTCATTATATAGTTTTCAGAATTATGCTCTGAATTGGTGCTTTTGACAAAGCCAAAATAGGAAGAGGGCTTGTGGATATTAATAGAACAGCAAACTGAACTACATTAACTAGTGTCAGGCAACTACTAGCAAGGCCAATAAGATCATAGACTGCATCAAAAGTGGCATACAGTAGATGCACATAATGAGAACATAATTCTACCACTTTAAACATCACCCACGGAGTATTGTGTACAATTACAAGAAAGACATAAAAGACATGCAATGGGTTCAAAAGTGGTCAACCAAAATAACATATGGTATGTGTGGACTGCAGGCTACACATTACAGTTTTAAATATTGAGGTTATTTAGTTTTGAAATAAAAGTGGTGAGTGACCTTTAGTGTTGTGCGCGAATATTCGAATAGCGAATTTTTATCGCGAATATAGCAACTTCGATAATTCGCGGATATTGCGAATATAGCGCTATATATTCGCAATTTCGAATATTGTTTTTCTTTTTTTTTTGTTGTTAATCCATGTTGCTCTCTGGTTGTCTTCCCACTTCCCAAAAGCTGTTCTTACCTGTCCGAAGGATTCATGGCTCCCTGCCCGCTCCAGTTAATGCCTGTTGCTGCTTTTGCCGACTTCTCTGTGTGCATGGAGCGTCCCCATCCCAATGGGAAGGCCTCCATGCTAAAATGTACTGTCGGATGTGAGAATCACGATCTCACAAATTTGACTAAGTTGTAATCGCAATGCGATTAATATAACCTGAATTATTCACATTGCGATATTCGTTATATTCTAGCAATACAACCATTAGGAACCCAGCTTTAAGTTGAATTACGCAATGCGAACATATACTCGCATTGCAAAATCAACTTAGAGCTGAGTTCCTAATGGCTGTATTGCTAGAATATAACGAAGATTGAGAATATAGTGCTATATTCGTGAATTCATGATATTCGTCATCTTCGTTATATTCTAGCAATACAACCATTAGGAATTTAGCTTTAAGATCAATTCGCAATGCGATTATATGTTCAGCTTCGTGAATAAAACTTAGAGCTGAGTTCCTAATGTTTGTTGCTAGAGTATAACGAAGATTGAGAATATAGTGCTATATTCGTGAATTTGTGATATTCGTCATCTTCATTATATTCTAGCAATACAACCATTAGGAACTCAGATCTAAGTTGTAATCGCAATGCGATTAATATAACCTGTATTAATCGCATTGCGATTACAACTTAGATCTGAGTTCCCATTGGTTGTATTGCTAGAATATAACGAAGATTGAGAATATAGCGCTATATTCGTGTATATTCGTTATCTTCGTCAATTATAGCAATACAGTAAAGTTACAACCATTAGGAACTCAGCTCTAAGTTTAATTTCACGATGCGAATATAAATTCCCATAACATTCGCAATATATAGAATAATGACGAATATTCGATTTCGACGAATATATGACGAATATTCAATCGAATATTCGCAAAATATCGCAAAATCTAATATAGCACCTCCCACTCATCACTAGTGACCTTTAGTGATGAGTGACAGGGGCAATATTTGAATTTGCGATATTTCGCTAATATTTGGTAGAATATTTGTCATATATTCGCAAATTCGATAATTTGTGGTTATTTTCTTGATTGCAAAAATCGGCAATGTAATATGTGCGTAATGGGCTCGCAATACAGCGGTGGTTCACTATAGCTACATTTTTCAAGCTGCTAGAAGTTTCCTGAGACTGGAGAAAATGGTTGGCTTGGCAGACCATTACAATAGCTTTATATGCAGATAGAGTGCTCCAATATATTTGCGATTACGCAAATCGGCACTAATGACGCTGAATATTTTGGCACAATATGTGCAAATTCACATTTTAGCAGGTGTGACTACATATTGGTGCACTAAGTATTGTTGTGACCTTGTGACATCACAGCACTATGAATGTATGGACAGCTACCTAACACCCTGCACTGGAACTTATCAGCTACACTATATCACAATCTAACATACACTGACTATCTCCCACTAACTATCTGTAATATATATATAAGTTAACTATCTACTGTAATGACACAGGAAAGCAGAGAGCACAGCAATAACACTGATGTCTCTCTCAGAACTCTAATAAACTGTAGAAAATTGCTGCTGGGGAGGTTCTTATATAGTAAGGGGTAGGCAATTTTCTTATTGTTTGCTAGGGATGTTGCTAAGCTCAGACAAAGACATTGCAGCCTTCTCATTGGCCCACAAGTAAAAAGGAAGGTTACTGATGAAAAAAAACCGCAGAATATTCAAAAATACGAATATATATCACTATATTCTAAATATTCGTGAATTCTCGAAGTGGCGATATTCGCGATTAAAATTCGCAATTCAAATATTTGCGCCCAACACTAGTAACCTTATAGTTATGTATAACCATACAAAAGGTCACTACAGAGATCTGTCCCATGATCTGTTAATACCCAACACTATAGAGATATGAATGGGACATCCTCTACATCTGGAAGAAAGAAGGTTTCTACACCAACATACATGTAGAAGGATTCTTTATGGTAAGAACAGTGATATTATGGAAGTCCCGACTCCTCAGACGGTTGTCATTGTCAGGGGTTGTCCAGTGACAAACACTGATCCCCTGTCTACAGGATAGGGAATATGTATTAGATTGATGGGATAAGACCATCTGCCCCCTCTCCTACCAATCTTAAGAATGGGGGCCATGTGTTCCACCATTTGAATAAATCAGGGGTCACATATGTACATTGCCGCCACTCCAATCAACTTCAATTGGACTGCTAGAAAAGCTGCTATTGTTATTGTTAAAAGACCACTTATATGGAACCAACTAGTTTTGTGCCTCAACATGCGTGTAACTGACAAGCTTATGCCTAATGACTGAGTGGTAACCAATGAGAGTTTTGCCTCCTGAAAAAAAAAAACATAACGTCTTGTGATGCAAGATTTCTGACATTGGCCATTGCAATAATATCATGAGTTATGGGTGGTGATGAGCGAATTTCTTAAAAGTTTGATTCGGCTGCCTCGCTGAATTTTACAAAAATTACTTTGTTATGAACCACATTTCTTTGTAAGTAGCGGGTGCAATGATGGGAACGTCCGATGCCACGTTGATTGCTGATCGCGCCATCTGAGATTAATATTAAGGCCTTTCAGGGTTAATTACTTTAAAAATTTAATTTTACTTACCTTATCCATTTGAGTGCGAAGAGGCTGCTGCAGCCATCTTGCTTGAAGATCCAGTGCAAAATTAAAAGATACACTTTTTTTTTTTACACTATTTCACTTCAACTGGGGTAACCAAAGGAGTCCCTCTCGAAACAGAAATGTGTCTGCCCAACCAATCACATACAGCAGCGGTGACCTGCTATGGCCTTTTACAGCTATGGCTGCAGCATCACATGTCTATATCAAGACAGACCAGGAAGCAGAGTCAGGAGGGTATCTGGGAAGCATTGGATCATGAGTACCAGGGGATCGGTGAGGTGAGGTGAGTGAGTGAATCATTTTTTTTTTTTAAGCATTCTGAGCCTCTATAAAAAAATAAAAATACTGTCCAGGCAACCCCAAGTAATTAGTTCTAATTTAAACTAAATATCTATGTAGTTCTACTTTGTATATAAATTACCAGTGCACAGGACTCCAGCGAAGACCCAGCATTGTCCGTATTTGACTGGTCTATAACCTCTTTACGCCACATATGGAGGATGTCTACACTACCATTCCAATTCTGAGGATTAACCCCACCTAGAAATCTACTAGACCAGCTGCCCTCCAGCACCCCTTCATCTTCAAAGCTGTTGATCTGTAATAAAATAAGAGGTAGAAACATCATCATTATCATCTTTATTTTACTTATATTCTGTTGTATTATTGTACTTTCTCTTCTTGCACATGACATGTATGTATGACATGTTGAGTGACCCTGCCTATCACAACCCTGTGGTTGAACATATTTGCAAAAATATTAAAAATGTAATATTTTAACAATCAATACATTTTCACCATTAAAATTCCTCACCGTTACAATGTTGATGTTCAGGTCCCACACCGATCCTTTATGTACACTATAATATGATGACATTCTGTCCATGATGATATGTGGCATGACCAACGAGGTCTCTTGCCATTCCGATCAGTGACATCCATATGTGCAACATTTTACCACTAATTGAAGAAATCAATGAGATGTCACCAGCAGGCTTCAATGCCTCTGGGTGTGGTAAGTTTTATGATGATAAAGTAGCAGTAGATCCTCTAAGCTAAGGATGCCAAACCTGCAGCCCTCCAGCTCTTGCAAACTACAACTCCCATCATGCTTTCATGGCATGTTGAGAGTTATAGTTTTGAAACAGCTGGAGGGCTGCAGGTTGGGCATCTCTGCTCTAAACCATAATCCAATTGGTGCAGGCTAAACTAGAGCGTGGAGCCTAAGGAATTTAGTCATTATAGGACCCTATGCCTCCGACGAGTGGGGATGTACCTTCTGGCTGCAAATCCCCAGGTTAGATTCACCCAAACTAGTCTCAGGTTGATGGTTGTGATGTAAAAGAGGAAGAAGCACAGAATAACAAGTGACGCAGAGTGAGCTGAAGTCCAGAACCAGCCAAGTACAAACCATAGAACAACAAGCAACAGGAAGAAATCTGGATCAGCAACCACAGCAAAGGCAAAATTAAGCAGAATCATAAACAGTATTAGCTAAGTGTCAGGAATGTGGAATTATTATGATCTAATTCCAGCCATTTGCTGTCAGATAGCAGAGGAAGTAAACTCCACAAGGGACCCTGCTTCAAGTGCGGCCACATGTGTACAGTTCACACCTCACTCAGCTAACATGGAGACTAACTCATCCTATAGGAACCAACCCCCCCAGTAGGGGCTCTTTGCTAATTACCCAGATCACTCAAATCCATCAGACATCATGGAACCGGGGGTTCATAAGGAATTATGAATTGCACTTCTATCACAGGCATAAACCAGTTACATGTCTGCGACCCTGGGGCCAAGTTTGACATGCCCCTGGTTGTAGTTTAGGGGTAGGATGCCAGGACGGGGAGATACAGAGATCTCCCAGCAGGAACCTAATAACGGTGCCATGTTTGGTCTCCAGCTGTAGCGGGAACCCAGGCAGATCCATTGATCCCAGAACCATCTCCTTGTGACCTTCCGGTATGCAGCTATGAGCCATAATGGATTTTGTGGATCTTTGGCTACCAGGACCAGGAAGAAGGAGTGGACTCCTCCCAGAGGGAGGGGAGGGGCCGACTACAGGTGAAAAGGCCTATTCGGGCCAGAAGCCATGGTCTTTCTTTCAAGGAGGTCACATCGACTAATGTGTTTGGAGGGAACGTAGACAAACTGCTGACATCACTGCCCACATGTGACCACAGCCAAGCATTACAGCAACCTAGAATTCATCATAACTCAAAAGTCTACTCATCCACCTGGTAACTGACCCTTGCTCTGTTTAACCCACCTGTATTTGCATATCCGACCACTGTATACATTCTCAGTTTATTGTGTATTGTCTAGTGCGCCATTAAGGTAATTAAATATATAATTTAATCTTGTGCTGTCCTTGTATCTCGGCCCACGAATCCCCACATCTGTGTTTTCGGCATAGGTATACGCTACTGCAGGTTGGTTTCTCACCCTATGTAATCCCGTTAGCGGACCGGGCTTATATCAAACGAGGAATTGGTGGCAGTCTACCAGGCTGAGAAAGCTCTGTTTTACTGGGGCAGTGGAAAGGCTCTCTAGCTTGTCAGGGTTGTGAGCTAGTGTGGAGTTATGCCAGAGGACACGTAGACTACTGTCTCTCACCCCCTGGCTCCCTGTGCCTGCGTGGACTGTACCAAGCTGACCTTACGTGCTCCCAGGGAGGCGTAACGTCACATTTTTGAAACCAGTGACGAAACTTGTATCTCGTGATCTCGACATAGTTGACGCCAGGCGGGCGACGAGGTGCGATATTCGTCACACTAAGGTATACCTATATATGGGCACAAAATTAAGGAATTGACTAAGGTTAAAGGTGAGACAAGATGGTGCGGCTGGCTCACTCGGCAAGTCAAGCCCATTCGCTGCAGCCACTGTTAAAGTAAATATTAGCAGGTCTGCAGTAACCAGCTCCATCTACGACAAAATACACAGAGTTTTATAGAATAACAGTGCCAAATTCTGGAGCTACTGCAGAACAGCTGTTCGGTGGAGGTGTGGGATGTCAGAACCCTACTGATCAGATATTATAGCCTATAGTGAGGATAAGCCATCACTTGTAAAATCCTGGACAACCTCCTTAATCATTGTTTTATCCTGCTGGGAAGCAAAAGAAAAAAAACATGAAGGGACCTGGGGACCGTATGTGACAGAAGTGCAACTATTAAGTTGTCCTTGAAGATTGAAGATATGTTTTTTTTTTTTTTTTACTTAAAGTACAATGAATGATTTTTTTACTTATAAAATGAGTGATTAAATGTTAACAAAATGGCCAGTAATATGTTGCCAATGTAGAGGCCAGTTGGAGTATTGATAATCGAAAATAGTAGTTTCCTAACAGAGATTTGGTTGTAACTACAAGAAGATGCTGTCAACTCTTTGTATGTATTATTATGTAAAACTGCTGCAACCAATGTATATTCAGTTGTTTAGTCGGCTTTGTATAGTAATTTATTTCCATAATTAGCTTCATAATGTAGCTATATAATATAACATACTATAAGCTATTATTTGAGCCCCTAGGGTTGTAAGTCTTACATTGTACTAAAACTACAATGGTGGTCTCTAGAGATGAGCGAATTGACGGAGTGGAATACGATCCGAATTTCAGGAAAAATTTGATTTGCACAGAAGCTGAATTTCCTCGCACTTTTTAGGACATGGAGCAATGGCTGCTGCACTTGTTAGGACATGGAGCAAAGAACTCTGGGAACGAGGGATCACCCACAATGCCATGCAGGCAGTCAATCAGCAGACAAACAGCCTCTGTGATGTCACAGCCCTAAAAATAGCCTCAGCCATCTTGGATTCAGCCATTTTCCAGTGTACTTAGCAGGGGCGTTACTAAGTTAAAACATTCGGGCCTGGGCCCCTGATGTTTTGTCCCAGGCCCTGAATGTCCTGCCTGCTAGATACAATTGTATTGCTGTCCCTGGATGGCAATACAATTGCATCTAATGCACTGGAAGAGCTGAAGGACATGACATCACAGGTCATGTGACCAGTAAAACAGGCAGTGGTTGAGAAGGACCTGCGATGATGTCTCCATCACATGACCAGTGCAGGTGAGGATGGCAGTGAAGAGGAGAAGTCCTGGTGGGTAGAAGCTGTGGTGATGTCTGCTACATGAGGAGAGGTAAGTGAAGGGAGAGGTAGAGCAATGCTCGGAGTTGTTGTTATTTAACTGGGACTGTACGTCACGGCTGAAAAGAGGGATGCTATTGAAGAACTGTGTGTTGGAGGTGGCTGGGGAGGGGGTCATGTTATTTACATGGCATTGTATGTTGATGGTGGCTGTAGGAGGAAGTGATGTTATATACATGGGACTGTATGTTGGAGGGGGCTTGGGGAGGGAGTGATGTTATTTACATGGGACTGCATGTTGATGGCAGCTGTGGGAGGGCGTAATGTTATTGACATGGAACAAAATGGTGGAGGGGGCTGGGACAGGGTGATGTTATTTACATGGGACTGTATGTTGAAGGCGGATGTGGGAGGGGATTGTTATTTACATGGGACTGTATGTTGGAGGCACTTGTGGGAGGGATTTATGTTATTTACATGGGGCTTATTGTTGAGGAGTAGTGCTGAGCTAGCATGCTCGGCCGAATGTCTGTTCGACTTCAGCATTGCTATGCTCGGCACATGGTGGTACTCGACCAAGTACTGCATGTGGTCGAGCACAATGCTCGAGTCTCCGCCCTGCACATTTCGCGAGTTTTAAGCAGCTAATAAAGATGCAGGTAAGTACTGTCCTCACTGTAATGCCAGTAGCCATGTTGGATGCTGGCATTACAGTGATTGGCTGGAGAAACGCGTCATTGTGTCCTATAAGGAACCCGATGACACATGTTCAGCTCAGACATAGACAGGGAGAGCAGAGCATAGGAAGGGAAAGACAGTGTAGGGAGCGATTTTCACAGATTTTATTCAGAGAAAGCTTTTCCAAGACCCAAAAGTCCTTTTAAGGACTATTGTGTGTGTGTGTGTGTTTCAGAGCAGCAATCTATTTACCTCCTGCAGTCTCAGGGATAGTGCTTCAGAAGGGACAGATAGTGCAGGGATAGACATTTGCTGTTTCTACTACCAAAAGCTTTTCAATGACCCCAAAGTCCTTTTAAGGACTACTGTGTGTGTTTAACAGCAGTAAGATATTTTTATTTTATACCTATTAGTGACATATAGTGTACATCATCTGCAGACTGTGTCTTTAATAATCTGGGCCAAATCTAGTGTCCATAATCTGTGGTTTTCTTTAACCAATACTGTGGAACATATGTAAACAGTGTCTGTATTACACATTCCAATAATCTGGACCACATCTAGTGTCCATAATCTGTGGTGTTCTTTAACCAGTGTGGACCAGTCGGACCAGTGCGAATAGTTGGTCGGTTGGATCGCTGAAATTAATGTAAATTAATTAAATTAAGTACCACCCTCTCGTCCAGTCTCTGTAGCCAAGAGCCTGGTCAACTGAATCCTCACTCTGATCAACCTTCCTCCCACCATGGAGAGGCTTGCCAAATAAGTGATCCCACACTCTGATATTCCGAGGAGCTCTTTCCACTATTAGATTTGACCCTCGCGCCCAGCACGCTTGAAGAGGTACCTGAGATATTGTGCCCTGATTCCCAACCTCTTGAGCCTTCACAGTCTCAAGAAGATGACGGTGGTGAACGGCAATCATTCGTTCACAAGGTAGATGATGAGACACAGTTGTCAATCACTGAAGTTGCGGTTAGGTCAAGTCAGGAGGATGATCAGAGTGAGGAAGTGGAAGAGGAGGTGGTGGATGATGAGGTCACTGACTCAACATGGGAAGGTTAAAAGCCGAGCATGGAGAGCAGTACAGAGGGAAATGATCCGCAGCACCGCAACAGTCTGGAAGAGGCAGTTGAGTTGCAAAGGGAGAAGTCGGCCGACACCAAATAGGCCCGCAACCGTTACACCGAGCACCCCATGTGCAAATCTACCTTGCAAAGTGGTAGGTGTTTCATAGTATGGCGCTGTTTTGAGGAAAGTGCAGGCGACAAAAGAGTGGTAGTTTGCAACCTGTGCCGTACAAAAATGAGACGGGGCGTGAACACTAGCAACCTCACCACCACCAGCATGATCTGCCAGATGGCTTCCAAGCACCCTAATAAGTGGGCCAAACACCTGGGTCCACAATCAGGGCCTGCGGGTCACACCACTGCCTCCTCTTCTCTTGTATTACGCACTGCTGGCCAATCCCCTGTTGAAGGTATAGGCCAGGATGCCCCTCACCCTGCACCTGGACCTTTACATAAACCGTCACCAACAACATCCACTTCCCTGTCCCAGGTCAGCGTCCAAATGTTGATAGCACAGGCATTTGAAAAGATGGTGACAGAATACATTGCAGACTGTGTCAGCATCCTTAATGATCCCTCAGTGCCTTACAACTACTGGGTGTCGAAGATGGACACGTGGCACGAACTTGTGCTCTACGCCTTGGAGGTGCTGGCCTGCCCTACTGCCAGTGTTTTGTCTGAGCGTGTATTAGTGCTGCTGGTGGCATTATAACAGATAAGCGTATCCGCTTGTCCACTGGCAATGCCCCTGACTTCTCAACTTCACCAGAGGAGAGCTGAGCTGATGAGGAAAGAAATTTCAATCTATTATTCATAATTTACTTAATCTATTGCACCTTTTCCACCACAAAAAGAGTATATGGTTGAATCTTGTTTTCTCCTCCTCCTCCAGATTGTATATATTCTCTACACTCTAATTTTTTCTATAGGGTCAGCTCAGCAGCAGGCCCTCGCCCCTAACATTTTAGAGGGTCACCGGCAGACCCTTGCTCCGAATGTTTTTGAGGATCACCAGCAGGCCACCAATCATAATTTTTAAGGGTGTGTATGATGCCCTCCTTTATGTGTAATAAAGGGTGCATTTTAGTGACGGTTCCTTGTAATTTTTGGCAGCCCTTTCACTTAGTGCATAGGCTTCATGAGTGTAGGAGTCCCACTACCTGAACAATTGTACCACAATGTGAATGAGGCCCTCCTTAATGTGATATACAGTCTGTTTCGAGTGCCTCTTATTTGTAATTTTGGCAGCACTTGCACTTTATATACAATTGAATATACTGGTAACAATGTTTCATAGCATAAAATTCGGACAACATGGTTCCCAGCAGTGACCTGGTGGAAGTCCAAGATGCATCCAGACATTGTCCCCATGTTGTTCCCGATCCATTTTGGTGGTGTTTCTGTCACTTTCTGTCCTTTTGCAATGGACCAGGCACTCTCGCCTCTTTATAGCAGGGGGTGCCTGGTTGTCTCCCATTGACTTCCATTATAGTCTGGTGCTCGGCCGAGCACACGAATATAGCAATGTGTTTGGGCAGTACACCCAAATACTTTGGTGCTTGCTTTTACTATTGAGGAGGTGATGTTTACATGGGATTGCATGTTGGAGGAGTCTGGGGAGTGGGTGATAGATATTATTTACTTAGGACTGTATGTTGAAGGCAGCTGGGGAGGGGTGATGTTATTTACATGGGACTGTATTTTGGAGGGGCTGTAGATATAGAGGGATGTTATTTACATGGGGCTATATATTGGATGGGGCTGGAGAGATGGTGTGATGTTATTTACTTGGGACTCTATGACGGAGGGAGGGAAATAGTGTTATTTACATGGGACTATATATTGGAAGGGCTGAAAGGAGAGATGTTATTTACATGGGACTATATTTTGGAGGGAGAAAGAGATGGTGTGATATTATTTACATGGGACTTTATGGTGGAGGGAGGAATATAATTACCGGTGACACTGCAGAGGGCATTATAAATACTGGGGACCCTTCAGGGTGACCATTATAACAGTAGGGGGCTGTATTGATACTGGGGGCACTGTAGGGGTTTTAGAAATCCAGAGGACATTATAGGCGTTCTTATTACTACTGGGGGCTCTATTGGAGGGACTTATATATCCACCATATTTCTACTAAGAACACTATGGGGGCTTATTACTACTGAGGGGTCTGTAGAGAGCTTTATTACCACTGGGGAAACAATAGAGGCCTCATTTCTACTGGGGCTGTGTGAGGGTATTATTAACTCCTTCCCGACCGCTATACGGCTATATACTTCGTATCTGCATATACCCTGTGCAGATAGCACGTGTATAGACGTCATGGCGGATCTTTAATCCAAGCGCTTCAAAGCGCTTGGATTAAAGCTTCTCTCCCTGCTCTGCAGCTGTCACGGACAGCTCAGAGCCCAGGAATGCCGGCTAGGGACCAATAGGAGTGGTCCCTTGCCGGCAAGCACTCAGATTGGTTAGTCTTGTGCAGACTAACCAATCAAGCGCAGCACACCATGTCAAAATGCCGGTTTCAAGCTGCGATCTCCACTCTGGAGATCGCAGCCTGAAATCGGTAAGTGCCCCAGTGCCCAGTGCCCCCAGTGCATCTTTATTAAATAAATGCCCCCACTGTCCCCTCATGCGGCCATCATTGCCCCCATATGCCTCAGTATGTCCCGCTCTGCCCCCTCCGTTTCTCCATGCTGCGCGGTAATGACAGGGCTTAGTAACTGAGCCGCTGCCTCTGCAGCAAGTGTAAGCTGTGACTTACAGCTAAAACTCTGCTGCTACACCCTAGATTGGTGCTGGGACCCAATAGATGCCTACTGCAATGCACTGTATAGTGATCAGGCCCACTAGATCTTCAGTGGGCCTGATCACTGAAGTAAAAAGAAAAAGTATAAAAAAAAAAGAAAAAGGGAAAAAAATAAAAAAATATAAATGAAAATAACGATCTGCTCTATAAAAATAACACATGATTTACCCTGTCAGATAATTCTTTTAAGAAATAAAAGATGAAAACTGTGCCGAAACATCTCTTTTTGGTTACCTTGCCTCACAAAAACGTAATATAGAGCAATTAAGAATCATATTTACCCCAAAATAGTACCAATAAAACTGGCACCTTATCCCCTAGTTTCCAAAATGGGGTCAATTTTTGAGAGTTTTTACTGTAAAGGTGCATCGGGGGCTTAAAATGGGACATGGCATCTAAAAACCAGTCCAGCAAAATCTGCCTTCCAAAAACCATATGGCGCTCCTTTCCTTCTGTGCCCTGCCATCCGCCCTTATATCAGTTTACGACCACATGTGGGGTGTTCCTGTAAACCGCAGAATCAGGGCAATAAATATTGAGTTATTTTTGGCTCTTAACCCTCGATGTGTTAAAGAAAATAAATGGATTAAAATGGAAAAAATACCAAAAAAGTGAAATTTTATCTCCATTTTCCTTTATTTCTTGTGGAACACCTAAAGGGTTAACAACGTTTGTAAAATCAGTTTTGAGTAACTTGAGGGGTGTAGTTTCTACAATGGAATCATTTATGGGGGTTTCCACTATATAAGTCTCACAAAGTGACTTCAGACCTGAACTGGTCCTTAAAAAAAGTGGGTTTTGGAAATTTTCTTATAAATTCTAAGAATGGCTTCTAAACTTCTAAGCCTTCTAACGTTCTAAAAAATAAAAGTACATTTACAAAATGATGCCAACATAAAGCAGATATACGGGAATGTTAAGTAATGGAAATTTTATGAGGTATCACTTTCTGTTTTAAAAGCAGAGAAATGAAAATTTAGAAAATTTGGGATTTTTTCATAAATAAAGGTGAAATATATTCACTCAAATTTATGACTATCATGAAATATAATGTGTCACGAGAAAACAGTCTCAGAATGGCTTGTATAAGTTAAAGCGTTCCAAAGTTATTACAACATAAAGTGACACATGTCAGATTTTTACCTGGACACTGGGGCATCAATGAACCTTGGTCATGATTCATGAAAGGGTTAATACTGGAGGGCTCTTCTACTAATGGGCACACTCTTGGGGAGCGTTATCACGGTTGGGAGCACTGTAGGGGGCAGTATTACTAATGGGGGCATTCTTGATGAGCATTATCACTGTTGGGGGCACTGAATGGGGCAGTATTACCAATGAGGGCATTCTAGGAGGGAATGACTATTGGTGGTGGGACTATGAGGAGTATTATTACTATGCGGGGCACAAATTTTTTTAAGATAGTTTTTGGGGGTATTGGGGAGCACAGCGATCAGCAGGATAACGCTGTTGGGACTCCAGGTTGGGGGATGATGATAGAAATGTGAAGAAGCTAAGATGTCTGTATGTCACACTCGGCAGAGATGAGGCACGGCTAAAAGAAGTTGCACGGACCAAGCAGAAAAGAGGATGACAGAGAAGATCTACATCGGAGGAAGTGTCACCTGGAGGCACTGGATGTGACAATATTAATAGGGAAAAAAGAAAAATATATGTCATAATTGCCGTTCAGCGGTGAAGTTACATTGTACTACAGCCATTTATGGGGTGTATTAATAGGAAATATACGTACCTCCTAATAGCCATTTTGAGGTGATTTTACATTGTTTTACCTTTTGGGGGGTTTAATAATAGGAAAAAAAGGAAAAAATATGTAGTAACTGCCATTCAGTGGTGAAGTTACATTGTACTACAGCCATTTATGGGGTGTATTAAAAGGAAAGAAACGTTCTCAGAACTCCAATACAAGTGAGTGGAGCATGCTGGATGTTGTAGTTTTGCAACAGCTTTAGTGGCGGAGTTTGCTGACCCCTCTCCTAGCTAGTTCATTATAAATGTGGCATACTTGTACTTACCATTGCACTAAGTACCCTGCCCACGTAGCCAGGGTCATATCTCTTTGAGCAGTCCAGTACACTGTCCTCCTGATAGTCTAAGCTTCTATCCAGGATCTGGAAACAGATGTCCAAGATGCCTTCTTCAAACTGGAAAAGGAAGCGAATATACAGTAAACATCTATCATTGTCTTCAAAGCAGCAAAAGTGGTAAACTAGTTAGGAATATCCTTCTGTGCATCATAGAGAAATGGCCTCCATCGTTCACCATAAGCTGAATTTACATGGCCCGATGTTCGAGCTGATTATCCACAAATCTTTCACGCTCTTTCATCGGGCCAAACGGTCTGAGATCATCGTTCCTAAACAGCTGATTGTGCTGTCTAAAGAGCACTCTGCTGCCTAGGAACAATGATTTTGTATGGGGACAAGCGATAGCAGCAATTGCTGGTCTTCATACAGTGATCTACTCCACTTAGCGAGCTGTCGATTGTATTTGGGAAGGTACACGTCCTTCCTGACAATGGCCGGCTCCTTAAAGCAACTAAATGCGCCTTTAGACATTTATGGCTTATCTACACAATATATCACAAATGTCAGAGAGATGTGATTCCCACATGTACCTATTGCCAAAGTTGGGTTTCCTGACTCCCTGTCCTGCTTGGAGCTGTGGCTGGTGTGAAGGGAGAGGTTGCTCCACATGCGTAACTCTCTCCGTTCACTTGTATCCAAGTTCTAAAAACAGCTGAGAACACATACTGATCATTTACTACTACCAATACTGTGAGATCATGCCAGTTCCAATAGTCTGAGTAACCAAATAACCTGTTAAGTCAACAGGAAAACTTTTCAGTATTAACTAATATTTGCATCTTTAAGGTATAATGAGGTTCTCCACTTATTAGGGGAGTCCAGTGTCCTACTACTATATTTATTGCAGAGCAGGAAAGTTGTTTCAATCATGGCTTTATGGGCTTAAAAGCTATGTATATCTTTGGGTTTAATTTTTTTATGCATTTTACTCATTTTGCGCTAAAATTATTTATTTATTTGGTCTTTATTAAAAAAATTGAGCCGTTCTGTCACAAAGTGTTAACTATTTTTCTAGCTGTGTCTATGGTATTTTCACTTTCACTTTGTGCAGGTCATCTAATAACCCTTATCTCTAAATTACTAAGGCCTCTTTCACACTTGTGTTGTTAGGATCCGGCGTGCACTTCAGTCGCCGGAAGTGCCCGCTGGATCCGTGAATAACGCAAGTGAATTGAAGCATTTGAAGACTGATTAGTCTTCAAAATGCTTTCAGTGTTACCATGGCAGCCAGGACGCTATTAAAGTCCTGGTGGCCATAGTAGTAGTGGGGAGCGGGGAGCAGTATACTTACCACCCGTGCGGCTCCCGGGCGCTCCAGAATGAAGTCAGAGCGCCACATGGATCACATGATCCATGCGATCACATGACGTCACTCTGGAGCGCCCGGGAGCCGCACAGGCGTTAAGTATACTGCTCCCCGCTCTCCACTACACTTACCATGGCAACCAGGACTTTAGCGTCCTGGCTGCCATGGTAACCATTCAGAAAAAGCTAAGCGTCGGATCCAGCGATGCGCCGAAACGACTTTTAGCTAAGGTCGGATCCGGATTAATGCCTTTCAATGGGCATTAATTCCGGATCCGGCCTTGCGGCAAGTGTTCAGGATTTTCGGCCACAGCAAAAGCGCAGCATGCTGCGGTATTTTCTCCGGCCAAAAATGTTCCGGTCCTGAACTGAAGACATCCTGATGCATCCTGAACGGATTTCTCTCCATTCAGAATGCATTGGGATAATCCTGATCAGGATTTTTCCGGCATAGAACCCCGACGACGGAACTCTATGCCGGAAAAGAAATTTGCAAGTGTGAAAGAGCCCTAAAAGGTAATAAACACTTATTTATGCCACATTCTTATCAGTAAGATTAGAATTGAGCTTTTGCAGCATACGGGTGTTAATACCCGACACTGCAAAAGGCTTATTATGTGTATGTACCTTTAAAGGGAATCTGTCACTAGCTTTTACCCTTGTCAGCTAAACATATGCTGACATTAAGGGTCTCCATAGCAGTCCTAATGTGTGTTTATTTTAGATATTCAAGGCTTTATTTTCTCAAAAACAGGTTTTACCCACCTGTCAATCATCAGAATAAGGAGCCCAGGGAGGTCTGGCCATGCAGGGTGCTCGTCCGCACCCTCCTCCATCAGTGCCGCACGCCGCCTCTCCAAACTTCTGCGCCGCCTCCTAAGCGCAGTGCCGCCTCTCCTCTCCCTCCCTCCCCTCCTTCCCCGTCAAGATCCCGCGTGCGCTAGCGCACAGCGCGATGCGCCCGTGTGGACTCCGGCAACCGGCTTCAGGGAGCGAAGTGCGCATGCGCGGGATCTTGACGGGGAAGGAGGGGGAGAGGCGGCACTGCGCTTTAGGAGGCGGCGCAGAAGTTTGGAGAGGCGGCGTGCGGCACTGATGGAGGATGGTGCGGACGAGCACCCTGCATGGTCAGACCTCCCCCTGGGCTCCTTATTCTGATGATTGACAGGTGGGTAAAACCTGTTTTTTGAGAAAATAAAGCCTTGAATATCTAAAATAAACACACATTAGGACTGCTATGGAGACCCTTAATGTCAGCATATGTTTAGCTGACAAGGGTAAAAGCTAGTGACAGATTCCCTTTAATTCATTTCCTGGTACAGGCCTGCAGGGGTAGTGTCTACTACAGCCACTAGAGGGAGATAGTACGCCCCACTATATATAGGTAGGCCCAAGCAGATAGGAAGGGAGTTCAGTGCAGACATGTGAGTCTGTGAAGTGTGTGCAGACCGAGTAGGCTGTGTGGTGGACTCCTGGAATGTCCTCAGCAGGTAGCAAGGGTAATCCTCCAAGTGTAAAGTACCAAGGATAGAAGCCGACTAAGAGGTATTTGGGCCTTGGTTTATAAAGTAACCCAGGAAAAGACAGGTCAGAAGAATTGAAGTCACCTGTATCTATAGAGAACCTGAGGAAATAGTGGAGAGTCAAATCCCTGTGCAGATTTAGGCCTGCTTGATCTAAGAGGAATTACCACCTATATTCATCTGTTATCTATTCATCCGAAACTACTCTGCAACTGCTATGTACTAAGGAACTGCGCTTCCATCCATTTATATGCCTGATTACTATCCAAGCTTCAGTAAAGTTTAAGTTCTGTTTTATTGCAACGTGGTTCCTCAATTATTCCTACTATCAACAAACTGTGTGCCACCGTTAATTGGCACTGGCGTCACGAACTCTACCTATAACTACCTGTCCTAGAAGAAGATCCAGAGAGTCGGCCTGTCCCAGGTTAGCGGTCATAACTGCACTACAACACCCAGGTACACTATTGAACCCTAACTTGAGTACGCTGCACTTTAATAAGTGTTTATAGGGTCAGAGAGCAGAGATAAGGAGCAATTAGCTCCCTGCCTGACAGAGCAGAGAGAAAATACAGATCATGCTACTAGATAAACTCAAAGCAGTCCAGGAAAACGGCTCATCATTTTTCATAGAGACCAAATAAAATAAAGACCAATAGCTTAAAATTATATAATGCAATCATGAAAAATTGGCACTAAATGTGTACATAGCTTTCAAGCTGGCCATACACAGCATACTTTTGTCCTTGGTGGGTCCGGCTGACAAACTAATTTGTGTGTGGGGAGCTTTTGACTGTCCCCCGATAAATGATGTGGGGAGACAAGGATCAGGCAAAATGAATGTTTTTGCCTGATCCTTTTGCCCTTCAGGGAGATAAGCCGCTGCTCGAAGTGTCTGGCAGAGGCTTTCTCTGCTCTCTACACAGCGTACACAGACATGTTCAGCTGAGCGGAACGTGTATGTATGGGTAAGCTAGGAGGGAGATAGAAGGGATCGTTCGGCCAACAACTATTGAAAAATTCTTTTGTTTCAGTCAGAAAAGGGTTAAAATCTACTTACCTGCCCATAATTCCACCCCATTTCGTCAATGTAGTCCTTGAGACCAAAGTAAATAATTCCGCTGTCATTTAAAACATATTCAAGTCTTTCATTTTCCTTCTCCATGTAGACAACGTCATCTGAAAACACATGATGTACATGTACAGTATATACGCTGTTTCATGAACAGTCCTATGCATCCCCACTACTGTTATCAGATACAATCCCCAGTATCCACGACAGACAGCTGATTTTACTGGGAGAAACCATAGCATGACTTGTGTTTCCTCTACATGTCGCCTATTCACATGAATTGGAGTCCTTGTCATACAGTTGTTGATACAGAGCGGCTCTGTGTTCTGGCTCATAGAGAGGGATAGAACTCCAGCGGGCGATGCAAAAGAATAGTTTTTATTGGATAATGCGGCTGTATGATACATGTGACATTTCGGCCACTCACTGGCCTTCATCAAACTGGTGCCGCTTTGTAGATGAATATCCGGAAGATGGGCGTGAGGAGAGAGTGCAACTGCACTATGAGAGAGACGCCTCTCTCATAGTGCAGTTGCATTCTCTCCCTCATGCCCATTTTCCGGATATTCATCTAAAAAGCAGCACAAGTTTGATGAAGGCCAGTGAGTGGTCGAACGTCACATGTATCATACAGCCCCATTATCCAATAAAAACCTATTATTTTGCATCACACGCTGGAGTTCTTATCATTGCTACGAGGTGGGGTGGTGAGCCTACTCCCAACAGCAAACAGACCGCAGAATGCCACAAAGTTTTATCTATTCATAGAGACGATTGGGGGGACCCAAGAGTATGGACATGTGTTTTCTTCATGAGACAACCGCTTTAATTTGTTTTCTATCTTAACAGGGTCACAGCCTAAACACTACATACCTGTCCTGTTAAACCTGCCGTTCTGGACCTGACCACCTTTTTAAAGGGGTTGTCCAGGATTTTTATATTGATGGTCTATCCTCAGGATAGATCATCAATGCCAAATCGACAGGGATTCACCCTCAAGCATCCCCACTTATCTGCTGTTTCTGAATAGCTCCAGAGCCAGAGCTACACAGCTCTGAACATAATGTAGTGAACAGAGCAGGCAACTGCAGCACTGACCCCATTCATTTCAAATGGATCATGCATGCAGTGACCAGTTCTGTTTACTACACAATCAACTACAGCCACCTGGCTTTGGTGCCTATTTCTGATGCTGGAGCTACAGGGAACAGACACTCAATGAGGGATGTTGGGCCCTCATCGGTCTGATATTGATGACATATCCTGGGGATAGGCCATCAGTATAAAACTCCTATAAGCGCTGTCAAATTAAAAATTGAATTCAACTATTTTGTTGACTTACCTTTAGCCCAAGGATTAAACAATAGTATGATATCATCTAATTTGAAATAGCTCTTCTTATTTTTGGAGGTGATGCATAGATTTATTTTGTAATGACCGATTGGTGAGTGTGGAGAAGTCTTAATAGTGATGTTCACTTCAGCCGTGAAGCTGGAGTCCATGACAGCCATCCAGGTACTGTTATTTTTAGATCCAGAGAGTTGTAAGACAGCAAGTGTCTGGTCAGACTCCGCAGGGGCAGGGCCTATGAAAAGATTACAAAGTACTACTAATTTGGAGCAAAGGGCAACTTATTCAGGTTGTAGGAAAATACCTGAAATGTAAGATAACTGTGGCAATTAGGTAACATTAAAAGGAATGTTTCACCTATATTTTTTCTGCCAATTAATACTTGATAGCAACACATATCCTTTTTGATTTTCTGAATTTAGATTTTTAACTCTATTTCCTTAATATGATTGTGGGGGCAACCATCTTACCTGTGCTGTTCTTAGCATTTAGAGATATGCTTTACACCAGCCACCATGGACCATAGAAATGGACATGCCCACCATGCCATGGACAGGAGGAGACCTCCGTGACTTTTATGAGAGAGTTTTCTAGGCATGTTCTGTGACCTGTGCAGAGGTCAGGAGGAGGAGGAGTAGATAAGCTGTGATATCATCTATTGTAAATGGTGGATCCTGCATTGCAAAATAGTTGAATATGGAGGAATCACCACCTCAAATTAGAAAACATTATAATGCATCAGTACCCGTGCTAGCAATGAATTCTATCTTGTCTCCTTTCTGGATGGGTCTATTGAAGTGAAGTTTGATTCCAAATTCTTGCCCTCTTCTGAGAATGAGATTCTTGCTGTTATAGTAGTTGGTTCTGTGTGCCTCCATGTTTGACTTCTTTTCCATGCTGAAAGTTTTCATCTTTAAGGCTATAAAGAAAAAAGTGTATACCATGAAATCTAATATCAGGTTCATGCAGACTGAGGTGTTTCCTATTGGTACTTTTCATGTACTTTTCATATTACTACTTAAACCTTCGGATCCATTTAACAGTATTATAACATATTACTGGAAGCTTCTGTAACATCCCAGAGTGGCATTACCACTTCTTCGCCCCACTACTGTCTCTAATTGGCTAATATAATGTCATCTTATGTATTTTGTTCAGCTCCACTACACTGTGCAGTCCTAATCTGTTTACAACTGTTATGTTCACATGTAATGTGCCTGGTTCACCAGCAGGTGGCAGCAAACATGGCAGAGCTATAGTTAGGTAGAATGGAGCCTTCCATTCCATTCTAACCCCCTCTCGAAAGAGGTGGCAAGTCCTACTTACTGCAGGAAGGGTGGGTCCCAGTTTCTAGTCAGTTCTAGCTTACCCTTTGCTAAGGGAAGGTGTGCAGGGCACGTCCCTGCTGGATGTGCCCAAAGCAGCCAGAGTACCCTCAGATCTGCTGGTCATGGAGGCCAAAGCTTAAAGCCTTTAGAAGCCAGGAGCATAGTTCCCTGGCACAACTTAAGTCAGACTACAGAGAGAAGGTGCAGCAGACAGAAGAATCTGAGTTATACAGTCAGCCTGTCAGTACAGCAGGTCCAGAGAGAAACAGATCCAGCAGAGTTGAGTTTGCCCGCCAGTTTTAATTCTAAAGCCTGCTAGGACCTAGACAAAGCTTGAAGATTGTTTCTGATGAACGTTTACCAAAGGAAAGCTGCTGTTTAACTACATACACGGTCTGGACTCAATCTTTCTTTCAAATCCCTCAATTATTCCCCCTATTTATTGCTTCGAAGCCAAAGCCTGGGGTCCAGCCATATCCAGGTAGGAGCACGATGACACACATAAAGGGACACTTTAGGCTGCACTATACCATTTGGCATTCCTAATCCTGGGTCATGACATAGAGGGTCCTAGGGGAGCGCCCGTTGCACTTACTTTTGTCATCGAGCACTTGAACAATATACAGGCCTTTATGGGTTAGAAGGCCACTAAATGTAATGTACGCATCCCAGTCCACTATAAGTTCCCAGTCCACCCCATCTTCTATCTTGCAGTTCTATCAGATCTATTGTTTAGTTACTATGGTTGCAATAGTATATTTGGGAATTGTTATTTGTCCAATTCGTTATCCCTTTTATATATGAGTCAGTTTGGCAATCTATTGTACATGTGAGTTGGGTAAGACTCAGAATGAACCAAAACAAAATTACAAGACAATTACGACATCATTGCCCGATCATCTTCTTATTGTTTACTATTGTGAATTTTTGCAGATTATTCAGAAGGTCAATCCTTTCAGGTTTGCCTTTACTTTGTTTGTAGTAAAACGAAATCTTGCAGAACAATGAAGCATCACAAAGATGACTTCATGGTGCCGGCCTGCTGCGACCCCAGGGCGGATTAAGTGCATGATAGGCCCAGGGCTGTCTACCCAACTCGGGCCCCTCCCTTCATTTTAGTTTAATTTTTTCTGTATGAAGAGGCTACGGTGCTTCTTGAGCACCACAGTCTCTTCCTAGGCCATATGACATCACATACATCGTTTACATGGCCTAGGTGCAGCTCAGTCCCATCCAAATAATTGGGGCTGAGCTGCAATACCAAGCACAGTGCTATCAAATGGACAGGGCTGTGTTTGGTAAGGAGCAAAGACAGCTGATTGGCGGGGGTGCCAGGAGTCGGACCCCCACCATCTCATAACTCTCTGAGTACAGATGTCATAGATGTTATCTGCAGTCTTATGTAACACCCCACATAACGCAGTGAACTATTGTGTTACATAGGACTGCATGGAACATCTACTACATATTCTGCACAAAGAAATTTATCACTGTTATCTGGGCTGTTACATAGGACTGCAGGTGACAAATTAAAATTGTAGTTGCCAAACTTAAAATACATATGATTATGATAAAAAGACTTAAGGGAAAAGATGAGACGCAGGTCACAGTAGTGAGCAAGATCTACATATAGGAGAAAACAGCCCCACATACCTCTTATATCCAAGGACATCTCCTGTCATGTAGACCTTCTCTTTCCTCTTCTCTTCTGTTTGACCCAGACCGCCATGACTAATTCTTTCAGACTCATCTCTTCTCTACAGAGTTTGTTACACAGACACGTAAAATTTCTCATAATTGGGGTCATTTATCAAACTGGTGTAAAGTAGAACTGGCTTAGTTGCCCATAGCAGCCAATCAGATTCCACCTTTCATTTTCCAAAGGAGCTGTGAAAAATAAAAGGTGGAATCTGTTGCTCTGGCCTACTAAGCCAGTTCTACTTTATGCCACTTTGATAAATTATCCCAAAGGTCCCTATAGTGTCTACAGCAGTTATAATGTCCCCTAGAGTGCCCTCAGGAATAATAACACCCTATAGTTTTCTCCAGTTAATAATACCTGTATAGAGTCCCCCATATAGTAATTTCCCCACACTGCCCTCCCATAAAATTATTTGCCCCCACACTGCCCCCATTAAGTAATCCCCCACTGCCCCCATGAAGTAATTTTCCTTATGAAGTAATTTGCCCCCATGTAAAAATCTTCCCCCAATGAAGTGATTTGCCCCCATGTAATAATTTGCCACCATACTGCGCCCCTGGTGATATGCCCCCACCCTGCCCCCAAAGTTAGCACACACAGAAAAAACAAAAACAAAACTAAAAGCTAATACTTGCCTGTGTCTGGGATGGTGAGGCAGGCTGCAGGCGCGCAATCCTCATTGTTCTGGTTCCCGACGCAGGTGCGCGATGATGTGATCTGCACTGGGATTATACTACCACATAGGCCTCAGGCCTACTAGGCCTGAAACCTATGGCTTTGATCGGCAGCGGGGCAGGGAACTATGTGCTCCCGTACCCAGGCGCAGTATGTAGGCTTTCGGGTTGCGTTGGGCGCCCCAGCTATGCCGTGCCCTGGGCTGCCGATCCGAACGCCCTATGTTAATCTGCCACTGGCAACCATCTGCACAGACCAGCAGTGTGGAGCGCAAGCAGGGGGAGGAATGATGACGCAGGGAGCTCCCTGCTTCATCTTTACAGGCAATTGTCTCTGCATCCTATGGATGCAGAGACAACTTCTCAAAGCAGGACATGCCTCACCCATTCTCGGACCACAAGACAGACACTGAAATCTGGGACTGTCCCGCGGATCTCAAGCGGTTGGGAGGTATGGGACAGGAAGAAGGTAGCGGTGGTTGCTATGTGGTGCTGCTTCACATGTTCCCTCTTCTACAATTCACAAAGAAGCTTTCCTGCTCTCCAGAACAGTCTGCACCTCTGACTTCTCCGATCCACTCTGCACTTTGAATGATTCCAGTCCAAGCAATAAACTCTGGCTCAGAGAGACTGTATAATTCATAGGGCCCCATAGTAAAGTGGAATTGATAATAGCGATCGATATATATATATATATATATATATATATATATTATAAACAGAAATCCACCAACTTGCTATTTCCTACAAAATGTACAATGTTCTTGCCTGAGTGGGCCCCTCAACCTCTGGGCCAAGCATATCTAATTTAAGCATAGCATTAGCAATATTAATACTTTTTGTACTTTATTTGGATCGCAGAGTGCTGTTGCATTATATATTTAGTTTTGATTTGTTTTCAGCAATAGCAACGCACACCTGCATATTGGGATGAGCTGACTAACCCTCTTTTGTTATTTTTTGGGGTTTGTACTGGAGTTGTGGCTGACTATAGTTGGCCGTGCACTCCTGAACTGCCTGCTCGCCTCATAAGGTTGATTTAAATTAGCACGAGTATAAAGCTTAGCCCGCCCTCCCCACTCACTGAAAGCCTTGTGGCATCAGGAGAGGTATGGGGTGTATTCTTACTGCATCCACAGGTAGCCATTTGGCACCAGGGGATGTGTGGAGTGGGCTCGGCATGCATGTTGGTACCTGTATTCTTTAGATTCAATGGAGGCCTTTTTGGCACCAAAATGACAAAATTAAAAGGGGCCCAGCATGCATGTGGGGCCTATGCTCCCTCAATGTTATGGTAGTAGCTGTTTATGGCACATAAACATGTGTGGTTTAGTGTTAGGAACCCGTCTAATCAGAAATCGCCTTGACGTGTGGCAGACTGGCTCAAATAATCTTGTACAAAATGTATTTGCCAAGCATCTCAAATTTAAGCATAGCATTAAAAATATAAATACTTTTTGTACTTTATTTGGATCGCAGAGTGCTATTGCATTATATATTTAGTTTAGTTTTGTTTTCAGCCATAGCAACGCGCTCCTGCATATTGGGATGTGCTGACTAACCCCTTTTGTTATTCTTTGAAACCTCTGGGACTTATAGCGGCTGCTATGGCTTTAACTTTGCCCCTTTCATCATGGGTTGTGTGCACAAGCAATGTGCCTGGTACTTCAAACCATCATGTTTCAGGCATAGCTACATTGTACAGACATCAGGCTATGTTGTCAGGGTATGCTGGGAGTTGTAGTATCAAAACTCAGCTAGAGAGCCACATGTTGGAGACCATTACTCCAGAATTCTAAAACTGATATAACACAATAAGGTTATATATTAAATCTATATCTATCTAATATATAATCCATCAGGTAGTTTTTTTACACTATGATCAGGAAGGCTACACTCCTTTCTTCAAGCATGGAGCAATGCACATTGAACCTGTATTCATTGCCAGTCTATTATAAGTATAGTTTAAATATATTTCATATGCAACCTAAGCCTTGACATACAAAAACGCTCCTTTTACTCACCCGCCATGATGACAGCTTCTCAGCAGTAGATTGTGGTAGATCTCCTTCTCATCAGCATGCAAACTACACTTCTGAGGCACAACTGAAGAGTCAGCCGGTGACTGATTGTAGGAGGAGTTCATGGCCCCAGTTGACTTCTTAAAACCTAAAACCTTGGCAGTGATGTGCATTAATATATTTTAATTTTATGCAAGATAATTTTCTGGATCATAATTACCTGTTTGGCCGGTCCAGAGGTTTGAAAGCTATGGTCATAGAGGGAAGAACCTTTAGGCAGATTTCTGAATCATACAGAGGAATCTTAAGGGGAGTGGAAATGATTGCAGGGACAACATTGTATGTTTTCTTTACTACTTATAGAGATAAATAATGAGATCTGTCATCTGACGGCTTAGTTTAGCATTACTAATGGGGACCTTTCACCTTGTATGTGCAGTACTATCTGCAGGCAGCAGGTTGCAGAGCAGAGGGTTTTGTGGGGACATTTTGTAGTCTAACGTGTACATTATTCACTTAAATCTCTATTCTTTTCTATGCTTAGGAGTCCTGTGGGTGGTCATGAGAGTTATCATGCCCAACTATACAATGAAGGCTGTCAGTCACTGATTACAACTGCCCACTGGACTCCTAACTAGAGATTAGCAAATCGAAGTTGAGGAAGTGGAATTAGATCCGAATTTCAGGAAAAATTCGATTTGCACCAAATCCAAATTTCCTCACACTTCATGTTAATGAATCGCATTTTTCCTAAAATGGCTGCTGCACGTGTTAGGACATGGAGCAAAGAACTCTGGGAACGAGTGATCAGATTCACCAACAATTCCATGCATGCAGCCAATCAGCAGCCAGCCAGCCCTGTGATGTCACAGCCCTATAGATAGCCTCAGCCATCTTGGATTCAGCCATTTTCCAGTGTACTTAGTGCAGGGAGAGATGTTAGCAGGAGCTAGGGAAAGTGGTAGAAAATACTTTTTTGGGCTGAATAGAAGTTCAGGGAAAGATAGGGCGGAATCATTCTGCACTATAAAAGGAGAACAGGGTCCAATAGCGGAGGTTACAGCCTGGGTAATAGGAACAATGCTATTACAACTTGCTGCACTGACTGGGGACCCAAATTGCCATTATACTGCTGGTCATTTCAGATTTGAAATAAATGATAGCTCTGTAATTCCAGCAAACCTTGTTTGTTATTGGGTTGCAAGTGCTGTGTGACACAGCCATTAACACACCCCAATGACGCACCCCAATGGAAAAGATGTTTCCTATCAGATGACAATGAGACCCCTTCCTCCTGACATGATCATTACACAAAGAGGTAGTCAAAATGAGACGTGAACACTGTGTATGGATATTTAATTTCCTCGACAACTCTGTTAGATCAAAGAGAAAATTTACGATGCTGGGTATGAGTGTAATGTGAATGCATAGTAAATATCTGTTTGAGACATCAATGTTTATTGAAAAAATACATGTAAACTGAAGTGATGAGTCAATGCATACACACCCTGTATTAATTAACTGGAAAGCCACAAGTGCATGTGGATATAAGCATATACCGTATGTAACAAAAAAGACATTAAAACATCATAAAGAAGGTGATTATTTGCCATAAGTAGTGATGATGGACGAACAACGGCCAGGACATTTCGCGAACCGCAATTGTTCATGAACTGCGCGTTCACGGCAGGCCCCATTGACTTTAATGGCAGGCGAACCTGAAAAACCTTGAGGTCATATTTGCAGCCACCAAATTCTTAGTAGAAGTGCACAAATTGTCCCACAATATGGACAGTGACATACCACAGGGGGATTAATGGCAAAAATTCCCACAGAAAATATGCATTTTAATCAGGGGCCATTTTTATGCATCTTAAAGGGAATCTGTCACCTGCCTATCACCATTTTTTTTTTCTTTAGCCATAGTAACATAGTAACATAGTATATAAGGCCGAAAAAAGACATTTGTCCATCCAGTTCGACCTGTTTTCTGCAAGTTGATCCAGAGGAAGGCAAAAAACCCCTGTGAGGTAGAGCCAATTTTCCCCACTTAAGGGGAAAAATTCCTTCCCAACTCCAATCAGGCAATCAGAATAACTTCTTGGATCAACGACCCTCTCTAGTAGCTGTAGCCTGTAATATTATTACACTCCAGGAATACATCCAGGCCCCTCTTGAATTCCTTTATTGTACTCACCATCACCACCTCCTCAGGCAGAGAGTTCCATAGTCTCACTGCTCTTACAGTGAAGAATCCTTTTCTATGTTTGTGTACAAACCTTCTTTCCTCCAGACGCAGAGGATGTCCCCTCGTCACAGTCACAGTCCTGGGGATAAAAAGATGATGGGAGAGATCTTTGTACTGACCCCTGATATATTTATACATAGTTATTAGATCTCCCCTCAGTCGTCTTTTTTCTAGAGTGAATAACCCTAATTTTGATACCCTTTCAGGGTACTGTAGTTGCCCCATTCCAGTTATTACTTTAGTTGCCCTCCTCTGAACCCTCTCTAGCTCTGCTATGTCTGCCTTGTTCACGGGAGCCCAGAACTGTACACAGTACTCCATGTGTGGTCTGACTAGTGATTTATAAAGTGGTAAGACTATATTTTCATCACGGGCATCTATGCCCCTTTGATGCAACCCATTATCTTATTGGCCTTAGCAGCAGCTGCCTGACACTGGTTTTTACAGCTTAGTTTGTTATTTATTAAAATTCCTAGATCCTTTTCCATGTCAGTGTTACTGAGTGTTTTACCATTTAGTATGTACGGGTGACTTGCATTATTCCTTCCCATGTGCATAACTTTACATTTGTCAGTGTTAAACCTCATCTGCCATTTCTCTGCCCAAGCCCCCAATCTATCCAGATCCCTCTGTAGCAGAAAACTGTCCTCTTTAGTGTTAATTACTTTACACAGTTTAGTGTCATCTGCAAAAATTGATATTTTACTGTGCAAGCCTTCTACAAGATCATTAATAAATATATTGAAGAGAATAGGGCCCAGTACTGACCCCTGAGGTACCCCACTAGTTACCGTGACCCAATCTGAGTGTGTACCGTTAATAACCACTCTCTGTTTTCTATTACTGAGCCAGTTACTTACCCACATACAGATATTTTCTCCTAGTCCAAGTGTTCTCATTTTATATACTAACCTTTTATGTGGTACAGTGTCAAATGCTTTGGAGAAGTCATGTGTAATAAATTACCTTATATCCGGATCTGTTCTTCTTTTTGCTTTGTCTCTTGTCTCTTGTCATTTTCCTTAAAAAACAATTTTTCCATTATGCAAATTAGGATCCAAGGAGCCCAGAGGGGCGTTTTTTCTCTGCCAAGGAGCCCAGGAACACCCCCTGATGTGCCCAGCCCGCCTAAATTTGAATCCACAAGAACGCCTCCAGCAGCAGAAATCGCCAGAGGCGAGGCTAACAGCTCCGCCCCCCAGCTATCTCTGCTTTCAGGCAGGAATAAAGCCCCGATCTTCATCTCGCCGACCGCAGGAATACTCGCGCAGGCGCAGTGCCGGCGATTGCCTGCGCCTGCGCGATGCTACGCCAACTGAGGACAAAAGCCTCAATAGTGTCACTGAGCCCAGCGCATGCGCAAGCAGACCAGCTTCAGCACAGCCTGTTCGCGCTTACCCACAGCAGTGCAACACTGCTTCCAGCTAGCGATTGATGACTGACTGCTGCTGTAGGTGGAAGTTGAGGAGGAGGTGGCGGAGGAGAAGAAGTGGGGGTTAGAGCCAGTAACATAGATTCTGGCAGAGACCCTGACAGACGTAGGGCCTGCAATCCTGCTCGTGGGTCGCACCTGTGCCATCCCAGGGTATGACTCCACAACATTTACTCAGTGTGCAGTCAGGAAATGTAGCGCCCCTGGCCACCAGCACTTGTCCATTTGTCCGTGGTCAAGTGGACCTTCCCAGTAAGTGTGTTGGTAAGGGCACGGGTGATGTTCTGGGACACATGTTGGTGTAAGACGGGCATGGCACACCTTGAAAAATAGTGGTGGCTGGGGACTGCATACCGAGGACGGCCGCTGACATCAGGCTGCGGAAGGCCTCAGTGTCCACAAGCCTAAATGGCAATATTTTAAGGAAAAGAAATTTCAAAAAGTTGCATATTTAGTGCTATGGCCTGTGGGTGGCTGTCTGGGTATTTGTGCTATGCGTTCAAATGCCTCTGTTATCGACATTTGGACGATGCGCTGGGAAAGGGAAGTGGATGTTGTTGCTGACGGTTCATGCGAAAGTCCAGGTGCAGAGGCGAGGGCATCCGGGCCTGCGCCTTCAAAGGGGATTGGCCAGCAGTGCGTAACCCGGGGAAGAGGAGGCAGTGGTGTAACCCGCAGACCCAGATTGTGGACCCAGGTGTTCGGCCCACCTATTAGGGTGCTTGGATGCCATGAGGTGTATCATGCTGGTGGGGGTGAGGTTGCTAGTGTTCACTCCCGGTTCATTTTGGTACGGCACAGGTTGCAAACTACCACTCTTTTGTCATCTGCACTTTCCTCCCCAAAGCGCCATACTGCGGAACACCTAGCCCTTGGCAAGGTAGATTTACGCATGGGGGTGCTCGGTGTAACGGTTGTGGGCCTGTTTGGTGTGGGCCGACTTCTCCCTTTGCAACCCCACTGCCTTTTCCAGACTGTTGCGGTGCTGCGGATCCCTCCCCATCTCTACTGCTGTCCTCGCTCAGCTTTTCACCTTGCAATGTTGGTTCAGTGACCTCATCGTCCACCACCTCCACTTCCTCACTCTGCTCATCCTCCTGACTTGACCTAACCACAACCTCAGTGATTGACAACTGTGTCTGATCACCATCCACCTCGTGAACGAATGATTGCTGTTCACCACCGTCATCTTCTTGAGACTGTGAAGGCTCAAGTGGTTGGGAATAAGGGCACAATATCTCAGGTACCTTTTAAATGTCTTGGGCGCAAGGGCCAAATCTAATAGTGGTGCTGGAAAGAGCTTCTCGGAATATACGAGTGTTGCATCATTCATTTGGCAAGCCTCTCCATGGTGGGAGGAAGGATGATAAGAGTGAGGATTCGGTTGACCAGGCAAGACCAGTGGTGCTTAACCGACTGGAAGCCTTATCTTCAGCAATCCAACCGACCAACTGTTCGCACTGGTCCGACTTGGACAGTGTCACGCCCACATCCCCGTCCCTTAGTGCTCGCCTTCTTCATATTAATAGTTTTCTCACTAGATATGGCACAGATTGTTTTACTGTCCACTAAAGACACAGTTTTTAGATGCAGGACAATATACGGTATGTCACAGAAACCCACAGAATATCGACACTAGATGTGGCCCAGATTATTGGAATTTGTAATACAGACACTGTTTGCAGATGTTCTACAGTATTGGTTAAATAACACCACAGATTATGGACACTAGATGTGGCCAAGATGATTGGAATTTGTAATACAGACACTGTTTGCAGATGTTCTACAGTATTGGTTACAGAACACCCCGATTAGGAACACTAGATGTGGCCTAGATTATTGGAATTTGTAATACATACACTGTGTGCAAATGTTCTACAGTATTCGTTAAAGAACACCACAGATTATGGACACTAGATGTGGCCTAGATTATTGGAATTTGTAATACAGACACTGTTTGCAGATGTTCTACAGTATTGGTTACAGAACACCACAGATTATGGACACTATATTAGGCCCAGATCATTGGAATTTGTAATACAGACACTGTTTGCAGATGTTCTACAGTATTGGTTACAGAACACCACAGATTATGGACATTAGATGTGGCCTAGATTATTTGAATTTTCTAATACAGACACTGTTTGCAGATGTTCTACAGTATTGGTTACAGAACACCACAGATTATGGACACTATATTAGGCCCAGATCATTGGAATTTGTAATACAGACACTGTTTGCAGATGTTCTACAGTATTGGTTTCAGAACACCACAGATTATAGACACTAGATGGGGCCCAGATTATTAAAGTCACAGTCTGCGGATGATGTACAGTATATGTCACTAATAGGTATAAAAAAATTGTTTTTGCTGCTTAAATGGACTTTGGGGTTGTTGAAAAGCTTTTGGTAGTAAAAACAGCAAATGTCTCTCCCTGTACTATCTGTCCCTTCCGAATCACTGTCTCTGAGACTGCAGGAGGTAAATAAATTGCTGCTCTGAAACACAAACACACACACAGTAGTCCTTAAAAGGACTTTTGGTGTCTGAATAACTTTTGGTCTCAGCTTTCTCTGAATAAAAACTGTGAAAATCGCTCCCTACACTGTCTTTCCCTTCCTATGCTCTGCTCTCCATCTGAGCCGAACATGCGTCATCGGGTGCTATAGCACCCGATGAAGTGTTCGGCCAAACAATGACTGTAATGCCAGCAGCCAACATGGCTACTGGCATTACAGTGAGGTCATTACATACCTGCACCTGGGCTCCTTGGCAGAGAAAAATGCTCCTCTGGGCTCCTTGGATCCTAATTTGCATAATGGAAAAATCGTTTTTGGGCCACATCTAATGTCCATAATCTGTGATGTTCTGTAGCCAATACTGTAGAACATCTGCAAACAGTGTCTGTATTACAAATTCCAATAATCTGGGCCATATCTAGTGTCCATAATCTGTGGTGTTCTGTAACCAATACTGTAGAACATCTGCAAACAGTGTCTGTATTACAAATTCCAATAATCTGGGCCAAATATAGTGTCCATAATCTGTGGTGTTTTGTAACCAATACTGTAGAACGAGAGACAAAGCAAAAAGAAGAACAGATCCCGATATAAGGTCCTTTATTACACATGGCTAAAGGGAAAAAAACATTGTGATAGGCAGGTCACAGATTCCCTTTAAAAGAATTCTAATTCCTCGGTGGGGAGGTTGAAGCAGGCTCGGACTGGGTACAAGGAATCCCCGGTGGGCCCCTGAGCAAGGTGGGCCCCTAGTCTCTCACTCCCTGCAGAAGTGGCACATAACACATTATATTTACTGCACTACATACATATATTCAATGTACAGGACCTCAACCAGCCTATGTTCATGTAAAAAACTTGTTAGATTATTTTTATACATGAATGTACCCGCACGATGGGCCCCCAAAATACATTTCACTGGTAGGCCCTAGGTACCCCAGTCCGACACTGGGCTGAGGTATAGGTGTCTTGAGTTTATCCAATACCTCCCTCCCCGTAAAGTAAGTCCTTTACCGTTTTATGGAAATACTTCTACTCACCAATGATTATCGATCACTTTATAGTGGTGTAAACGGAAGGAAATACGTGTATGGTTTTATATGTTTTTATGTATACCTCCTTTTATTTATTCCCAAATATCCTGATTGGTCTATAGATCCCTGTCTTACCCTTCATTGTCAATAATCGTTGACAACTATAATTCTCTCATCTCCATCCTAAACCGTCTCTGTGGCGCCCCTCGGTACTCTCAGGATCACCCTGAAAGAGCACCGTAGACCATTTTCTCACTCATACCAGAAAGAAGGCGTACGGTATGATGTCACTGATGGTGCCCTGGCTGCAACTGACCAGTTTGGTGATCTCATCAAATGGCTGCAGAAGTCTGCATGCGTTGGTATGAGCAGCCACTGGTGCAGTGAATAGAAACCAAGCTCCCCAGAACCTGTCCTGCTGCAGAGTTCGTACAGGTATTCATTATCGGCACGTTGCTGCTGGAGCAGCCTATCAAGAATATACAAGGTGGAGTTCCAGCGCGTCGGGCTGTCACAAATCAGACGTCTGATGGGCAGGTGGTGTCGCCACTGAATGTCAGCAAGGCGAGTCATGGCCGTGTAAGATCTTCTAAAATGGCCAGAGTATTTGGCAACAAATTGCTGCACGACTAAGTTCTGGACGTGTGCCATGCATGGCACGTGTGTCATTTTTCCCTGTTTCAGCACACTCAGCAGATTGGCACCATTTTCGCACACCACTTTACCAACTGTCAAATTGAGCGGGGTTAGCCACTGATTGGGCTGTGATCGCAGAGCTGAAAGCAGTGCAGCACCGGTGTGGCTCTTGGCTACCAGGCACAACAGCTCACCTGGCACGTCAAATAGGTTCTGGGGAGCTTGGGGGCGCAGCGGAAGAGGTAGTAGCAGTGGAATAGGAGAAGTCAGCCGAGGAGGAGACGGAGGATAGAGGAGGAGGAGGAGAAGAAGAGGCAGGCCTACACATGAGCCACGGATTACATGCTTGATGGCCGTCAGAAGGTTCACCCAGTGGGCAGTAAAGTTATGTACCTTCTGCCAGATGAATGCGACGAAGGCATGGTGGAAGGTGGAGTGGAGGACAAATGGGAGAAGAGAGTAGAAGGAGAAGAGGCAGGATGTGTAACGCTGGGATTGTGACTTTGTGGGTTCTGACGGCATTGCTCCCACTCGGCTCGGTGATGGGAGGCCAGGTGCCTTCTTAAGGCGGTCGTCCCTAGGTGAGTGTTGGGCTTACCGTGACTTATGAATTGACAGCACAGGCTGCAGATGGCAACACAATTGTCAGCAGCTGACACGTTATAAAAAGCCCACACTGCGGAGCTATGTGGTGGCATCCTGGGAGCGCCAGATGTGACCGTGCATGGTGGATGGCTCGCTGCAGATACATTTGCAGTCTGCTTTTTGCCTCCTGTGCCCTGCGAGCTATGCCTGCTTCTGTTCCTTCTACTTCCTCTGCTGCTAAGTCTCTCCCTCTAAACTCCTCTCCTTTTCCTCTCTTGTAGGCACCCACCTTCATCGACACGTCATCATCGTCACCTTTACCACCACTAACAATTGAGTTCTCGGAGTAGGCAGCAACAGCGGGGACCTCCCTCCTTGAACTGATCTGGGTACTGTCGTCAGACCATTGGGTGGCGGCCATTGCTACCTTCTCTTCCTCATCCTATGCCAGCAAATAATGGAAAGGAGAGAGAAAGGCGCTCATAGGGAGAGTAAGTCAAATAATAGTACCCTCACAATAGGAGAGGTCATTTGCTCACCTATTTAAGTTGCAACAAATTGGGCGCAACCACAATGAAAGCTGGTTGGTTGGTGCTGCCAGACTTGTCCAATACCCTTAGGCGGGAGCCAGAGCGCCAGTCGGGTGAACAATAGTACTGGAGAGCCGCTGGACCATAGAGGCTAAGTGAGCGTGAGGACAACACAGGGCGCACAGGTCACAACCAGGTTTCATATAGGTTTCCATTTATTCAGAGACAACGCGTTTTAGGGTTCATGACCCCTTTATCAAGTCTAAGACAAGGTAAAAGTAATGTGTATATATATACATCTGTAAATAAAATATAATAGGTTGTGCTATAAAAATAATTATTTGTAGCAAGCGAAAAATAAACCATATGAAATAAAGAGAAATAAAAAATTATTTTTAGTTGTACAAGTAAAAGGGTGATCCCAAAAACAGATCATGTAGATGTGGGTACACTTAGGGGATGAGCAGGGTAGGGTGACTTATATTTGGGTTATTTCTCTGGTGCCGTTGCCCATTGTAATTATGTTAAAAACATGTATTATAAAAAGAGAGGGGAATGGGCATGAGATGAGATAATAGTGGTCATTATTTAGGTGCCCAAAAACAGAGGGGCATCGATAGAGAATGCTTAAATCATGTGATGGTAATGATATAACAATGATATAATGATAATATTCAAACGTGGGCAAAATCCCCACTCAGGGTGCCTAACTAAAGTGGATAGGCTGCTCAATAATTATCCTCAGGAGTACACTACTGGGAAGGATACTCTGTTAGAAAGATTGTTACCTGGATGCTGACAGCTGGAACAGAGGCATGGCTGCTGCGTGCTGACACGTGGAATGCAGACAAGGGAGGAGGAATAACACTACAAAATAAAGATGATTACATAAGTGAGGCAAACAAGATCCTTGGAGACTCACTATATTATAAACTCCTCCCCACCAATCCACTCATAAAAGACAAGAAGAGCCTCATCACCCTGTTGAAACAAGCTGAGGAGGACCACGTTCTAACAAAAAGAAAGGGAATACATAATGATTGACCACCCGAATACAGCATTGTTTTATCACTTACCGAAAATCCACATGGACGTCAATAACCCACCGGGAAGACTGATCATTTCGGGATAAATTCATTAACTAGTATATGAGTAGTTATATGGACATTTGAATCTCCCATCTTACCTAAAGATTCTTCACAACTCATTTCATTACTAAAGGACATTAATTGGGAGTCATCTTTCAGCTGGCTTACCATGGATGTGGCCACATTGTATTCTAATATCCCACACAAAGCCGGAATCAGCACAGCGTATGTTGAAACTGACTGCTTTCTCTCTCCCAGACATAACATTTTCATTTCGGAAGCAATGCATTTTATCCTCATACACAATCTGTTTTCTTTTGAGGGTCACATTTTCAGACAGCGGAAGTGGACCGCGATGGGGACGCATTTTGCAAATCTGTATATGGGCCGCTTTGAAGAAGAATATAATTTCAAGGGACACCACTGGAAAGACAAGATTGTGTTCTACAAGCGCTTTTGATGATCTAATCCTCATATGGAGAGGTAGCAATCAAGAGGCTCAAGACTTCATCTCTTACCTCAATACCAACATCTGGAATCTTTCTTTTACAGCCAATTGTTCCACCACATCCATTAAATACCTGGATCTTATTTTATATTCAGAAAACGAAACAATTATGTCCAAGACGTTCTTCAAAAGGTTGATGGACATAGCTACTTGTACTATAGGAGTGCGCACTACAAAAATAAAAATGGAAGGATAACATCCCTTTTAGTCAGTTTAAACAACTAAGAAAGAATTGCACCAATATTGCTGGCTTCACTGCACAAAGTCAAATTTTACATACAAGGATCACTAATAAAAAATACCCGAGAGGGATCATTGAAGGAGCTTTCATGTGGGCCAACAAACAAAGTCAGGAAGAATGTTTGAGGATCAAGGATAAAGCCAAAGTGGTGGAGGACACCAAAAAGTATAAATCTTCATTCATTACCACCTATAACCCCAACCATGAGATCACGAGAAATATGTTGCAAAACACTGGCATATATTAAAGAATGATCGCTTTCTTAAGGACGCCATTCCCTTTAGCCCGCAGATCACCTTTAGGAAGCGAAGTCTCTAAAGAATGTATTAGCACCTAGCAAATTGAAAAAAAAACATCAACATCAACGATCACCACTGGAGGTTACCCCGATCTTGTGGGAAGCTATACATGTAACAATACCCTATGTAAATGCTGTACCAACATCTCTAATCGAATTAAAACAGTCAAAAGCAATGTAACGGGTGAGGAGTTCCCCATAAAAAGCATTTTGAATTGCTCGTCCTCATATATCGTTTATTTTTGGACTGTGATTGCGGTCTCACAGTATGTGGGTCGTACCATCCAGTCTCTCAGGGAATCGGTGGAACATCACACAGGGCTTCTTAAAACACAGTGTGTCTCAACACTTTCTCTTCAGCCACGACAAGTACCCTCCAAATTGATCATCACACCAATTGAACAGATCAATGACACCTGCTCGGACAGATTCAGAACACTACAAAAAAAGTGAGATGTTGTAGATTTTCAAGTTACAGACCCAGGGCCGGACTGGGACAAAAAATTGGCCCGGGCATTTTTGACTGAGCAGCCCAATCACATGACCCCCAACAGGCCCCACCCCTTGAAGACTAGGGCGGAGCCAAAACCAGGAGCACAATTGAGGGGCAGGGCCAGCCACCAGTAAGATAGGAAGGCTTCAGCCAACACACAAGCTTTGCAACAACCAACATACAGACCTTGCAACAATATAGGAAGCTACAGAAAAGTCTTATAATATCCTCAATGGATCTCAACCTCCCCATCCTCCATACCCTGTACAGGTCAGTGCCCCGAAATAGCACTCACAGTTCTCCAGCAACTCTGCAAATACCACCAATTCCGTACACAGGCGAACCACAACACCACCTCACTGACAGTTTTTCCTGTAGGCCCCTCTATAATGTGCCAGTAGCCAATAGCCCCCATAATGTGCCAGTAGCCAATAGCCCCCTATAATGTGCCAGTAGCCAATAGGCCCCCTTATAATCTGCCAGTAGCCAGGTACATATTACTATAATAATCATATCCACTGGCTTATGTCCACCTTCCCTGTATCTTCTGTACCGATTCCATCATAGGTTCATTCATCCATCTCCCCAAAACTACATTAACTTTAATAATCCATTCCCTAATTTAGTCAGAATCAATCTCCCTCTGTCCCTGTATCCCTCCTACATAATTCTATATTCTCATTCTATAGTTCACTAGCGCAATCTTTTCCACGCCCAGCCCTCCACCTCTACCCTATCTGCGTGTCCCTACCCAACCCACACCACTGCTCTGAACTTCCAGCAGTAAGCGCTCTGTTTCATGAGTTGGATAATGCAGATGAGACACAGTTGTCAATAAGTGAGGGTCTTGTTAGGTCAACAAAACAAGTCAGAAGGATGACCAGAGTGAGGAAGTGAAAGAGGGGGTGGTGGACGATGACATTACTGACCAAACCTGGGAAGGTGACAAGCTAAGTGAGGACAGCAGTACAGATGGGGAGGGATCCACAGCACCGCAACAAGCTGGAAGAGGATGTGGGATGGCAAAAGGAGAAGTTGGGCGTCACAGAAACACACACAGTATAGACACTACATTAGACATAGATTATTTAAATTTGCGCTACAGACACTGTTTTCAGATGCAGGACAGTATATGTCACAGAAACCCACAGAATATGGACACTATATCAGGCCCATATTATTGGAATTAGCAATACAGACACTGTTTTCGGATGCAGGACAGTATATGTCACAGAAACCCACAGAATATGGACACTATATTAGGCCCAGATTATTGGAATTTGTAATACAGAAACTGTTTGCAGATGTTCTACAGTGTTGGTTACAGAACACCACAGATTATAGACACTAGATGGGGCCCAGATTATTAAAGTCACAGTCTGCTGATGATGTACAGTATATGTCACTAATAGGTATAAAATAAAAATATCTTGCTGCTATCAAACACACACAGTAGTCCATAAACTGACTTTGGGGTCTTTGAAAAGATTTTGGTAGTAAAAACAGCAAATGTCTATCCCTGCATTATCTTTCCCTTCCGAAGCACTGTCCCTGGGACTGCAGGAGGTAAGACCCGCAGAATATGGACACTATATTAGGCCCAGATTATTGTAATTTGGAATACAGAAACTGTTTGCAGATGTTATAAATTATTGGTTAAAGAACACCACAAATTATTGACACTAGATGTGGCCCAGATTATTGGAATTTGTAATGCAGATACTGTTTGCTGATGTTATACAGTATTGGTTAAAGAACACCACAGATTATGGACACTATACTAGATGTGGCACAGATTATTGGAATTTGTAATACAGAAGCTGTTTGCAGATGTCATACATTATTGGTTACAGAACACCACATATTATGGAAACCAGATGTGGCCCAGATTATTGGAATTTGTAATACAGAAACTGTTTGCAGATGTTATACAGTATTGGTTACAGAACACCACAGAATATGGACACTATATTAGGCCCATATTATTGGAATTTTCAATACAGACACTGTTTTCAGATGCAGGACAGTATATGTCACAGAAACTCATAGAATATGGACACTATATTAGACCCAGATTATTGGAATTTGCAATACAGACACTAGCAGTTTTTCAAATGGTTTACAGCTTCAGTCTTGAACTATTGACTATCCATTCCCTTCACTTATACAAGTGTCTCCAGTCCTTAATCAGTTATCAGTGAGAGGCTAGGATAACCATGGGGTCCCTGTAACAGCAGACCACAAGACAATGGAAAGTGTAAGTATTGCCGCTCCTTAAAGGGACACTGACAGGCTGATTTTCCAGCTAAAGATATATATATATACTGGTATTCATCAGAGAATTAGGAATAAAACTATACTAATGTTACCCCAGTTAAGCTGTACTTGTGTTTAAAAACATTTTAATCTGTATGCAAATTCACTATCTTTGTGCCCAATGGGGCAGCGTCTCCTGCGGCTTTGTGCCCAGCCGCGCCCGAAGTACAGCTTCCCAGCGCTGTTCCCTCGTTATTATTCACTGCACTGGCCTTTTTTTCAGGCTAGCCGAACGCTGAATTCCTGCGCAGGCGCACGTGTAGAGTGCTGGCAGCAGCCTCGTCTGGCTATGCTGAGGCTGTGCCAGCTTTCTCTCTCCTCCTCGCTACCTAGTCCTGTCTAGTGCTGCCAGTACTCTACATGTGCGCCTGCCCCTTGGGCACAAAGGTAGAGAATTTGCATATTGATTAAAACGTTTTTAAACACAAGTAAACCTCAACTGGGGGTAACAGTCGCCTAGTTGTATTCCTAATCCTCTGATGAATACCAGCAGATATATCAGCCTGTCAGTGTCCCTTTAACTGCATAGTAAAGCATATGAAAAGCTGTTCTTCACGGTCACTTAACGCCTTTGTTTAGCGGTAACGTGACGCACTGCATGCATTGGCCTTTATTCTTACAGTAGAGAAGTAATTAATTATAACTTTATCTGAATTGGGACATTTAAACTTGCTTTTTTTTTATTCCAATTTTTTTTATTCCAATTTAAATCTAGTAGGAGTCGGAGTCGGTCCATTTTTTTGCCGACTCCGACTCCAGGTACCCAAAATTGCCTCCGACTCCGACTCGACTCCGACTCCACAGCCCTGGTGAGAACTGCCTTTACACGGTAGATTTTGTTGCAGACAATTTCTGCAACTGAAAATCAGTTCCATTCAGCTGAACGTGGCTTGGGAGGGGGTGGGGGACATTCAGAGGAATGGAACTGATGTATAAAATCTTCAGGATTGTTACAGATATCGTAGTAGCCTTCCTCAGCTAGTGGCATCTTGGCAAGTGAGATATTCAGTGGCTTTGAACATTTTTTGTTTGTCGCCTGACTGGTACCTAGGCCTGTTTCACACGATACAGATTGTTTCAGGATCTGTTCAGGGAAAAAGTTCAATCAGTTTTGTCTGCGATTGTATTCAGTGTGTGCTTTTTTTTTTCTGTCCAGATTGTATGTATTTTTTAACGCATGTGAAAAACACTCTGAAGAATAACAATCTACATCTCCTGGCAACCCTCAGTGAAAACGCATTGCATCCGGATGTCTTCCGTTTTTCATTTTTGTGTTTTTGGTGAGTATCCCTGAGTCATCCAATTTTGAAAGTCATACTGCATGGCTTCTTGAATAGGGCTAGGATGATCAAACAACTACTGCAATTATTTTTTGTGATTTCCTAGATCACTGCACAGTTTACAAAGTTTAGCCATCAAATTAGACATTCTATTCTATAATCTTCCTCAGATACTTAAGTGAGATTATTTAGGAAAATGGTGACTTAGGCCTCATGCACACGACAGTATTTTTTGCGGTCCGGAAATGGGGTTCGGTTGTTCCGTGATCCGCGTCCGCTTTTGCTTCCGTTGTGTTTCCGTGTGTCTTCCGTTTTTTTAGCGGACATGACCCAAAAAGATATTACTAAAAGACAGGCTGACAATTTGCCAAATGCCTGCCAAGGGATTCACAAAAATGCGGACACGGAACGTGGATGACACACAAATGGCCATCCGCATTTTTCACGGTCCTATTGACTTGAATGGGTCTGCAAACCGTTTTTCGCGGACAAGAATAGGACAGGTTATATTTTTTTGACGGACTGGAATCACGGAGGCGGAGGACAAACGGTGCATTTGCCGAAGTTTTCCACGGACCTATTGAAAATCAATGGGCCTGCAGAAAATCACAAAAAGCGGCGCAACGGACACGGAATCAAACAACGGTCGTGTGCATGAGGCCTAGAAGTACTTCACATTATGAGTAGCTTTACCACAACTGCTATAGGTTTATTCTCATTTTTATAAAAACCCAACTTTTTTTTCTGTGTTCTGTTACAGTCTCCCATTACATTTCTCCTACACTTTTTCCAACTTTCTACAAATTTAATGCTCACGATCACGATATACACATTATTACTGTTCTTAGATGTCATTGTTGTTTCTGTTCACCACTCTCTTTGCACTACAGAAAAGAAATATTTTGTAAATTGGATCCACTTGTTTCCTTCTAAATAGTATACTGTAAATATACCAGTGGTTTGTGCATTTATTTATTTACTCTAAATATACTGAATTGAATAAACTGAATCCTGCAGGAGCCACAAAAAGCTTCAAAGGTTAAAGGGTTAATTCACAGCAAGTGCAAAAGCATAAAAAAACTGAGAGGTTTAATTTTTAGTGACTTGTTCTATCTCAACACACACACTTAACCCTGAGTGTGACAGATAACATTCTGGCTGGCAGAGAAAAGGCGGTTGTTTGGAGGCTATGACAGCTAATAGTAAGAAAACAGGCTGAATATGAAAACGCAGAATCCCAAGAAATATGCTGCAGAGGATAAAGACAAGACCTCTCATGATTTTAGTAAGATATTTTTGTATCTTCTCATGACGTGATTACAGAAATGGGCATGAAAAAGATTCACTGGCAAACTTTAACATTTCAAATTCATCGATCGCATTGAGAGGGAATTTTGTTACAGGGTGAAGACAAAAACACTATCAAACTATAAGAGCAAAAGTATATCCCTCTTCCCCTCGCAAAAACCCCCAATCATATAGGCTATTAGACTGCATGCACACATGCATTTATTACTATAGTTTTGTTTAGCTAAAGCCAGGAAAAATTGTAAGGGCGCAGCCACACGTAGCATAAATGCTGCAATTGTGTGTGGAATATCCGAGTTTTACAGAGCAAAGTGGATGACCTTTAAAAAATCTCCCCACGTGCTGTGTAACGAAATCTACGGTGTAAATTGACCTGTAGTGTGGATTTTAGATCTGCAGCATGTCGATTTATGCTGCAGATTTCACCTTGCAATGCAATGCATGAATCATAGCAAAATCATCACCATTTGCTGTGAGGCAGGGGAGCATGGTCACCCCCTGCAGCCAGCAATTGCCTGCAGTGGTTATATGCCTCCATGGTAACAGGATTTTGATATCAGCACCAGGGAGATGAAGAGTCAGCTGAGGAACAGAGAGACCAAAGCAAGCGACAATGACCAGGTTAGTATGATCACCACCATGGGGTGGCCACTCTGTGATGTCTGATATAATATTGATAACCCCTTTAACAAACAGCCTGTTTAATAACTCGCTGCACTGTAGAATCGGAAGAAGAAATGTCCTGTCCTTAAAGGGGTTATCTCATGATTAATGTAAAAATGAAAAATGAAAATCATCATAGTGCTATGGCCAACTCTTCTTGCAAAGCCAGAACCAGTCCTTGTACCTCACATGGATCTAGAGATCTCCCCATTCATTGCTTGGGCTAGATTTATATCAAGCTGACAGCCAGGGGCGGATTAAGTGGATGACAGGCCTGGTGCTCTCTGCCTAATTCCCCCAACCCCCCCCCATTTTAAGTTTCATTTTTTTTTTCTGCATGAAGAGGCAGGCTGTGGTGCTATGTGAGCGTCACAGTCTGCTTACCTCGGTCATAAGGACATCACATTCACTGGGTTCACATGGCCTATCTGCAGCTCTGTCCTATCTGAGTGATTGGGGGCTGGAGCTGCACTACCAAGCACAATTGTGCTATCAAATGGACAGAGCTGTGCTTAGTAAGGAAACAAAGAGGCTGCGGGGCTCACTGGAAGATCTGTCTCCTCTGGGGGAGGAGAGAGGGAACTGCAGGGCCAGTTTGGTGATCTCATCATATGGCTGCAGAAGTCTGCATGCGTTGGTATGAGCAGCCACTGGTGCAGTGAATAGAAACCAAGCTTCCCAGAACCTGTCCTGCTGCAGAGTTCGTACAGGTATTCATTATCGGCACGCTGCTGCTGGAGCAGCCTATCAAGAATATACAAGGTGGAGTTCCAGCTGGCCGGGCTGTCACAAATCAGACGCCTGATGGGCAGGTGGTGTCGCCACTGAATGTCAGCAAGGCGAGTCATGGGCGTGTAAGATCTTCTAAAATGGCCAGAGTATTTGGCAACAAATTGCTGCACGACTAAGTTCAGGACGTGTGCCATGCACGGCACGTGTGTCATTTTCCCTGTTTCAGCACACTCAGCAGATTGGCAACATTGTCACACACCACTTTACCAACTGTCAAATTGAGCGGGGTTAGCCACTGATTGGGCTGTGATCGCAGAGCTGAAAGCAGTGCAGCACCGGGTGTGGCTCTTGGCTACTAGGCACAACAGCTCACCTGGCACGTCAAATAGGTTCTGGGGAGCTTGGGGGCGGCGTGAAGAGGCAGTAGCAGTGGAATAGGAGAAGTCAGCCGAGGAGGAGACGGAGGATGGAGTAGGAGGAGGAGAAGAAGAGGCAGGCCTACACGGGAGCCACGGATTACATGCTTGATGGCCGTGAGAAGGTTCACCCAGTGGGCAGTAAAGTTATGTACCTTCTGCCAGATGAATGCGACGAAGGCATGGTGGAAGGTGGAGTGGAGGACAAATGGGAGAAGAGAGTAGAAGGAGAAGAGGCAGGATGTGTAGCGCTGGGATTGTAACTTTGTGGGTTCTGACGGCATTGCTCCCACTGGGCCTCGGTGATGGGAGGCCAGGTTCCTTCTAAGGCCTTATTCACACGTCCGCACCGTAGTCCGCATGTATTCCCGCAATTTTGCGGAATACATGCGGACCCATTGACTGTGAATGGGGCCGGAAAGATGCGGAGAGCACACACTGTGCTCTCCGCATCCGATTTTGCGGAGCGCGCCGCCGATTTTCCGGTCAGCGGCTCCGCAAAAAAATAGAAGCATGTCTATTCTTGTCCGCAATTGCGGACAAGAAGAGGCATTTCTATGAGTCCGGGCAATGTGCGGTCGCAAAAATGCGGAATGCACATTGCCGGTGTGTCCGTGTTTTGCGGATCCGCGGCTCCGTGGATCCGCAAAACACTTGCGGACATGTGAATGTAGCCTTAAGGCGGTCGTCCCTAGGTGAGTGTTGGGCTTACCGTGACTTATGAATTGACAGCACAGGCTGCAGATGGCAACACTATTGTCAGCAGCTGACACGTTATAAAAAGCCCACACTGCGGAGCTATGTGGTGGCATCCTGGGAGCGCCAGATGTGACTGTGCATGGTGGATGGCTCGCTGCAGATACATTTGCAGTCTGCTTTTTGCCTCCTGTGCCCCAAGCGAGCTATGCCTGCTTCTGTTCCTTCTACTTCCTCTGCTGCTCCGGTCTCTCCCTCTGAACTCCTCTCCTTTTCCTCTCTTGTAGGCACCCACCTTCATCGACACGTCATCATCGTCACCTTACCACCACTAACAATTGAGATCTCGGAGTAGGCAGCAACAGCGGGACCTCCCTCCTTGAACTGATCTGGGTACTGTCGTCAGACCATTGGGTGGCAGCCATTGCTACCTTCTCTTCCTCATCCTATGCCAGCAAATAATGGAAAGGAGAGAGAAAGGCGCTCATAGGGAGAGTAAGTCAAATAATAGTACCCTCACAATAGGGGAGGTCATTTGCTCACCTATTTAAGTTGCAACAAATTGGGCGCAACCACAATGAAAGCCCGATGAATATAATTGCTGGTTGGTGCTGCCAGACTTGTCCAATACCTTTAGGCGGAGCCAGAGCGCCAGTCGGGTGAACAATAGTACTCAGTGGCGTACCTACCATATAGGCAGACCACGCAGCTGCTATGGGGCCCGTGAAGGAGGGGGGCCCGAAGTGGATGGAAGGCCCCGCCCTAATTACACTAACATCGCTGCTCTGGCTCCACTATCACTTCTTTCTATCTGGGGCTCAGACGGGCCCTGCCTCCCTTGTGCTCAGGGTCCCCCTCCCCACATACTTCAATCTTCCTGCCGGGTCCTGCAGTGACAGCCAGCGATACCAGTGCGCTTCCTCTGTCTGTCTGCTGGGTGTTAAACTGGCCAATCAGCATTTAGCAGCGTTAATAGCCTGCTGCTGATTGGATAGTCTAGCTCAGTAGACAGAGAGAACTCAGAGGGCGGGATGCTGGGCGTGTCTACTCATCGCGCTGCCTGCCCTGGCGCAGTGATTTATTACCACCCAGAGATGTCTCCAGAGGCGTGCCCTGCACAGCTACAGACAGAGTAAGTAGTGTGCAGCTGTCACTGTCAAAGTTTAAAAAAAGTTAATGGGGAGTGTTAGTGTGAGGGGGCAGCAGCAAGCAGAGTTTAAGGGGAGGGGGCACTGCCCTCTACATAATCTTATCATATAGAGAACAGTGTGTCTCATGCAGCCCCATGCTTGCTGTTGATGCTTATATAGATGATGCCCCAACAGTCTCCCATGAACTCTGTCACATTAGCATTAAGAAGAGTTCAAAGAGGGGTGCTGTGCAGAGTGAGCACAAGCAGGAGGAACGGTGCTATCGCGAGCTTCTGCCCTGCGCTCCTTCAGCTCTGCTCACCTATAAATCGCTCTTCCTGCTTGTGCCCACTGTGCCAGGCTTTTAGCAGACAGGCAGGAGCAGTGATGTGTGCTGCACATGGCTCGCTACAGCCCTAGTGAAATCTGTACTTCTGTACGCCACTGTCATGTCAGCGATGTACGAAAGTACGGATTATAAAGCACTAGAGGCATTTGAATTTCAGGTGCCTGTTTCTCAAAAAAAAAAAAAACATCTTAGAAAAAGTCACTTTATGGCACTTATAATACGTTCTAATAAACTTCATTTTGTTTACATGTACTTTGCGTTAGGGATGTCCAACCTGCGTTCCTACAGCTGCTGCATGATGGAAGTAGTTTTGCAGTAGCTGGACGACTGCAGGTTGGACATCCCTGCTTTAAAGGGTTATTCAGCTTCTTTCAAGTTATCCCCTATCCACAAGAATGGAGACCCTGTAACCCCTGAAATGAACGGAGGGGCCAGTCACATATGTGCACAGCCGTTCTAATAATTTCTATGGGAATTATGGCGATATCTGAGCAGTGTACACATCCTGTGGATAAGGAATAGTTTGAAACGAGAATACCCCTTTACGGTGTTATATTGTCAGTAGTAGGCTACATACGCATGGAACCATGTCTACTTAAATATTACATTTTATTTTTAATATTAAATATTAATTTCCAGAGCAATACCTTATGGAAAATTATTTTTAGTTACTTTTTAGTTATTTATCTTTAACTGTTTAATTAGTAGTGGAATGGGCCATGGGTAGGCAGTGTGTGGGGTTAGGGGCCCAATTAAGATTTTTGCTATAGGGCACAATGATTTCTATGTACGCCCCTGATAGTACTGGAGAGCCGCTGGACCATAGAGGCTAAGTGAGCGTGAGGACAACACAGGGCGCACAGGTCACAACCAGGTTTCATATAGGTTTCCATTTATTCAGAGACAACGCGTTTCAGGGTTCATGACCCTTTATCAAGTCTAAGACAAAGTAAAAGTAATGTGTATATATATACATCTGTATATAAAATATAATAGGTTGTGCTATAAAAATCATTATTTGTAGCAAGCAAAAAAATAAACCATAAGAAATAAAAGATAAATAAAAAATTATTTTTAGTTGTACTAGTAAAAGAGTGATCCCAAAACAGATCATGTAGATGTGGGTACACTTAGGATGAGCAGGGTAGGATGACCTATATTTGGGTTATTTCTCTGGTGCCGTTGCTCATTGTAATTATGTTAAAAACATGTATTATAAAAAAGAGGAGGGAATGGGCATGAGATGAGATAATAGTGGTCATTATTTAGGTGCCCAACAGCAGAGGGGCATCGATAGAGAATGCTTAAATCATGTGATGGTAATGATATAACAATGATATAATGATAATATTCAAACGTGGGCAAAATCCCAACTCAGGTGCCTAACTAAAGTGGATAGGCTGCTCAATAATTATCCTCAGGAGTACACCACTGGGAAGGATACTTTGTTAGAAAGAGAGTTACCTGGATGCTGACAGCTGGAACAGAGGCATGGCTGCTGCGTGCTGACACATGGAATGCAGACAAGGGAGAGGAATAACACTACAAAATAAAGATGATTACATAAGTGAGGCAAACAAGATCATAGGAGACCCACTATATTATAAACTCCTCCCCACCAATCCACTCATAAAAGACAAGAAGAGCCTTATCACCCTGTTGAAACAAGCTGAGGAGGACCACGTTCTAACAAAAAAAAAGGGAATACATAATGATTGACCACCCAAATACAGCATTGTTTTATCACTTACTGAGAAATCCACATGGACGTCAATAACCCACCGGAAGACTGATCATTTCGGGATAAATTCATTAACTAGTATATGAGTAGTTATATGGACATTTTCTTACAAAAACACATTATGAATCTCCCATCTTACCCTAAGAGATTCTTCACAACTCATTTCATTACTAAAGGACATTGATTGGGAGTCATCTTTCCTTTGGCTTACCATGGATGTAGCCACATTGTATTCTAATATCCCACACAAAGTCGGAATCAGCACAGCGTATCTTGGAAACTGACTGCTTTCTCTCTCCCAGACATAACATCTTTCATTTCGGAAGCAATCCATTTATCCTCACACACAATCTGTTTTCTTTTGAGGGTCACATTTTCCAGACAGCGAGACGGACCGTGATAGGGACGCATTTTGCAAATCTGCATATAGGCCGCTTTGAAGAAGAGATATAGTTACAAGGACACCACTGGAAAGACAAGATTGTGTTCTACAAGCTGCATTTTAGATGATCTAATCCTCATATGGAGAGGTAACAATCAAAGAGGCTCAAGACTTCATCTCTTACCTCAATACCAACATATTGAATCTTTCTTTTACAGCCAATTGTTCCACCACATCCATTAAATACCTGGATCTTATTTTATACTCAGAAAATGAAACAATTATGTCCAATACGTTCTTCAAAGGTTGATGGACATAGCTACTTGGACTATAGGAGTGTGCACTACAAAAAATAAAAATGGAAGGATAACATCCCTTTTAGTCAGTTTAAGCGACTAAGAAGGAATTGCACCAATATTGCTGGCTTCACTGCACAAAGTCAAATTTTACATACAAGGATCACTAATAAAAATACCCGAGAGGGATCATTGAAGGAGCTTTCATGTGGGCCAACAAACAAAGTCAGGAAGAGTGTTTGAGGATCAAGGATAAAGCCAAAGTGGTGGAAGACACCAAAAAGTATAAATCTTCATTCATTACCACCTATAACCCCAACCATGAGATTACGAGAAATATTTTGCAAAACACTGGCATATATTAAAGAATGATTGCTTTCTTAAGGACACCATTCCCTTTAGACCGCAGATCACCTTTAGGAGAGCGAAGTCTCTAAAGAATGTATTAGCACCTAGCAAATTGAAAAAGAAAACATCGACATCAACGATCACCACTGGAGGTTACCCCGATCTTGTGGGAAGCTATACATGTAACCATACCCTATGTAAATGCTGTACCAACATCTCTAATCGAATTAAAACATTCAAAAGCAATGTAACGGTGAGGAATTCCCCATAAAAAGCATTTTGAATTGCTCGTCCTCATATATCGTTTATTTTTGGACTGTGATTGCGGCCTACAGTATGTGGAGTCGTACCATCCAGTCTCTCAGGGAATCGGTGGAACATCACACAGGGCTTCTTAAAACACAGTGTGTCTCAGCTCTTTCTCTCCAGCCACGACAAATACCCTCCAAATTGATCATCACACCAATTGAACAGATCAATGACACCTGCTCGGACAGATTCAGAACACTACAAAAAAAGTGAGATGTTGTAGATTTTCAAGTTACAGACCCTGGAACCAGGGCCGGACTGGGACAAAAAATAGGCCCGGGCATTTTTGACTGAGCAGCCCAATCACATGACCCCCAACAGGCCCCACCACTTGCTGTCTAGGGGCGAAGCCAAGACCGGAAGCACAATTGAGGGCAGGGCCAGCCACCAGTAAGATAGGAAGGCTTCAGCCAACACACAAGCTTTGCAACAACCAACATACAGACCTTGCAACAATATAGGAAGCTACAGAAAAGTCTTATAATATCCTCAATGGATCTCAACCTCCCCATCCTCCATACCCTGTACAGGTCAGTGCCCCGAAATAGCACTCACAGTTCTCCAGCAACTCTGCAAATACCACCAATTCAGTACACAGGCTGAACCACAACACCACCTCACTGACAGTTTTTCCTGTAGGCCCCTCTATAATGTGCCAGTAGCCAATAGCCCCCATAATGTGCCAGTAGCCAATAGCTCCCCTATAATCTGCCAGTAGCCATAGGCCCCCTATAATCTGCCAGTAGCCATGGGCCCCTATTATCTGCCAGTAGCCATAGCCCCCACCTATGTTGTGCCAGTGGCCATATGTTTCCCCTATAATGTGCCAGTATGATAGGCCCCCTATAATGTGCCAGTAGCCAATAGGCCCCCTATAATGTGCCAGTGTGATAGCCCCCACTATAATGTGCCAGTAGCCAATAGGCCCCCCATAATGTGCCAGTAGCTAATAGGCCCCTATAATCTGCCAGTAGCCATAGGCCCCCTATGTTGTGCCAGTAGCCATTGGTCCCCCTATAATGTGCCAGTATGATAGGCTCCCCTATAATGTGCCAGTAGCCAATAGGCCCCTCTATAATGTGCCAGTATGATAGCCCCCTATAATCTGCCAGTAGCCAATAGGCCCCCATTAATCTGCCAGTAGCCCCAGGCCCCCTTTAATCTGCCAGTAGCCATAGGCCCCCTATATTGTGCCAGTAGCCATAGGCCCCCCTATATTGTGCCAGTAGCCATAGGCCCCCTATAATATACCAGTCCAGGGCCCCCTATAATGTGCCAGAGTCGAGGCCCCCCTCTATAATGTGCCAGAGTCCAGGGCCCTGCCCATTATACTTTATGCTTACCTCCTGCTCCTGCACCTGTCCTGAGAGCGAAGTGCGCGGCTTCACTCCCGTCCTGACACTCCTCTTTACGGCAGCGCCAGCGGTAGTCTGGCGGCAGCACACCTCCACAGCCGTCCCCCTCCGCAAGCTGGAGCGTGAGGTAAGTCAGCTCTGCCTCCTAGCCTCCTACATCTTCACAGGCAGCAGCGCATGCAGAAGAGAACTTGCAACACTCTCAACATATATTTTTTTTACTACATGGGGCCCGCTCACCAACCTGTGTATGCAGGCTGCATGAAAGATAATTTTTATTATGCCTACATTCAGGTTAGGTAAGATTAGACTGACTAAGTGAGCGGGCGCCATGTAGTAAATTTCTAGGGCCCGCTCACTTAGTCTAATCTTGATGACTTGCCCAATGTCAATTGGCCCCGCCACTGGGCACAGGCCAGTCCGGCGCAGTGGCGGATCAGAGCCTGGTCTCAGGAGGGACATTTCCGGCAATCGATACGCCCTGCTCCGATCACTACAGAAATACAGCCCCACTTACCTCTTACATCCAGTGACATCTCCTGTGATGTAGATGTTCTCTGTCCTCATCTTCTCCTTTCAGACCTGCAGACCAGACCACCAGTTTTCGTCTCTGCAGTTTGACAACAAAATAAATCTTAGTTTACTACTTTTCCATCATCCTCCCATATTCTTGACAAATCATCCTATTACCCCCAATACTGTGCCGCTGTGCTCCCAATACTACACTGCAGAAACAGATAAACCCCCGATAATGCTAGTACCACACAGAGCCCCATATAAAATACCTCAGTAATGTGCAGGCTCCATCTCTTCCCACAACCTACCCCCACCCCCACCCAAATCATGTGCAGGCTCCATTTCTTCCCACCCCCACCCCCAAATTCATGTGCAGGCTCCATTTCCTCCCCCCAAAAAAAAATTCATGTGTGTGCAGGCTCCTTTTCTTCTCACCCCCAATTCATGTGCATGCTCCTTTCTTTCCCCCAAATTCATGTGCATTCACACATATCACGACCTGATACTGACCATTTGTCCATATGTCCATCCACCCTACAACAACCCCTTAGTGTAAAAGTGATCTTATACTTCAGTCATCCCCCTCCCCTTCGATACTAACACAACTTCAGCAATCCCGCATCCAGTAGCCCCAGGTACATATTACTATAATAATCATATCCACTGGCATATGTCCACCTTCCCTGTATCTTCTGTACCGATTCCATCATAGGTTCATTCATCCATCTCCCCAAAACGACATTAACTTTAATAATCCATTCCCTAATTTAGTCAGAATCAATCTCCCTCTGTCCCTGTATCCCTCCTACATAATTCTATATTCTGATTCTATAGTTCACTAGCGCAATCTTTTCCACGTCCAGCCCTCCACCTCTACCCTATCTGCGTGTCCCTACCCAACCCACACCACTGCTCTGAACTTCCAGCAGTAAGCGCTCTGTTTCATGAGGTGGATAATGCAGATGAGACACAGTTGTCAATAAGTGAGGGTCTTGTTAGGTCAACAAAACAAGTCAGAAGGATGACCCGAGTGAGGAAGTGAAAGAGGGGGTGGTGGGCGAAGACATTACTGACCAAACCTGGGAAGGTGGCAAGCTAGCGAGGACAGCAGTACAGATGGGGAGGGATCCACAGCACCACAACAAGCTGGAAGAGGATGTGGGATGGCAAAAGGGAGAAGTTGGGCCACACCAAATAGGCCCGAGTACAGATGTCCCTAACCCAGGCCTTTGAACCTAAGCGCAAATACCCAGCCACCCACCATAGCACTAAATGCACATCTTTAATAATTGCTGGCCCTGGAAATGTTGCCATTTAGGCCTGTGCCTGTGGACACTGAGGCTTTCCTCAGCCTCATGGCGGCAGACGTCCTCGTTACTCAGTCCCCCACTAGCACCCTAAACCTGATGGGTGGCCTAGTGTCACAAGGCAGCAAAATTTTTGGAAGATGGTGAAGGAGTACATAGCAGACCGTGTCAGCGTCCTCAGTGATCCTTCTGTGCCTTACAACTATTGGATGTCAAGCTGGACACGTGGCACACACTGCTACTCCATGCCTCAGAGGTGCTGGCCTGCTCTGCCGCCAGCGTTTGTCAGAGCTGATATTTACCCTGGGTTCCAGACCTGAGCGTTCTAAAAGCGCGTTTTCTGCAGCGTTTTTGTCGCTGCGTATTTCAGCGCGTTTTGCAAATAGGAAGCAGCGCGTAAACGCGCGTTCTTGTGATTGACTACTGTGGTGTCAATCACAAAACGCTGGTCAAACGCCCCAAAAGAAGCTCAAGTACTTGTTTATGCGTTGGGCGTTTTACAGCGCGTTCAAGCGCGCTGTAAAGCGCTCAAGTGTGAACCACTCCCATAGGGATGCATTGGTTTTAATCTGTTGAGGCGTTTTACAGCGTTTGAGCGCGCTGTAAAGCGCTCAGGTGTAACCCAGGGTTAGTGTTGCTGGTAATAACTGATAAGCGCATCTGTCTGTCAACTGAAAATGCTTACAGGTCGACTCTTTCATCATATCAACATGCCTTTTAGGTGCCCTTACTCATAATGTTTTAGAGGGTAAGCTCACTTGCAGGCCCTCACATATAATGCTTTACAGGGTAAGCTCACCTGCACCCCTCACATATAATGTTTAACCACTTCAGCCCCCTAGCTTAGAACACCCTTAATGACCAGGCCACTTTTTACAATTCTGCCCTACACTACTTTCACCGTTTATTGCTCCGTCATACAACTTACCACCCAAATGAATTTTACCTCCTTTTCTTCTCACTAATAGAGCTTTCATTTGGTGGTATTTCATTGCTGCTGACATTTTTACTTTTTTGCTATTAATCAAAAATGACCGAAATTTTGCAAAAAATGACATTTTCACTTTCTGTTGTAAAATTTTAAAAAAAAACTACATTTCTATATAAATTTTTCTAAAATTTATTGTTCTACATGTCTCTGATAAAAAAAAATCCAATAAGTGCATATTTATTGGTTTGGGTAAAAGTAATAGCGTTTACAAACTATGGTGCAAAAAGTGAATTTCCGCATTTTGAAGCAGCTCTGACTTTCTGAGCACCTGTCATGTTTCTTCAGGTGCTAGAATGTCAGGATAGTATAAATACCCCCAAATGACACCATTTTAGAAAGAAGACACCCCAAAGTATTCGCGGAGGGGCATGGTGAGTTCATGTATCATTATCATTTTTTTACAAGTTAGCGGAAAATGACACTTTCTGAGGAAAAAAATAATAATAAAGTTTCCATTTCTGCTAACTTCTGGCAAAAATAAATAAAAATCTCCTACGGACTCACTATGCCCCTCAGTGAATACCTTGGGGTGTCTACTTTCCGAAATGGGGTCATTTGTGGGGTGTGTTTACTGTTCTGGCATTTTGGGCGGGGCTAAATTGTGAGCAGCCATGTAAAATCTAAAGGTACTCGTTGGAATTTGGGCCCTTTGCGCACAGGCTGCAAAAAGTGTCACTCATGTGGTATCGCCGTACTCAGGAGAAGTAGGGCAATGTGTTTTGGGGTGTATTTTACATATACCCATGTTGGGTGAGAGAAATATCTCTGTAAACTGACAACTTTGTATAACAATTTTAAAAAGTTGTCATTTACAGAGATATTTCTCACACCCAGCATGAGTATACGTAAAATACACCCCAAACACGTTGCCTACTTCTCCTGATGCAGCTATACTGTGTGACACTGCTTTGCAGCTTAGATAAGGCTCAAATTCAATGAGTACCTTTAAGATTTCACTAGGGCATTTTTACGCATTTAGATTCCAGACTTCTTCTCACGCTTTAGGGGCCCCTAAAATGCCAGGACAGTATAAATACCCCACAAGTGACCCCATTTTAGAAAGAAGACACCCCAAGGTATTCCGTGACGGTATGGTGAGTTCATGTAAAATTTTATTTTTGTCACAAGTTAGTGAAATCTGAGACTTTGTAAAAAACAAAAAAAAAAAAAAATATATATATATAATTTCCGCTAACTTGTGCCAAAAAAATAATTCTGTGAACTCGACATGCCCCTCACGGAATACCTTGGGGTGTCTTCTTTCCAAAATGGGGTCACTTGTGGGGTATTTATACTGCCCTGGCATTTTAGGGAACCTAAAGCGTGAGAATCCAAATGCGTAAAAATGCCCTGTGAAATCCTAAAGGTACTCATTGGAGTTTAGGCCCCTTTGCGCATCTTGGCTGCAAAAAGTGTCACACATGTGGTATCGCCGTACTCAGGAGAAGTAGGGCAATGTGTTTTGGGGTGTATTTTATATATACCCATGCTGGGTGTGAGAAATATCTCTGTAAATGACAACTTTTTAAAAATTTTATACAAAGTTGTCAATTTACAGAGATATTTCTCACCCAACATGGTATATGTAAAATACACCCCAAACACATTGCCTACTCTCCTGAGTACGGTGATACCACATGTGTGACACTTTTGCAGTCAAATATGCAAAGGGCCCAAATTCCTTTAGGACGGCATTTTTACGCATTTTTCTTCTCACTCTTTAGGGCCCCTAAATTGCCAGGGCAGTATAAATACCCACATGTGACCCCATTTTGGAAGAAGACACCACAAGGTATTCCGTGAGGGCATGGCGAGTTCATAGAAGATTTTTTTGGCACAAGTTAGCGGAAATTGATTTTTATTGTTTTTCTCACAAAGTCTCCCTTTCTGCTAACTTTTGACAAAAGTTAAATTTTCATGGACTCACTATGCCCCTCAGCGAATACCTTGGGGTGTCTTCTTTCCAAAATGGGGTCATTTGTGGGGTGTGTTTACTGTTCTGGCATTTTGGGTGGGGCTAAATTGTGAGCAGCCATGTAAAACCTAAAGGTACTCGTTGGAATTTGGGCCCGTTTGCGCACCCAGGCTGCAAAAAGTGTCACTCATGTGTTATCGCCGTACTCAGGAGAAGTAGGGCAATGTGTTTTGGGGTGTAGTTTTACATATACCCATGTTGGGTGAGAGAAATATCTCTGTAAACTGACAACTTTGTATAAAAATTTTTAAAAGTTGTCGTTTACAGCGATATTTCTCACACAAAGTATGGGTATATTTAAAAATACACCCCAAACACATTGCCCTACTTCTCCTGATCGGCGATACCACATGTGTGACACTTTTGCAGTCAAGATGCGCAAGGGGCCCAAATTCCCATGAGTACCTTTAGGATTTCACTGGGCATTTTTACGCATTTGGATTCTCACGCTTTAGGACCCCTAAAATGCCAGGGCAGTATAAATACCCCACATGTGACCCTATTTTGGAAGAAGACACCCCAAGGTATTCTGTGAGGGGCATGGCAAGTTCACAGAAAAAAAAATTTGGCACAAGTTAGCGGAAATTGATATATATATATATTTTTTACAAAGTCTCATATTCCACTAACTTGTGACAAAAATAAAATTTTGCATGAACTCACCATACCCCTCACGGAATACCTTGGGGTGTCTTCTTTCTAAAATGGGGTCACATGTGAGGTGTTTGTACTGCCCTGACATTTGAGTTTCTGCTATTCTCCTTATATTGAGCATACGGGTAATGAGATTTTTTCCGTTCAGCCTCTGGGCTGAAAAAGAAAAAAATGAACGGCACAGATTTTTCATTCGCATCGATCAATGTGGATGAAAAATCTCTGCCAAAATCAGTGACTGCGGTGCGGTGGGCTGGGCGCTAACTACCTAACAAGTAGCTAACTAACTGGCGGTGATAAGGGACCCTTATGCCCCATTCACACGTCCGCAATTCTGTTTGCGGAGCGGAATTGCGGACCCATTCATTTCTATGGGGACAGACTTTGTCCCGCTCGGATCTGGAGTAATTTCTATATAGTTCTGCCAATGTGCGGATCTGCAAAATGCGGAAAGCACATTGGCGGTGTCCGTGTTTTGTGGATCCACAGATCCGCGGATCCATAAAACACATATGGACATGTGAATGGAGCCTTACAGGGGGTGATCAGTGACAGGGGGTGATCAGGGAGTCTATATGGGGTGATCAGGGGTTAACAAGGGGTTAATAAGTGACAGGGAGGAGGGGTGTAGTGTGGTGCTTGGTGCTACTTTACAGAGCTACCTGGTCCTCTGGTGGTCGATCCCAGCAAATGGGACCACCAGAGGACCAGGTAGCAGGTATATCAGACGCTGTTAACAAAACAGCGTCTGATATACTATCTTTGATGCGATTTAATTTGCATCTACAGCCTGCCAGCGATTGATCATCGCTGGCAGGCTGTAGTATCACTGCCGAGCTGTGCACTGCTGTGAGCGCCGCGCGTTCACAGCAAATCTCGCCTCTCGCGAGATGACACGCGGATGCGTCCAGGAGGAACAAACCTGCCGCCGCCTGGACGCATCCGTGCGTGTAACGGTCGGCAGGCGGTTAACAGGGTCAGCTCACCTGCAGGCCTTCGCAATTCATGTTTTTTAGGTCAGCTCAACTGCAGGCCCTCACATATAATGTTTTAGAGGGTCAGCTCACCAGCAGGCCCTGGAAAGTTATGTTTTTAGGGTCAGCTCACCTGCAGGCACTCACAATTAATGTTTTGCAGGGTCAGCTGCCCTGAAGGCACTCACAAATGATGTTTTAGAGGGTCAGCTGACCTGAAGGCACTCGCAAATGATGTTTTAGAGGGTCAGCTGACAGGAAAGGCACTTCCAAATAATGTTTTTGAGGGTTAGCGCACCTGGAGGCCCTCAGCTACATTCTTTTACTCAGTTTCATCACGCCCAGGGCCACGGCCTCTGCATGCACCATCTGCATCAAGGCCATATCCATGGCCCTTACTGGCCGCTTTCTTAATAATAAATGTTATATATGCTTAAAAATATGTCACACATACAGTAGCATAGGATTTGTAAGTGTATGCGCCAATAAATAAAAAAGGTATTTGGGAAGCGCACACATTACACAGGAGATTTAGACCTGATACACCGTCTATAGATAAAGTACAGTATATGTCAGTGACATTTATTAAACGCACACACAGTAGATGTGGCACAAATTATTTAAATTTGCGCTACAGACACTGTTTTCTGATGTAGTACAGAATTTGTCACAGAAACACACACAGTATAGACACTACATTAGACATAGATTATTTAAATTTGCGCTACAGACACTGTTTTCAGATGCAGGACAGTATATGTCACAGAAACCCACAGAATATGGGCCAATAAATAAAAAAGGTATTTGGGAAGCGCACACATTACACAGGAGATTTAGACCTGATACACCGTCTATAGATAAAGTACAGTATATGTCAGTGACATTTATTAAGCACACACAGTAGATGTGGCACAAATTATTTAAATTTGCGCTACAGACACTGTTTTCTGATGTAGTACAGAATTTGTCACAGAAACACACACAGTATAGACACTACATTAGACATAGATTATTTAAATTTGCGCTACAGACACTGTTTTCAGATGCAGGACAGTATATGTCACAGAAACCCACAGAATATGGACACTATATTAGGCCCAGATTATTGGAATTTGTAATACAGACACTGTTTTCGGATGCAGGACAGTATATGTCACAGAAACCCACAGAATATGGACACTATATTAGGCCCAGATTATTGGAATTTGTAATACAGAAACTGTTTGCAGATGTTATACAGTATTGGTTAAAGAACACTACAGATTATGGACACTAGATGTGGCCCAGATTATAGGAATTTGTAATACAGAAACTGTTTGCAGATGTTATACAGTATTGGTTACAGAACACCACAGAATATGGACACTATATTAGGCTTAGATTATTGGAATTTTCAATACAGACACTGTTTTCAGATGCAGGACAGTATATGTCACAGAAACCCACAAAATATGGACACTATATTAGGCCCAGATTATTGGAATTTGCAATACAGACACTGTTTTCGGATGCAGGACAGTATATGTCGCAGAAACCCACAGAATATGGACACTATATTAACCCCAGATTATTGGAATTTGCAATACAGACACTGTTTTCAGATGCAGGATAGTGTATGTCATAGAACCCCACAGAATATGGACACTATATTAGGCCCAGATTATTGGAATTTATAATACAGAAACTGTTTGCAGATGTTATACAGTATTGGTTAAAGAACACCACAGATTATGGACACTAGATGTGGCCCAGATTATTGGAATTTGTAATACAGACACTGTTTGCAGATGTTATACAGTATTGGTTACAGAACACCACATATTATGGAAACCAGATGTGGCCAAGATTATTGTAATTTGTAACACAGAAACTGTTTACATATGTTCTACAGTGTTGGTTACAGAACACTACAGATTATGGACACTAGATGGGGTCCAGATTATTAAAGACACAGTCTGCGGATGAAGTACAGTATATGTCACTAATAGGTATAAAATAAAAATATCTTGCTGCTATCAAACACACACAGTAGTCTATAAATGGACTTTGGGGTCGTTGAAAAGCTTTTAGTAGTAAAAACAGCAAATGTCTCTCCCTGCATTATCTGTCCCTTCCGAAGCACTGTCCCTGAGACTGCAGGAGGTAAATAGATTGCTGCTCTGAAACTCACGACACACACACACACACACACACACACACACAGTAGTCCTTAAAAGGACTTTTGGTTCTTGGAAAAGCTTTCTGTGAATAAAACCAGTGAAAATCGTCCTTTCCCTTCCTATGCTCTCTCTGTCTTCATCTGAACTGAACACGCATCATAGGGTGCTATATAGCACCCGGATGTGTTCCGGCCATCCAATCACTGTAATGCCAGCAGCCAACATGCACCTTTATTGGCTGCTTAAAACCCCGAAACTGCTGGGCAGAGACTTGAGCATTGTGCTCGAGCACATGCGGTACTCGGCCGAGTACCGGCATGTGCCGAGCATAGCGATGCTCGAGCCGAACAGATATTCGGCCGAGCTTTCTCGCTCATCACTAAATATTATCGTTATATCATTGTTATATGATTATCATTATCACTACCATCATTACCATCACAGGATTTAGGCCTCTTTACACTTGCATTCTGAGGATCCGGCAGGCACTTCCGTCCCGCCGGATCCGTCAGAACGCAAGTCGCCTGAAAGCATTAGAAGACTGATCAGGATCCTGATCAGTCTTGAAATGCTTTGAGGTTACTATGGCAGCCAGGACGCTATTAAAGTCCTGGTTGCCATAGTAGTAGTGGGGAGCGGTATACTTACAGTCTGTGCGGCTCCCTGGAGGATCCATGAGATCACGTGATCCATGCGCGTGGGGCGCCCTGGCGTCACTCTGGAGCGCCCGGGAGCCGCACGGACGGTAAGTATACTGCTCCCCGCTCCCCACTACACTGTACCATGGCAACCAGGACTTTAGCGTCCTGGCTGCCATGGTAACCATTGAGAAAAAGCTAAACGTCGGATCTGGCGATGCGCCGAAGCGACGTTTAGCTAAGGCGGATCCGGATTAATGCCTTTCAATGGGCATTAATTCCGGATCCGACCTTGCGGCTGAAGTGTTCAGGATTTTTGGCCGGAGCAAAAGCGCAGCATGCTGCGGTATTTTCTCCGGCCAAAAAGCGTTCGGTCCTGAACTGAAGACATCCTGATGCATCCTGAGCGGATTTCTCTCCATTCAGAATGCATTGGGATAATCCTGATCAGGATTTTTCCGGCATAGAGCGCCGACGACGGATCTCTATGCTGGAAAACAAAACGCTAGTGTGAAAGAGCCCTTAGGCATTCTCTATCGATGCCCTCTGTTGTTGGGCACCTAAATAATGACCACTATTATCTCATATTATACTCGCCTCATGCCCATTCCCCCTCTCTGTTTATAATACATGTTTTCAACATAATTAAAATGGGCAACGGCACCGGAGAAATAACCCCAATATAGATCATCCTACCCTGCTCATCCCCTAAGTGTACCAACATCTACATGATCTGTTTTGGGATCACCCTTTTGCTTGAACAACTAAAAAATTCTTTTTATTTATCTTTTATTTCTTATGGTTTATTTTTTGCTTGTTGTTACCAATAATGATTTTTATAATACAACATAATATATTTTATATACAGATGTATATATACAGTTATACTGTACGTTACTTTTACCTTGTTATAGACAAAGGGCTCTCCATCGTTTGCTAAGCATGTGTGTTCTGGCACTTCACACGTGATCGCTCCTAGGAGTGGGCAGACAGGATGGGCGGGGTTCAACTGCGGCTATAAGCCATGCCCCTTGCCCTTCCACTGGCTGCTCCAGAGACTCGATCCGGCTAAGGGAAGGGACCTCCCCTTATAAGCGGTACATCCTTGCGGCGCGTACGGCCATTTTAGTGATGTTGCCGCAGCCTCTGGATGGAGCCTGGCGGCTTTCGTGTTCGTTTGTCCATCCCCACATCTAAACTGCTCCTGACGAGCCTAAAATGGCGAAACGCATCAAGCTACTAGTGGGGACAAACTTATGATTCATACAGTGAGGTCTAGTCCTGTTTGATTCAGTGCTCACACCACAACAGTGGTTTGCATCCTTAAACCCTCTGTTGAGTGTGGTCAGATGTTTATCAAACAGTTTGCTGATACCCGGAATATACAGGTGTTATAGGGTGTCATAGAGTTGCCTAGCTAATACTCCCCTTGATTCGTGCTCATGCAGCAGTCATTGACAGCACCTGCACCACACGCCTTAGGGGGCATGTGTGTTGAGTCACATGTGCAACTGCGTAGCATGGGAAGATGTCTAGCAATGGGCAATTATATCTAGGGCAAGTCATTTAGTGGCACGGCCAGGTAATTAAGCATTGGCAATTATTTTTTTTTGGCATTCATACCACTGTGAACACACCCGCTCTGAACAGTACAAAAGTACTTTGGTACTGCTCGGGATTACAGAGTAGTGTACACTGTTCAGTGCTACTCCATTGTGGGGTGTATTTGTGGGCCAACACATTCTGCAGTTGTTTCCACTCACGTGGTTTCCCAAATTGACTCGAGCGTACAGGGCATGCTGTGTCTTGTGTAACTTGATCAGACCAGGTGGTAATGCCTCATCTGTCGCCTGCATTGGTGTGGATATATGTTTGTCAATTGGGAGGTCTTATATTAGGTAGAGTTTCCCTCCTGTTTAAATCTTTTAATTTGGTCTCAATAAATATTTAGTTTTATCATTTATTTTACAGTGTTCCTTTGATCAGTGAATAGTATTTGATGGTGGAATGTAAACCGCTATTTGTTTGTCAGTAAATTGGTTGATCTATCTGAAACCTGTGCGCCCTGTGTTGTCCTCACGCTCGCTTGGTCTAGCGGCTCTCCAGTACTATCATCCGATGCCAAGAATGGCTGTGCATCGGTAAGGTCTGGGAATGGATGGGAAAATAATTCCTCCTAATAGAATGGAGGGGCTATGGTGGTGGAGGTGTCTTTGGGGTGCACAGCAGAGATTGAGGAGGGTGCAGATACAGAGAATGAGGAGGATGCAGAAGTGGAAGGCTGAGTGAGCCACTCCAACAAACTCTGGTCTCAATCAGAATTTGGTGGAAGCAGGTAAATCAAACCCCTTAATCAGTATTTTGTGGAAGCAAGTATATCGCAGGCCTCAATCCGTATTTGGTGGAAGCATGTATATAAACCCCTTAATCAATATTTGGTGGAAGCAGGTATATCGCACCCCTCATTCTGTATTTTGTGGAAGAAGGTATATAGAACCCTGAATCAATATTTGGTGGAAGCAGGTATGTCGCACCCCTCAATCAGTATTTTGTGGAAGCAGGTATATGTAAGCCTTAATAAATACTTGGTGGAAGCAGATATATCACACCCCAAAAATCTGTATTTTGTGGAAGCAGGTATATCGCAGGCCTCAATCAATACTTGGTGGAAGCCGGTATATCGCACCCCTCAATCAGTATTTTGTGGAAGCAGGGTATATCGCAGGCCTCAATCAATATTTGGCGGAAACAGCTATATCAAACCCCTTAATCACTATTTTGTGGAAGCAGGTATATCGCAGGCCTACAATCAATATTTGGTGGAAGCAGGTATATCAATCCCCTAAATCAGTATTTTATAGGAAGCAGGAATATCGCACCCCTCAATCACTATTTTGTGGGGCTAGGTACATTGCAGGCCTCAATCAATATTTGGTGGAAGCAGGAATATCGTAAGCCTTAATCAATATTTGTTGAAAGCAGTTATATCGCACCCCTCAATCAGTATTTTGTGGAAGCAGGTATATCGCAGGCCTCAATCAATATTTGGTGGAAGCAGGTATATCCCAACCCTCAATCAGTATTTTGTGGAAGCAGGTATATCAAACCCCTTAATCAGTATTTTGTGGAAGCAGGTATATCGCACCTCTCAATCAGTATTTTGTTGAAGCAGGTATAGCGAACCCCTTAATTGGTATTTGGTGGAAGCAGGTATATCGCAGGCCTTAATCAGTATTTGGTGGAAGCAGGTATATCAAACCCCTTAATGAGTATTTTGTGAAGCAGGTATCTCACAGGACTTATCCAATATTTGGTGGAAGCAGGTATATTTCACCCCTCAATCTGTATTTTCTGGAAGTAGGTATATCCAACCCTTAATCAGTATTTGGTAGAAAGCACCTATATTGCAGGCCTCAATCAGTATTTGGTGGAAGTAGGTATATCAATCCCCTTAATCAGTATTTTGTGGAAGCAGGTATATCGCGGGCCTCATTCAATATTTGGTGGAAACAGCTATATCAAACCCCTTAATCAGTATTTTGTGGAAGCAGGTATATCGAGGCCTCAATCAATATTTGGTGGAAGCAAGTATATCGCACCCTCAATCAATATTTTGTGGAAGCAGGTATATCGCAGGCCTCAATCAATATTTGGTGAAGCAGGTGTATCAAACCCCTTAATCAGTATTTTGTGGAAGCAGGTATATCGCACCCCTCAATTAATATTTAGTGGAAGCAGGTATATTGCAGGCCTTACTCAATATTTGGTGGAAACAGGTATATCACACCCCTCAATAATTTTTTTTGTGACAATAATTATATCACACCACCCTGTTTATTTGGGGCAACAGATATATCGCAGCTCTCAATCAGTATTTTGTGGAAGAAAGTATATCACATCCTCAATCCAGTTTTTTGGGGGCAACAGGTATTCACACCTTTTGAAAATAGTTATTATTATTATTATTATTTATTTTTAGAGCGCCATTCATTCCATAGCGCTGTACATATCAGTTGTTCCAATAGCGCTTGTCACTCTATATACTATGTTAGAAAGTATATTATAAGTATATCACACCCCTCAGTATATCACACCTATCAATAGCACACCTATACCAGTCCTGAAAAGGACTTCTGTGGCCCTATTAGCTAACATTTGGTGTCCCTAACAGTCTGTCCCTGCTCCACAAAGCAACGTCTCCTACACTGGCAAAACACAGAATGTAAAAAGTCTGCCAGATTGGGTTCTGTTATTGAGTGGGGGTGTGTCCATGTGCTGAGACGTCTCAATTGGCTGTCCTGTCCCACCTGATGGATGTGTCATGGGTCAAAGTTCGGCGCAATGCTAAACAATATGGTGCCGGCAGACACCGCCATATGTTTGCATGTTTGGGAAATCTCAAATGCCCAAAGTTTGCCGCGAAATGACCGCTGGGTGAACCACAAGGCCATCACTAACCATAATATCCCTTTTAAACACTAGAAGGCTACAGATTCATGGCCTGTGGGTCCTTCCACCACTGAACTAATTGGACAACGTGACCTACTATGGACCAAATACAGGTACCTATATGGGTATACGTATAAACAATACATGCACGAAAAAAATTGGAAATGTTCATAAAATCATTTAAATGTACTGCTGCAAGTTTTCCAATGAAAAAGATTGCTAAAATATAGATTTGCAATACAGATGTGTGAATGAACCCTTAGGATAAAGTCATACACAACAGAAATTTCCATGACTGTCCTTTTAATCTGAAACTCACGCACACACACACACACACACACACACACACACACACACAGTAGTCCTTAAAAGGACTTTTGGTTCTTGGAAAAGCTTTCTGTGAATAAAACCAGTGAAAATCGGTCCCTCTTCCCTTCCTATGCTCTCTCTGTCTTCATCTGAACTGAACACGCATCATAGGTGCTATATAGCACCCGGATGTGTTCCAGCCATCCAATCACTGTAATGCCAGCAGCCAACATGCACCTCTATTGGCTGCTTAAAACCCCGAAACGTGCCGGGCAGAGACTCGAGCATTGTGCTCGAGCACATGCGGTACTCGGCCGAGTACCGCATGTGCCGAGCATAGCGATGCTCGAGCCGAACAGATATTCGGCCGAGCTTTCTCGCTCATCACTAAATATTATCGTTATATCATTGTTATATGATTATCATTATCACTACCATCATTACCATCACAGGATTTAGGCCTCTTTACACTTGCATTCTGAGGATCCGGCAGGCACTTCCGTCCCGCCGGATCCGTCAGAACGCAAGTCGCCTGAAGCATTAGAAGACTGATCAGGATCCTGATCAGTCTTCGAAATGCTTTGAGGTTACTATGGCAGCCAGGACGCTATTAAAGTCCTGGTTGCCATAGTAGTGAGTGGGGAGCGGTATACTTACAGTCCGTGCGTCCCGGCGTCGCCGAGGCGCACGGATCACGCATGAGATCACGTGATCCATGCGCGTGGGGCGCCTGGCGTCACTCTGGAGCGCCCGGGAGCCGCACGGACGGTAAGTATACTGCTCCCCGCTCCCCACTACACTTTACCATGGCAACCAGGACTTTAGCGTCCTGGCTGCCATGGTAACCATTGAGAAAAGCTAAGCGTCGGATCCGGCGATGCGCCGAAGCGACGTTTAGCTTAAGGCGGATCGGATTAATGCCTTTCAATGGGCATTAATTCGGATCCGGCCTTGCGGCTAAGTGTTCAGGATTTTTGGCCGGGCAAAAAGCGCAGCATGCTGCGGTATTTTCTCCGGCCAAAAAGCGTTCGGTCCTGAACTGAAGACATCCTGATGCATCCTGAGCGGATTTCTCTCCATTCAGAATGCATTGGGATAATCCTGATCAGGATTTTTCCGGCATAGAGACCGACGACGGATCTCTATGCCGGAAAACAAAACGCTAGTGTGAAAGAGCCCTTAGGCATTCTCTATCGATGCCCCTCTGTTGTTGGGCACCTAAATAATGACCACTATTATCTCATATTATACTCGCCTCATGCCCATTCCCCCTCTCTTTTTATAATACATGTTTTCAACATAATTAAAATGGGCAACGGCACCGAGAAATAACCCCAATATAGATCATCCTACCCTGCTCATCCACTAAGTGTAACCACATCTACATGATCTGTTTTGGGGTCACCCTTTTTGCTTGAACAACTAAAAAAATTATTTTTTATTTATCTTTTATTTCTTATGGTTTATTTTTGCTTGTTGTTACCAATAATGATTTTTATAATACAACATAATATATTTTATATACAGATGTATATATTTACTGTAATGCTACTTGTACCTTGTTATAGACAAAGGGCTCTCCATCATTTGCTAAGCAGGTGTGTTCTGGCACTTCACACGTGATCGCTCCTAGGAGTGGGCAGACAGGATGGGCGGGTGTTCAACTGCGGCTATAAGCCGTGCCCCTTGCCCTTCCACTGGCCGCCCAGAGGCTCGATCTGGCTAAGGGAAGGGACCTCCCCCTTATAAGCGGTACATCCTTGCGGCCGCGTACGTCCATTTTAGTGATGTTGCCGCAGCCTCTGGATGGAGGCTGGCGGCTTTCGTGTTCGTTTGTCCATCTCCACATCTAAACTGCTCCTGACGAGCCTAAAATGGCGAAACGCATCGAGCTACTAGTGGGGACAAACTTATGATTCATACAGTGAGGTCTATCCTGTTTGATTCAGTGCTCACACCACAACAGTGGTTTGCATCCTTAAACCCTCTGTTGAGTGTGGTCACATGTTTATCAAACAGTTTGCTGATACCCGGAATATACAGGTGTTATAGGGTGTCATAGAGTTGCCTAGCTAATACTCCCCTTGATTCGTGCTCATGCAGCAGTCATTGACAGCACCTGCACCACACGCCTTAGGGGCATGTGTGTTGAGTCACATGTGCAACTGCGTAGCATGGGAAGATGTCTAGCAATGGGCAATTATATCTAGGGCAAGTCATTTAGTGGCACGGCCAGGTAATTAAGCATTGGCAATTATTTTTTTGGCATTCATACCACTGTGAACACACCCGCTCTGAACGTACAAAAGTTCTTTGGTACTGCTCGGGATTACAGAGTAGTGTACACTGTTCAGTGCTACTCCATTGTGGGGTGTATTTGTGGGCCAACACATTCTGCAGTTGGTTCCACTCACGTGGTTTCCCAAATTGACTCGAGCGACAGGGCATGCTGTGTCTTGTGTACCTTGATCAGACCAGGTGGTAATGCCTCATCTGTCGCCTGCATTGGTGTGGATATATGTTTGTCAATTGGGAGGTCTTATAATAGGTAGAGTTTCCCTCCTGTTTAAATCTTTTAATTTGGTCTCAATAAAGATTTAGTTTTATTATTTATTTTACAGTGTTCCTTTGATCAGTGAATGGTATTTGATGGTGGAATGTAAACCGCTATTTGTTTGTCAGTGAATTGGTTGATCTATCTGAAACCTGTGCGCCTGTGTTGTCCTCACGCTCGCTTGGTCTAGCGGCTCTCCAGTACTATCATCCGATGCCAAGAATGGCTGTGCATCGGTAAGGTCTGGGAATGGATGGGAAAATAATTCCTCCTGAATAGAATGGAGGGGCTATGGTGGTGGAGGTGTCTTTGGGGTGCACAGCAGAGATTGAGGAGGGTGCAGATACAGAGAATGAGGAGGATGCAGAAGTGGAAGGCTGAGTGAGCCACTCAACAAACTCTGGTCTCAATCAGAATTTGGTGGAAGCAGGTAAATCAAACCCCTTAATCAGTATTTTGTGGAAGCAAGTATATCGCAGGCCTCAATCCGTATTTGGTGGAAGCATGTATATAAACCCCTTTAATCAATATTTGGTGGAAGCAGGTATATCGCACCCCTCATTCTGTATTTTGTGGAAGCAGGTATATAGAACCCTGAATCAATATTTGGTGGAAGCAGGTATGTCGCACCCCTCAATCAGTATTTTGTGGAAGCAGGTATATCGCAAGCCTCAATAAATACTTGGTGGAAGCAGATATATCACACCCCAAAAATCTGTATTTTGTGGAAGCAGGTATATCGCAGGCCTCAATCAATACTTGGTGGAACCCGGTATGTCGTACCCCTCAATCAGTATTTTGTGGAAGCAGGTATATCGAAGGCCTCAATCGATATTTAGGCGGAAACAGCTATATCAAACCTCTCAATCAGTATTTTGTGGAAGCAGGTATATCGCAGGCCACAATCAATATTTGGTGGAAGCAGGTATATCAATCCCCTAAATCAGTATTTTATGGAAGCAGGAATATCGCAGGCCTCAATCACTATTTTGTGGAAGCAGGTACATTGCAGGCCTCAATCAATATTTGGTGGAAGCAGGAATATCGCAAGCCTTAATCAATATTTGTTGAAAGCAGTTATATCGCACCCCTCAATCAGTATTTTGTGGAAGCAGGTATATCGCAGGCCTCAATCAATATTTGGTGGAAGCAGGTATATCCCAACCCTCAATCAGTATTTTGTGGAAGCAGGTATATCAAACCCCTTAATCAGTATTTTGTGGAAGCAGGTATATCGCACCCCTCAATCAGTATTTTGTTGAAGCAGGTATAGTGAACCCCTTAATTGGTATTTGGTGGAAGCAGGTATATCGCAGGCCTTAATCAGTATTTGGTGGAAGCAGGTATATCAAACCCCTTAATCAGTATTTTGTGGAAGCAGGTATCTCACAGGACTTATCCAATATTTGGTGGAAGCAGGTATATTTCACTCCTCAATCTGTATTTTGTGGAAGCAGGTATATCCAACCCCTTAATCAGTATTTGGTGAAAGCACCTATATCGCAGGCCTCAATCAGTATTTGGTGGAAGCAGGTATATCAATCCCTTAATCAGTATTTTGTGGAAGCAGGTATATCGCGGGCCTCATTCAATATTTGGTGGAAACAGCTATATCAAACCCCTCAATCAGTATTTTGTGGAAGCAGGTATATCGAGGCCTCAATCAATATTTGGTGGAAGCAAGTATATCGCACCTCAATCAATATTTTGTGGAAGCAGGTATAACGCAGGCCTCAATCAATATTTGGTGGAAGCAGGTGTATCAAACCCCTTAATCAGTATTTTGTGGAAGCAGGTATATCGCACCCCTCAATTAATATTTAGTGGAAGCAGGTATATTGCAGGCCTTACTCAATATTTGGTGGAAACAGGTATATCACACCGCTCAATAATTTTTTTGGTGACAATAATTATATCACACCACCCTATTTATTTGGGGCAACAGATATATCGTAGCTCTCAATCAGTATTTTGTGGAAGAAGGTATATCACATCCTCAATCAGTTTTTTGGGGGCAACAGGTATTCACACCTTTGCAAATAGTTGTTCCAATAGCGCTTGTCACTCTAAATACTATGTTAGAAAGTATATTATAAGTATATCACACCCCTCAGTATATCACACCTATCGATAGCACACCTATACCAGTCCTGAAAAGGACTTCTGTGGCCCTATTAGCTAACATTTGGTGTCCCTAACAGTCTGTCCCTGCTCCACAAAGCAACCTCTCCCTACACTGGCAAAACACAGAATGTAAAAAGTCTGCCAGATTGGGTTCTGTTATTGAGTGGGGTTGTGTCCATGTGCTGAAACGTCTCAATTGGCTGTCCTGTCCCACCTGATGGATGTGTCATGGGTCAAAGTTCGGCGCAATGCTAAACAATATGGTGCCGGCAGACATCGCCATATGTTTGCATGTTTGGGAAATCTCAAATGCCCAAAGTTTGCCGCGAAATGACCGCTGGGTGAACCACAAGGCCATCACTAACCATAATATCCCTTTTAAACACTAGAAGGCTACAGATTCATGGCCTGTGGGTCCTTCCACCACTGAACTAATTGGACAATGTGACCTACTATGGACCAAATACAGTACCTACAGGGAGTAGCTAACGGCTCATGGGCCCTGGTGCAAGAAGTTCAGCTTAGGCCCCCTTCCCTCAATGCTTTGTGTGTCTTCTTATGCGACACAAGGGTCTTTGGGCCCCCTCAGGCTCCTGGGCCCGGTAGCGACTGCTACCTCTGCACCCCCTATAGCTACACCTATGAGTACCTATATGGGTATACGTATAAACAATACATGCACGAAAAAATTTGAAATGTTCATAAAATCATTTAAATGTACTGCTGCAAGTTTTCCAATGAAAAAGATTGCTAAAATATAGATTTGCAATACAGATGTGTGAATGAACCCTTAGAATAAAGTCATACACAACAGAAATTTCCATGACTGTCCTTTTAATCTGAATGAGGCTTGATAGGACAGTATATGTCACAGAAACCCACAAAATATGGACACTATATTAGGCCCAGATTATTGGAATTTGCAATACAGACACTGTTTTCGGATGCAGGACAGTATATGTCGCAGAAACCCACAGAATATGGACACTATATTAACCCCAGATTATTGGAATTTGCAATACAGACACTGTTTTCAGATGCAGGATAGTGTATGTCATAGAACCCCACAGAATATGGACACTATATTAGGCCCAGATTATTGGAATTTATAATACAGAAACTGTTTGCAGATGTTATACAGTATTGGTTAAAGAACACCACAGATTATGGACACTAGATGTGGCCCAGATTATTGGAATTTGTAATACAGACACTGTTTGCAGATGTTATACAGTATTGGTTACAGAACACCACATATTATGGAAACCAGATGTGGCCAAGATTATTGTAATTTGTAACACAGAAACTGTTTACATATGTTCTACAGTGTTGGTTACAGAACACTACAGATTATGGACACTAGATGGGGTCCAGATTATTAAAGACACAGTCTGCGGATGAAGTACAGTATATGTCACTAATAGGTATAAAATAAAAATATCTTGCTGCTATCAAACACACACAGTAGTCTATAAATGGACTTTGGGGTCGTTGAAAAGCTTTTAGTAGTAAAAACAGCAAATGTCTCTCCCTGCATTATCTGTCCCTTCCGAAGCACTGTCCCTGAGACTGCAGGAGGTAAATAGATTGCTGCTCTGAAACTCACGACACACACACACACACACACACACACACACACAGTAGTCCTTAAAAGGACTTTTGGTTCTTGGAAAAGCTTTCTGTGAATAAAACCAGTGAAAATCGTCTTTCCCTTCCTATGCTCTCTCTGTCTTCATCTGAACTGAACACGCATCATAGGGTGCTATATAGCACCCGGATGTGTTCCAGCCATCCAATCACTGTAATGCCAGCAGCCAACATGCACCTTTATTGGCTGCTTAAAACCCCGAAACGTGCTGGGCAGAGACTTGAGCATTGTGCTCGAGCACATGCGGTACTCGGCCGAGTACCGCATGTGCCGAGCATAGCGATGCTCGAGCCGAACAGATATTCGGCCGAGCTTTCTCGCTCATCACTAAATATTATCGTTATATCATTGTTATATGATTATCATTATCACTACCATCATTACCATCACAGGATTTAGGCCTCTTTCACACTTGCATTCTGAGGATCCGGCAGGCACTTCCGTCCCGCCGGATCCGCCAGAACGCAAGTCGCCTGAAGCATTAGAAGACTGATCAGGATCCTGATCAGTCTTCGAAATGCTTTGAGGTTACTATGGCAGCCAGGACGCTATTAAAGTCCTGGCTGCCATAGTAGTAGTGGGGAGCGGTATACTTACAGTCTGTGCGGCTCCCGGGGATCCATGAGATCACGTGATCCATGCGCGTGGGGCGCCCTGACGTCACTCTGGAGCGCCCGGGAGCCGCACGGACGGTAAGTATACTGCTCCCCGCTCCCCACTACACTGTACCATGGCAACCAGGACTTTAGCGTCCTGGCTGCCATGGTAACCATTGAGAAAAGCTAAACGTCGGATCCGGCGATGCGCCGAAACGACGCTTAGCTTAAGGTCGGATCCGGATTAATGCCTTTCAATGGGCATTAATTCCGATCCGGCCTTGCGGCAAGTGTTCAGGATTTTTGGCCGAGCAAAAGCGCAGCATGCTGCGGTATTTTCTCCGGCCAAAAACGTTCCGGTCCTGAACTGAAGACATCCTGATGCATCCTGAACGGATTTCTCTCCATTCAGAATGCATTGGGATAATCCTGATCAGGATTTTTCCGGCATAGAGACCCGACGACGGATCTCTATGCCGGAAAACAAAAACGCTAGTGTGAAAGAGCCCTTAGGCATTCTCTATCGATGCCCCTCTGTTGTTGGGCACCTAAATAATGACCACTATTATCTCATATTATACTCGCCTCATGCCCATTCCCCCTCTCTGTTTATAATACATGTTTTCAACATAATTAAAATGGGCAACGGCACCGAGAAATAACCCCAATATAGATCATCCTACCCTGCTCATCCACTAAGTGTACCAACATCTACATGATCTGTTTTGGGATCACCCTTTTGCTTGAACAACTAAAAAAATTCTTTTTATTTATCTTTTATTTCTTATGGTTTATTTTTGCTTGTTGTTACCAATAATGATTTTTATAATACAACATAATATATTTTATATACAGATGTATATATACAGTTATACTGTACGTTACTTGTACCTTGTTATAGACAAAGGGCTCTCCATCGTTTGCTAAGCAGGTGTGTTCTGGCACTTCACACGTGATCGCTCCTAGAGTGGGCAGACAGGATGGGCGGGGTTCAACTGCGGCTATAAGCCATGCCCCTTGCCCTTCCACTGGCTGCTCCAGAGGCTCGATCTGGCTAAGGGAAGGGACCTCCCCTTATAAGCGGTACATCCTTGCGACGCGTACGGCCATTTTAGTGATGTTGCCGCAGCCTCTGGATGGAGCCTGGCGGCTTTCGTGTTCGCTTGTCCATCCCCACATCTAAACTGCTCCTGACGAGCCTAAAATGGCGAAACGCATCAAGCTACTAGTGGGGACAAACTTATGATTCATACAGTGAGGTCTAGTCCTGTTTGATTCGTGCTCACACCACAACAGTGGTTTGCATCCTTAAACCCTCTGTTGAGTGTGGTCAGATGTTTATCAAACAGTTTGCTGATACCCGGAATATACAGGTGTTATAGGGTGTCATAGAGTTGCCTAGCTAATACTCCCTTGATTCGTGCTCATGCAGCAGTCATTGACAGCACCTGCACCACACGCCTTAGGGGCATGTGTGTTGAGTCACATGTGCAACTGCGTAGCATGGGAAGATGTCTAGCAATGGGCAATTATATCTAGGGCAAGTCATTTAGTGGCACGGCCAGGTAATTAAGCATTGGCAATTATTTTTTTGGCATTCATACCACTGTGAACACACCCGCTCTGAACGTACAAAGTACTTTGGTACTGCTCGGGATTACAGAGTAGTGTACACTGTTCAGTGCTACTCCATTGTGGGGTGTATTTGTGGGCCAACACATTCTGCAGTTGTTTCCACTCACGTGGTTTCCCAAATTGACTCGAGCGACAGGGCATGCTGTGTCTTGTGTAACTTGATCAGACCAGGTGGTAATGCCTCATCTGTCGCCTGCATTGGTGTGGATATATGTTTGTCAATTGGGAGGTCTTATATTAGGTAGAGTTTCCCTCCTGTTTAAATCTTTTAATTTGGTCTCAATAAATATTTAGTTTTATCATTTATTTTACAGTGTTCCTTTGATCAGTGAATAGTATTTGATGGTGGAATGTAAACCGCTATTTGTTTGTCAGTAAATTGGTTGATCTATCTAAAACCTGTGCGCCTGTGTTGTCCTCACGCTCGCTTGGTCTAGCGGCTCTCCAGTACTATCATCCGATGCCAAGAATGGCTGTGCATCGGTAAGGTCTGGGAATGGATGGGAAAATAATTCCTCCTAATAGAATGGAGGGGCTATGGTGGTGGAGGTGTCTTTGGGGTGCACAGCAGAGATTGAGGAGGGTGCAGATACAGAGAATGAGGAGGATGCAGAAGTGGAAGGCTGAGTGAGCCACTCAACAAACTCTGGTCTCAATCAGAATTTGGTGGAAGCAGGTAAATCAAACCCTTAATCAGTATTTTGTGGAAGCAAGTATATCGCAGGCCTCAATCCGTATTTGGTGGAAGCATGTATATAAACCCCTTAATCAATATTTGGTGGAAGCAGGTATATCGCACCCCTCATTCTGTATTTTGTGGAAGAAGGTATATAGAACCCTGAATCAATATTTGGTGGAAGCAGGTATGTCGCACCCCTCAATCAGTATTTTGTGGAAGCAGGTATATCGCAAGCCTTAATAAATACTTGGTGGAAGCAGATATATCACACCCCAAAAATCTGTATTTTGTGGAAGCAGGTATATCGCAGGCCTCAATCAATACTTGGTGGAAGCCGGTATATCGCACCCCTCAATCAGTATTTTGTGGAAGCAGGTATATCGCAGGCCTCAATCAATATTTGGCGGAAACAGCTATATCAAACCCCTTAATCACTATTTTGTGGAAGCAGGTACATTGCAGGCCTCAATCAATATTTGGTGGAAGCAGGAATATCGCAAGCCTTAATCAATATTTGTTGAAAGCAGTTATATCGCACCCCTCAATCAGTATTTTGTGGAAGCAGGTATATCGCAGGCCTCAATCAATATTTGGTGGAAGCAGGTATATCCCAACCCTCAATCAGTATTTTGTGGAAGCAGGTATATCAAACCCCTTAATCAGTATTTTGTGGAAGCAGGTATATCGCACCCCTCAATCAGTATTTTGTTGAAGCAGGTATAGCGAACCCCTTAATTGGTATTTGGTGGAAGCAGGTATATCGCAGGCCTTAATCAGTATTTGGTGGAAGCAGGTATATCAAACCCCTTAATGAGTATTTTGTGGAAGCAGGTATCTCACAGGACTTATCCAATATTTGGTGGAAGCAGGTATATTTCACCCCTCAATCTGTATTTTCTGGAAGTAGGTATATCCAACCCCTTAATCAGTATTTGGTGAAAGCACCTATATTGCAGGCCTCAATCAGTATTTGGTGGAAGTAGGTATATCAATCCCCTTAATCAGTATTTTGTGGAAGCAGGTATATCGCGGGCCTCATTCAATATTTGGTGGAAACAGCTATATCAAACCCCTTAATCAGTATTTTGTGGAAGCAGGTATATCGAGGCCTCAATCAATATTTGGTGGAAGCAAGTATATCGCACCCTCAATCAATATTTTGTGGAAGCAGGTATATCGCAGGCCTCAATCAATATTTGGTGGAAGCAGGTGTATCAAACCCCTTAATCAGTATTTTGTGGAAGCAGGTATATCGCACCCCTCAATTAATATTTAGTGGAAGCAGGTATATTGCAGGCCTTACTCAATATTTGGTGGAAACAGGTATATCACACCCCTCAATAATTTTTTTGTGACAATAATTATATCACACCACCCTGTTTATTTGGGGCAACAGATATATCGCAGCTCTCAATCAGTATTTTGTGGAAGAAAGTATATCACATCCCTCAATCAGTTTTTTGGGGGCAACAGGTATTCACACCTTTTGAAAATAGTTATTATTATTATTATTATTTATTTTTAGAGCGCCATTCATTCCATAGCGCTGTACATATCAGTTGTTCCAATAGCGCTTGTCACTCTATATACTATGTTAGAAAGTATATTATAAGTATATCACACCCCTCAGTATATCACACCTATCAATAGCACACCTATACCAGTCCTGAAAAGGACTTCTGTGGCCCTATTAGCTAACATTTGGTGTCCCTAACAGTCTGTCCCTGCTCCACAAAGCAACGTCTCCCTACACTGGCAAAACACAGAATGTAAAAAGTCTGCCAGATTGGGTTCTGTTATTGAGTGGGGGTGTGTCCATGTGCTGAGACGTCTCAATTGGCTGTCCTGTCCCACCTGATGGATGTGTCATGGGTCAAAGTTCGGCGCAATGCTAAACAATATGGTGCCGGCAGACATCGCCATATGTTTGCATGTTTGGGAAATCTCAAATGCCCAAAGTTTGCCGCGAAATGACCGCTGGGTGAACCACAAGGCCATCACTAACCATAATATCCCTTTTAAACACTAGAAGGCTACAGATTCATGGCCTGTGGGTCCTTCCACCACTGAACTAATTGGACAACGTGACCTACTATGGACCAAATACAGTACCTATATGGGTATACGTATAAACAATACATGCACGAAAAAAATTGAAATGTTCATAAAATCATTTAAATGTACTGCTGCAAGTTTTCCAATGAAAAAGATTGCTAAAATATAGATTTGCAATACAGATGTGTGAATGAACCCTTAGGATAAAGTCATACACAACAGAAATTTCCATGACTGTCCTTTTAATCTGAATGAGGCTTGATGAAATCTATGTAAATCCAGCAGAAACAATTCCATTCAGATGTGATATTTCTGCAACCAATCTGCCAGATGTGTACATTCCCTTATAATTTTTTTATTTAAATTTAGATTAGGTATGATCAGTGACTGAATGCTAGTAGGATAAAATTACTCCACACAGCTGGCGACAAGCTGTTCCTTTGTTCCTTATTGACTATGCTCAATGGCGGCAACTTACTGCCTGGTATGGTTGATCATGCTGTTTAAAATGATTCCTTTTTTTTCTGTATGTTAAACAGCTGCAGAGGGATCTGTGTTTTTATTCATATGCAAATACGAATATTGGAGCACCAGGGGGCAGGGATGAATCCTTGGAGCACTGCTTTTGTAACATCTCTGTGTTCTGTATACTCCCCCTCCCCTTGATTGACAGCGCGATACATCAGCATGCTGAGGACAGGTATGCCTAGAGTTGTGTCCTAGCATGTACATATCATATATACAAATTACTATAACCATACCATATTGAGAATAGAGGTTCTCTATACTTAGAAGCCTAATCCATATTATTGGTTTATTCATAGGTACAATATATGTTTATAAATAATCCAGTGATATGTATTAGCTCTCTGAGTATAGGAAATCACTCTGCTCAATATGATAAGGCTGTAGACTTGAAGTTTATTTATTTTCTATGTCGGGTTCTAATTTTTTGAAAGAAATACAACCGACGATATTTCATTTCCACTGTCATTTAGGAAACACATCTCGTTTTATTGAAGCAGACCAAGCAAGAGGCAGATACATTCATGGTAATAAATAATACATAAATAACATTGCTCGCTCAGAATAGCTTTATATAGGCATTTAACATTGGCTTATAAATAGGTTATAATGACTGACTACTATGTGTTATGCAAAAACTATTTCTTAAACCCAACAGCAGTTGTACATTTAGAAGAGTCGAACAGAAAAAAAAACAGTTGTACATTTAGAAGAGTCGAACAGAAATAAAATCTGGTTTCTTCATTACTGAGACACAGGCTCTGCGTAAGAGCCTCTAGATGCTCATTCACGCCAGTGAGGAATGCAGCATACAAAATCATTATCACTAGTTTATTATTATAATAATAATAATATTAATAATAGCAATAATAATGCTAAAATGACATTAAAGGGGGTGTCTTACAGCATAGAGGGTATCATCCCATACTTGAGATCTATGAGAAAGTGTGGAAAAGCTAGCCATACACCTTAGATAAATTACACCTATTCCTTCCGACTCACCTATACACTTACATACTCAACCTGGCTGTGTGTGCGTGTGGTTTCAATGGGAAGAGTGGACAAAAGGTATTGCCAGATACCTCTGTTGGTGGCTTATTTCCAATAAGGGCAAAAGGATCAGGTGTGTGGGAAATTTAACATGCACAACTCTTCTTTCTCCCAACATCTGTCTTCTGAGAGTCGGAACACTAGATTATTGTGGGATATTAGATACAGGGCGTAGCCATAGTGGAAGCAGGGGAAGCGGTTGCTACGGGGCCCGAACTCAGAAAGGGCCCACCCAGGAGGAGGACTGAAAGGATTTTATTGTCAGGGCCCCCTCTACAGGATTATACAATGACATTATATATAGTCATAGTATATACAGTGACATGACATACAGTATATACGTGTAAGAAAAGTACAGAGCAGCTGCCTGGCCTGGTCTGAGAGAGATAACTTGAGCAGCCGCAGGAATGAGGGTTGCACGGGAGGAGGGGGTTGCTGAAGTGGGGGGTGCTCATTGAAAAATTTGCTATAGGGCCCAGTCAGTTCTAGTTATGCTACTTATTAGACGGTGAGACACTAACTAAAATCATCAGGTTCGGCCTACATTAATATAATGTGTATGGCCATCTTCACAGACAGCAGTTCTCTGCTATGATATTTCACCTGTAGCGAATGCTTGTGGCTCGGGAAGCCAGACCTGTGGCAATCAGTAGATAGCTGCAGTTTCCTCTTTGCGAGGCAGCCTTTTTAAGCGCCTGTGAGAGAGCACACTATGAATAGATACCTTGGGGGCAATTTTTATTATTATTATTGTTGCATGATTGTTCTCATTTTGATCTAAAAATCTTTTTTTATTTAACATGTTGAGCCCTTTTCTCCATACAGCCTTGAGTTTCTCTAGCAGCAGGCTCTGTATTTTTGCTCTTTCCTGTTAGGCAGCTCAGCTGACGGCTCCTTATCTCTGACCTCCTAACCACTCATTATAGCTCAATTCTTATCTTACTGATAAGAGTGCAGCTTAAGGCTATATTACACTGGCCGATCTCTCGGCCGATAATCTCTAATTCACATGCAGTTGTCTTACATTAAAATAGAACAAACCTGACGCGGCACTAAAATCATTGTAAGTCAATAGGTAACAGATTTTTTTGGCTGTTGGTGACTTTCAGTCTCATAGATAGATGATAGATACCTTGGAGTGCTGATGGTTGCTGATCCCTGCCTTGGCGTATCCTGTGTCAGTTTGTAACAGAAATACTGCCATTGTATGGTTGGATGACAACATGACACGCTAAGGCATTTATATATGTGGGCCAATGCAAGGGGACTTGACACCTAATTGTTTATACTGTAGACGACACTTTGGTCCCTCACAGATTACGGGTGGAAGTTGAGGCAGAAGGATGCTGTTCCGACGTCTGGGTGGGTAAATCAGTAGCGAATCCCTATTTTTAGGGACTAGCTACTTGAATGTACACATAATAACACTTAATTACCATGGATATTGAGTCATTAATACTGGCCGACTGCATAGGTATTTTATAATAAAATGATTCTTTCCCTTTAAGAGAGTCCGAAAATTGTACATTTTTAAATTCACAAATACCATGGGTAATATGATCGCCCACTGGGCACTGGCTGCAGGTTACCAGGAATTCACATTGAGTATCTGGTAGCCTTTAATTGTAAAATGTTTACACTTAAAATTCACTATAAGTTGTCTTGTGCCCGGCCTGTATGGCGTTAGCTCCACCTTGAATCTTATCTTCTCGTTTGGTCTCAGGTAGGGCACCCTGTAAATAACAGAGAAAACATTTATCAGTGACTACCATGGCGCTGCTGACAGATAAATGACATCTCTAATATACAGTGGCATACAGTGTCTTGTAGCAATTATACAATTGAAGGCCCTTTCAGCAGGTTAACACCACAATCCAAACTACCAGAAACAAGAAGTCCTACAATTTCTATTTTGTCTCTAGGACCTATGGAGACCACATCCTATTAAAATGAGGACAAGAACAACCTTGGAATTGGGCCCCTCACTCAACGGTCCTCGGAGCAGTTGCATAGGAGGCCTCTATAGTATGAACACCCTTAATGTTCATACATTTGGAGGCCTCTATAGTATGAAGTACTTAATACTGTTACATACATTTGGCCACTTAAGGTCCACTTATAAAAAAGTGAAGGCTTTTTATTACCCTTTTACAAAAAAAAGTTGGCTGGCAAACATCTTATATTGATGGGGGGATGTAGTATTACATGGCACCATTCAAATGAATAGGCAAGCATCTAATACATGGCTAGGCTGAGTCTGTGAAAGCTAATAAAGTCAAATAGTAGGGTACTGTACGTCTTAAAGGGGTTCCCCAGGCTACAGATATTGATGACCTATCCCCAGGATACAGTAGCTCATCAATAGATTGGTGGTGGCCCAACACCCGGTACCCCCACCCCACTGTTTCAGGCTGCCATTGTGCCAGAAAGTATGCAGTGCACAGAGCTGAAGGCAGCTTTCCACATTGTGTATTGGCCATAACTGGGTACCGCAGCTCAGGTCCCACTCATGTGACCTGCAGTACACCTGAGTCAGAAGCTACTTTGTATAGAGCCTTCTGCTTCCACCCCAAAGGGCGTTAGTTTCTGGCACATCAGCAGCCTAAGGCTAATTTAACATTAGCATTTTTTGCAGATCCGTCATGGATCTGCAAAAACGCTTCCATTACAATAATACAACCTCCTGCATCCATCATGAACGGATCCGGTTATATTATGTCTTCTATAACCATGACGCTTCATGAACACCATTGAAAGTCAATGGGGGACAGATCCATTTTCTATTGTGTCAGAGAAAACTGATCCGTCCCTATTGACTTACATTGTTTGTCAGGATGGATCTGTCTTGCTCCTCGCCACATCGCGGACAGAAAAACGCTGCTTGCAGCTTTATACTGTCCGTGATGGGGACGCAACAAAACGGAACGGAATGCATTCTGGTGCATTTCGTTTCGTTCAGTTCAGTTTTGTCCCCATTGACAATAAATGGGGACAAACCTGAAGCTTTTCTTCCGTTATTGAGATCCTATGACAGATCTCAATAGCAGAATTGAAAACGCAGATGTAAAAGTAGCCTAAAACAGTTGATCAGTGGGAGTACCGGGTGTCGGATCCACACCAATCTGATACTGAGCCATCCTGAGGACAGGTCATCCTTATCGATAGCCCAGAGAAGCACTTAAACGAGGAAACTGCTTTAACAATCTAAATTCATATTCTATGGGAACCTCGAACCCAACTAGTTGAACTGGAAAGAATATCTTTTGTATAGGCCTTCATAGTGATATTTTATGCCGTGTCTCAAATGCTGAATTTCCAATATTATACAAAAAATTTGTTTGGTTTCACACCTGCAGCTGATTCTCCAGCTGTTAGGGCATACAACAGCCTGCTGGAGTCTTACCAAGTACGGCCACCTGCCGGCTGCTGGACCCCATTGACTATATATAATCCAGCTGCTACTCAGCAAAATGCTGAAAATCGGACACTCATAAAACGCTGCACGCAGTGTGTTTTATCCGGCCGACATTCTTTGCAGGAACAGCCAGGCACAGGTGTGAAACTAGCATTAATTAGGTCTTATGTCCCCAATGATTTCCTGATTTCAACGTCTATTATATTGTTATAATGTTTAACTGTCATAACCGGGATGCAATTAAAGGTAATAATCTGATCCCTAGAACATGGGTGCAGTTCTGCCTTGCGTGTCAAACAACCTGTCCTACCAGTATGGCATATGTTTCACAAGACTTCCCTACCAGAATAGCAAGTCTCATTTCCAAGTAATGAAGTAATAGATATCTATGGTTTTGTATTCTTACTAATAATATCGTGCAATGATTAATTAGCATTATCACTTCTCTCCCAAAGGACCTAGACCCTTCTTGTTCATTTGAGGGTAGCTGCGGGGTTATACTCACATAGTAGTAAGCTGACGGTCAATAAGGCCACTTCCTTCCACCACCAGCATGCAGTCCCTGATGGTAATATTAAGGGGTTTCTAAACCGAATCTCTAGAGCCATTGTCTTGTACAGCATAGCACTACCTAGAGGCTGGAAGAAGAAAACACATGATATAGTTATAATAATGGAACGTGTAAATGATTCAAGAGTAAAATAAAGGTATAGGGATACGATTTCTGAGGCTGTATGCAGGACTTTAGGCTAGTTTGGCACAGAGATACGGAGAAGAGGTTTATGTCACCATGCATTCCTCTAGGAGATTTGGCTTACTACTTTTGCTTTTGTTCTTTCTCCATATGTTACATACCACTTCTCATCTAAGCAAACTTTTTTCAGGCGCATTTTATGACCTTTGGACATTGACGAGGAGTCCTTCGGGACATAGAGTTGCTGCAAAGACTAATGGGCACCATATACTACTACACTTACAGGCAATGACAGTGATTATATAGAACGCTTGTATGAACCCATCATAGTTTGGGTAATTTCCTCATATTATGTAAAGAGGGGTGGTGGGGGTCCTCTCTATGACTGTTATGTGCATATGGAAAGGGGTTGCTTTATTAAAGGGCTTTCCGCGTGTTTAATGTTGATGACCTATCCTCAGGATAGGTCACAATATCTGACCGGCGGGGTCCGACCTTGCCCACGCCCCGCACATCAGCGGTTTAAGGAGACCACATCACGGTGGCCTCCTTACAGCTTACCAAGCATAGCTTTGTCCATTAGTGGCTATGCTTGGTATTGCAGTTAAGCCCCATTTACTTGAATGGGACTGAGCTACGTCTAGGCCATGTGACCCATGAATGTGACATCACTGGCCTAGGAAGAAGCTGCATCGCTCACTGGAGCACCACGGCCTTCTCAAAAGCTGAACAGTGGGAGTATCAGGAGTCAGATCCCCACCAATCTGATAATGATGACCTTTCCTAAGGTCCTACATTTGTTTCTTTCCTAAGGATAGGCCATTAAAATCTTGGAAACCCCTTTAAACAACCCCTTTAAATACTTGCACCAGGACTTAGCAACTTCATACTATTCCATTATCCTGTCTGGTTATTGTTTTGATGTCCTTTATGGAAATATTTACTGTCTTTTAATGTTACCTTGATTACAATAGATGGGCTCTCCAAGACCAAATTCTTTGTAACCACAATTTTCTCACCAAAAGGTAATTCACAAAGAGCAACCACTTGTATCATATTCCCATAATTGATGTATTGATAGTAGTGGGAGTAGGGAATTTGCAAGGTGATGTGTGCATCTGGAAAACACAGTAAATGACATTACATTGACATCGGACTTAAAGGAAGATTAACATTTTGCACATTTTCTTGTAATTTAAATATGTCAACTTTCCTGTATTCTTTTGTTGCTATATGAAAAGGCTGGGTTATCATTTAAGGTAAAATAGCACCTCCTTGTGCTCATGTTGAAATCTACATTAAGCTGTTAAGATGTCTGTGATTTTTATACAAGTTGTCCAGAGAAAAAGAAAACTTTAGGATGCCCACATTGCAGGGGTTAGCATGAAAACTGGAGTAACATCTGTAGCCATATTTAAAAGATGCAACTACCTAATCAAATGACTTGCAATGTTTAGTAAATTTAGTGCAAATAATGGCAATGCTGACTTAAAAAATTTCCATCGTGACCAATTCCCTCATTTATGTACTATGGCATTAGCCCTTCTAGACATGTGGATTATGGGCCTACTACAAGAGCACTAGTGCTGCCATCCTGTGACAGTTGTAGACATGTGGATAGTGGATCTACTGCAAGAGCACTATTGCTTCCTTTTTGTGACCGTTTCTATACTTGTAGATAGTGGACCTACCCCCTCCCCCTGTATCTGTTCTAGACTTGTGGATAGTGGGCCTACCACAAGAGCACTAGTGCTGCCCTCTTATGGCGGTTCTAGAAATGTGGATAGTGGGTCTACTACAAGAGCACTAGTGCTTCCCCTGTCATGGTTCTAGACTGGTGGTAGTGGACCTACTACAAGAGAATTAGTGCTGCCCCGCTGTTGCTGTTACTAGACCTGTGGATAGTGGAGCTACTACAAGAGCACTAGTGCTGCCCTCCTGTGGCTATTTCTAAACCTGTAGATAATGGGTCTATTACAAGAGTACTAGTGTTGCCCCCTGTGACTGTTTCTAGATCTTTAGATAGTTGGCCTACTACAAGAGCACTTGTGCTGCCCCTCCTGTGGCTGTTACTAGACTTTTTGATAATCAGCCTACTACAAGAGCACTAGTGCTGCCCCCCTGTGATGGTTCTAGACCTGTGGTTAATGGGCCTACTACAAGAACACTAGTGCTGCCCCCTGTGACTGTTTCTGGACCTATATATAGTGGGCCCACTGCAAGAGCACTACTGCTGCCCTCCTGTGGCAGTTACTAGACCTGTTGATAATCGGCCTACTACAAGAGCACTAGTTATGCCCTTTGTGATGGTTGTAGACTTGTGGCTAGTGTTCCTACAACAAGAGCATTAGTGCTGCCCCCTGGGTTAGTTCTAGACCTATGTATAGTGGGCATACTACAAGAGCATTAGTGGTGCCTTCCTGTGGCTACTTCTAAACCTGTAGATAGTGGGTCTACTACAAGAGTACTAGCGTTGCGCCCTGTGACTGTTTCTTGACCTGTAGATAGTGGGCCTACAGCAAGGGCACTAGTTCTGCCCTCCTGTGGCTGTTACTAGACCTGTTGATAATCAGCCTACTACAACTACTATAAGGGCACTAGTGCTGCCCTCCTGTGGCTGTTACTAGACCTGTTGATAATCAGCCTACTACAACTACTATAAGGGCACTAGTGCTGCCCTCCTGTGGCTGTTACTAGACCTGTAGATAGTGGGTCTGCTACAAGAGCATTAATGTTGCCCCCTGGGATAGTTTTAGACCTGTGGATAGTGGGCCTACTACAAGAGCACTAGTGCTTCCCCCCTGTGGCCCACATGTGCATTTTATTGCAGCCCATAGTTTGTGGAAGCTCCAGACTGTATCAGCTGTGTGGTATGTAGTTGTTGGGCAGGACAACTAAGAGCAGAAAGGTAAGGCTACCCATTCTGCCAGTATCCCCACTGGAGTTTAATGAGAAGCTCTAGCTGAGATACAATGAATCTTCCACCCAGGGCTGGGACAAAGTCCACCACCAACAGAGGCTGAGCTGCCCAAGTGCGCCCCCAAACTTTGGATCGGGGCCCCTCCCCGACACCGTGCCCGATCACACCATCTGTGTCTGCAATTGTCACGCCCCTGATCTCCCAGTAATGCCTCTCACTGCCCCTAATAATGTCCCCAGTAGTGTTCCCCACTGCCTCCAGTAGTGCACCCCACTGCCTCCAGTAGTGCAACCCACTACTGCCCCCCACAGCCCCTAGTAGTGTCCCCCACTGCCCCTAGTAGTGTCCCCTACTGCCTCCAGTAGTGCACCCCACAACCCCTAGTAGTGCCCCCGACTGCCCACAGACTTCATGTAAGGGGGTCCGGCATTTTCACTGTACTTAATGCCGGGCCCCGTCAGAGCGCTCCTCTCACCTCCATTATGTTCACTGCTCCAGGCTTCTGGGATCAGGCCCCAGCACTGCCACACATTAAGCAGGTGGGCGGAGCCTAACGGAGGTTTGTTAGGCTCCGCCCACCTGCTTACTGTGTTTCTAGTTAGAGCCAGAGGCAGCGGGGCCTGATGCTGAAGGCCTGAAGCAGTGAACATAATGGAGTTGAGAGGAGCTCTGACGGGGCCCGGCTCAGGGAATGACAGGAGGGAGCGCTGAGCAGTCCCTCTCCCTCTGGCCGGCCCCTGCCTGCGCCCTGAGGCTGGAGCGCCCTGAGGCTGGAGCCTCCCCAGCCTCTGTGTCGGCCCGGCCCTGCTTCCACCAGCCCCCTCCATATTTGGTGTAAATAAAGCTATTTCACTCTAATTCAAAATCTGTGGCCCTGCCCATAATGTGTGATATGTAATGCTGGTGTTTTCTTATGTGGTAGAGGGGCCCTTGGATCCCATCAAGCACCAGGGCTAGGGTGTAACTTCTATATTACACTCTGTTTATCTGGAAGCTTGCATTATGGGATATCAATGTGAAAGAAATAATGGCCCTGGTATGTTACATAAACCCTTGTAGCTCCAATTTACTAATTATTAATGTGCACTGTGTATAAAACATGTAACAGTACAAGAACCTCTGTAATATCGGTTGTGAGAGAAAATCTCACTTTCTCCAAACCCCCCCCCCCCCCCAACAAACTAGCATTCTCAGTTTCAAGAGATTGATATCAGCATCTAGGCCATGGTGGGATTGCTTCCTCGGCTGTTGGAACCATATATTTACGTACCTTGATTTGGACTGACAATAAGGGACTTCTGGTCTGTGAAGATGTCATTCACTCTTCTTCCAGTATACAGGACAGAGGAAGCGCTTAGATTCACCTTCACTGGTCTGTGATAAGGAGTCAAATTTTGTAGATTTAAAATGAGGTGGATGTCTTGTCCAATTACAGCAGGACTGAGGAGTTTAAACTTCCCAGAGATGTCTGGCCCATTAGATGATGGTACTGATGAGCGTGGTCGTGGAGGAGTTGGTGAAGGGGAAGATGGACGTAAATGATTTCCTGTTGGAGTGTGTGATGGATGATAAAGGTTTCCTGTGGACGGTGAAGGTGCTAGAGGACGTGCATTTCCATTAATGGCCCCCGGTCTTCCATTTACAGAAGCTGATAAATTTGGTGTTGATGATGAAAACCGTCCAAGTGGAGTATTATTCCTTGGTCTGTTGTTTGTGTGGGGTCGATTTGCACTTACATTTTCTGATGGATGTCTATAAAATGAGATATTTCTGGAGGCCTTCTCAAATACATCCCTCTCTTGAGGAGATCCTGTTTTGATGAAAATATATGATCATGACTAAATTACAGTATTACAAATATTGAATTCCTTTTTCATCCATTAATGTTGAGGGTACACAGGTCGGCACTGAAGAGGCCATGGTATGGTGAAAATCCACAGTGGTATTGCCACATAATTTAGCCAGAAAACAGATGTTTCATCACAAAACTGCAGAGCCCAGTAGTGCACGATTTTGAATAGGTTATTCAATAATTAATTTAAAAAAACACAGTGCTCACATGCTGCTGTTTTGGCCACATCACAACCATGTTAGTGCAGCCACCATGTGGCTTCAACCTAAACGGATTTCCTCAAACAGACACTCTAGTCAAACTATGGTCACCTTTGGGGGTATTTTTTTTTATTATTGCATTCTACTTATTTTGTTCTAACATTCATTTTCCAATTGGTCTTCTTTTTTCAACAGTTTGTCCTGCACAGCTTCCAGTTTTCACTTCCTCTGTTTCTCACTGAACCCCATTGGAGAGAAACCCTGACAGCTCAGTCTGTATCCTTTTTCACTCCAGACAGCTTATAAACACTTGTTCAAGCTAAATTCTTATCAGTTTGATAAGACTTAAGCTTAAATGAGGGTTTATGAGCTGCTATGAAAGCAGAGATAAGGGCTACAGATCAAGCCATCAGAGCAGCTCTCTGATGAGATTCAGTGAGAAGAAGCAGCAGTCTGCTAAATTTAAAGAGTACGAATTGGATAAATGACTTAGAACGCAATAATAAAAAAATGCCTCCAAAGGTATCTATAGCCTTTAACTAAGCAAATGATTTGTTTTGAGTCCAGTATCCAGTGATGGTAGGGGAAATGCCATGGAATTATTCTCATCTATTAGCCAGAGATTAGAATGGCTAAAAAATATTCCTAGCCAAACTAACTAGCTCTGTGCATTACATAGAAATAGACAGTCCATTGATTTGAATTGGGACTGTGCAATTCTTCCTTTCACCTGAGGTGGCACTGCAGGTAAACTGAACACCTGCTGCCAAGTTGCCATGAAGAGCATTGCAAATTTCTGCAGGTCACACCAGAAGGACATCCTGTGCTTATTATGGGCAAATACCATCTGATAAATGTTTTGGCAAGATGGACAATCCCTTTAAGTTTCTAATTGAGACCCAAACTGGCTATATGATAATATTTGGCCAATGAACAATCTGCTATTGCTATGCATAGGAGAATCTGGGGAAATTATTGATTTAACCACCCTAAAGGAGTTTTACAACCTTCTTTATACTGATGACCTATCCTCTGAATAGGTCATCAGTATCTGATCGGTGGGATTCTGATACCTGGGACCCCCACCGTTCAGCCGTTTAGGAAGGCCACAGCACTCAGCCAGTGATTTATCACGTTTATCGGTCATGTGGCCTAGGTGCAGCTCAGTCCCATTCAAGTCCCATTCACAGCATCTATACATTGTACCCCACTGTGCTTAATGAGCTGTGAGGAGCACTGTGGTCTCCTGAAACAGCTGACCAGTGGGGGTCCGGGGTGTTGGATCCCTGCTGATCAAATACTAATGACCTGACGATAGATCATCAGTGTATAAAAGTCTGAAAACCCAACATTAACAAATAAAAAATAAAAAAACATTCAAAGTTGTTCTTACCTTCTGGATATTTGTAGCTGTTTGTTACATCCACACGGGAATCACTACCCACGGCCTTGGTGCTGATGTTTTGGCCAATGTACTTGTTATCATTATAGGCTTTCTCCTTGCTGCCATCTTCATGCATAACCCAGGTAATACGATCTGCATTCACTTCAGAAAACACAAAGGGGGTGTCGTAACCAACATGCAAATCTCCTTCTTTGACAGCAATTACTGAAGTGGGTCCACAACGATAAGTGCCTGTGAGAAAGAAATTCATTTGGTCAACAAATATCAGCAAGTACCCTTAGTAGGACAGCATAGGAGGAACTAACATCTTGAAAGTCTCTGTTCATCCAAACAGTTTCATTCATAATGTTTCAACATTAGTTTATAACATAGCCATGGTGGCTATGCAAGAATGAATCTTGATGGACCCCATTGACTTAAGATTTTTTTTTTGAGGTTTCCATCTGGATTCCAGCATATTGATGACTAGATTATCACTGCAGATTATGCTAAGTCTTGCAGTCAAAAATATTGGAACTAATGAAGGAATGGCAAAAGCCTAAGAATCTGATTACAATCCTATAGATCCCCCATGTTGCAGTTAGAGATTCCATTGGAACCCACCAGTCCCAATGCGAATTGACATCGTCTCCCAGGCTGCAAGGTACAATCAATAGTTATTTATATGAACTTTAAAAAGATTCTTTACCTTGACTTTGTTCTTGAGGAGTTGAATCAAGTACCTGCCACCCACTATAATAAAGACCGAGGTCTCGCCTCATAAACCAGGATTCATTCCAGACGTGGAAATTCCTGCATTAGGACGAACATACATTAAACGGTGATCAGTCTTGCAACAAAATGTATTTTACAAGCAGAAACTCAGTATGAATGATTTCCTTGTTAACCTTTCAAAAACAGGTTGACAAACTTTTCTTCCCTTATACTTTCAGGGAAATGTGTATGTAGACACTGCTGTAGGGGTATTTTGAAGTCAAAAACTGAATCTTGCCACAAACTTGGTGTGGAATGTGTTGTTTTTGCCTGTATGAACAGCCTAAGGTCTCTTTCACATGAGCGGATGCCGTGCGTGGAATCCACTGCATGAAAGAGTGCCAAGCCCCACTCGGGACAGCAGAGACACAGAGCATTAACATGATTGATAATGCTCCCTGCCTCACTGTGACCTTTGTACTACAAAATCATAGTGAGATAAAGTTATCACCGTGATTTTGTAGTAATAAGATCACAGAGAGGCAAAGAGCATTATTCACCATGTTAATGCTATATGTCTCTGTTGTCCGGAGCGGGGTCTGGCACTCTTTCACACAGCGGACTCCATGCAATGCATCCGCTCGTGTGAAAGAGCCCTAAGGGTATGGCCACATGAGGCAGGCTTCCACAGTGGAATTTCCAGTGTGGGTTTGCTGCATTTATGCAGAAAAATTTGCACCAAATGTCCATGTGATTTTGGTGCGTATTTGCTGTGGATTTCACCTCCTACATTGCAATTAATGTGAACTTTTTTGCAGCGTGTAGATGAGATTTCTTAAAATCTCACCACTTATATTTTGTAAAATGAGTGGATTTGCTGCATGCAAATGCCCTGAGGACAATCCGTAGCATATCCAGTACATACCCTATAATAAAGAAAGGGACCCATTAAGCTAAGTGTGAATACATACCAGATACTGTCATTGGAGATCTCCAGAAATTTTCCTTCTGTGTCATAGTGCATGTCAATAGCCATGTTTCCATCAGTGTTATGGGCAGAGTTGAAATTTGTGATGACCCTGGTTGGAATGCCAAGACACCTGAAGACTGGAAGAAAACAGCAAGAAATGATATAGTTGTAGAAGGTGGAGTAGAAAAACAATAAGTCAATGGTATGGAAGAGAAAGGTAAGGAGGAAACATGTCACCTCCAAAATTTTATAATTTCTGAGATATTGCGGCTATGTTTAGCAACTTGCATGCACATCTATGAATTAAACTATGAATCTGTTTAAAGGAATTGTCCAAGATTGGAAAAGAGGTCAGATGTTTTTCCTACAAACATTGTCACTTTTTTATTGACTGCGTTCAGTATTGCTGTTCAGTCCCATTTTTTGGAATGAGAACAAGTTGCAAGACAAGTAACATCCTTATGGACAAGCGTGGTGCCGTTTCTGGAAGAAAATAAGAATATATTTTTCTAATTCTAGACAACTTCTTTCAATTAGTTACTCAGTTTGAAGTATCTATCACTGGGCATCTATACAGACTTACACAGACAACCATTGCAATGTTTGGCAGTCAGAGTATTTCATATTTAAGCTCCAAAATGTGGTCCTTGCACTAGACTTTCAGGAAAAGTGATGACATCGGTGAGCTGATTAATCTGTGCTATCTCATAGCAGCTATGAAATGGTTCTATGATACCAGAGTGGGTATCCAATGACTGGTTTCTCTAGACTGGATGATGTTAAAGATTACAGGGCTATTGTGAAGAAATCTGAGATTTTTATATTTTTAAAATCTCTACTGTAAAATTATTTACCTGTGCACATGACTGCTGCAAAAACCCAGCACTGGCCATACTTCACTGGCTTATAGTTGTCATTGTACCATTTCCAAAGAATTTCAACGCTTCCATTCCAGCTGTTTGGATCAACACCATCTGAAAAATCCTTTTCCCACTTTCCTTCGAGAACACCATAGTCGTCATTACTGTTTATCTGGGACATGTCATAGAACAGAAACATTCAGAGCAAGGCAGACTTAGAAACATCCCAGCAGATAATAAATTCTACTATACAGTTCTTCAGTATATTGGATATTCTCCAATTGTACTAATCAGTGTCCCAGATCACAGCAGTCCAGTGCGAGAGACATTTGCATATTGGCTTACAGAACCTCTGTCAACATGATCAACCCTATTAAACCAGGCATGCAGCCTGGCAGGGTTGATCATGTTAATACCTTATTTATCTTCCTAGGTTGCAGCAGTGTGGAGATATGAAGATTTTTATCTTTATGCTAATTAAGCAATTTGAGCACCAAGAGACAGGCTGTAGAGCTTTGAGCACCACTACAGCTATGCATCTAATGCTTGTTACACTCCCCCTTTCCTAGCCCTGTTTTCTTGTGTCTGTACTGTGACTCACAAATAATCATTGGAGGTCCGGCGTTAATATGTTCGGGAGTCACTGGTGTCAGTGTTTTTTATTAAAATCATAGATTCCCCTAGGAATAATTTGCTGTGATTATATGTATGCCATTATTTGGGGCAGCAGAGCCTCAGCAGAGGGGAGGAAGGAGAAAATACTTCCATTGTTTTCGCAGCTGTGCTCCTCTGCTATGTTTGAAGCCACCAGCACCTCCACTTCTGGGTGAACTAAAGTTGCCGGTGGCTTCAGACACAGTTGAGGAGGGCAGCTTCCGGCAGGATGAAATGGTAAATATTCTCTCCTTCTTCCCCTCTGCCACCAATGATTGCATACATGTAGGTCACAGCACATTATCAAAATCATGCATTCCTATGGGAATTAAACCCACTGACGCTAATGAGTCCCTCATATTAACACTGGACCACCAAGGATTATTAGACAGTCACAGCGCAGACACCATTAGACAGGGCTATTATAGCCCCATCACTCAAAGGGGAGAGGAGAGTGTACTGAGTATTAAGGGCTTAGCTGTATCAGTGCTAGAAGCCCTACAGCTTGCTCCTTGGTGCTTCAACTGCCTGATTTGCATAAAGATAAAAATCTTCATATCTCCACAATTCTGCGACCAACAAAGATAAAAGTATCATTTAATCAGCATGATCAACCCTACCAGGCAATGTGCATGGTATACTAGGCTTGATCATGGTGACAGAGGTTCTTCAATGTGCCCCTGTATCTTCAATAACTATCAAAAGAGCACCTCTTTGGCCGACAGCTATTTTTCCCAGCTTCTCTATACACATATGTGATCAGATCGGTCAAGCATGCATGTGTTCTCACTGGGGAGAGGGATGAAGCTGCTGCCAGACACTTCAGACGTTGGCTTACCTTCCTTGAGAACAAAAGAATTGGCCGCTGAAATTCAACACACCAATTCTTCTTTTCCCTGAAGCCATCTGTCAGAGAAGAGTCAGAACATGCCCATACACATACAACAGTCACCCATTCCAGCAGAGATCAGCAGGTTCAGCTGACTTTATTCTTATAAATATGAGCACCTTTAAGTTAAATGGCAAAAGATGATGATGAAAAGGAATTGATGATAATAAGGAATTGAGACTTGAGTCTAAACTTGGAACTCCACATACAGCAAAATCAGAAAACTAAGCCATCACATGACAGGAGTAACTTAAAGGGGTTGTCTCAACTGGACGATCCTTGTACATGCACCATTGGGGTATATGGGCATCAGAGAGCGGAATGTCTTGAGTAGAGAACCTAGTCTTGTGTGCTTGGTGCAGCCATGTATTATGTGGCCCCCCATTCACTGACTTGAAATAATTTATAACATTTCCCCAGCAGTTGTGACAGCCTGGGATTTCAGCAGTTGGGATGGCTTGCTGTAAAAAACAGTGATCTATTGGGCATCTTTGAAAAAGAATGCTTGTCCTTCCAAATTTAGCATGATGTAAGACTTTAGCTATTCTTCTTCTATATGAAAAGATGACAGAAAGGAAAAAGTTGAAAACCTTGGAAAACTTGATAAAGGTCCCACTGAGTTGAGCTGAAACGTTGCATGTGTCTGAATAAAGGATCCTTACTTGTTTCATCAAAACTCAGGGTACAGGTTTGAGGGATGCTGAGTCAGGGGACCCTTCTACCATTGCTGTGCTCCTCTCTTTCTTTTTTGTAACTCTTGTGACAACATCTTTCACTTTTTTTACATAATCACACGTGGATTAATAAATCAGCACTGCTTTAGAGATACATCTCGACATCACACAGGACCCTCAATACCCCACATGGTGCTCAGAGTACGATATTCAGTGCACAACAAATCCACAACAAGAAATGAATTGTGGCGCTCACCCAAGTCAAATTCACCGTGCATCAAGAGCTAGTAAGGACATGTCTTAACCTGCTGTTTGTCAGCCTCTGTAAATAAAGCTTAGTAAATTTGACTTGGGTGAGGGCCAGGATTCATGTTGTGGGATTAATTATATGGTTTAAAGGATTTGTCCAGGATTTTACTATCGATGGCCTATCCTCAGCCCGACACCCTGCACCCCTGCCAGTCAGTTGCCTTAGGGGTGGCTAACAGGCATGCTCAACCTGCGGCCCTCCAGCTGCTGCGAAACTACAACTCCCATCATTCCCTCACAGCCTACAGCTATCATCTTACAGAATGGCATCGTGGGAGTTGTAGTTTTACAACAGCTGAGGGCCGCAGGTTGAGCATGCCTGCTCTAGAACTACACAGCTCCATCCAGTATTTAGTGGACGGAGCTGGTAACTGCAGCGCTTTGAAGTAAATATGAGCTGCAAAACCACCTCTGTCCACTACACAATGGGTGGTACAGTAGTTCCAGTGCACCTATCCTCAGGATAGACCTTCGATAGTAATATTCTGCACAACCCTTTTAAAGGGGTTGTCCCACTAAAAATATTATACATTTTTCAAACCAGCACCTGGATCTGAATACTTTTGTAATTGCACATAACTAAAAATGTATTATAGCTACTGAGTTATTCAATAAAATGTATAGCGCCACCTGCTGTTTGCTCTTTTCCTTATTTCTCTGTCTACCTCACTGAAGTGGTCACACACAGTGATGAGCGGCATAGGCAATATTCAAATTCGCAATATTTCGAGAATTTTTGGCCGAATATTTGCCATATTAGAGATATCGTGATCTCCAGTAAATTTTTACTTGATTGCAAAATCGGCAATGTAATATATTTGCGATAAAAGTTAAGGGGTTAAGGGGTAGGCAACTTTCCTATTGGTTGCTAGGGATGTTGCTAAGTGCCGATATTCGCGATAAATTCGTGATTAGAATATTCGCGATCAGCACTATTCGTGAATACGAATATATAGCCCTATAGTCTAAATAATCACTTATTCTCGAAGTTGCGATATTCGCAATTAAAATTCACAATTCGAATATTCGCGCTCAACACTAGTCACACATGCTCAGTTTAAATCTTCAAACTTTCACCTGCGATATCTTCTGAGATACAGGGCTGGTTGTAGGTTTATTAGAGATTGTCGTGCACTATCTGGTGTCTGAATTTAATTTTTACATCATGGCATAACTTCTTTAACCACTTCCCAAACGCCCATTGACTATAAACCTCCTAGGCGGTCGGGTTTATCTCTGAATGGACGTTATAAAAATTGCTGAGCGGGGGCGCTGTCAGTGGCAGCAGGATACTCCCAGAAAGAAGGCAGGGACCGTTCCTGGGTGTCCCTGCCTCCTGGATAGCAGTATACACAGCGCTTCCTGTCCTGGACCGGTGGTCATGTGACCATCGGGGCCGGGGAGTGCAGAAGCTGATGGGCTTTCCATAGATCACGATCAGCTCTGCACTTAGGCTGGACAGTATAGTATTATGCTGTACAGCCTCTCTGGGGGTACAGCCTCTCTGGCTACTTTGCCAGCCCCAGTTACATGAGAAATCAGTAGTAAAAAAAAAAGAAGTTAAATGTCCCTCAGATGTCTTGTATGACCTTATGGGGGCACAAATTGCAAAAAAATAAAAATATTAAAAAAATAGTTTTGAAAAAATCCACAAAATCCGTTAATTAAGAAATGTTAAAAATAGAAGAAAAAATAGACATATTTGATATTACCGCATCCGCAATGACCAGATCTAAAATAATATCATATAATCTACCCCATCAGGTGAAGGCCCTAAAAAAAAAAATAAACATTGCGCCATACAATTTTTTTTTAGGTAGCAATAAAAACATCACCTCGCCCTGCAAAAAAAGCCCTCACACAAGACTGATTTTTTTTTCTAAAAAAGTTTTTATTGTGTAAAACGTAAAAAAAAATAAAAAAACGCATCACTTGTGCGTTGCGTGAAAATCGCAGCATGTTCTATATTCTGCGTTCTTCACGCAATGCATACCCCATAGAAATGAATGGGGCTGCGTGAAAATCGCAAGCAAGTGCGGATGCAATGCGATTTTCACAGATGGTTGCTAAGGAGATGATGTTAATAAATAGGGAGGAGCCCCGGGACCCCATTAAAGTCCATTTACTTTATTATTTTCTATAATAATATGGTTATAATGGAAAATAATCGCTTTCTTCAATGCAGGTCCTGCAAGAAGAAGAAAGAAGACGATAACAGCTGATCGATCAAGTGGATGAGGTGAGTAATTTTTTTATTATTTTTTAACCCTCAATGGACATTTTACTTAGCATTCTGTATTAAAGAATGCTATTATTTTCCATTATAACAATGTTATAATGGAAAATGATAAAATCTACAGAACACCGAACCCAAACCCGAACTTCAGTGAAGAAGTCCGGGTTCCAACATTTAGTTTTTATCATGCGCATGCAAAACGCACATTAAAACGCTTTACACTTGCGCGGAAAAAACTGAACAATGCAATGCAATCGCAGACAAATTGCGTACGGGTTTTCCCTGAACCCGCCCGCAACACATCTGGACTGAATCCGGCACGCTCGTCTGCAAGGGGCCTTAGACTTTCCACTTGCATAAATCAATTTTACTACAACTGGAAATGATTTTTTTTTATAACACCCATAAATCCCATCATAACAAAAAAAAAAAATGATTGTCTACATACCAAACAGTAATCATACCAGTCACAGTGTATGAGTTCGTCTAATGTGGTCAATTACAACAGACTGTGCATGCAAATGTTATGAAATTGCCTCTAATTCTGTCAGGCATGAAAAGGATATTCATATCATTATGGGAGCTCTATTATCTTTGGCCTGACCCTATGAATCAGCTATGACCTCAGAAAACAATAAAGTATAACATATTGTAGACAGATGATTGAAGTCATACTATGGGTGTACGTGATAATGTGATACCAGTTTTCTGTTACATTGTAAGAAGATTCCATTTTATCCTTGGAAAAATTTGCCATCAAGATGTGGAATTCGCCACTGTGGTTCTGCTGCTGATCTGTGGACACTAAGTCAATCATTAAGTGATGACCTTTACTTACCATTGCGCTGACAACCCTGCCCACATAGATAGGACTGTGCCTCTGGGAGTGGTCAGCTGCAGGGTCTTTCTGATAATTTAGGCTTCTGTCCAGGATGTTCAAGCAGATGTTAAGAATATTGTTTTCGAACTAGAAAAGGAGTATAAGTAGATTACTACAAATCATGTTACTCATTAGAGATGAGCAAAGTTCTCAAAACTTAGATTCTGCTGCTTCGCCGAATTTCACAAAGAAATTCACTTTGTGATGAATTACTTCGTTATGAAGCACATTTCTTTGTAAGTAGCGGGAGCAATGATGGAGAACGACGATTGCGCCGCCCCCCCCCTTCATTGAACCCCTCGGATGCAGCGATCAATGAGATGACCATTAAGGGCTGTCAGGGGTTAATCAGTTTAAAACAAAACAAAAAACATTAAAAATAATCATCTTATCCATTTGAACGCAAAGAGCCCGCTGTGGCCAACTAGCTTGAAGATCCAGTGCGAAATCTCGCGCGTTGTGTGATGATGTCATCACGCTGGCCTGCGTGGTGACATCATACATCACCGTGCATGATATTTCACTTGTGATCTTGACGGATGACTCTTCACGTGTAAATGGATGAGGTGATTATGAATTTTTTTTTGTTTTACCACCATTTTACAGAAAATTGATTAGTTACTTTCAAGCATAAGGAAATTCAGCTTTGTGGCGAACTGAATTTTCACAGAAATTTGGATCAAAGTCCACTTTGTCAACTTTGATTTGTTCAACACTATTAATCATGTTAATCATGCTACTTGGATTTAATCAGTCACTATTGCGCCCAAAGCCCAATATCGGGGGGCATTTACAGAGGAGAGCGGTGCTGTTAATATTGATATATTTGCAACATTTTTGGTGGTTAGGGAATGTACATTTTGTGGAAAATAGAAGTTTGTTCAGCACTTACATAAGATCCATCGAACTTTATTTAGTCTTGAAACATGTAGAAAAGTTTAAAATCAATTTCTCTGACACGTCTCTGGTGGACAACCACCCATGGTCATAGCTTAGTCATAGACTGCTATGACTAAGTTTGGTTGTCCACCAGAAACACAGACGATAGATCTTATCGGAGTGCTGAACAAACTTCTATTTTCCAAATATAAACTTGGAGTCAGCCCTGTGTTCGTGTACCAACATAGAGAATGGAGATCATTTAATTTGTATCATTAATGTACATTTTGTAAAAGGGTCTAGGAGCCATATCTCTCTCTCTCTCTCTCTCTCTCTCTTCTCTATATATATATATATATATATATGTCATATTGTCTTGGTTACTTACCTGACCATAGTTCCAACCAATGCCAGAAATATATTTGCCATTCCCCATGAAAATGATACCATGATCGTTGAGAACATATTCTTTTCTCTCTTCTTCACTGGCCAAGTAAACTTCATCATCTGTAAAGAAAATTAACAGATGTGAAAATAAGGATCTACATCAGACCCCTTCCAGCTTGTACTTTGGCCTACCACTGAGACCCCCCACTAAATATAATGGTCTCGTACATCGAGTATTTGAGATTTAGAATGACTGCCAAGGATGTGCATCCTGATCTGAAGCCCCATAGCAGTTGTGTGGTTTGCCTCCATAGAAGGTACGTCACTTCTTCTATTTGACATGCAGCTATGAACAATGAAGGGTCAGAAGCATCGGCAGGCTATTCTCTGCAAGAAAAGCCTTCCGCATGTATTTTCTGCAAGTGTGAAGTTAGCCTTACAGTAGTGTCCGTTAATGGGATTACTGATAGAAAGTCCAATAGAATGTTTGCTCCATTATCCACAAGAATCGTTTTTGTACCTTCTATTTGGGAGAAGACAGTCAGTCCAGTAAAGTGTGCTTGTGTTCTAAAAAGAGGAGAGGGGCGTAACTCTGCCAGAAATCTCTGGGGCGACTTATCTCCAGCGAGAGCAAATGGATTTGTCAGATTTTAACAAGCCTGACTCTACTTTCACCATTGGAAAAAATCTGTACATCCCATACACATTAGGCAATTGAATGGTATTGGCAATGTGTTACCAAGATATTTTTTCTGTCAGTTAATACCAAATAGCGACACATACTGTATCTTAGATATCCTTTTTACCAATCTGTTTTTAGTTTCTAGCTGAAGATTTTTTTAATTCTATTTCCTGAACATGATTACTGAGGTGGCCATCTTGCCTGCCTAGTTGTTCATAGCATTTAGAGATCTGATTTACAGCAGTCACCATGGGTCATAGATACAATGGACATGAGCTGACTCATTGACTTCTATGGGAGAGTTTTGTAGGCATGCTCTGTGACCTGTGCAGAGGTATGTCACCTATTGGGAATGGTGGATCCTGTATTATATTCATATAGAGGTGATATCTATCAATCCAATTATTGAGAACAAGCATTTCTACAATCACTTTTCCCTGATAATTGGCCTATGTAAAAGGACCCTACGTTTTTGGCAACTTGTTTTGCCCCCTTCCAACAAGCCACTCGTCTTTCCCGCTAAGCCACCCCATAAACTCCCTTCCCTACTCAGAAGACCTAAGAAAGTTTCTGAAACACTTAATTGATGTTGTACAAAGCAAGTTCACCATTTTATTTTTGCACAAATTGTGACAACATGCTGGCACATTTTAATTTGTTAATCTCCCCATTGTTGCTCACCAAGGTATCCATTCACTTTTTGCTTTTCACTTAAGGTTTATTGATCTTTTAGCTTCCTCTGCAAAAGAACAGTATCCTAACCTGACTCATCCAACAGAGAAAAAGAATAGTCTAACATTTGTTCAGTCAAACTGTTGTCCTATATATCCATGTATTCTGTTTACTGTGCTCAGGTCATTAAAGTGCATTAATATTACCTAGACACCATGGGTTGAAAAGCAGAATAAATTTCCCAAGTGAGTATGTGGAAGTTTGTCCCATGGCGGATATCTGGACACTGAGGTCGTATCTTCCGATGATGGCGTTTGCTGGGCTGGACATGATAATACGTAGAGAATTCCCAGGGCTTGACTCCAGAACGGCACTCCACATCCCACTGGTCCATGAGCTCGACAGGGCAAATTGTATATTTGTGTTGTGATATCCTGAGTTCTTAGGACCTTCACGACACCAAAACAGACACATAAATGTAATAAGGCATATATTACAACCATAATAGTAAAGTCTAGAAACTGAGAGCACAAAACACATTGAGAAAATGAAGGATGTTTGCAAATGTGTCTCTACTTTTTTAGTAGCTGAAAGATACTACTGCTCCAAAATTCTGCCTAAAACCAGGGGTGCAACACCAATGAGGCAAGTTGAAGCAATCGCCTCAGGCAGCACCCGGTAGGGGTAGCGGAAGGGCCATGGGCAATGAGCGCTTTCATTGTGGCAAAGGGGTAAGCTTATGAAATGGGCAGGGGGAGGCGCCGTTTCAGTTTTCGCCTCGGGCAGCAGAAAGGCTAGGTGCACCCCTGCCTAAAGCTACAGTAGAAGCAGCAGACTGACAGGACTAGGCCTCTAAATTAGGAATTTCTTAAGTCCTTGGTTTTCTTAAAGCTAAAAAACAAAACACTAAACCTTGTAGAAATATGTAAGTAGCTCACTCATCTTCTGCTGATCATTGGCTCAGAGATGCAGGGATAATCCAAGGGGTGGGACCTCACAATTTTTTTTGTCCTGCCGCAGCCTCGACAGAGGAAAGAGGTTCCTGCTGCAGACACTTGTCATATAGCCAATAGTGTTGATCACGAATTTTCGAATTGCGAATTTTAATCGTGAATATCGGCACTTCGAGAATTCGCGAATATTTAGAATATTGCAAAATATATTCGCAATCGCGAACATTCGCTTTTTTAAATACCAGTTTATGCGAATTTTGATTCAAATTTTTACATGCAAATTTTCGCAATCAAGAAAATAATGTCAATATTTTCTAGGTTGCTAAAATTTGCATATTAGAATTTGCATAAAATTTGCATAAACATTTGCATAAACTGGTATTTAAAAGATACCTATGCGAATTTTCGTAATCAAGAAAGTAATGGCTGGAGTTTACGAATTCGTGAATTTTTGAATATATGGCGAATATTCGCCCAAATATTCGCGAAATATCGCGAATTCGAATATTGCCCCTGCCGCTCATCAATTGGCCAAACACAGTGAGGAGGAGTTGGAGGAAATAGTTGATCTCCCGAGACACAGAGAGAGGATCTCTTTATATTTTTCTTAGTTTAAATTGTAATATGAGATAAAAATGTATCAAGGGAATAAGGACAGGAAGGGAGAAATTTTTGGCATGTTAATTTTTCTTGTTCCTTTTCTATGTTTAGTGTTTCCTCAAAGGGACTGTAATCTTTGAACAATTCTTTTTATTAGATCTCCCTCTCATACCCTGAAAATAAGCTGATCAAACGGTTTCCTGCTGCTGGGACAACCCAGCGATCAGCTGTAATCTTTTCAGGAAACTCTTGACAAGTGTTCACTGAGGCAGCGCCACCACAGTAGAACAGAAGAATTACATATTACCGACTGAAATTAATGAGCTGTCTGTATAATATGTGGATGTGCCGGGTCCATCTGAGAGATAGAGAAGGATGCTCTTTGCAACTACACTGGATTTTGGTTGTGATGAAGGGACTGAAAATGGGTTTTGTCAATTAGAAATTTCCTTTAAACTTACATTTTCCCGAATTTTTAAATTCCTGGGCCAAGATTCCCCACTGTTCATATTTTAAGCCATGCAAAGTTGAACTAAGATTAAAGGGATTACCTCATTGCAAACACTTGTTCTCTATCCACAGGATCTGAAATAAGTGTCAGATTTGTGGGGGTCTAACCCCTGAGGCCTCCGCCGATCACCACAAATGGTCCCCCATTTAGAGTAGCGGTAACACATTGTGCACTGCCTCCCCATTCAACTCATTAGGACTGTTGGAGATATTCAAGTACAATCTCTTGGCTACCTCTGGCAGTCCCATACAATTAAATGAAGTCACAGCGCGCCTGTGTGACCACCATTCCATTCAAATGGGGGCAACACAGGGCCCCTGCTTTTATGATCGGCAAGAGTTTAGACTCTTCCCTATCCAGTGTATAGCGTTTTCTAATAGGACTACCTATTTCAAGCTTATTCCAATATTGGATTAGGATACGGTAAGTGGATATTATGACCTGGTAGAGGATGATTACCTGTTTGTGCAGTGAACACTATACTTTGCCAGTCTGTCAGAGGTTTGTTAAACTCCAGTGTTATTCTGCATGATTGTCCCCTTCTCAGTATCAGCTCGGAGCTGTTATACATGTCAGTGTGATGCGCTTTCTTGTTAGATTCTGCATGGAATAAAATGAAAACGTCATTACAAGTAAAAGATGAAAGACTAACAATGCTTGAGCCATAGCACAGTCACATTGGGAGGAAGAGATCACTATTTAAAGGGGTTATGCCATGATTGATGTAAAAAGAATAAAATCAGACACTACAGTATATAGTGCATAACAATACCTTTCTAACAAAGCTAGAACCAGCCCTGTACCTCACATGGATCCAGAGATCTCCCCATTCACTGCTCCAATTGCTCTACTAAATTATCTTCAGCCTGGCAGCTCAGGGGTGTGTGTCCTTTCTGCTGCAGATCTCTCCCTGTAACTTCCACAGCTTCTAACAGAACATATGGTTTGTAGCATTTCAAGCTTTAAACTGAGCACGTGCCAATAAGGAAAAAGAACAAACAGCAGGTGGCGCTATACAGATACATTTTATTGAATAGCTCACTAGCTATTCTAACTTTTTAATTACATACAATTTGCTGGGGCTGGTGAATTTAATGAATGTAGACTATGCTTTGTGACTCAACCCCTTTAAGTCTGTGATATTCATTTTTAATATTTTTTTAACTCTTTTATTGATAAGAATAACATAGTATCAACCATACACACTCCTAATACATAATACATTGCACATTAAGTTACAGAGGTCTTGTCAACTTCCCATATTGTATATCTCATTGCATAGAAACTGCTGAACCTTTAACAGTTACATATGATGTTAATACATTGTTAACAATGTTGCTCCACACCTGTTCTCTACTACTTTAATGAGCCACTGCAGCGTCACTCACCCCTGTAACTTTACTGGGATATCTAAACACAATATTATTCTGCATCCTCTCTAAATAGGCAGAGCCATGTTCCCTAGAGTTGATGACAATTCTTGTCTCAGTCTCAAGGTCGAACACATGGTATGTGGGGATCCACACCAGAGGCCCCAAATTTTATCACATTTTTGTGGTTTGTTACGATGTTTAAACACCAGCACTATGTATGGTAGAATTTGGTTTATTTGTAATCTCCACATGGCCAGATTCGGTGTATTGGGGCTGTACCATCTCAATGTGATACATTTTGTGCCATAAATAGTGATTCTATCAGGAAAATCATTATGCAGTGATCCCAGTTATCTCCATCCACTATCCCCAGCAGGCAATCCTCAGGATTGTGGGCCACCTGCATTGGCAACATATCGGAGAGGAAATCAGTCTCCTCTTTCCAGAATTTAGCTATCGGATTACAACTCCATATCATAAGCCAGAAATCTGCCTCCAAGTCTCGTGGGCATGCCGTGGAGGATACCCTGCCCATTCTATACATTCTTATAGGTGTAAGATAGGTCTGGTGAAGAATATACAACTGTATTAGTTTATTGTGGCTGCTGATGACAATTGTGTATGTGATTTCAATAAACTCTTTATGGATTCGTCCGTGAGTGTTGGTACGGTATCTGTCTTTTCCATTTCTAGCTGAGGGGGGATTTGCACTGACCTTCTTGTGTCTCAAGTGCGAGTATATGGCTGATACCAGTCCCCTGGGGCCTCGGGTTTTGACAACTCTGATGAGTGGGTATTTAGAAATTCTGGCACTGTTATTTGGGAATTTACTCTGTATGGCAGTCCTGAGTTGTAGATAGGAGAAGAAGTGGGTACGAGGGATGTTATATTTTTGTGACAAATCCGCAAATGACATTATTCCTTCTTGGTCGTATATATCCCCAAGTGTTTTTGCCCCTTCCTGTTTCCACTTGTCCGCTCCCATCACTCTTTGCATATTTGGCAATGATTGATTATCCCATAGTGGTAAATCTGAGGCCACCTCCGAGAATTGAGATACCGTTTTAGCCCCTCTCTAAATTGTCTGAGCTAGTTTATGTAATGGCAGCATCGGCCTGTGAAACCTAGGGGGTTCCTCCAAAATTTACCATAAGCTTTTGCATGGTAAGTAAAGTTTCAAAAATACTCTGAAGTCGGCAGGTCATCTGTTGTGAACCATGTGTGAATAAGTCGTAGTTGACCGGTTAGGTAGTATGTGAAGTAATCCGGTAAAGCAATGCCGGCCTCAGTTTTGGACGCATTAGGGTATCCAAGCTAAGCTTAGATCATGATCTGCCCCAGATAAAGACTCTAGTCAGGGGTTCAGTTGTTTAAAATTTCTTTTAGGTATTTGAATTTCTGAGTTCTGGACTGTGTACAAAACCTTAGGGACGATGATCATTTTGATCAGATTGATACTGCCCGCAACTGAGATGGGTAATGGTCTCCAGTTTAAATTTGTTCCTAATGTGTTTAATTAAGGGAAGGATGTTAAGGGCAGGAGCCTGAGAATGCCTCTTAGTAATCTGTACTCCTAAATATTTAAAGGAGTCTACTACCTTTAGCTGACCAACATGAGATGGACCCGTCTAGTCTGTCCTGCCCAGGGGCATATATACTGACTTCTCCCAGTTAATTCTGAGGCCTGAATAATTGCCAAACTCATCAATCAGGGCCACTGCACTGCTAAGGGACATTTTGGGTGAGGACAGGTATAAGATCATATCATCAGCGTATAAACCAATGCAAACCTCTCTCTCACCCAAGGTCACACCGGTTATATCATTGCTATTCCTCATATTGGCAGCTAAAGTCTCCACAGCTAGCGCGAATAGAAGTGGCGATAAGTGGCATCCCTGCCTCATTCCTCTATGTGGGGAACCTTTTGGACAGTTCTCCATTTACCAATAGTCTGCTAGTTGGGCTGCTGTACAGTATGTTTATCCATCTGAGGAATTGGGTACCGAACCCAAACCCTCGGAGGCAGCTGAGCAAGTAAGACCACTCAATAGAGTCAAATGCTTTGGCCGCATCTAGTGAGGCCAAGGCCCAATCCGCATTTTTAATATTTTTTACTCCCAACATGACTCTTTAAAGACTTTCTAATCTTATTGATGCTGCAAGCAGCTGTATACTGTTGTACAACACAGTGGGGTCAGGTGTATATAGATGCTCCACTGTGCTGTAACACCTATATAGACACCGTGACAGCCAATAAATATAGCAGAAAAAACATAAAAATAACCTAATACTACTACTTTACTACCTGCAACACAATAGTAACAAGTGGTCAATGAGGTACCATATATTTAATGGGGAAGGGGAAAAAGTTCTAATTGGGCTCTATATTAGGGCATTTATATAATTGGGCATTTATATTAGTAGAAGGCAAGTGGATGGTAGCCCACATGTAAGTTTGGGTCCCTTAGTTGCCTTGCCCCTTACAATAGTCCCATCTATACTGCCCTTATCGTGTCCCTGACTGTAATGACTATTTACAGTAAAAATATTATTAGACACCAAGGAACTCTTTAAGGCATCACAGAGCCATAGCTAGGCTATCTTTCTCTTGGGAAACGGTTCAATTGCCCTTGCCCTAAGTATTTACCAAGGCAAAGTGGCTACTTGCTGCCCCAGGGCATTCACCTCCACTATAACTACACCCCTGAGGAAGCAGGTCCAGGAACTCAAAGGTTATGTCTTACACTCTTAATAAATGATAGTAGAGGTGCATAATACCCACCTAGACTGCAGAAGAACATATCTTGTAAGGGGAAGATGGATCGTCATGTTAATCAGTGGGCTCCCATAAAGTACCAGCCATAGTGTGCTCCCATTAAGTATAAGAAACAGTGTGCCCCTATAATGTACCAGCGAAAACATTTTCTCCCAATTAAATACCAGCCACAAAGTGCCCCTTTACATTGACACCATCTACCACACAAAGAGACCTGACATGTCATCCACATGCTATCCATTGCCGGACACACTTCCACCTTAGTAGAGCTATGAAAAGTAGATGATCAGGATGACATACTTTATAATTTATATATACAATAATTATGGGTTAGGCTAGAAATCATAATGAAGAACTGGAGACAAAGTATCTAAGAGACAGAGATGAAAGCGGTTCTGGAAGCTTGATCTTTACTTCAAATTCTAATGAATAGGAACAATAGCAAATAGCATTCATAAAATTCAGATGAAAAAAAGTGTGCATCACAATGCAACTTTGATGTAAAGCTGGAGCGTTCAATCGTCCGTGTGAAAACTTTCTCCTCACTTTGGTGTCGCCATGCATGCAACAAGTCTTTGTAGTGTTACCTCAGGTTCTTATATAAAAATCCTCAGGTTGATGGATATGTAATACAGCTTTTCTATCTCTTTATACTTGTATTAGTTTGCTTTCTACCCTAAAAAACTAAAGAAAACTAAAAAAAACGCCTAATTGCAGGTAGCACTGTGGTAGACATGATGTTTTCCTCAAAGCTTTTACTAGTCTTTCATCTTTGGAGGAAGATGACAGGTAACTTTGAACTTCTTTGTGATGTCAGGAATGCTGCTTCATTGTCTATGCACCTTCTTAAGTCACTTACTAAACATTAATGTAGATAATGACATAAATGAACCCTGTGCTTACACTGCGGTATCATTACATAGGCGTTAATTCACTTTGTGTAGCATGTGTGCGTGCCCAGTTCGTGTCTCCACATAGCATATTATCATTAATGACCCAGCTGATATCACAGCAATGACATCCTGAGAAGAGAGACAAGTCACACAGAGCCGCAGAGTATGTCACATAGGCTGGGTGACAATACTCGTGACAATGCAATACGTCAATACTCATAGCATTGCCACTATCTAAACACAGATTTGGTAGTCTGACCACATACACATTTCACTTAATTCATTATCTAATGAAATACTGCATATCTGATCCCAAATTTCCCATCCGGATGTTTTTCACCAATTAGTTCTTGGTTAAAACATTGGGGCTCATTTATAGAGCTGAAATACACTTATATTAACCGTTTTTAAGGCGCAGATTGCGACTTCTCCCCACTCATGCCAGGTCTAAAAAGTGGGCGGGGAGGACAGGCAGGCCCGTCTCATTTACCATATTCTAACCCTGTTTTAGGCGTGAGAAAGGCCTAAATGTAAGACAGCTAGGAAGCTGTTTTACATTTAGAAACGGTTTTGGATCCGCCGGTGTGATGAAAAGGCCTGTTCATAACTCCGGTGATCCACCGCCAGCTATAGGGCTTTATTAAGACCGGCGTCTAAAATGCCAGTCTTTATAAATGTGCCCATTACTCATGGTTTTAATAGGGCTGGATGCTTTGGAAATCCCTTTTTGGAAATAAACAAGCTTATATCACCTCGTCCATCCCCGCTGCTGCTGCGCTCACATTCTGCTGATGTCCCGACATGGCAGAAGGTAGCTGGGAATGGCTCACAGCCAATTACTGGCTTCAGCAATTACCCGCCTCAACCTCTGATTGATTAAGCGGCATCCCAGCAATCAGGGGCGGACTGGGTTCCCTAAAGTGGCCCTGGAAGAAAATACCAAAAGTGACCCCGTTTTGTAGTTGGGTCCAAATTGAAGGAAGGCAGGGCAAGCAATACTATATTGTGGCACATTATACCACCCCAAGAGAGCCAAATACCACAGTCCATCACAAAATACATCCCCAAAAACTTCCACTGGCCAGCTGTGAGGAGGGCCCAGACGGCCCTCTGGGCATTGGGCCACCGAGAAATTCCCTGTAAGGCCTATGGCCAATCCGCCCTTGCCAGCAAGTTCCTGCTGTGTTGGGACATCAACAGGAAGTGGAGTACACCAGGGACAGTGGCACCATGAGAATGGCAGCAGCAGTGTATTGGCAAGCTGAATATAAGCTATTTTTCTTAACTTTTCGATGGCCAAGTTTATTGTTGTACTGGAATATCTCTTTAAGTTTGGAGGGAACCCAGAAGCAATTGTTCAATTCCCTGCAGCGCCATTGCCGGGTAAATGAAGTATTACATGATATCAGTCTAAATAAATGGGCTGTGCTTATAATGCACAGATGTATGGGTTCCTTAAAAATAGACTCCTTAATAACCACTTTCCATACTGGCTAGTAGAGGGGGTCTTAATGTAGGACCCCTCTCTATTCTCTAATAGCATATTTAATACGAGGTTTGTTTTTTAAACCAAACAACATATTTTAAACTGCACATAGAGGGAGATTTATTAAACTGGTCTAAAGTAGAACTGGCTTAGTTGCTATAGCACCAATCAGATTCCACCTTTCATTTTTCATATCTCCTTTGGAAATTGAAAGGTGGAATCTGATTGGTTGCTATGGGCAGCTAAGAAGGTTCTACCTTATACCAGTTTAAGAAATCTCCCCATAGTGTTTATATAGCACAGCAGATAGATTTGCATAGTGTATAACTCAGGAATGACAAATCTCATTTATCACACAATGTGCAGCAGTTCATAAACTGATGGATTGGAGCATTGCTCCTTAGGTGTTTGCCGTTGCAGATACTATCATGTAACTTTGACACAAGGGCCTTTTAGAATTTCTAAAGCTTGGCAGTGACACTACTGTATATGGACCGCCAGTTAAAGGGGTATTCCAGTTAGAGCAAGTTATCTCTATCTACTAATTAATAACTGTTAGATTGGTGGGGAATGGGCTGCTGGCACAGCGACAGATCTTGAGGAGGTTCCATGTCCTTTTATAAGTGGAGTGGCAGGCCAAGCATGTGACCATGTTCTCCATTCAAACTCTATGGGACTCTATGAACTATCGAAGATAGCCGAACGCTCTACTTGGTTATGTCTGGCAGTACCATAGGAATTAATGGAGAAGTGGACATGTTTAATCTGCCAGGGCACCGCAATGGGCATCTTCCCTAATGTGCTCCCAATATATATACTCCCAAGTAGTGCTGTCTGGTAAATATGATTCAGGAAAATGCCCATATGTACAGCTTTATGAGAATGGGAAGATACAAAAACAGTACTTTTAGTCTATCACAGTGCAATCAATTTGATTTAAATTAAATGCAAATTTTATATCTATCAATTCCAGGAATAATCCAGACATCTAACTGGTAGGGAAAATGTTGGTTTGTAAGGTAACTACTGTAGTACAAGGGTTGTCTAGCTTTCATCTCCATATAAGAAATATGCACATCACGCTGTTTATGGGAAGATTTTAAATAAATAAATTATTTTTATGGAAAGTGGAACAATGCCAGTGGAAATTTAGGGGAAATAAGAAATTCGGAGAATGTTTTTATCGGTAGAATCTGATGTGAATTGATATAGCTTGGTTCTAGTATGAACAATGGTCACAGAAGTCACCAGTGCCCAAGCCTCCCAAAAATTGCATGGAAGATTGGTGGGTGTAATTTGTATGCTACAGTATGTATTTCTATACACATGCCCTCTTCTGTAGTACGTCACCAGTGGAATGATAATGGTATAGTAGAAGGTGCCCTCCAGGTAAACAACTATTGGTATAGTAATTATATGGATTGAGGAGCCCTCTAGATGTATGACCTATGGTATGGTAAGGGTAGCTATAGTAGAGCCCTCCAATTAGATGACCACCAGTGGTATAGTAATGGTATGAATGAAGGAGCCCTCCAGGTAGATGACCTATGGTATGATAATAGTATGGATGAAGGAGCCCTCCAGGTAAATGACCTGTGGTTTGATTATAGTATGGATGTAGGAGCCCTCCAGGTTCGATGACCTGTGGTATGGATAAAGGCACCCTCAGGTAAATGACCAGTGGTATGGTAATAGTATGGAAGGAGGAGGATTGTGGAGGAAGTTTAGGCTGAAGAAAAACTGTGTCACATAGTTGTCCCCTTTTTCCCGCCACATACTGTAGATTCCTGTCCCTTAATTGCATGATCTGTGTTGCCTCCCAGCATTTTTTATCTTATGGCCTATAATTATTTATTTATATTCTTACCAGGCTATTTTAACAGGTCTTTTTATGACTGTCAGTAATAATATCTATAATTAGATTGTGTGAGGTGGCATGTCATATCTAATCCACTAAGCAATGTCAATCATAGATTTAATCTGTTACTGAATTTTGAAGTCTCCATATTAAGGGTAGTTCTATATATACAGTGTGAATACTATGTAGTACACAGCTCTGGAGACTGGCATCTCAATTGATGGTGTGACTAAATACGCCCTTGCTTTGATTTTAAGTCAATGAATGGAAGTCTATGAGAAACCTATGAGCACAATCACTTCTTGGGTTCTGCAACGTATTTCAATGCAGAGATAGCAAGACATTGTCATCTCTCAATTGCAATAAGTTTTGTTCGTCTTTCACGGACCTACAGTAGCTCCTAAAGCTGACTTGGGTTCTCACTGGGCATGTTAGAAGATACAAAATACTGAATACTCTTAGGCCACTGTATATTAAATTAATGTCACCTTCAAAACAATATGTTGTGCTCCCTTCAATTAAAACTATCAGCCCCCTTGGTTCTCCTTTGGAAACCCGAGGCTGGATTTAGACCAGCTAAAATCAATCTTGCCACTTACATCATTACGGCAGCAAAACTACTCATCCCACTGAAATAGAGAGATACAGACCCTCCAACTATTTTGATGTGGTATGATAAAATGCAAAACTTATGCCGCATGGAAGAGTTGGCGGGATGGGAAAACAATAATAGAGAGACTTTCCTCAAAATATGGAACCCCTGGCTAAACCATGTGAAGGAGAAACATACCACTCTCGCTATACTGTAAGCCCTACACCCTGATTTAATATGCAGCCACCCAAGCTTTCTACAGCAGAAAGAGA